>NIXA01000005.1:149043-882386 GCA_002242795.1 Byssochlamys sp. BYSS01
TACCCTGATCTGCATATACAGACCCAAGAAAGAAGAGAGTAGTAAGGGTTGATGGATGGTCCGCCCCTAGGCATGTCACACAGTGATTGAGAGTCTTTAAGCATAATTTCTCGGCCGCAGAGAACCGTTGTTGAGCCGTAAGGATCAGGAAGACGGAGAAAGCAGCATCGATTCGATCCGATGAATCTTTATGTGGAAGGCCGGTTTGAGGCAAAAATTCATCCACTAGCCATTCTGCATGAGACGCCAAGCGGGAGTAAGAGAGAAATTTCAAATTTCCGAGTCCAGCCTCCTCGACGGACTCGACAACGCATGCAAAAGCATATTGATATTTCTCTGGGTCACTGTCCTTATTCAGTGCTTTCAATGTCCAGTCATGCACACAAGTATGCATGCTCCAAGATTTTGACTCCATCTGGACTTCCAGAAAGGAGTAATCGACTAGTGTTCTCATCACACTGTCAAAGCTGACATCGTCCTCAAAGACCTCGCTCATCCACTCAGGTGAGTTATCGGTAAGTCCGGCGGAGAGAAGTTCATACCAAATGCTCTGGTTGTTGAAGTATGCCAGCAAATCCAGTAGGTTCGCCGCATTTGGATCCTCACTTTGAAGCCGGGAATATGATAGATCCCATGTAGTGTAAAGTGTGCGATCCTGATATTCCTCGAGCCTGGGTGGCCGGCGTGGATCAATATTCCAGCGCTTCTCGTACTCTTGAAGATAGCGTTCAAAGGTGAAGGAACTCCGTTGCAGATATGTCCCAGCAGTGGCCAGAGCCAGGGGAAGACCAGCAAGTCGTTCAGCAAGGCATTTTGCACCAGGATCTAATAGGTGAAAGTTAGCAGGCGTTGTCGGTCATGACCAAATCATAGGCAAATGGATCGACGCATGGCGTACCAGATTTGGCATTTTCACGCTTAGATCGGGTCTGTAGCAGCTCAAGGCTCTCTTCAATATTCTCGAGAGGCTTCACCAAGACTTTCTTTCCAGCAACAAGGCCGGGTCTTCGTGTGGTAACAACAATGGCCCCGTGGAAAGCTGCCGGGTAGTAATTCTCAATGTTGAACTGGGGAGGGTCATCATGGTTATCAAAGATCAAAAGCCACTGAGAGTTTTTGGAGTCTGATAACCATTTATGTATATAGGTCAAGATTTTATCGTCCTCAAGATGGATATCAAAGATAATCTCCGCCATTGACTGGAAGCTCTTTTTGAGCGTAGCTTCAGACGTTGCGTTCAGCCAGAAGACTGAATCGTAAATGTTGTGTCGTTTTGCATAATTGACGGCGAGCTGTGTTTTGCCAACGCCACCTATACCACCAAGAACTAATCGTCGTTGAGCTTGGGGACTGCCGCCTGGCTCTAGAGCTTGTTTCATTTCGTCAATCTCAGAGTCTCGTCCAATGAACAGCTCCGAAGCTATGTACGGCGCCTGGCCGAGGCAGATGCCAAAGGGTCTCCGAAAGCTGACGTCCACGTTCTGCTTAGGGTTTACTACAAACAGCAGTCAAGTTAGATGGTCTAGTAGTTAATGTGGCGTTGAATGCAATGGGCAATTAATAATGTATTCCAGATGACTAGAAGACATGAGCAGTGCTCATGCACAAAAGAAAAAAAAGGTGGGGATGTGAAAGTATTTTTGGACAGCAATATGAGAGACGTAAAGTAGGACTTTTCTGATCGCAACAAAACTGGTCGACAAAAAGTTGTCTTCCGCTGTTACGTCGCTAGCAGAGAGTATCCCTATCAGGAGTAGACTCTTACCGGAACTTAATTTGTGAAGTCCACTGTCGTTGCTAAGTGTCTGCGAGACTCCGTCGTCGTTGAGAGTCACTGTCGAACTTCCCTCGGACACTGTCAGTTGGAGAGATTTCATCTCTTTTATAATCTTCTCGAGCTCGACGTGCTGCCCCGGCATGGCAGATCTGACCGCGTGGTTATTGACAATCAGTTGGACATCTTGTGTGATCGACACTACGAGTTTCTGGACCTTGCTTCCTTTTCCCAGTCTTCGGACGAGTTTTCTGACGGAGTATCCGGTTCTCCCCTGATCATTTTCAGCTGGTATGACCTTTTCAAAAATGTCTCTCAATTCTTTAGATTTCGCTCCACAATCCTCGACAATCTTGTTCAAGGCTTCACAGACATCGGCGGACATAGAGTCTTTGATCGGGTCTAGGTGGTTCTTGCATGTCTGAAGCGTATCGACTATTATAGGCAATCGTTGTCTCACTGTTTCGTATGTCTTGGACTTGATATCATTCCGAGCTCGATTGTAGATCTTGATTGAGGTTTCAATGATAGTGATGACTGCGGATATGCCGCCGATGACATCCAGCCCTGACATCTTGAAACGACAATATGAATAATAGCTAGAAGTGCAATCAGGATGTAACAACTTAAAATCGATAAGATGCAAGACCAAAAAGTCCTCTTCGGAGTCAATTGCCTGGGGGCTCTTTTCAAACCAGGAGAACCTAGCAACATCGTTATCTCCAGGACGAAATGAGGGGCACGAATTCAGCCTTGAAAAGCGCCAGGTTGACTCCACACGTGATGGCGCCTCTTTATGCAAGGTGCAAAGCTAGCTGGCCATTTTATCTTTCCACTTGCATTGACCGAGGAGGAACTAGTAGTATTCTCCTCGCGAAGGCGTTGAGCCTTGTCGGTCCACAGTGACAGGTAGTATGTTTTTGCAGTAGTAGACAAAGGCCGTTTCATGCTGTGAGTCTCCCAGTTTGTCCTTGTCGTCTGTTGCCCAACCGTCCGTCTTCGACGTCTTTTTTGGTTGGCTTGGATAGCTGGTTGGGTCGCGCTGAAACCAACCGGCGCTACGCACCCAAACGCGAACAAGGCTAAAAACCGAACGGAAAAGGGAAAAGCCAATTACAGAGGAAGAACCAGTAGGGATGTAATCATAATATTCACTGCTACAGCTCAGTCCGTCACGTTCAAACCGTCTTAGCGTTGAGAGACAATTCGACGGGGAATAGGGTAAGATTGGAAAGCTTTCAAGGTTGGAAGAGGCTCCATGCGTAAGGTCGGCTCTAGTAGTCATAGTTGCTCCTTTCGGTGGACCTGGGTAACCTACCTTTGGCCCTACTTGGACGGCTGCGACAGACAGGGCTGTCCGTTCAGAATATCAAAGCTAGCACCTCCTGTAAAGGTACGAGAATAGAAATTTCTCATAAAGGGTCCGCTAAAAGATGGAATTAAAAGAAATTTTCGATGCCATGATAAACTATTAGAACATTGGACATCATCCCTTCTCAAGGATACCATACCAGACATTCAATTCTTTGTATAGCAGAAAGATATCGAGCTGAAGTTAGAAATGTTCAGACAAAAACTCTTATCTCGGAAGGAAAAACCATTTCTTCCATTTGTTTGTCTTTGTCCCGGTCCAGAGTTATTTCATTGCTCGTGGCTCATACATCCCAACTAATCAATGCCTGCATTCTTCTCTTGATTTTCATCTTTTTTTGGATTCCCCTTTTATGGTTGGATTTTCCCTCCCCTCCGTCAATCGCTCGCCCTCAGTCTATGCCCTTGACATAACACCCCAAGCACGGATCTTGTTGTCAGTGTAGCCAGCGAACAGAGTCTGGCCATCAGCGCTCCAAGCCAAGGAGACACATTCGGGCTCCCGGCTCTTCTTGCCCTTCTCGATGTACTCGGGCTTAAGCTCGTCAACCTTGCTCTTCTTCTCGAGGTCGAAGATGGTGATGCTGGTGCTAGTGGCGGCGCAGAGCCAGTAGCGGTTGGGGGAGAAAACGAGGGCGTGGATCTCATCACCAGCGTGGAGAGAGTAGAGATGCTTGGACTCGTTAAGATCCCAGAGCATGGTGGTGCCGTCCTTACCACCGGACGCGCAGAGAGAGCCATCGGGGGAGATGGTGACAGTGTTGATGTAGCCGGTGTGACCGATGTGGTCGGTCTGGAGACGGCAGGAAGCGAGCTCCCAGACCTGAAAGGAAATTCTCATCAGCGTGACTTCCTATACAAACTGCTTCCTTGTAATCTGATTAAAAGAGAACGGGAATTTTATTCCCATCAGGCATGTGGTGAAATTTTGTCTCATAGCCCCAAAGAGGCTCTGAAGTAGCAAATACGTAGAATATGCGAACATCATTTGGAAGGATTCCCAGAAAGAAGTCCTCCACTGTTATGAATCTTCGAACGTACCTTCACAAGCTTATCCCAGCCAGCGGAGACGATGACGGGGTTCTGAGGGTTGGGGCTGAAGCGCACGCAGGACACCCAGTCAGTATGGCCCTTCTCGGTGATGGTGAACTTGCAGTCACCGAGGGTGTTCCACAGCTTGATGGAGCGGTCACGAGAACCGGAGACGATCTGGCGGTTGTCGGCGGAGAAGGAGACAGAGAGGACATCGTTGGTGTGGCCAACGAAGGTACGAGTGGTGGTTCCGCTGGCGAGCTCCCAGAGGCGAAGACTCTTATCCCAAGAGGAGGACAAAGCATAGGCACCATCGGAGGAGATGACCTATACGCACAGATCACAGTCAGCCAAACCCATCCCTCCCAAAAATTAAACCCAAAAAAACTCGACTTATTCGCTGCATACACAGTCAGAGACGATGTGAGAGTGGCCCTGCAGGCTGCGCTTGGGGTAACCGTAGGCCTGCTCGTCGCGGGTGAGGTTCCAGATAATCAGGGTCTTGTCGCGGCTGCCAGACAGCAGCATGTTGGGGCTATAATGCGAATGAAGAAAAACATGTCAGAAATCCCATTCTGCAAGTAACATAGTCGACCAATTGTTGGCAACGATTTGTTCATTTCCTTACTTCTCGAGAGAGGTAGCCAGGCAAGTAACCCAGCCATTGTGACCCTCGAGGGTTCCGCGAAGGACCAGCTGCTCAGCCATGATCGGTGTCTGGGGACAATGGAAGGAGCCGCGAGAGGTGAGAGGAGGATATTGAACGCAGGCGGAGCAATGTCGTTGACTCTGGGCCTTGGATAAAATCGCGATCTCAAGGAGTAGCAAATCGACGTCTGCGTGCCCGGCTAAGCCCTAAACGGATGTGCCACCCGTTGTGCGGGCAAGAGCCCTAGAGTCTAAGCGAACAGTCACGTGGTTCATACATCGCGCGGACTCTAAAGAAGTACAGACCTCTACTACGCCTGGCAGTGGTTTTTCTTTTTGGAATGACTCTTTGAATTGAATAAGTTTAAACCGCACAAAGATCCGAGCGAATCCGCTCTCGCAACCTTCTATACTCCTACAGGCATGGATTGTGGACTCGACAAGTCACAACAGAAGAGGAAAAGCAGTTTCAAGTATATCCAAAACTTCCCATCTTTGCCCCATATGAAACTTCCACTGTACAGTCACGAAACAGATATCTAAAGAAAGTTTATCGTACATGTCCAAGGAAAAAGCAAATATCAACCGCCCAGGAACCAAAGGTCTCATGAGTTGAAGATCTGCACATTGGGCATTCTCCCGAGACCTCCACCAGACCTCTTGCTCTTCGCAGCATGGAATCCCGTGGCACTGTTATCACGTACATGGTTCCTGAGCAAGGACAATACCTCAGAATCCGCCCACCGCGAAGGTACAGGCCGGTAAGCAGCCTTGAAGGCACCAACGGTCTGTTTCCACTCCCCGCTCTTGGCTCCCGTCTGCTTCCAGGTCTCCGTGAGGGTATCTTCCTCCGGCGTAGCGCCAGGCTCTGGAGGGTCTTGCGTGGCCCAGTAATAAATATCCCAGTCATTTTCGTCTAAGAATCGGTCATATTCCTGTAGCTGCTCTGGCGTCATCTTGGACAGATGGGCATCGGCAAAAGTAGAAAGGAGGAGATCAGACTCAAGGATTCCTCGCTTTCGGCTTTGGTCTGAGAATTGTCAGTCAGCATTCGGTTTTGCAAAGCCATTGGCCGCTGCATATTAGTGTAGAACGGGGAGAAGAGGGAAATGGTCGAGAAAAATACGTACATAATAACCGAGCTCTCATCGTCGCCGGATCCTCTCCTACGCGTCGAATAGGTTCAACCCGGAACGAAATTCCCTCCATCTCCCCAACTCCCAGCTCAGGCTTCTGTGCGCCCGGCTCCTGTCTGCCACCTGTGAAATGCTGAACTTTGCCAGGGTACGGGTCGGCGGGTTTATAGTTGGGGTCGACAGAGCTGAGAAGCTCGGGAGGAGCGCTCTTGCGGCCGACTTTCGGGAAGTCATTAGTCATTGTAGATGTTGTATTTGGTACATGGGGGTTCAGAGGCTTCTGTGTTTGATCTCGACGATATTCTGGTGCCGAAGACGGCACCCGGTCATCTTTGTCATTTGGACGAAGTGAAGTGGCCCCGAAGAAGCGTACGAGCCTCGTACGCGGAATAGAGGTGGTTGATGGCCGTAGAAGGCGATTAATGAGTCGAGGAGCCGACATTTTGATTTTGTCCTACTCACACGAGAGTATCGAGAGAATTGTCGGAACGGTGGCTCTGAAGGGAGCAGTGATAGGAATCTCCGTTGTTGTCGAGCTGACATCATAGGTGTTTGCAATGTTTGCACGGCCGTTGAGCGTAACTATCTGTCCAATCTGATGTCTTCCGAAACTAACCTGGATAAGGGGGCAACAATTGGCTTGTTCTGTCGAATCAACCAAAAGACCTCAGGTGTGCGAAAGCAGCAAGAAGCGATTGGTGACTTTGATAGGAATGCGTGTAGTATAGCCCTAACTAAAGGAGAGCATCCCATACAGCTTACACTGGAGACACGGATTTGCTTCCCCAACATGGCTCATCCCGATTCCAAGATATGCATTCAAGCGTCTTATCCATGGGTGTCATGTCATAAATATAATTTGTTTAACAATACAATATACCATGAAGGATACATATCCAGACAAAGTATGAAGAACTTCGGATGACATTAAGAAGCTCAATTCATTCAACTCCGCATCCCGATATGAAAGAGATTCTAAGGACCATAAACCCGCATTTTCCATTGAAAGTAACCGATCGATCTAGATGAGATGCTTAGACCTAAAGAGCAAATTACAATTAGCAAAACAGCGCCTCCATAAAGATCTGCAGGAAGAAAGAAGGTTGGATGAATAGAATACCTAAAGTAAGCCCTCAAGTAGACAACCTGCCAGGCACCCAGACCAACTAACATCCCCATCGTCCCGAAAGCAAACCACTTAACACGCTCATTCGTGCTCTCGTTCGTATCACGCAATTTCTGCTCGCGAGCCCGGAGGTACTCCATCTCCTCGACGATCTCGCCGACCAATTCCTCGATGCGCCGGAGGTCCGTCTCAACGGGCTTGAGTTTTTCCTGGGCCTGAATGCTCGACCAATCGCGCGCATCGGCACCGATGTCGATGTCAAGTTCAATGGAGCGGAAGGGATGGGCGGTTGCGTCTGTAGGTTTAGTTGGTTGGTTAGAAAACCGTAGGTAACCATAGACAAAGCAACAGATGAAAATAACATAACCAGAAGACTTACGTCGACCAACAAGCTGGTTCTCAAAGCACACATCGAAAGAAGTGTCGGCTGGAGACGTGAAGGCCTGCCTCTTCTCGCCCACAATGTTCTTCGGGTGACCGTGTTCATTCCCTAAGGAGTCCTTGACCTATTGATTCCGCAATTGATCAGCCACTGAACAACGCCAAAGACCCTGGAAAGAGAGAAGAGCGAAGAAGAACAAAGGGAAGATAAAATGAAACATACATGCATATTAACAATCTGACCATCACCCTTATCCCCGCTCACGATAGCAGTCACGACAACAAGCTGTCCACTCGACACAAAATTCCGTACACAACGTTCATTTAGACCAGAAACAGCCGGCAGATCGAATCTCAGCGCCGAAACAATCTGGTCTGAGAAGAGAAGGAGAGAGCAGATTGCTGTCAAAAAGCGGATGGAGGACCTCATTGTGGAAGTTGGTGATTCGCGGTTGACAGCGTGTCCGAAAAATAGGAGAAAGAGGTCGACGGGGACAATTCAACCTCTCGAAGCGCTGCAGGTTGGACCCGTCGCTGCTACAGCGGATTCGGTCTCAAATCTTTTCAGTCGCCACTGGGTAGTTCTATTGTATAAGAGGACCTTGGGCTTGCTGATACCGTGTTGCGTTTCTTTGTGATGAAGGGGGCCGTTGCTTGAAGCGGGATTAATGATGTTCCGATAGCTACAGGTTATTTTACCCTAACAGCAGCATCGTACAGCATACAACTTAGGCACATAATAATGCAGTTGGCACCAAGATGAAATATACAGCTAGGAAATTCATATACAAAGTGTACATATGACTATGTACAAGAATATGACCCAAGGCTCTCACTCATAGGTTTCAATTTTCCACATCCGGTGCTGTATATCCGCTGAGCAACCTCAAAAGATAGGCACCATCTGTCTCCAACAAAAGTGGCAGAAGTGGAAGGTAAACCAGAGAATTGAAATGTTAGACAATTAAATTAAGGAGGGCATTGAGTAGAGTATTGGGTCTTCATCAGAGTTCCCAGCTGAACGCCACTTCACACACACAACAGAAGCTCATCAATAGAACACATTATTAAAGAAACTGCTGACTATCTGATTAGGCTTCGGGTTTGCAGAGGTCGGCAATCAGATGTGATCACTTGTAAGTGGATACAATAAATGAGTGTGGGTATTGAATAGACCCAAAGAAATGCAAGGCTCTACAATGAGAAAAATACCCAAAGCAAAGAAGACAGGGGAGCCAAAGGAAGATAGAATAGAGACAGAGTGAAGGATTTAAAAGGGTAAAGAGAGTCATCATAATCTGTGCCGGTTTAAGGCTAAAAATGAGAGTAGGAAGAAAGGCCACCCAGATATCTGCAATGGTACCTGGAAAAAGAGGCAACTGAAAATGGAAAGGCCACCTGCACCTGGCACGCGTTTCCTATTTTTCACTGAATACAAACCAGAAATTGAAAAACTGAATGGTATCAGGATATTGAGACAATATCGGCAATAGTGAATCCAAGAGTCATGAAAGGAAAGAGATTCTCAAACCTCAACCTTCTTCCGACGATTAAAGAATCTAGAGAAGGAATTCGATCCAGAATCTCTCACCTTTCCGCCCGCCACCGTATAGCTTCTTTGCGGAGGCGGCTCAGGAGGACCCGTGTTCTTGAGGAAGTCAGCCAGCGCACTCGTCTCCGTCTGCCTTATCGCCGGGCTGCCTGTCAATGGGCCGTAGCTACGAGAAGCATTTGCTGCAGGTGCTGGGGTCGTGGGACTCCGTTCCAAGCCAACTTTGGGGGAATATGCTGATTGTCCCGAGCTGTCGCCGTGGGAGCGCAAAGAAACTCGAGAGCCCTTTAAAGTAGGGAGTCTATCCAGAGAGGATTTATTCACAACCCGGGACCTCATAGAAGAAGAAGGCACTGGGGCATTTGAAGATCTCCCAGCTCCAGATCTGTCGGCCAATACCGAATTTGCCCATAGCGATTGAGGTGTTTCCTCTTGGCCTGGCGGAGCAGGAACGTTGCGCAAGAAATCTATCAAACTTTCCTCCTCGCGCTTCGGCTTCGCTATTCCTAAAAGCTCATCAAGGCCATCATCTTCATCTTCATCGTCGAAGTCAATAGCGTAAGGATCTCTCGCTCGAAGTTGTTTCCGAGCGGGTCGAGAATAGCCAGGTGGATTTCCACTTGGCGAGGGAGCTGGCGTCCGCTTGACAGGGGCAGCTTGAGGATTTGCTCGGTCTGTCGACTCCAGGAGCGCTGTATTAGAGCCAAACGAAGTCTCTGACCTGTTCGCGATTGACCGGCCATCTTGAGTACTAGTATCCTTTGCATTGCTGCCGGACCCCAGCGACTCCGATCGCTCCGAATCCATGGTATCATGGAAGGGTGCCACCGCCCGAGGTATGCGCTGTGCGCCAACCGTTGGTGGGCCTGTTCGAATGAAATCAATGAGGTCCGAAGATTCTCCTCCCACTCCTGAGACGGCTGGCCTGGCCTGGAGCCGCGTATTAGGGCTTCTTGACTCAGCCGCATCGCGTTTGACTAATTTTCCAGACGGCACGGACGGATCATTGCGCTGGTTTGGCAACTGTACGTTTCCTCCCCGGCTCTTAGGAGTGTTACCAGAAAGAGGAGGTCCAGTCGATCTTAAGAAATCCGCCATGTCGGATGTCGACTGAGAGCTTGATTTCGCCTCCCTAGCTTGGAATTGAGTTACCTTCGTTTTCCGAGGAGCGTCCGGCGTGGCTACTTCCAGAGGCTGGTGTTTTGGCACAATAGGTTTCTGCCTAGGTGCGTCAGCTGGCTTAGTCCTCAGTACTTGAGGTAAGTTGTTCGTTCCCCCAACGGATGCGATGCGGTTTCTCTGCGCTGGCTCCTCTCCAGGAGGAGCGGTGTTCATGAAGAAGTCGGCCAAATCCGCGGTAGTGGAACGGGCCGGTTGTGCGCGCTCATGCTCCTATCCCCAAGATGCTCTGTCAGTGACTACAGAATTCCCTCAAGCTTCGGTAAACAAAGGAAACTCACAATATCGCGCATGTTTCTCGGCGTCAGAGTGAAGTGTATAGTTTCATCGCTATGGATCAATCTGTCCAAATCGGACTTGTCACCTGCCGCATCACCAGTTCCTGTCGACGTGCGGCTCGCCTCGGAAGAGGCACGTACACCGGAAGAAGTAGAATCACCATGCGACCGACCGATGAGGCCTTTCAGTTTTCCCCGAGCGGGAGAAGCAGGCGCGCCGGCAGTAACTGGGCGCTTTTCACTGCTGTTAAGGCTATCTGACCCACGAGACCCCGAGTGATTGGACGAGCTGATCGACAATCTCCGTACAGCTGCCCGTGCCGCTGAAGGGGATGCAGGAGAACTTGTCGGCGCTTGACCGTGATACGATGCACTGGGCGTCCTCGGAGGGGGTGTTCTATGCTGCGCTAGTGAAAGCTGGGGAAGGTCAGTGGCGCGGACGGCGCGGGGGCCAGTCGACGGTCGGGCGCTTTCTGGGACTTGAGCAAAGTCTGTCGGCTTTACATAAATTGGGCCATCGTAACCGAAAGCCTGAGCTTGAGAACCCACTAGGGGCTTAACTGGTGATTTGCCGTCATTGGAGGATGAAGTATCATGATCAATAACCGATATGTTCGTAGCGGAGTCAGATAGCTCAACGGCATCTGGTTGTCGCGCTGTTGATTGACCCTTGGGGAAATCGACGGGCTCTGAAACAGTCATTATCCCTTCTTTCCGAGAATAGTTGGTAGGACGTTGTTCTTGACGCTGTGATTCTGTCACTCGGTTGTTCCGGACTTGTAGATCACCACGCGGTTCCGCTGAAGGATCAACCCTACCAGATTGACTGTGGACCGCCTTGACAGATGTAACACGACGAGACAACTCCGCAGGAGACTCACGTATCGTGCCGAGATCTTGATCTCTTTCTTGCACGGCTCCCTTGTCGTCATGTTCTCTATCTTGCTTTTGAGGCTGGCTGGGTTCGAGCGCCGATGGACGCTCAGTAGGAATGGCAGTTCCACGAGTCACAGACTCGGTAGACTCATTACCACGCTCAGGCATGGCGCCCAAGTGATTTTGTTCGGAGGGTGGGGTGCGAGCGGACGGGACACTTCTCGGCTCCACGATCAATGCACTCGTGGGGCTATAAGTGTCATTCGGAAACGACCTGGATCGGACATGGCGGACAACTCTCGGGACCGGGGGACTCGGGGCCAGAACGGGAGAGCTAGAGTTGGAAGATCCCGACTTGTGCGACGCGGACGAAGAGAACACCATCAAGCTCCTGGGGCGTACTTTGTGGGCTACTACAGCTTCCATAGTGACCGCCTCGAATTCGCCATCGACTAAAGTACCTTGCGTTCCATGTTCCATAGTTTGAGAATCATCCTGGTCTTGGTCTTCGATGGTAGGTGAAAGCGGCAACGGAATAGAGGAAGGGTCCAGTTCACTATCATTCACTTTCTCCTTGTTCTTCTTGCTGAAATCGATGGTATGGCGGCGATATGCATGTGGTCGGATGGATTCTCTGGAAAGTGTCCGGGCCAACTTGGGCGGCCGAATTCGTCTTCTCCACGTCCGCCACAATCTTCCAAGGGTCGCATTCAAGGCCAATTTCTCCATGTCGATCTCTTCGACCACCAACCCGTGATCCTCTCGGATGTTGGCATCTGCAGCGTGTAACCGGGCTAGAGCCGCTTCACTGGCAACGCTCAAGGCCTGCTCGGCAATGTATTCAATAATGGCCGTCAGGAAAACGGCCGTGGTAGGCGTCAAAGCCACCGAGTCAGTGAACCTTCTGGGAAAATCGTCGTCTTCCCCTAGGCCATCCTGTTCGATATATTCATCCTCGTCATCCTCTTCCAAGTCGCCTAACCTTGTATAAACCATACACCGGAGGCGGGCCAATTTCCAAGCACGGATGAGGTCAAAACCCCCCTCCGATGGCGGGTCATCATCAAGCTCAAGCTCGTCTTCAAGACCGCCAGCACCCCCGACATATTGCGCCAATTCAGCATCCGCCACGGATATAATTTCTTTTGCAAATCGGGGTTTGAGGACGTCCGTGATCGCGGATCGGATAACACCAAGATTTGTTGACTTAGCTGATGCTAGAACATTGAATAGGAGATGATCTAAAAACCCATTCACCAAGGTGAGAGCTGCCGGTGCCACCTGGACATTCTGGTCGTCGGCAAAGGTATCGTACTCTTGGCTTGCGATCTCAGACGCTGCCGTGAGCGAAACGAAGGCCGGTGCTGGGATCACGGGGGGTGGTGAGAGGAGGCTAGCTCGCGAAGTGTGAGAGTAGTCACTAGAGAGGCTCACACTGCGTGAGCGAGGGACTGTCACGAAGCTGAAGGAGTCGAGGCTTCTCGGGCCCGGCATTTTTTCACACCCAGTTCAGTGTCTAGTATATTTTTCTTTTCTCTTCCTTTTTCCTTTTTCCGGTCTCTTTCTGTTTCATATATTATATTATTTTTATCGGCTCCTCCTTCCGAAGTGGGAAAAGAATTCGCGGCTCGTGATCGAAAGGAGCGAAATAAAAGAATCGACAGGAGGTTTTAAGGAGAGACTAGTAGATCATCCTACTGGAAGGAATCTAGGTGGTCAGCATTGAAACAGACGACTGGACAGCGAGAATAGGGGCAGTGCTTCGTTCCAATGACAAACAAGACTCGAGGAACGCTGTCTGCATATCGAAGCGAACGGGCGCAGAGGAAGGATAATGCAGTAAGCACCGCAGGTTAAGGCTGGTGTGGGTTGAAGCATGCATTCCGCAGTCATTTTACATACCTGTAAAGATAATGATTGCGATTATGTTAGGGAACAAGACTCATCTCGTCCAGACGACACTCGCGACGGAAGCGGGCAAAGGTAGAAAAGTAGTCGAATGAGACACGAGGTGGTTTAAGAAGCACCGTCAAGGCGCCAGAAACTAATTAGTGAACGGGAAACAATGCAAGAATATACAGAGTTGCTCCCGTCTACTGTAGGGGAAAAAAAAGGCCAAGAACGATACGAAACTCAGGGGAGACTTTAGCGGAGAGAGCGCCCGAGACGGGGTGATGTGCGCGGAAACGAAAGGCACCGAAGACAGAACCTAAAAATGCAGCACCGCAGATAGGAGAATTAATTTCATTTAATAACACATCTATCAGAAGGGATCGGTGGGCATCATGGATTGATGGCAATTTCTAACGGATCCGCCATTGGATTTTAATACCCCATCGTGAGATGTGCAAGACCACCTACCCAGACAGGGGATTCCGTGAGACGCGACTTGCGGCCAGGCATACGGGTCGCAGAGCAGCAGGAGGCAGCAGCAGCAGCAGCAGCAGGCACGCAGCACGCTGTGCAGAATGAGAATGCAGATGATGGATATGCTGCGCCCATAGGCCCGTCCAGCCGGAGGCGGCAGCCACCTGCAACCACTCAGGAGGTAATATTAATAGAAGGTCTGGAAGATCAACGCCCGATCGACGTTGGTATCTTCCGTCTCCACCGATGCACATGGTCTCGGCGCACACGGGTGGAGTGTCCGTCATGGCCTTGATGGCATTGCGCAGCATGACAGTCCAGTACACGAACAACGTTGCCCATCATCGCCGTCCTTCGTGTGCAGGGGTCAAAAGCCAATTTTTGGCCGTTTCAAAAACGCTTGCCATCTGCGCTGCAGGCTGCAGGCCCACTGTCAGGGACGTCAGACTCCCTGCCTCCAGGTCGTCATGGCGTAATGTAGATAGACACATCACCTCCTGGAGCTAGACAGATACCTTCAGTCCTGGGGACTCGACGATCGAATCGACTGTGTCACAGCTTCTGCCGCTCCTGCAGCTCCGCAACCACACCGGTTCCACGTCGTCGTGGATTTGTTTCAAGTTTCAACCGTCTCCAACCGGAACATTACAGCTAATACTAGGTACCTACTAGTACCACCTAGTTCATAGTTAACTAGTAAGAAGCTTGAACTATCAGCACTCCAAAGTCAATTATACTTTCAAGTCCCCGGTCGGTCTCAGAGATACATGACTGATGCACGACCAATATAAAGCAGACTAATGTCAAATCGCTTACTTGTTGGCATTGCATACGACACGTCTCCTTGTTGTACCTGTCGTCACGGCACACTGTAACTAGGTACACTGTACGCTGTACGCTGTACGCTGTAAAACCGTTGCCATCTCATCAATTGTCGTGCTGAGGACACGATGCAAAGCTGTAGCTATCAACGGATGCCATCCATCTTCGGTATCCATTCGTGTGATTCCAAACTTGAGTTGATTAGTTAACCGCAGTCCCCCTCTGCCTGACTACAAAGCGGTTTGCGCCGTCGTGCAAACCCATGGACCCTGCTCTCCGCACTCGCAGCCAAAGACTTCCTCCAGCATTCTAATTATCTCAACCAACACCGCCAGCCACTACCAAATACCACACACTGTCCCGTGCTAGCATCACGAGCGCTCAATGGATAGACATTATAACACCTGCGCCCCCCCCATGGACCCTGAATCTAAACCGGCGATATAGTGCCCTGCGCCCCGAAGCTTCGGGGACGCCTCAAGGTACTGGTACGGTACCACCAACCAGATCAGCTACAGTCAGTTGAGACCCGTGGTTTCATTGAAGTGTCGCAAAGAGTGCCGGGCCCCTTGGAAATAGATCCATTGGGACAAACCAAATAGCTTAGAACCTTGTCGCTCTCTCTCTTTTATTTTATTTTATTTTTTTTTTTCAGTCAGCTCGCTTGGTGGAGATACCTTTGCCTTTCGAAATACATTGAGAGCATTGAGAGTTTGCTGATTATAATCAATTCTCATCTTTTGCCCAGACACTCCTTCTCTCACTTGCAAACACTCATATTTGTATTATTTACCGGCGTCAAAATCATCACTACCTACCTAGGTAGGTAGTGACCCAGAGTTTTTTCAACCAATTGGAAAATATTCTCTCTACAGGTCCAGTCCCATGTACTGAAAAGTATTTGGACAATCCAACACTGAATACAGTCTCTAATGAAATCGGCTCCTACCTCGAAGACACTGTTTATTTTGACGCCCCACTACCAAGACAGTCATAGATAAGGCCTTCATAAATTACGTAGTATGGGCAGTTGTATCGCTTGTGTAATACTACAGAATTTGGCTCAGATCAATTATCAACACTGAGGGACTGGTGGGCTAAGACCAAAAGACCAGACCCAGTTGAGTGTGGTTTGTCTAGATTGGGAAAATAGCCAGACCAGGAACCCTGGTAGATTTCGTAACACTCTCGGGGACCTAGCATGCTGGCCATGCTACTAAGCCACTGTGCCAAAAGGCAACAGAGTAATAGCTGCTTAAGCTACTATTGGCCATCACCACCTGCAGTAGGTATATTCCAGCACCTTGGTGATACTACTGTTAGCCCCGCTAACAAACATGCTACAACTTCCATCTTGTGAACATCAAGATCTTGTTCCCCCATTGGCTCTCTTTCTTTTTCTGAGCGCCCAGCAAATGTATGCACGACCTAGGTTGTGCTGTCTGATATGTTGGCCTTGAGAGCAGCTATTGAATACCGTACAGACTTTAATGTTCAAGTAACGTCTCACGACTCTCCTTTCGACTTCTGTATACTACTGCCACTATGGATGGGGCGTGGCCGTGCCTGGAACTTACGCAAAGACATGAAAACCAGAACCCAACTGACCTGGACCACCTGAAACCGAATCACGATTGATATAGCCTTCTACCGCTATGTGATTTATGGTGGCCTTGATTTATGACTGTCTTGGTAGTCGGGCGTCAAAATAAGCAGTGTCTTCGAGGTAGAAGCCGATTTTACTAGAGACAGTACCTAGGTATTAATTGGATGTTCATGGAATATCATGTTTTGCCGTCAGTAAGCATCCCAACTTAAGTATCATAAATAATCCCCCCCCGGCTGAGCCATCAAGAGTCACAAATTTGAGAGCTTCCCAGTGAATTTCCTGCTTGAATGTCATTAGGCCGGCGAGGCATCGGCGAGATATGATTCATTTTTTGTATGAGTCCTTTAACTTCGGCCGCGTATGATTGCAAATCAGAAACTTCGTCTTTCTTGGCTTGAAGTTCACTGGAAAGGCGTTCAACATCGGCATCACGACTCTCTCTCATCTCTCTCTCCTTCGCGATGCATGCCTCTAGATCCGAGATCTTTGTCTTCTGCGTCTCATCGGCACCGGAGTTCTCCTGAAGCTGGTCTCTGAGCTGCAGTATTTCTTCCTTCAATGTCTCCATGTCTGCTTTGCATTTTGTTGTTTCCTTTCTTGCTTCTTCGAGTTCCAAAGCAAGCGCTGCCTTCTCCTTTTTTGCTTCCGCCTCTGAAGCGACTAACTCCTCATTCTTCTTACGTACCGCATTACACTGCGAGGCCATGTGGAACATCTGCTGCGTATATTTCAACACTTGACTAGATGAGATCGGGAAGTCTGCCACCTTCACTTCCTTAGGCTTGGTTGGCTGGCCTGTGGGCTGAGCGTGGGGAGCTTCGCTTCTATGCGACACACTTGGTCCAGCGGCGGCTTGTTGGTTCGATTGCGCTACGGCGGCCTGGCTAGTTTCGCTGGGTGTTGCATTTCCAAAATTCACCGCTGTAAAATGATTTTGGATTCCCGGCGTTCTTGGCGTTTCCATTGATGTGGATCGTGTTGGTGTGCTCTTGCTGCTCAGTCTGCTAGGTAAGGGCTTTGCGGCCGTCAGAGACTTGAGCACAGGTGATGACAACAGGATGTGCTTTGTTTTGTTTGGTGGAAAGGGAAGGGGTAGGAGACGTACATTGCGATGTCCATTGGGCTCAATATCACCGGCGTCTTCGCTGTCACTGCCTGGGTCGCTAGAGTCGACAGGAAGGCTGGAAGCCAGCTTGACATACTTGCGTGGACGTCCTCCACGCCTCCCAGATGACTGTTGGCCGGTGCTAGGAGGTGGCCGCTTTTCTGACCTGGGTGGAGAAGCTTGGACTGGCGCTGCAGGAGTTGCAGGAGGTGCAGTAGTACTGGTATCGTTGTTGTCCTCTCTTGCATTAAACTGAAGCAAGTCAGTAATTGTGGTTTGAGGAGGATAGGGCGAATCAACGAACATTAAGGATAGCTGCCCCTTTAGCCTTCAAAGCTGCCTCTTCCTCTATTCTCTGTCGGAGAGTGAGCATGCAAAGTTGTTGAACACCAGTAAACACTTGAATGCATACCGGATAAGCTGCCATAAGAGACGATGCACTGCGGTGAGGAAAGTAGAGCTTTGACAGTCGTCAGCTAGAGACTATAGGAAAGAACGAAAGGGGGTTTTTTTTGTTTTTTTGAAAAAAAAAAAAAAAAAAACAAAAAGGCATCAAAGCTTGAGGGCCCAGGGCCGCCTTACATTGTGAAGCATACCCCAGGAGAGTAGCGGTCGTTCTTTCTTCAGCTGACACAGCTTAGACTTCTCTTCTTCCGTCCACCGCACACAGACTCTCTTAGCCTTTTTTCTCGGAAAAGTAGAATGCATAGCGCAAGTCAAAGCGAAGAGTCTATGGAGGACGGAAAAAAGGGGGGCTGCTTCTAATAAAGCGACTGACGGTGACCTTCAAATGAGTCGAGTCAGGAGCGAAAAGGCATTATCGCTGAGAAGACCGGGTCTGTGGTTGGGGAGGGGCTGAGCGCTAAATCGGAGGCTAATCGCAAGGCTAGTGATAGTGAAGTGTGGACTTTTGTCTTCTAGGCACATTTCAGGGACACCGGGGAACACAGCCGGCGGATGTGAGAAGGAGGAAGAAGGACCTAGCCGGGGCAGTGTATCAGTTGTAATAGGACTAAGAGCTTCGCAAGGTCTCAGGTGCTCACCGATATGCCGCCATTGCCGCCTTCCCAGAAATGAGTGGTTGTCGTTTGGCGGAATGTGCAGCGGACCGATGCATTTATTCGTATACCCCTGCATGGGCGTGTAGGGTGAAAGGGTGAAAGGGAGCAAAAGTACTGTCTTATCTCAAGAAGGGAGTGATTAATGATTTTGAGTGCAATGAGACCCGGACGACCTCAGATGGGCTACCAATAGTAATGTACTGAGCTTATCCTAAGCTCTGGGCAACAATGAGATTGTATCAGACGGAACGCCTGCGGGCACCATGAACTGTAAAGTATCCTAGTTGCTACCTAACGCGCTTCTGAAGTAAAAATAAACCATGATTTTCAGTACAGGAAAAGGACCCAACATTTCATGTCCATACATAGCAGGAGCATTCCACAAGATTATTTGAACAGCCTACCCAGCAGGCTATTGGTAATATTACTCGCAATACGCCCCGACAGTGCGTTGTTGGCGTACGTAGATGCCTGGCCGAACTGATCACATCGCGAAAATGCCACAGTATTGGTAATGCCCAGAATGAGGGCAATGACTACAACGTTGAGTGGGAAGATTACCTGTTTAGCGGTTTCTCCATGGGACCAAGATTCCAGGCAGCAATGAGAAAAGAGAGACTTACCGACCAAAATAAGCCAAATGAGACCCGCTTTGAAGATAGCCACAATTGCCAATCCGATCCAAAGAGCAGGCGAGACGTACAGACTCAACCAAAAGAATCTCTTATCGGTAGCTCTGATAGTCCGAGTATTAGGATCGGAGGACTCAAAGACCCAGTGAGAGTCGCCATTGGCAGTGTTGACTTCATTCCACCAGCGGAGACCGACTAATCGACGACCAGCGATGTTTTTGAGATAGTAAAAGTCGGCAGAGAGAAGCAGGAGAGTGAGAATAAAGACAAGGACACTGTTCATTGAGAGTCAGGATGACAGCGCAGTAGATGATCGACACAGTTTGAGAACGTACAAATTTCCGATAAATAACATTCCAAGGAGATACATCAGCAGAGAACCTATTGATCCATGCCAGTCAGTGCATGCGTTTTGGTTAGAATGAATCCAAGAAACGATGGCACCACGAACCAACACGGAAACCTAGGAAAATGAGCAGCGTAATCGGATGGGCGCTGAGACGCCAGTTTAATTCCCCTTGCTGTGGGTGGTCCATGATTGAGGACGGCAAAATATCGTATCTTAGAAGCAGAGAGGCGACCAGAACAATTCTCGTGAAGCAAGCTCTATCATGAAAGATGGCCTGCCCAGAGAGAAGGACACGCAAATGCCCAGCGGACGCGGTCGATTTAGGGCGGCGAATACTGGCAGAATAGCACTGCTCCTGACGGGCAGCCCGATGATATTGAGAGACAACTGAAAGGCTGGACAAGGCGTAGAAAGCAAGAATTTACTGTAGGCAACTTGAGGAGAATTGATCTCAAGCGTTACTGATGAAGAGAATCAAGATAACCAAAACAAAGCACTCCATAAGCGAAGACACTCGTGAACTTGTGCTCCTGCGGCGCCTGCATACGTCAGTACCTTCGACCTTGGCCCCCGGAGGTCTCCGCATTGTTCAAGTTGACTACGGCAATGCAGAGAAGGTACCGGCTCTCTAGGTGGTCTTGTGGCTTTATTCCATTCTTCACATTATTTCCATTAGAAACTTCTACCTATCAGAATAAAAAAATTTTCGATTTATTCAGAAACATGGCAACCAGGAACACGCTCCGTCGTGCCCTTCTCTATGGTAAGCGGTTGAAGGTGTTCTCCCCGCATTATCGCCACTGCCCCGGATCCGTCCAAGATGACCTTTGCAACATGCTACCGATTAAGAAACATCAGCGAACTAATGCCAACTTGCAGTTCCTGGCTCATCGCAGCGATTCCTCGACAAATCGCGCTCTTTGACAGCCGATTGCGTCGCATATGACTTGGAAGATAGTGTAACTCTGCACAAGAAAGACGAAGCCCGCTCTTTAGTCCGGCGAGCTCTGGACCAGGACAAACCGGCCGGGTTCCGAGAGCGTGCAGTGCGTATCAATTCTGTAGACAGTGGATTGGCGTTGAAAGATTTGACCGAAGTCGTATGGCACCCCTGGCTCTTTCCGTTGGAAAGGAAGTTTTAACCGAGATATGCCCTACAGTTGAAATCACCAAACTTAACCACCATAGTCGTCCCGAAAGTCAACACAACTAACGACCTCGCCTTTGTTGCCGATGTAGTGAAACATATCTTGTCCCAGGAACACGGACATGAAGATCAGTCGACGAGGCCGCCCATATCCCTCCTGGCATTAATTGAATCTGCAAAGTCACTCACCAATCTCAAACAAATATGTGATGCATCGCCACTACTGCAGGGTCTGATATTCGCCGCTGAAGACTTCGCCCTCGACCTCAGCCTGACCCGGACACCGTCGTTGACGGAGTTCCTATTCGCGCGGTCTGCGATAGCTACCGCTGCGCGGGCCGCGGAACTCCCGTCTACGATCGACCTGGTGTGTACTGCCTACCGCTCTTCTGGAGGCGACGGGGCAAGCGCAACGGACCTGCTGGAGGCGGAGTCTCATAATGGTAGGCGGCTCGGATTTAATGGGAAGCAATGCATTCATCCGTCCCAGGTGGAGACAGTACAGAGGATTTTCGGGCCGGAGGAGAAGGAGGTAGAGTGGGCGGTGCGGGTGATGGTGGCGGATGAGAAGGCTGCTGCGGAAGGGAGAGGTGCCTGGACATTAGACGGGAAGATGATTGATGTTCCTGTTGCAGAGAAGGCGAGGGCTATTGTGAGGAAGGCTAGGGAATGCGGGTTCAATATGCGTGAACTGAGAGAGAAGTGGAAGCATCAAAAGCCAGAGTAAATCGGATTTTGGAGCGTGCTTCTGTTGAAACAAAGATGAAGGAAGAAACGAATTATATCTTCTTATATCATGCTTCATAGCGAGAAAATGCTACTCCCCTCAGGCAACGATCCTAAAGGAAGGGCCGCTTACGTTTCCCATATCGAAACTCGCTTTCTAACTTCCATCAATGGACGCACTCGCACACCCCCAGCAGACTCAGTCTTGCGCTGTGACCATGCTGAGCAAATCGCAGCGGAAGCGAACGGAAAGGGTAGCAAGTCTCTCCAAGAGAAAGGTCATCTCAATCACTCTTGTCGAAGTCTTCCCGTCTCAACAGTTGGATCTTGCCTACTGGAACTACAGACGGGCTATTACCCACGTCTGCACCGTCCATCCCATCGGCCTTCGCTTCCAGTTCTCTGGCAAGTGCTTTATCATAGCTCGTGGGATCGATTCCTAGAATCCCGCCTACGTAACCTCCTCTTTCCCCCGGGACGCTGAATTCTCGGAAGAGATACCTCCATTCGTTAAGCCAGGCTTTAACAGCCTTCCCAATCTTGTCTTTGCCGTTCTTCGAGTGATGCCCAGTGCCCGTGATAGCGTATACGACTCGTCGGCCCTCATGAGCATGCTTAAGGAGAATTTTTTCGAGATATTCAATTGCTTCTTCTGGATGAAGGCCGTGCAGATCGACGTAAAGTTCTTCGGACAACTCATCAAGGCCAGAGCTCGCTAGGTGTTTGTTGCGTTCTTCGTAAAGTTGACGAGCAGCTTCGCGATGACATTTGCGCATGGCCTCGTTCTCAGCCTGGCCACGGAGAGACAGTGCCTTTGCAGCTCTGGCGTCGTTACGATTCCAAGCTTGGGCAGCGCTTCCCAACCTTTGTCAGCTACGACAAAAACGGATTCAGTAAGCAAATGGGAAAATCCTACCTTTGCAAAAACTTGTTCCTCACTGTGCCATGTCGAATGGCCTCCGTGCGGTACTTAATGTACTGCTGGTTGGCCCGTGATCCAGTCTCGAGCCACGGTATATTCTTTGGGGCCGGAATCGATTGGGCCGCAGCGGTGTTCTCGCGGCTCTTGGACACTTCTTTACTAGCCTTACCTAAAAGCTTCCCTTTATTGCTTGCCGGAGATGGTGACATACGCACAACATCCGCTAGGGAGGCCGGGAGGTTTTCTTTACTGGAGTTGCCATCGCGGACGTTCTGCGCACCTCGTCTGCCATGTTTCTTCCCCGAACCTTTTACGCTCACAGCACTGAGCGAAGGGAAGGCATCGGGGTCATCTACAGACGGAGCAGAGGCGTTCAAGTCCCTGTTCTGGTGGCGACTAGTTGGTCGAGATTGCGGACGAGAGATGTGGGCTGCGCCTCCATTCCGTCGGCCAGTTCCCAGCTGGAACGGTTGCAGAGAAGCTTTGCTTCCTCCCACAGCCAAGTGGGGATACTTACCATAGTACTGGTTTGTCCATTGATCGCTTGCCGCAGCCATCGGCTGTAGAGGAGGAAAGGACTCTGAAGCGTTGTCGAGATAGGTTGAACTTGTAGGAGCCGTACCTTGTGGACTGCCGTCATTTACGCTGACGTTTGAGATGAGGGTTGAAGGGTCGTGTGAAAAGGGACATCCATCACCCGCAAGACAATTGCCCATCATCCAGTATCTAAAGAGTCAGCACAAGAACATTTACTAGCTCCTCATCGCAAACGCATAATACTCACTTGCAAACATGATTCGTTAAGTCATGACTGAAGCGACAATCCGCCCGAAGACATTGTCCGGTAGAAAGCCAGTATTTACAGACCACGGTGCCACGACTAGGGCCCGACGGGGTCACAGAACGTGGTGGATCCATTACCATCGACTTTCCAACAAGAACGCGGCCATCATCAGGTTGCTGTAAACCATCCGTGTCTTGACCTTGCGAGAGCGAGGCAATGGTTGCACCAAGGTCGTAACTATTAGCCTCAAGTGCAGTCTCGATTTCGTCATTCGTCCTTCTATCGCCCAACACTGTGCGTAGGATATCATGTGGGCTCATGTCGGGAACGAATTCGGGAGCCGTGGCACTGAGATTGCCCTGGGCGCTGAGTCCCGAAGAAGATGCAACGCTGTTCGCGTCGTCGGCAACAAGCCAATCCACATTGCTATCGCCACCAAGGTCTCCATAGTAATCGGACGTGTGGCTCTGGTCGGAGAATTCGTAGGCATTCAAACTGGGCGAGTGGGGGATCGGCTGCGCAAATGCAAGCCGTGGAGAAGGGCGCGGTGAAGAGAAAGGCGACGCTGTCGACGAGAGCGGACCGCGAGCCAAGCCTCCTCGTGAGCTTGGGAGCCAAGAACCACTTCCGGGGCTGGTTCCTAGGTTAGAATGATGTGACAAGGGAGTGGAAGAGCGCGCCATCTGCCATGACGCAGGCGATGCGCGGCGAATCACGGTATGGCGCGGAGGGGGAGGGGAGGACTCAGAAAGAATACGATTCCTATGCCGCCATAGGACATCAAGGACGGCATTTTCTAACGGCGTTCCAGACAGCGACGTCTTCTCGCGCAAGAAATCTTCGACTTTCTCGGCCTGTTCTTCCTCATCAAGAGATTCACTCTGAAGGATTCGAAGGCAGTCCTCGATCAGATCCTCCGAAACCATGCTGAAGGTAAATTGGACAATGGACGATTCAAACGAAGTACGAATAGATTTTGTCAACGGACTTTCTGGCCAGAAAGGAGTAGAAACAGGATCGTAGTCAGGAACAATATGCTATGTTGGTATCACTCCAGGGCGCATTGTATTCAGGGGAGAGGAGGCTAAGTGTTTCGAGAGATGGCGTATGTGTCAGAGGAGTAGCGAATGTCGTGAATTCTATGTGGGCTTGAAATCACATCATCATGGGCAACCAGAGGATATCTATGCCTGAAATAAACGAGAGGATGTTAATGCGATTCGAAACTCAGACGCATGCATGCAAATGCAGGGAGCGAATAAGTAATGCGAGGGCGGGGGTATAACAGCACTAGGAAAGAGAAGGGAGGGATTACTCCGGGAATATCGACGAGACAGACCAAAGCAGCTGTAGCGATGAGAACTGGTCGCGATGACCGGCGTAGAGTGTTGATGAAAGGATATATCTGTCGTTCGTCCAAGGGAGCTCTTGGGATCCGGAGCTAACAGGAGAGGATGGGAATGTGGGGGATCTTTTATCACCGCTGACCCGTCAACCCAACAATAACAAAGACAATGGATGATTGCGCCTGTGGAGGTGGGCAGTCACCTAGAATCTGTTGCTGGACACACTGTCAGGAGTAATAATAGCAACAATAAATAAGGAAAACCAATCCGCCTGGTCCATTTGCCCGTCGGAGAGATACAGCGCTCCAGCTGAGCGCTTGTTGGCCTCTGCAGACAACACCGGAGATAATCAACGCCAACCAGATTACCTCCGCTCGTCGAGCTCGCTGCCTACTCACCACCATCAGCCGCCGTGCCTTCGCCCAACAGAACTCTGTTTCCTCCTCGTGTTCCCTTCAACTCTTACACGTGGGCTTGCTGATGCCCTCTCCAGTAGACATCTACTGGGCTTGACCGTTTAACCGGCAACCTTCGGAACGGTTTCGAGTCGAGATTTCTGCAGCCTAGTACCTAAGCAGGCCTCGAATAGCCCTGGGAAGCCCGGCTAGTCGATCCTCTGGTTAGAATCTCCGCAAGTTGCTAGCGACGGTCCAGATCTTATCTTTCGTCCACGATGCCTGCCGACTATGCGTCAACAGCTCGGGCTCTATCCGTCTCCTCGTCTCCTCTGTCTTCAGGACGCCTTTCACCCGCAAGTGCCACCATCCGCCCGCCATGGGCCCGCTCCAGGCACAGCTCTATTCTGTCGGTCGAAGAGGCCTCTACCTTCCGAGACCGAATTCTAAATATTGCAGCCGCACTCTCGCGCCGATTACGAGCGGCATGGCGGAGGATGAGCGTTTGGCAGAGAGTGGGAGCGGTTGTAGCCTTCGTCCTGCTTAGCGCCCTCGGGGTGGCTTTTATGGTCTTTGCGGGACATGTCTTCGTCTGGCTGGGACCAATGGCCGAGAAATGGGAGAAGTCGACATTGGCGTACTTCATTCTGTCGCTGTGTGTTTTCTTTGTCTCCTTCCCACCGTTGGTCGGATGGTCCACCTTGGGCACTATCGCTGGTTTCTTATTTGGAGTATGGAAGGGGTAAGTTCAGCTCAGCGACCTCTTTTGTTCCTCTTCTAGGAGCTATTAATTCACTGACGCTCGTTCTGTGCCGCAGCTGGCTCTTATACAGCACCGCAACAGTCTTAGGCTCGACCTGTTCCTTTGTCGTATCGCGAACCATCTTGTCAAAGTTTGTTGCCCGTTTGATGGAGCACGACAAGAGATTCGCAGCGCTTTCCTTGACTTTGAAATACGATGGACTTAAACTGCTTTGCATGATCAGGCTGTGTCCTCTGCCATATTCGATATGCAATGGTGCTGTCTCAACCTTTCCCACCGTTCGTCCGTTAACATACGGACTAGCAACGGCGATTGTCGCTCCGAAATTGTTAGTTCCGACGTTCATCGGCAGCAGGCTGCGTATTCTAATTGAAAAAGGCGAGGAAATGGGCACCGCCTCCAAGGCCGTCAACGTCTGTAGTATTATTATTACTATCGCGATTGGAGTTTTCACCGGATATTATATATATAACAGGTAACTACTAGCAATGCCTGTTTACTCTAACACCTTTTTTTGCTCCGTGCGAACTAATCCGTTCTGTTTCTCAGGACGTTGGCTCGAGCAAAGGAACTCGAAGATAAAGAACGTGCGAGTATTCGGCGGTCCCTTCAAGCTGACCACGCTGCGCATCGACCGCACACAGCCTTCTCAGAAGATCCAGATGTCAACCAAGCTGCTACCATTCTCGCCCGGGATGAAGAAGAGCGGATTGGATTTAATGACGACATCGATGACAACGTTGATCTGATTCTTGATGAAGATGGCGCCAGCGACGGTGCGAAGCCGCAGATCAAGGGACCGTACCGCGACGAGTTCACTGACAATGAGTCTGATGTCTTCAAGGATGGGGATGGCACAGATGATGAGGCGTATGGCCTGCATTCACATGTAAGGAGAGCCTTATGAGCTTGAGTCAGCTCCCAGGCGCCTGGCATGAACGCGTCTGAGCAGCCATTGATTCTGTTAATCCGTATCTGGGGTCTAGACCCATTTGGCATGACTTTCAACGGCTCCTGTACTGGTAAATGTGGCTTTTCATTGGAAGGGCGGCGTATTCGGGTGATTACTGTGTGGCAAAACTTTCTTTTCGAGAGGGGCGCAGGTTAAGATACTTCGGTAGCATAGACACTTCTGGGACTTGATTAATTAGGCTTGTTCTCGGTTTCTCAGAGACTTGGTGACTAAGCGACGCTCAACGTGCTTACGTGACCCTATCATGACCTCCCCCTCCAATAGACCAGACCCAGCAGCGCTGCCCCGTTATAGGAAGCGGTTCTGTCCTGCATCGAGGACGCTACTAATTTGATCTGGATGCCTGGAAAGGCTTAATTTATGTTTAATATCTATTTATGATCACAATTGTAGGCGAATCCATGTCTTGAAACAGATTTGTCAACTGATTGGTTTGCACCCTCAGACTGAGAGATTACGAGGTATGTTCACACCCAGTCGCTTATATCTCAATCCCTGTGGATTTCATTCGTTTTATGTTTGAGCGATTTCTGTTTGCCATATTGTTTTCTAATTATTCCATTAGGTGGGCCCCAAGTCGTAACACTGAACTCTGTTGAACCATCGACGTTCGAGCCATGTGTCCCTCTATAGGCCGGTGGATCTCTTGAGATTCGGCATCGGCACTCTAATTGACAGGACAAGGGGCCGGCTGCTAAGACACCTGAAAAAAGGCCCTGAAAATAGGAAAGCAGAGAGGTTTCGATTCAGATGAACTTGTTCATGAAGGCTGTCTTCCGAGCAACCCGGGACTGGCAATAATGGAAGCTGCGGCACCCAATGGATACCTGGATGTCCATCATCCGCAAAAGTTGCTCCCGTTAAGTCCATATTCAACGACTGGCAACATGAACGGCAGCAATGGACAATCATCTACATTGTTCTCGGCAGATAGGAGCCTGGGCGAAAATGGATCTTTACAACAACCTCCTCCGAAGCGATTACGGAGGCTTGCCCCAAATGGTTCTCTGACTGTAGATATTTTGGCGCGTGCCTCTCAGGGCAGTGATCATGCGTCCCACCATACGAGTCATAGCACGCCGCGTACTTCAGTGACGCCTACCTCCTTGTTTTCGATGTCCGCCCCGAAGAAGTCATCGGTGTCGCCTCCGTCAACGCTCCACGGTGAACCATCTTTTTCACCTTCAACGGGAACAAAGCCGAGCGGCAACACCCCCGACTTTTCGAAATATCGTCCTAGGTCGTCGATCCCGTCGCGGCTATCTGCCGCATTGTACGGCCAACAGTGCGTGGTTGCGGCTTATGCGTCCAGACTTAATCCGTATGCTCTTCACAGGAAGGAACAGGAAGCGTTGCAAGATTATTTATGCCATCTTCATGTTACGGTCTACCTAAGTATACGAAATGGAATTCTTCGGCTGTGGACTCGAAATCCAATGGTGAGTGTCACCAAGGAGGAAGCGCTTGGCTGTACTAAAGACTATCGCTGGATGAACCTTGCCTCATTTGCTTATGAATGGCTGGTTCGAAACGGGTACATCAACTTTGGCTGTGTTGAGGTTCCCAGGGCTTTGACCACAACAAAACGCAGCCGACGGAAGGTGGGCCCTGTCATTGTCGTAGTAGGCGCTGGCATGGCCGGCTTGGGCTGTGCACGACATCTAGAGGGCCTGTTCCAACATTATCTTGATTCATCGACTTCACCTCGTGTTATCCTATTAGAAGGGAGACGGAGGATTGGAGGCAGAATATATTCACATCCCTTGCGAAGTCTTCGATCGAAAAATCTCTCTCCTGGCCTCTACCCTAAAGCCGAGATGGGGGCACAAATTGTGGTTGGTTTTGGCCGCGGCAACCCCTTGGATCAGATCGTCCGAGGTCAGCTAGGTCTACCATACCATTTGTTGCGAGACATCTCAACAATCTATGACATAGACGGAACGCCGGTAGAAGAAGTCCAGGACGCAATGGATGAGACGCTATATAATGATATATTGGACCGATCTGGGTTATATCGCCACAAAGCTGTCATCGTACCTACTGCTGAAGGCGATCGAGAGTTAATTGACTTGGGTCGCGAGGTGTCAATGGATGACGGTCTCACAGTGAGGCAGTATGAAGATGCGAGGGCTGCTGGCACGATTGGTCTTCTGCTCCCTGCCAAACGCCTTCGTCGAGGCGTTGGGCATAAAACTGCGGAGATCCGGCCCCAAGGAGCTCTCGGGGCGGAACCTGGTCTCCCGGAGGAACATCCAGCTGTAGTCGCCTGTAGGACCATGGGTTGGAAGCTGAACGATGGGGTTTCTTTGAATGACTCGCCTAATCTGGGCGCTGTCGCGAAGGCTTCGGAAACACAGACGTTGGGGGCCGTCATGGATGAAGGTGTCAAACAGTACCAGCGCATGCTCCCTCTGACTCCCAAGGATATGCGGTTACTGAATTGGCATTTTGCAAACCTGGAATATGCAAATGCGGCAAATGTCGGAGAGCTCAGCCTTTCTGGATGGGATCAGGATATGGGCAACGAGTTCGAAGGTGAGCATTCCCAGATCATAGGAGGCTTTCAGCAAGTACCCTACGGGCTATGGTCTTTTCCTACGAAACTCGATGTTCGAACAAACAAATCCGTGTCAAGGATATCCTACGACTCGACCGGCTCGGGTAAACGCAAGGCAGTGGTCCACTGTGATGACGGTGAGAGCTTTGTAGCAGACAAAGTGGTCTTCACTGCGTCTCTGGGTGTCTTGAAGCACCAGTCTGTGCAGTTCGAGCCTCCTCTGCCAGACTGGAAAGCAGGAGCTATCGAACGACTCGGGTTTGGAGTGATGAACAAAGTCATCTTAGTGTTCGACGAGCCATTCTGGGACACTGAACGGGACATGTTCGGACTTCTACGTGAGCCAAAGAACCAGAACAGTCTTGTTCAGGAAGACTATTCAGCCAACCGAGGCAGATCCTATCTGTTTTGGAACTGCTTGAGAACCACTGGCCTTCCGGTCCTAGTAGCCCTGATGGCAGGCGACGCGGCGCACCAGACGGAGTGTACACCGGACAAGGAAATCATCACTGAAGTCATCAGTCAGCTTCGAAACGTCTTTAAGGACGCTGCTGTCCCTGACCCGCTGGAGACCATTATCAGTCGATGGGCAACAGACAAGTTCGCTCGAGGAAGCTATTCCTTTGTCGCTGCCCAAGCGCGTCCCGGTGACTACGACTTGATGGCACAGCCTATCGGTAACTTACACTTTGCCGGAGAAGCGACCTGCGGCACTCACCCGGCCACCGTCCATGGGGCGTACCTTTCAGGACTCCGCGCCGCATCGGAGGTGATCGAGTCGGTTGTCGGGCCCGTCGAAATTCCCCAACCGCTCGTTCCCGAGAAGACCAAACCGGCCGGCCCTCGCCCTAGCCCTAGCAACACCGCCGTGACAGCTAATGGATACGGACATACAGGAAAAGAACAACCACGAGCACCAACCACTAATTCTTCTTCTTCTTCTAATGGCAACACTATTTCAGGAGGAGTCCCAGTCCCTTCCATCCCCATCCCGGGACAATCCAGCAACTCCCAGCCCGCAGACACAGCCAGGAGACAAGCATACGAGCAGGAAATGTGGGCAGCCGTCCACGCAGAGATCGGTCGCCCAGAACCCCGACCCGCCAGGACCGGCCTGAACGCCTTCCTCCTCTACCAGAAAGACTACTGGCACAAATGCAAGGCACAGTGCGACGAAGCCCGACGCGAAGCTACCAAGGATCCCGAAGCCAAGGCCCCGCGAGACGAGGTCCGTCACGCGCTGGGATTGATGTGGCGACAGGCTCCCGAGGAGGAGAAGAGGCCGTATCTCGAGCAGACGGAGGTCAATCGGCAGACGAACGCGGAGGTCTGCGGCCGATGGAAGGCGCGGATGTCGGAGTGGGAGAAGCGGGCGAGTGAGTCGAAGGAGCGGTGGTGCGCTGTTCATCCTTTTGAGGGGTGGGTAGTGCCTGGTTCGGCGTCTGGTCGGATCGTCGGACGAGGCCGTTAGATGTGATTTTGGATATTGTATTTGTATCTGGGCTCGAGGTCGACCTTTCCTGAGTGGATGGCTCGAAGCATTAAACATCCTCCTTCGTCAACCCTACTCTATTGTTGATGGCTATATCAGGTTTCGCTTCAATATACATTTACGCAAGTAGCCTTTTTTTTTAACCTGCGATATATCCGGGACACCTCGCCTTTAAATTACTGGATTCAAACAGGAACCGAAACTAGTGTATTTAAATTCTATCCTGTATAAATCTATTTCGACCTCCAGCGTCACCTGCTCTATTTTCTTCTGCCGTCCGGTCGGTCCGTCTTGTGCTCTCTTGCCCTTTCCTGTGTGTTCGCTCAATAAAAAATCCAGTAAAAGCTCTAACACCGACAAAGGGAAGGAAAAAGACATTCGAATAAATACGGAAGCAAGAAGAAAAAGAAAATAACAAAAGTCACCAGGTTGCAGAGTCTATTGTAAGAAACCGGTCATTCACCACATTATTGGCAAGCGAGGAAGGTATTTTAAACGAGGAAAGTTGCAAGAGGTAGGTGCGGAATATGGCAAAAGGCCCCCCTTGGGGAAATTCTAGATGTGATCAATGACCGCAAAGGCTAGGAGGAAAGGAGAGGGAATGGAGTGATGAATTAGGGGTAAAGCGGTGAACGGCAGCTCATCCCTAATTAGAGGAGTGGATTGGACTTGTACTCGGGAACGGCAGAGCCAGGGTCCTTTTCAACCTTGGTGTCCACCTCCTGAGCTGCAGGTTGGACGGCAGACCGCTCACGGCTGATGCAGGCTAGGTTCTCCTCCTCGACATTCTCGATTTCAGAGAGGAATCTCTCTGCTTCGAGGGCAGCGACACAGCCGGATCCTGATATCCCCAAAGGGGAGGAAAGTTAGCCATATGCTGCTTTGGATGAAAAGATAACACAAGGGGGGAAAGAAATTCCTCAACGCACCTGCACTGGTTATGGCTTGTCTATATCGCTTATCTTGAACGTCACCGCAAGCAAAAACACCTTCAACACTGGTATAGCTAGTGCCCGGTTTCGTGATGATGTAGCCATCCTCGTCGAGCTCGACCTGGCCCTTGACCAAGCTAGTCGCGGGATCGTGGCCTACGGCATAGAACAGGCCATTGGCATCTACGACCTCCTCCTGGCCCGTCACAGTATCCTTGACCTTCAGATGGGTCATAAGGCCATTCCGCTTCTTCTCACCCAGGACTTCCACAGCAACCGTGTTGAAGCGCACGCTGACCTTGGGGTGACTAAGCACGCGCTTAGCCATAGCTTTGCTGGCCCGCAGCTTATCCCGGCGAACAAGGACGGTCACATGGCTACCGTACTTGGCCAGGAAAATGGCCTCCTCGGCAGCAGAATCGCCACCACCGATGACATAAAGGGGCTTATTGCGGAATATCGGCACAGCTCCGTCGCAGACGGCACAGGCGCTGATCCCATTCTGCCAGTAGGTCTCCTCACCAGGCAAGTTCAGACGACGAGCATTGGCACCAGTTGCGATGATGACGGCATCGGCAGTGTGAGCAGGTTCGTTGTCCGGACCGTCGTTCCATTCTGTCCAAAGCTTGAATGGTCTTTGTGACAGATCGACCCTTGAGATAGTCTCAGTGATAATCTCAGTGCCGAACCGCTGGGATTGCTGGCGCAGGTTCTCCATCAGCTCTGTCCCACCAATTCCGTTAGGGAAACCGGGAAAGTTCTCGATGTCAGTTGTGGTGGTGAGCTGACCGCCCGCGGCGGTACCGTTCGCCAGCATTCCCTCATAGAGGACGGGCTTGAGTTCCGCTCGCGAAAGATAGATGGCGGCAGTATGTGCAGCAGGGCCGGAGCCAATTACTAGAGGGCAAATTGATCAGCACAAAAGCATATCGATTATTTATCTAAAAGCGAGGGAAGAACGCCACGTACCGACCACTTTGGTGTGCACCATTCTGGATGGAGACCCGGGGTTGACGCGCAACGGCGTCGATAGACGCTGAGGAAAGGCAGCGGTAGACTGGGAGGACTTCTGGTGTAGAGACGACGCAGCCGCAGCAGTCAACCCAAGTGAGGAGCGGAGGGAGGAGAGGGGGAAACGGCGGAATGCGAAGGAAAACAGCTTGAAAGAGGTTATGGTTTTGGGGAGGGGAGGGGGAGGGGTCTCGATGATGTCCTAATATATACAGTGCCGGCAACGGAGATGGTTCCAGCACACCACAGAGCACCAATGGACGGTCAGCAAAGGAGGGGCGTCGGCGGGAAAAGGCTAGCCAGAGAGCAGTTCCTTGTTAGATAATAAAGAGAGTCGAGGACGGTCCGAGGTGTAATACACGACAGCGCTTTGTGCAGGCGACAATCCGGCGACTTCTTAGGAATCAAAGCCTGTCGAGACCGGGTCACGTGGGGCGCTGCTTTCTAAGCCGCAGCGGCCTCGACCAGGAAGACCGTCGCGTCTCTCGCCTTATGAATCACAGCCTGTCCAGGAGATTACGCTATCTGCTATGTACAATGCCCCTCGACTCTCGACTAAACACCCTCTTGGATTACTAGTGCTTCCTCTGGAACCACCGTTTCTTCGGCCCTCGCCCGTCCTGCTCGGCAATCTCGCCGCTACTGGCTGCCTGCTCTGGCGGAATCACCTCTTGAGGAGTTGGGCCATCGTCTTCTTCGCTTCCTGGGTACCCTTCATAGTCGTCATAGTATTCGTCTCCTTCATCGCCAGCTCCTTCGCCTCCATCGTCGGGGATTCCTTTTTCGTCTGTGGTGCCGGGATCTTTATCCCTGCGAACGCTCAACCATTTGGTCCAGCTTCTCTTGAGGGGTTTTGTTGGCGGTGCAGTAGTGACGGGGACATCGTCGTCGTCACGTTCAGGGGCTACTACCTCGTCATGCCACAGTCTAGGTACAAGCAGCTTGTAGGGATGCGTGATACCAGACGGCTCCCCGGAGTTGATCTCCAGATGTAGGGTAATGGCCAATCCTCCTTCTAGATTGATCGGCGCTGTCGCTCCACTGGCCCCTTGCTTCGCGACCCCTGCTCCTCTCAGGCTGACATCCGTTGGTCGGCGGGTGAAGGAGTTCGGACGTTGTCCCAGATGTTGAGGGAAGTAGCTCTCCCCAGTCTCAGGCGGTGGGAATGGACCGTCCATACTCATCCGGCGCCGGTTCGCCGCGCCTCCTCCAAGGTTGAATTCTCTCGTAGGCGGGCGGCTCGCACGCTGCGAAAGACGTCGCAGGAGGCCACCCGAAGATGTACTGTCACCTCGTGTCAGAGACAGGGTCCTCTGTAGCTTCGCCGGACGAGGATGGTCTTCTGCATATGATTCCACCACTGGCCCTGGAGTCGCCGGTGACGTAGGCCCTGTGAAGTTGTTAGAGACGTAGCGTAGCGAATCTTCAATCTGGGAAACTGTACTTACGTGGCTGATACGCCCTAATCGAGCACCAATTCCGTCTCGGCAACAGCCGCTTGTTATTGCGGAGCTTACCATCGACATCGTGAGTGAATATGGGAACGATATCCTCCTCTGTCTCGGCATCCATGTGATGCACCCTATTGCGTGTATTGAGCATGTCCGCAATCATATCCGACTCTGGTACGTCGGCAATTCCTGAAGAGATGACGTTCGGCATGTACCGGTGGTCTCTATCCCGGGGTATGTTAAGCTTTGGATTCGAGTAGAATCGCCCGATTGCCGCTAAGTGGACATCTCCACTGTCACTCGTATCGCATCTCGTCAGAAAACAAAGTCCTCGGTATCTAAGATCCCTTCTGGTTGGTCTTACCTTAAAATAGTCACCCGCACAGATTTCTCTGCCGCCAGATCTTGAAGGTCCTCTATTAGCCAGCCCCGTTCGGACTTGAGATGTTTGGCCGTCCAGTGGTCATCGGAAATCTCGACTCGGCCGCCGTATTTATTGAGGAGACCACCGAATATCCCCGCCTTTCCTAGCGACTTACGGCTGTTCAAAATGTTCTTGACCATCGCCTGCAGACAAAGGGGAATTCCATTAGAAAATTCTTTTAGATTGACACACGGCAAGGGCTCTGTCCTGCTTACCACTCTTGGATAGGCGATGGGGATGCTCGACACCACAACCAAATGCTTTGTCTCTCCCTTAGCAATCTCCTGGTGGCATCGATCGAAGATGCGATCGCCAGTCTGTTCGGTGAGAACTTCGCTACTCTGTAGGGCGCACCGTCAGCAAACTCTTTCAATTTCATGTTGTAAGCCTGCACTTGTCTACTCACAATTCTTTCCGTCCGGCAGTCTAGCGCTAGTAGAGCAACGTCCTTGCCGAGTGACATGTATAAGTGCCTACTCTTTTGCTTGATGTAAGGGCCCGGGTGGGCTCCAAGAATCCAGCTAGGTTCGTCTGTCTCAGTTTCCTCCGGAACGCTCTGGTGCTGAAACAGCATATAATACTTGAACGCAATCTTTCCCAGACCGGAGATCACAGAACTCCGCATAAATTCATCAGGATATGCGCCAAACCCTTCAATAAGTTCATGGTCATTCCACATGTTGACCATGGGTATCTGGGAGTTTGCGAGAGAGTAGAGGCCCTGTGAGAACCAGATCGAGTAGCGTTCCAGGTAGTAGCTCTCCAGATCAGCTCTGAATTCGGGAGTGAACGACGCATTGTATCTCTCATGAATATTTTTGATTTTTATCCATTCTTGGAAAAAGACCGATTCCGACACAACGCGGTCGTTGAAAATCTGGTCGCCTCCGCCGATCATAACATGGAACGGACGAGTCTGATGTTCATTGAGGATGTCTCGCCAAAGGGGGTCCGGGCCGCAGAACTTGTTGGAGTCGGCGGACGAGTTGAATCCATTGCAAGAGTAAAATGCCACGTTCATAGACTGACCATTTGCGGGCACCCAGAATCCCAATGCGGGGCCCTGGTTGATGCGGTATGCGACACGTCTCTGTTCTGGTCCTAACTCGACTTCGAGGTTGAATCTCCAGAAAGTGACGTCTCGGTCTGGGTCGGCGTACAAACGTGCCCCTGGGATCTCCGTGTATATCCCGGTTACTTCCCCGTCTAACGTGTGGACCCTGTTGGCAGGCTGCTGGTTATCATCGCTAAAATCGACCCTGCTAGGCGACTGCTCGTAAAGGCCGTCATCGTTTTCCATGAACGAAAGATCGACCCCTTCTTCTGTATCCTCCACAGGTTTGACATACAAGGGTCTCCCATCTCGGCCTACTTTCATGAGACCCGCTGTTGGATCCACATACTCGAAGGCGAGCTGGCCTTCGACCTCAGACGGCGGCGGCGGCAAGATATCCATGGGCTGCGAGAAGAGGCGCAATCCAGGTGGCGGTTCGTATGAGGAAAGTGAATCTTTCGTCACGATCATGACGCTACCCCTCCAGGTTGCCTTCTCAATTGGTCCGTTTGGGCCATCTATCTTCAATCGTTTCATTCCAGTGTACCGGAGCAACGGCCCGCATCTTAAAAATATTTGTGGTCGGAAGCGGTCGTTCGCTGCATAATCAATTAATCATTAGCATGAAAAAGTAGGGGATGTTACAAAGAATTAAATGTAAGGGGAACATTTACGGGTTGTTGTCTGCGGAATGGGCTTCTGGTAATTTCTTGGGAGGGCTCGACTCTCCCGGCGATTCGTACTTCCTCCAGCATTCCACCAAGCTTTACTCCTTTCCAGGTCAATATCCCGGATGTCGAAATCAGAGCTGCATAGTCTGGCCACTGGTGCGGTCCTCCACTCCGAAAGCGGCGGCGGTGTCGGTGGTGGTACGTCAAACGAGACGCTCTGCTTCTTCGGCTTGGTCCGCACACCCTGGCCGTCCTTAGAACCCTGAAGCACTGTACTGTCGTCACCAGCGACTTCCCTGCTCAAAGCAGGGCCAACAGCTGCGAAGTCGCGCTCTGCAATGTCCATAGAAGGCACACTCGTCCTCGACTGCCGTAAATTGAAATCGCCTAGGATGGCCGGCTGAATTGGTCTACCTGGGGCATTCGGAGAATCAAACTTCGATAGCTGTGGTGTTATTTCGGAGAGTCCTGGAGTCGGTACGATAGGTGCAATCAGCTCCTTCTTTCCAGCTGATGGAGCGGCACGCGCATCGTATGCCTTGCGCTGACTGCCAGTCCCTACTGGGCGCCTGGGGATGCGATTTGTATTTTCCGCCGGTGCTGGATGTTGTCCAGTGATATCGAACTGAGGTTGCGCCGCAGGATTCACCGCGTCATAGCCAACGCTTGATGGTCGTCGCTTATTTTGAATAACGTTGGGCTTCTCAGGCTTCACATGCCTCGGAGGGCCAACCTCTTCGAAACTGCCAGTTGCCGAAAACCGTCTAGGAGGTGCCTGCCTTGGCCCTTGCACGACACCTTTTGGAATCATGCTTCGCTGCCCTCGACTCGTAACTCGCTTGGGAATCTCCGGCACTTGAGCTCTGGCTTCGGCGTTCGGGACCACAGCGGGAGGACGCTCTTGGGGCTTGGGCTTCGGTTGATGTTTGCTGCCATCGGATTTCTGCCTTTCCAAACGTTCTCTGAGTCGCATCTCAGCTTCTTGGACCCGTGCTCGTTTCTCTTCCTTGGTCATACCGCCTAAGGTAACTTCAAGCTTCTGGAGTGGAGATCTGTCTGAAGCCCAGTCATGCCGCTCTTTCGAAGATCGCGCTGTACCAGTTCCACTTGTGGGCGAAGTCGGACTTGATGCTTCGAAAGATGATGAAATCTTTCGGGAGTCCTCTGTTTGAGCAGCATTCTCTGGGACATCAATGATAGGGGTGCTGGTAGCAGGGAAGTTCGTGGAAAGCATTCTATGTGTGTTAGGCTCTTCCGCTGGCGAAACCGGATCATGTTGAACCAAGTCGGCGTCCCATGGAGGGAGATCTTTCGCCCTCGTGGAGAACGAACGAGTCACGCCAGCGCTATCATCGGTATCTGGGGCAGGGCTGCCTGTGTATGAAATGGACATGGCGTGCGGGGCTTCGGAATTTCTGCGTATATTTTCATTCTTGTCTTGCCGCTCCATGGCGACAGAACTGACATCAGGATTCCGTTGTTGCTCTGCCGAAAAAGGCCTGGCCATCCCATTGCTTGCTATCTGTTGAAGGGGTGCAGAATTTCGACTTGCAGAACCGGGCAGTCCCCTGGACATAGTCGCGGCCATTGCTCAAATACTCCTCTTTCTGCGATTCTTGTAGCGCTTGGGTCAGATGCCGACGCCCCCGAGATGTGCGTCGTTGAGCATGTAGTACTGTGATGGCGTTGTCCCTGTAATATACAAACTAGCGGTAAGGACAAGCTCCAAAGGTTATTTATTAGAAAAGGACAAAAAAAAAAAGAAAAGAAAATAAGGGTATCTGTCCGAAGCGCGAAGACGTACAGCTTGGCAAATATGCTCAGAGATCGACACTTTCAACTGAGTATTCTCGAGGATATGCTGACTAGGAACTCAATGGACGAGCATGATGACTGCAGGAGGATGGAAAAATATCCCTTCGAGGGACTGAATAAGGTACTGCAGATCTCAGTTGGCTTCAAAGCGATTCGGAAATTAGGCAGCATGCAGGAGGTCAAGGTATCGCAGCAGACCGGCGGTGAATTCCCCAGTGGGGATAGAGAAATGACGATAATAAGTGATTTCAATCGGAGAATAGGCCCAGGGTCAAAACCCCACCAAGTACGAAATTCCGCAAGGGCCGCAGGACAAGCTGTTGTAGAACATAATGATACTGCATACCGGTGGTGTCTGATATGCTGGTGGCTGGTCGCAGCCCGCGCGGGGGCCTCCTCTGCATTTTCGATCAGCCTACTAAGTCCTGGCTGGCATCAGGCATATTATTGGGCTGCTCTCGCCATTCATCCGTTATCGACCTTCACCTTTCTTTTGTTTCTAATAATACTTCCATTACCACCGATGCAGAGGGCTGGTCTGATTCGGGCATTCCCCAACCAGCGCCATGCAAGTCCAGTCCAGCCCAGGTACAGCGCAGCTCTTGCTGCTGCCCACTGAGCTGGTTTGATCTTCATTCAGCCAAAATCCGCGAAGAAACATTTCATTTTGATATGCCACTGCCGACAGGCACTTACGGATCACATTGAAACGGCCGTCATTTGTGGTCCGCGGGCCGTCAGCCGCAGTTCCACCTCCTATGCAGTCTCCCCTGTGTGTGTCACCCACCCAAGCATCCATCTGGAGACACATCACACGGACCTGAATTGATACCTGAAACATGCCCATAGAGTCAGATTGATCGGCGGTCTAAATCGTTGCTATGGTCCCACGGTACTGGTGACGCCCTGAGAGCTTCAAACTGGCTGTGTCTTGGCTCAGCTTTGTTTAAACGAGGGACGAGATTGAAGACCGAAACCTTGACTTGACCCCATGGGGACGTCGCATTTATTGCATTTATTATTTGCTTTTCTTTTAATCATAAAATTCCCTTCAAGCTCCCATGACTATTCTCATGCTAGCCTGTCAATAGTGTGCTGACTCGGATACCCAGTGCTCTTCACCATGACCAGGGCTCGTTACCACTGTTCCCTAGGGACAGCCTGACAACAAGGCCAGAGGCGTTTGTAGAGACATTCGCTGTGAGTGCTTCCTATTTCGGCCTTTCAGCCTCAACTCTCTCAGTTGCTGCGCCAGCATGTATAGTTGTCCAGATCCACTCCAGGAGCAGTCCACTGACTGGGAGTTGACCAGCGAGCATAATAATAACGTGGACGTATGTATATGTAAGGCCATGTCGTGTTCAATATCGACATGTATTGGCCTGATTTGGCAATAGAGCTAGCTTCATAGGAAAATCTTTGCTCTGGGAACGTGGGCACATCGACGTCAGTAGATCGCCTGTCTCAAATGGGCTGGAGTGCCAGGTCCTGCTGCACGACAACTGCTACTAAGCGAAATCAGGACTGACAAGGAACTAGCACTGGGTTAATGCAAGGTCTCAGTGCTACTACCTTGTCTACTGTACCCTAGCCGCGTTACATAGCATCCTTATTATTATATGAGTCTTGCTCTAAGGGCTCTGGAACCGTCCAGGTACAGGGGGTGGGATTATAGGCGTGACAAAAGAGGTTCAGATAATAAGTAGCTAGAGCTTTCAAAGCAAACAAAGACGATCGATGGTAGCATCATAGGCTTCGCTACTACAACAGCACAGTATCCTTTCGACTAGCCTCTAAATTGGCAAAGGCTACATGTAGTTCCGGAGAGGTCAATGTTCCGTGGCGGTTCTGCATACGTGGTCTGTTGACGAAAGCCATGTTTCCATTAATAGGGGAGCAGCGCAAGTGGGCTGCGGTGAAAGGCGAGATGTGACGAATTAGAGAGACGGGATGGACGTTGAATCTCGCGCGAAAAGATTAATTAGGTGCGTCCGTCGAGGCGAACGGGGCGGATCGTCCGATGGCGGCTTTCGTGAGCCAAGACTTGGGCCGCTTTTGCCTATCCGGGAGCCCCAGGAGAGGCGGGAGAAACTCTCCGCAGCACAAAGAAGCATCTCACTGCCTTCTGCCGCAGAGCGAGGTAGTCACTAATAGAAGATTACGAGATTGGAGAGTCCCAGCCAGTGGCATTCACTTGTCTGCATCACTTCCCTTCTGTGCCTCTTTTCATTGCATACTTTTGCTTCTGCCTGTTGAGTGGTCTGGTACCGTTCCATGGCAAACACTGCGATAGTCCTTCTTTCGCCCCAATAACGAGGCACTTTGTTTGTTCTTCTGCTTTCAATCATGCGGTTTGCTCAAGGCGCGATCACAGCTTTCTGTCTCCTTGGCGCGACGTCGGCCATTCTCCCTTCCTCTGACGATACTCACGATTTCTTCGCTCTTCACATCGATGATGCCACGTCCCCGTCCCAAGTTGCTCGCATGCTCGGCGCCCACCACGAGGGTCAAATAGGAGAACTTGCTGGTCATCACAAATTCTCTTTGCCCAAGAACAAGCGATCCGATTTGGATGCGGTATTAGAGGACCTTCGGAGCCGGAGGAGACTTCGACGGCGCTCGGGAGATGGTTCTGCAGCAACAGTACTTGGCAAAAGGAACGACGGGCTGGATAGCGTACTCTGGTCGCAGAAATTGGAATCAAAGCAGCGATTACACAAGAGAATACCGCCGCCGTCGCCAGCAACGTTAGAGTCTAGGGGCAACTCTCACGGCAACCAAAAGCCGCCGGACCCAGCAGCCGTCGAATACCGACAAAACGTCACGTCCACTCTCGGTATCGCAGATCCGATCTTCGATGATCAGTGGCATTTGCTCAATGTCGTACAGCCTGGGCATGATCTCAACGTGACTGGCCTCTGGTTAGAGGGGATCACTGGACAAGGTGTTGTTTCTGCGGTTGTCGACGACGGGTTGGACATGTATAGCGGGGACCTTCAACCGAACTATGACGCGGAGGGCTCGTACGATTTTAACGAAAAGTCTCCCGAGCCTAAACCGCTGTTGGAAGACGACAAACATGGCACGAGATGCTCAGGCGAGATTGCGGCGGCCAGGAATGAAGTCTGTGGTCTTGGAGTCGCATATGATAGTAAAGTCTCAGGCGTACGGATTTTGTCGAAACCGATAAATGACGCCGACGAGGCAGCAGCTGTCAACTATGCGTTCCAGCATAACGACATCTATTCATGCTCCTGGGGACCGATGGACAACGGCGAGACAATGGAAGCTCCAGGGATTCTCGTGAGGCGGGCCATGGTTAATGGCGTACAGAAGGGTCGAGATGGAAAAGGCTCTCTATTCTTCTTCGCAGCCGGCAATGGAGGCATTTACAGTGATAACTGCAATTTCGACGGATATACCAACAGTATATACAGTATTTCTGTTGGTGCGATCGACCGCCGAGGAAAGCGCCCCAGCTATTCGGAGTCGTGCTCTGCGCAGATGGTGGTAACCTACAGCAGTGGCTCAGGTGATGCCATCCACACTACAGACGTCGGCTTCTCTACTTGTTCGTCTGTCCATGGCGGAACCTCGGCCGCCGGCCCCTTGGCTGCTGGCATTATGGCCCTCGCTCTTAGCGTTCGACCGGAGCTAACTTGGCGCGATGCCCAGTATCTGTTTATGGAAACTGCAGTTCCGGTGCACGAAGATGACGGAACCTGGCAGACTACAAAGATCGGCAAGAAATTCAGCCATGATTGGGGTTATGGTAAAGTGGATGGGTATGCCTTAGTCCAAAGCGCCAAAACCTGGGATCTGGTAAAACCGCAGGCGTGGTATCATTCTCCGTGGTTGCGAGTGGAACATAAGATCCCTGAAGGCAAAGAGGGTCTTGCCAGCTCGTTCGACGTGACAGAGGACATGGTGAAGGGGGCAAATCTCGCCAGGTTGGAGCACGTTACCGTGACCATGAATGTCGACCACACGCGCCGCGGTGATCTCAGTGTGGAGCTTCGCAGTCCCGAAGGGATAGTCAGCTACCTAAGCACACCGAGGAGACCGGATAACGAAGCGGTAGGCTATATCGATTGGACCTTCATGACTGTCGCCCATTGGTAAGTTGTATATTGCGAACACTCACACTCTTCTGGACGTACCGCTGACTTCAGTAATGCAGGGGAGAGTCGGGTATCGGAAATTGGACTGTGGTCGTGAAAGATGTCCAGCCCAACGAGTTCAACGGAACCTTTGTTGACTGGCGGCTCAACCTCTGGGGTGAGGCCATCGATGGGACAAACCAACCGCTTCACCCTCTCCCGGAAGAGGATGACGACGACCATAGTTATGAACAAGCCCCCGCCATAACAACCAGTGTCGAGCCAGGGCCGACCATGACTGAACCACCCAGTCCCCCAACTGACCATATTGATCGCCCCGTGAACGAAAAGCCTACGCCGACAGAAGCGACAGTCACCACCACCACCGCGCCGGCCGTTTCTGAAACCACGACTGCAGCAGCCACAAGCACCAGCTTACAGGACAGCTTCTTGCCATCGTTTTTGCCTACTTTCGGCGCCTCCAAACGAACCCAAGCTTGGATATACGCCTCCTTCGGTTTGATAATCCTCTTCTGCATTGGCCTAGGCGTCTATTTCTTTATCCAGCGGCGGAGGCGCCTGCGGACTATTCCTCGCGACGATTACGAGTTTGAGATGATCCAGGAAGGGGACGACTCGCAGGCTTTCAACGGTCGTTCTAAGCGTACGCAGCGGAGAGGAGGCGAATTGTACAATGCATTTGCTGAAGAAAGCGACGAGGAACTAGAATTGCTCAATGACGAGGATGAAGAGCTCTACAAAGATCATTCCGCGAGCGACTCTCAGCCTTCACGAGAGGAGGATAAACCTTGATTGGGCGGGAAAAACACTGGGAGAAGCGTGTTGCCTTTTTTTAATGTCCCTGGTCTATCTATTGCATCTGCAACGTGGTTTATTATTAATAGAGTAATGAAATGGCCATATAAGTGCCATCTGTAGTAGTGGGTTCCAGGTTCATTATTTATTGTTGTACGAGCAGAGCTGTGACATGTAGTGTTGACCCGCCAGACTAAGCAGTGTTTATGTCGATGGACGGAACGGGGTGTATAATGACGCTGCCCACCTGTCTCCGAGCCCTCGACCACTATCGTTCCTCCGCATCTCTGCACCGACGTCTCTCAACCACAGCGATATACTACAATCAGCAGTTCATCTAATTCTTATTGGAGTCAGGCACGCAAGGCCTTTTGAAGTGTTTTAATTTAGCTTCCTGCTTTCTTGTCAAGCAGTTATCTCCTCAACACTCCAAGTGCTAAGTGATTCTGCGGGACCCGCGACGCCCTGCCTCCTCCCTCAATGGACCAACACGACGACTTCGACAGCGTCTCCTGGAGACAAGATCCGGATAGCGATGCTTCACGCCCTACAACTGCAGGCACAGATGCAGATGATGGTCCAGCGTATACCCACGATGTCAATGGCAAGAGGAGAATGAGCTCGGCGCAAGAAGACCCCCAGCCTGGGCCTTTTGCCGACACCGTCGACCGGGATGCGATGGAGGGAGTGCTTGAATGTCGAGTGGAGTCGCCTCTGAAAGAAAACGATGGTACCAAAGATGCATTTATATCATATTTAGTTACTACACATGTGGGTTTGCTGCGTTGAGTCGTCCGAACATCTTGGGGTCCCCAGCCGCCCGCTATGCGAGGAGCTGTAAGGTGTTTTGTTTGTGTCGCTAACTTCGACGTGTTAGACCGACTTTAAAACCTTCCAAAGGTCAGACTTCTCAGTTCGCAGACGATTTACCGACTTTTACTTCCTGTATAAGACGCTCTACCGGGAGTATCCCGCGTCCGCTGTTCCGCCGCTGCCGGACAAACACAAGATGGAGTACGTGCGGGGAGACAGATTTGGACCGGAGTTCACCAGTCGGCGGGCGTGGTCATTACACCGATTCCTGAAGCGTCTGACGCTGCATCCAGTGCTCCGTCGAGCTCCCCTGTTGACTATATTCCTGGAGTCCCCAGACTGGAACGCTCATATGCGAATGCGATCAACTCGCACGAACAGCACTTCTGAGGGCACTGGTCCCAGTATTTTTGACAACTTTACGGACACATTTGTCAATGCGTTTACGAAGGTTCACACACCGGATCGACGATTCATTGAGGTTAAGGAGAAGGCGGACAAACTCGACGAGGACTTGAATCATGTCGAGAAGATTGTGGCTAGGGTCGCACGTCGCGAGGCGGACCTAGAATCGGACTACAATGACCTGGCGACACAATTCCGGAAACTAGTCACTCTTGAACCGGACGTGGAAGTCCCGTTACAGATCTTCGCGGCATCTGTAGACGAATCGGCCCGTGGATTCAAGACGCTCAAGGATCACACGGACCAGAGTTACCTAGGTTCCCTCCGCGATATGGGGGCATATATAGTGTCTGTCAAGTCTCTCCTCAAGACGCGTGAGCAGAAACAGCTGGATTTTGAAGCTTTGGTTGACTACCGCAACAAAGCTGTCGCCGAGCGTGACTCCCTCGCCAACAACCCATCGTCGTACTACGCCTCGAACCCTCTCACCTCATCGCCGGCTTCGTTTATCCGCTCCAAGATGGAGGATATGCGCGGCGTAGACCATGAACAGTCACGTCGTGAACGCGTTCGGAAGCTCGAACTGCGAATCGACGAGCTTACGCGAGAAGTCGAGTCGGCCAAGACCACATCAGAGATGTTTGACGAGGAGGTCGTGCGTGAAATCAGCGACTTCGAACGGATCAAGGCGGTAGAATTCCGCGATACGTTGGGCGCTCTCGCGGAGAGGCATGTCGACTTCTACCAGGGTGTCTTGAATACCTGGGAGCGGTTCATCGCGGAAATGGAGGGCGAAGTCGAGAACAACCGAGAAGGACCTGGTCAACCGGAATCTGGTGTCAAGGACGGTGTGGGCGCAAGGTGATTTCTGTAATTGCTGTCTTCTGAGTGAAGGGGCTGCTCCTTCAGTGGGAATAATGGGATGGTGAATTCAGCTTTTTGTTGTTGTTTTTTTGTCTTCATCTTCGGCTGGTGCGGTTTCTGTGATGATAACTATAGTTTACAGTATGATTGATTTTCTCATACGAATTAAATACTCCCTGGCCTAACACAACATGACAATATATCTTTTTGATGATTATTGCTCTTTGGCAAAAGTAATTAATTGTAGTATTCATGAGAATATCTAGGCACCAGTTCATTGGAAGGCAATTGGAGAATACTTCGCATGGCTGACTGGTAAGTAGTTATCAAACAATGCAATTTGCTACAGCCCCGATATATATATTATTTCAATCCTTCCTTCTCAATATCCTCGGAATGTTCCCGGCTTGCTCGGAATCAAGAAGTATTGGCATCAGGAGGCAGCCGTCTTCTCCATTGCTGCCTGGAGCTGTCATCATGGACCACTGGTGAGCAAACCACAGAGCAAGGTATCCACGCCTTACATGTATGAAACAAGTATTTTGAGATACAATGTGTGCCAGGTACTAGGTAGAGAGCTGGGAGGGCATATAATGTTTGGCACGTTTGCAGCTATCACAAGTTTGTCCTGTTTGCAAAACAGTGGCATTGCATCGGACCGAAACCGTTCATCATCCTTGATGTAGTTCAAGCATTGTTCTCAAGCTTCAGATAGCTGCAATGCGGCCAATTCGTGCATCGGTCCTTCGACCGTACATCTGCCAGTCCTGTCGGTATGGCGCCCCTTTGTCCAAGAGGAGGTTTGCTTCAAAATCGGAACAGATCCCCGATATATACGATGTTGTCTGCGTCGGAGGCGGGCCAGCAGGTCTAGGGTTGTTGGCGGCGCTCAGTATGAACGAAACAACTCCCGCTCAAATTCGCGTTGAGTCAGACTGAGTTATGGTTCTGACTATAGCAATACAGGATCGTCTCCCGTTACGTCGAAGTTGAAGGTCGCGCTGATTGAAAGCCAGGATCTCGATAAGGCGGGAACCTGGAACCTGGAGTCGGACAAGTTTGCCAACCGAGTCAGCAGCCTGACGCCGTCGTCGGTGAATTTTCTACGTAGCATTGGAGCCTGGGATTACTTGGATGTTGATCGTGTTCAACAATATCAGGAGATGCAAGTCTGGGATGGCGAGACGGGGTCCAAGATATCTTTCGATTGGTCGACGGAGCCTTCAACGTCTGATGGTGGTCTCCGCACTGTAGCGACAATGACGGAGAATGCCAATCTGATTCGCGCTCTTCTAAGGCGCATTGAAGCGTCTGGGAAGGAAAATATATCTATCCTTCCAAGGACGAAGGTCGTGTCTATTGAAAATGGCGCCGATTACGTCGATGGTCCTGATTTGTCCGCTTGGCCCGTTGTTTCTGTCTCCCCATCCGGACTAACCACAGAGACACCGCCACAAGCGCAGTCCAGAATTGCTGCCAGACTCCTGGTCGGCGCCGATGGTATCAACAGCCCCGTCCGTTCATTCGCCAGCATCTCATCAGTTGGGTGGGACTACCATAGACACGGCGTGGTCGCGACTCTCACCCTCTCCGGCGAGCCCGATCACATGGCAGGATTCTCCGTCGGGACGAGAACAGCATACCAGCGATTCTTACCAGCTCTAGGTGGCCCGATTGCACTGCTTCCTCTTCCCAATAACCACGCCACCTTGGTATGGTCGACGACGGTCGAGAATGCCTCCTACCTCAAATCCCTGTCGCCTAAGGCGTTTATCGCCATGGTGAACGCCGCCTTCCGACTCTCCATGGCAGACCTCACGTACATGCTGGGCCTAGAAAGCAGCCCATCATCATCAACAACACCAACACCACAGGCGGAGGAAAACCCTCACGAGACCGAACTTTCCTGGCGCCTTCAGCACACATCTGAACCACCTCACACCCCACCCTTAGTCACCGCCGTGCAAGAAGGCACGGTTGCGTCCTTCCCGCTTCGGTTCCGACATACATCCTCGTATATTTCACCTCGTGTCGCTCTTGTCGGCGACGCAGCTCACGTCGTCCACCCCCTGGGCGGCCAGGGCCTTAATCTCGGATTGGGTGATGTAGCTTCTCTGTCCCGTACGATCGAATATGCAGTGCGTCATGGCATGGACATCGGTGACGTGCTCTCCCTGGAGCGGTACCCGGCTGAACGCTACGCTGTAAATGCCAAGGTTGGTGGCATGTGCGATTTGCTGCATAAGCTTTACAATGTTCCCGGCCAGGGGCCTGTGGCTTGGGGGCGCAGTGTCGGACTGGATGCTATTGATCGTCTGCCTTTCGTCAAGGGATTCTTGATGAAGCAGGCTGAGGGTGCTGCTTAGATATGTGGATTTCAATTTCACCTCTCCTCTCTTTTCCCCTGTAGTGCCTATTTTCATGTACTTCTGGGAGCTAGGATTTTGGCTTGGGGGGGAATTCTAGCATATGGTGTAGCATTGATAATGAAGGAGGAAGAAGAAAACAATGCTTTCTCGCTTCGAAATGACCAAACTATCGCACTTATAGATCACTATCTAGGTCGGGTATTTCTGCAAGTCCACTTTTTCTCCTCAGATTCCTTTCCCGATCGCCGTTTTGCTTATTTTTCACTCCCCCTTCTCCGCTTGCAGCAGCATGTCGGGACAGGAGTGCAAAACGTCTTCTATATTTTTATTTCAACGAAATCATGAGAACTAAATGGTAATGCGAGGAAAAGTCAAAGAGATGAGAGATGAGAAGTTCCTACCCATATACCCTAAACCTCATTCAGACGCCAGCATCCTGCGTCTTGGCCTGTACATTATCCGATTTCACATGCGCTGCTTCTAGTTTCCGCGCGAGGTCGGCTACGTTATTGTCCGAAAATAAAGAAGTGATACCGGAACCAGTCGACGTGGCGATATTCTTCCGTGCCAATCTCGTCTTCACTTCGGGGATGAGAGTGGTGAGGTCGACCAGGATACCGTCTTTCTCCGGGTGGCCTTCGTCGAGGCCGAGTTCTTTGACTCGAACCTTACCAGCCGCAAGCTCGTCCTCGCCTAAAATAACGGCGAAGGGGACGCTGGCCTGCTCGGCAGACTTGAATTGGGCTTGGAGTTTTGGTTTGATTTTGTAGGAGAATTCAGCCTACACGGAATTCAATCTTCGTTAGTCCACAGCTGGCAAACGTCGACATACGGATACAACACAAGAAGAAGGGCTGCGCCACTCACTTTAATACCCGCACTCCATAGTCTGTTGCAGACATCCATGCGCTCCTTCAACATGCCGTTGAATCCCTTTCCGCCAAACGCCATGACGTAAACGTCGACTTCGCTGTTACGCAGAGCAGCGGTGCCCTTCTCACGTTCCAGCCGAGCTTTGGTGATAGAGAAGATACGGTCGACGCCGAACGAGACACCGACGCAGGGCTTCTGTGCCTTGCCCAGGAACATGCCGACCAGGTTGTCGTAGCGGCCGCCAGCAGCTAAACTACCGACTCCGATCGTGGGATCGTTCGACCGGTCATCCTCATCGAGATTGGTGCTCTTCTTGGACTTTTCCTTTTTGCCAGACTTCTGTAATGATTTGACATCAGCCGCGTCCGACGCGGCGGCTGGTGCCGAGGCTTCTGTCACAACCTCGTAAATTACGCCTGTATAGTAATCAAGCCCTCGGGCCAGGGACATATCAAAGGAGATCCTGTCAAGCACGCCAAAGGCATCTAGATAGTCCATGAGAAGGCCCATCTCCTCCAGACCGGCCTTGGCGGAGGCATTGGAGGTGAGATTCTCGTCCTTAAGTAGTGTATCAAGTAGTTCCCGTGCACCCTTATTCATGACGTAGGTCTCGATTTTATCGGCCACCGCTCCGTCGAGTCCCTTATCGTCGACCATTTCCTTCCGCACATCTGCCCATGGCATCTTGTCCAATTTGTCGACAGCGCTGGAAATGGGCCGGATCTTGTCCTGCGGCACGCCGCAGACCTCGAAAACGCCGTCAAGGATCTTCCTGTGGTTGATCTTGATAGTATAGCGACCTTTCCATCCGAGTTCTTCAAAGACCTCAGTGACGATCCGCAGGATTTCCGCGTCGGGAACCATAGGATCAAAAATGCCCGCGATATCGAAATCGCACTGGTAGAATTCACGCATACGACCCTTGCTGACGGCTGGCTGATCTCGTCGGTAGACCTTGGCGATGTGGTAGCGCTTTATGCTGCTCACGTCTGGATTCATGGCGAGCCAACGGGCAAAGGGGACAGTAAGGTCATAGCGAAGGGAGCAGAGCTCACCACCCTGGTCCTGGAGGTCGTAGATAAGTTTCGAATCTTCGCCATATTTGCCAGCGAGGATCTCCCGGAGCTCAAAGACGGGTGTGTCCAGCGCCGTCCCGCTATGGCGCTTGAACACATCGGCGATGGTGGAGAAAATGCGATCGCGGAGGAGAGCGTCAGAGCCGGACCAGTCCTTTGTCCCCTTGGGGGTTTTGAGATTAAACGAGACCTTCTCCTTCGGCATGGTGTCTACCAGGATCTCAGTGTCAACGGGGTTGTAGGAGGACGCGGAAGAGTATTTGCGACGGTGGTGGTGGGGGTTGCTAGTGGGGTCATAGATCTCGTGGAGGATTTTCGGCGAGAGAATTTGAACGGACGCGGTGGCGGTCAAGCTCCGAGAGAAGGATAAGACGGCGGACGGTCGGGCAATTGCTCGTCTTGCAGAGAGCAGAAGGCCGGACGAGACGGCGGAATTCATCCAAGGAGCGTACACGAGCAAGACGAGGAGGGAAAGTCGATATCGTACAGATACCAGCGCAGCATTTGAGTCACTTCCGTGTTCAATCGAGAAACTCCTTGATAGGCGCCCGAATGAGAACGTTTCCCCGAACTCCGAGAGGTTAGGGCTTCGCAGTAGGGTTCGCGTCCCGTACGGTAAAAACGTAACGGGCCGTAATAATACCGTAGACGACAGGGGCCATCACATGACGGGCGCCGAGCATCCGAATTCCAACCGGGTGGGTTCCAATTATCTAAGCGGGGAAGCCGCCTGCACGGCGCTCGAAGCGAGATCCACGTGGCTGGAACGGGTGGTCGGAACGTCCACTTACCGTGCATACGGACAGGAAGGGGTGGGAAGACTGGCGTTCCAAGGTTGACACTCGACAAGATTCTCCCGGCCTTCCGCGGAGGTGCGCTGCACAGGACGATGGAGACAGACCATGGAGATGCATGCCTTCTGCCAAAGTCCTGGCTGGCATTACGACTCTGTCCATGGTGTCCGCGGCGTCCGCGGCGGGCTGCACTTTTCCCGCGCGGCAGCGGCATGGCATAGCCAGATCCGCCTACATAAGGCAATATAATACGAGAATCTGGCATCGCGGGAATTATTATCGTTATTAAAAATGTCCGGGAGGGGTTCCATGCGATTTCTAGCGCCTGCAACCAATGGACGGTCTGGGGGCCCAAGCCCAACTGCGCGCCAGCAGCGAATCATAACTTAGAGTGGAGCTTGCTAACCATGGCCGACTCCGATGCCACGCAGAGTGTATGAGGTTCCTGGAGTGCCGCAAGTGACATTCCCCAGTCCGTGGGCCTTGGTCCTTCTGCGCGCTGGGAAAGGCAGCCACCGTTTTGCCTTCCGGTGGGGGAAAACTCTCGCTTTTTTGGATTGATCCAATCCCGGTTAGAAAAACATCGGCAGCATGGGGAGTAATCACCCCAGGTGTTCCTGGATGAGAAAGTCTACCGTGCGTTCTGCTGGTGCGTCCGTTGAAGGGGGGGGGGACGGCGGATTATTAATGGCTGAGAGTCGTAGTATTCAGACGTGCGTTGCAACTGCGACATTGCAACAGGAGGTCGCAGCAGCAGTGCATTCGATCGAGTTAGAGTCGGCCTTGTGAAGGCTGCCTGGCGCAGGCTGCGAATCTCGCAATTTCGGCATCACCAGACAAGCGGGGCGCGAGAGGCTGATAGACATATATTATTCCGACGGCTACTGGAGGCAGCAGCAGGCAGAATAGCTGCTGAGCACCGCGAACGTCCAGCATATAGTCGCGACCATCGATTGATTATCCACTGCTGATATCGCCTGGTGAAGCTAGCCGCCCGCCTTCACCACTCATAGCCTCTCGGCCGCTCTGCGCTGCCCGCCCTTCCAAGTAAACCTGCGCACGTCCGTGCCTCATCCTTCCGTCTCCTCTCCTCTCCTCGTCCCCCCATCTTCTTCCTGCTTCTGTCTCTCTCTCTGCTTCTATTTCGCGCTCTTGCATCTTGGCTCCTTCAATTTCCCGCCGCCTGTCATCCTTCTTTCAAGTGGTTTCCCGTTTCCCGTTTCCCCTTTTTGTTTTTTCTTTGTTCCTGCTGCTTTCTTTGGCTCCGTGCACCACGCACTTACACTACCCATTGGTTTCGCTATATTTATCGGCTCTGTGTCGGCTTGCTCCCGCTCCGTCTCCGAGGTGTCTTCTTCCAGAACCCCTGTATCTCTCAGCAACGTCGTTCCGGGGGCCTCAGCGTCCCTGATTTTGACTATACTCCACAATCGCTGTTCCACTACTTGATTGTCTGCTGCGATCTGCTCCGCCCGAGCCCCCGACGGGCGCTCGCCGCTCTTACCCTCCTGCACAGATGCAGGCTGAACGGGACTGATTGAGACTGAGCTACTTGGTGTGGCAATCATGGGGTCGTTCTTGAAGAGTTTCAGAAGCAATTCGGTATGTCCTCCGTCCTCAACCAACCCCGATGCGGGTTCCTTGGCCATTGTAGCACGGCATCCCTGTGCTCTGGGACCGCTAGACCTCCTTTTGCGGAACTTACACACTCGCAAGGACCATGTGCTTATAATCTCTTCCTAACCTCTGTGTTTCCTTTGTGCAGGCTATCGCGCAGACAGCCGCGGCGCCGTCACCCTCAAAGAAAGATCACCATCATGAACCTCCGATGACACCTCTAGAGAAGTTACTGTTGGACATGGGTCCAATTCGAGGGGATGGTAGTGATAAGTTTTTCGGAATGGAAAATGTGAGTATCTACGTTCGTCTTGCCTGACCTAGAGAGCTTCGTCGTGTCTGCTTCTAACACATTCTCTTAATGTTCACAGTATGGTAATACCTGGTGAGTCCTTGCCTTGCGCAGCGTCCCTGGACGTCACACGATCGGCACCCAGTTGATTAACCGTATCCAGTTATTGCAATTCGATTTTACAATGCCTTTACTACTCCGTCCCGTTTCGAGAAGCAGTAGTCAATTATCCAATGCGCACCCCTATTGAGAGCCTGGAGGCGGCATTGGCCAGAAGCCTCAAGTACCAGAACCCGAACGCGGTACAAGAGGCGGAGCAGGCTGCGAATAAACAACGCACTACCAACGGTCCTTCTTCCACTCGCAGCGCCGGTGTTCAACCCAACCAGCCACAGAAACCCGAAGATAAAGACTCTCCCGAGTACAAAAAGAAGATGGCTCTGCAGACTCTTCCACTTTTGGAAACAGCAGATAATGCGGCAAGCTATGGCATGTCCGAGTCCTTGTTCACTGCCTTGAAGGACATCTTCGAGTCCGTTGCTGGTAGTCAGTCGCGAATCGGCGTGGTTAGACCTCAGCAGTTTTTAGAGGTTCTTCGACGAGAACACGAAATGTTTCGCTCAGCCATGCATCAGGATGCTCATGAATTTTTAAATCTTTTGCTAAACGAAGTCGTTGCGAACGTCGAGGCTGAGGCTGGGAAACTTGCTCCGGCTGAGAATGGTTTACCGCAAAACAAGAGCGCGGACTCTCTTGAACGATTCACATCTAGCACCGGATCGAAGACCCCCAATACAACTCGATGGGTGCATGAGTTATTCGAGGGAACTCTAACGTCCGAGACACAGTGCCTGACCTGCGAAAAGGTGTCGCAGAGGGACGAGATATTCCTGGATCTCTCCGTCGACCTGGAGCAGCATTCGTCAGTAACATCTTGTTTGAGGAAATTTTCGGCAGAGGAGATGCTCTGTGAAAGAAACAAATTCCACTGCGATAACTGTGGAGGACTCCAGGAGGCCGAAAAGCGAATGAAAATAAAACGACCACCGCGCATACTGGCTCTGCACCTCAAGCGTTTCAAGTACACGGAGGACTTACAGAGACTTCAGAAGCTTTTTCATCGGGTTGTGTACCCATACCATCTCCGCCTGTTCAACACGACGGGTGATGCAGAGGATCCGGACCGTCTCTACGAGTTGTACGCGGTGGTGGTACACATCGGTGGTGGACCGTATCACGGCCACTACGTTGCCATTATCAAGACACAGGATCGTGGCTGGCTGTTGTTCGACGACGAAATGGTTGAGCCAGTGGACAAGAACTACGTCCTTAATTTCTTCGGCGATCGTCCTGGGTTAGCTTGCGCCTATGTCCTCTTTTATCAGGAGACCACCCTCGAGGCTGTTGAAAGAGAGCAGGAAACGGACGATATCTGGTCGGCGATGGGCTCCGCCGAATCAAACGGTGCCTCGCCAAATCTGACTGGCCACCTTCGACTCCCTCATTTGACGCACGCCCACAGCGCAGCCCAGCTTCCTCCCCACCGCGAAGATGCCGGTAACTTGACGACACTGAAACGCAGTCCCACATCGCCAACACTTTACTCTCCTCCGGAACAACCAGAGCCTGAGTTGCCTCCTCCACCGTCCCCCCCTTTGTCACCACCTCCGGCTAGTATTCCCGTTCCGCCAACTCCTCCAATTCCATCAACTTCGCCTAGGCCAGCTTCATCAACAAGTGCTCTTAGCCGTACAAGGAGCAACATGCAATCGAAGTTGCTTGCTAGTAAGGAAGAAAAAGAGCGGAAAGCAGCGGAAAAGGCGGCCGAGAAGGAAAAAGAGAAGAACGAGAAATTGCGGCGAAAGGAAATGGAAGCAAGAGACAAGGAGAACCAGAGGCTTGAAGAGGCTCAGTTGAAAGCCGCGCTTGAAGCGAGCAGAGCCTCTAAGGCTGACGAAGATCGACGCCACAATTCATTCGAGTACAGTAGGGGTGAGCCTCTCAAGAAGTCGGGTAGCCTGTTCAGACGTGGCAGCAAAAGCTTCAGCCATATCCTGGTGAAGGATAAAGAGAGACAGTCCATGGAACAACTCATCGAGAAACCAGAACCAACAGAGCAACCGACAATGAATGGGCATATTCAAGAGAATCACGGCAATGAACGTGGACCTGGACCTGGACCTGAGCATGACCATGACCATGACCATGACCAGCACCAATCTCATCACCACATACGTTTACATAAACGGAGAAACACCACCAAGGATGGAGAGAAAGGTGACCATTCAGGGCATACCAAGTGGAGAAGCTTCAGTCTGAAGAAGAAATCCTTTGGTATCCTTTTATAGCTGAGTGTCTATGACCATTGCAGTGGTCTAGAAGTTCCTATATCATCGATTTAAGATGCCAGAGATATGGATCTCAGGGACAGGACTTCCGCTCGTGCCCCGGAGTATCGGACATTATGTATTACAAACTACTCATCACCATCTTGTGTTTTTTGTATTTCCTTCGTTTCATTTTCCTCTGACCTGATACCATATCTGCGCATCTGCTCAAAAATCTAGTGGCTGCTTTATTTCCATCATGGATCTTTGACATCTGGGAGCGCATCTCTGTTTTTCTGTGATATCCACATTTCAAGTCACATTGGGCTCAGGAGCCAGGCGTTCTTAGGTTTTTTTTTTTTTTTTCCTTTGCTTTTCTTTTCCCCCCCGCCTCTTCGAACAGAAGGCATTGGAGGGTATGGTGGGCTCCGATTTGATACGAGAAGAGAAAAGAAAAGGATATAGTGTTACCATCCATGGTTGCTGGTGGCCGTTTGAGCCATACGTTCATCTTTGTCTCTTCTTTTTCTTCTACTTTTCAAACTAATGTGTCTTACTACCCTATGATTTCTGATTTATGAGACCTCCACAGATAACAGCAACGGATATGGAAAGTTCACCTGGCTTCCTCATGTTCTTCTTTGGCACCTCTTTGCATGTACTGTACATATATATGCCCTTTAGATGGTAGATCATTGCGATCTTGTGTGCGAACACCTACAGATGTGGGACACATAATTTGAAATATCCCTAATGAATATTCTAGATAGTATGCTTTTTACATAGAGGAGCGTTAAACAGGCCGCCTACTCGATTACCTATAAGAACCCGATCTAAACCAGGAGACGCCACGCTAATTGCACCAGAGAGAATGGGAGAGAAAAGAGAAGATCTGGATTGTACATATTATTATAACATCACATCATGAATAACCAGGACCAGAACCAGAACGAATCACCCCAGAACAAGCTCGTAAATGATGACCACAGTGTTTATCACGATCAAGGGTACTGCACAGCATCACGGAAGAAATCATGTCAATTAGCCTCCCCTCACTATCGACGGCGAAACAGGGGTTGACATTTGCATTGGAGATATACGTACTTCTCATGACTGTCCGGACACTCGCGATTAGGTTCACTGCCTTCGCCTTGACGCTTGTGCTATCATACGTTGCTGTGCCGAAGGATGGATCGACCTGTGTGCGACCCCAGCCAACTAGATTATGCGCGTGAGAATTAGTTGTCTTTCGGATTCGACTCCTTGTCACGATCGATTTGTACTAGGTCGTCTTAAAGGGGCAGACACGTACTTCTAGCTAGAAAGCGGTCTTCGGAGAGGATTGCGATGGCGTTGATGATGAGGACGATGACTGTGGATGTTGAACGCGCACAACGCGATCAGCTTGGTCTTCTCGATCTGAGCACACGAAAGCAACTAACTTACCGTAGACGAGCTTCCCAAGACCGAAGAATAACATGGCTGGCAAAACAGACAAAAGGTGAACAGGGTCGAGCTGTTGTTGGTTTTTCCGGAGAGGGTAGCGGGATGTTGACAGTTTTTGGTTTGCGATGCGGAGGACGGATGGATACCTCCGTCCAACAATGACGGAGGCGGACAGTGGCCTCTCTCTCTACACTGGTATACTTCCCAGTCCACAGCATGGAGAGAGTAGTTGGTATGCACACTAAATAATCCATGGGCTTTTAATCACTTGAAATCCGAGCTGACTGTTAATTCCTAAGAATCGCTGCTCTGCCTCTCGATCCCGGTCCTAGTCCTCATCCACTTGTATGCGGCTCCCTACACTAAGGTCGAGGAGTCCTTCCACATCCAGGCAATCCACGATATTCTATCATATGGGATACCGACGGAGAAGGTTGCGCAGTTCCTTCGGGCCCATTATGACCACTTCTCGTTCCCGGGAGCCGTGCCTAGGACGTTCATTGGGGCTGTCGTCCTGGCCGGGATATCAAGGCCAATTCTATGGCTGAGGAACGTTGATGGGCAAGTCTTGGGTGTGTTTCTCTTTCCTTCGATAGTGGATATATCTGGAACAGTTCTAACATACGAGAATATACAGCGCGAGGTGTTCTGGGTCTGCTCAATTCTATTGCCCTTCTTTCCTATGCCTCTGGTGTCAAACGGGCTTTTGGCCGCTCAGCGTCTGTCTGGTACCTGGCTTTCCAAGCCAGCCAGTTTCATATTATTTACTATGTGTCGAGGACTCTTTCGAATATGTTCGCGTTTGGCATCTGTGAGTCTTGTAGATCCTTTTATGCTCTGCGAGCTACATTGCGAAGGGGCCCAGTCAGGCTGATTGCCGATTCTAGCTACGCTGGCAATGAGATTGCTTCTTCCAGAGCCGATCCCAGCTGAGTCTTACAGGAAGAGATGTCGGCTTTCCTTGTTCTTGCTCACTGTTGCCGGCATAGTTTTCAGGTCTGAGATCTCTCTTTTGCTAGCTGCGCAGACGCTGTTCCTCTTCATCACCAAGCGCGTCGGCATCCGTGAGATCGCCCAGGCTGGTGTTATGGGCCTTCTTGTCGGCCTCACTTCCACCGTCGCTGTCGACTCCTTTTTCTGGCAGCAGGTCCCTCTGTGGCCAGAGTTTGCTGCCTTCAAGTTTAACGTCATATCCGGCCAAGCATCTGCTTGGGGCACACAGCCCTGGCACTTCTACTTCTTGAATGCCATTCCGCGTCTCCTGCTCAATCCGATGACCTATCTAGTCGGGATTCCAGTCTCCCTGCTTTATCCGTCTACACGTCCTGCCTCGCTGCGCCTCCTCATCCCGTCGCTCACCTTTGTCGCCGTCTTCAGCCTCCAGCCGCATAAGGAATGGCGGTTCATTGTATACATCGTACCTCCCCTAACGGCTTCCGCGGCATTAGGGGCCTCGTACATCTGGACCCACAGGACAAAGTCGTTGATTCATCGCCTGTTGTCGCTTTCCATGATCCTTTCCACTCTGGCTGCCTTCCTCCTTTCAACATTCGTCCTTCTCCCTGCCTCCGCAGCGAACTATCCTGGCGCGTACGCTCTGCGGCTCCTCCAGACCCGCGCAGAGAGCTCGCAGCCCGAAATCTCAGTCTACCTCGGTAACCTTGCGTGTCAGACTGGGGTGACGAGATTCATTGAAGTCCCTTCAGCCTATCTAGGTGTAGAGCAGCGTGTCGACGGACACTCACTCTGGAAGTATGACAAAACGGAGGATGAGACGACCAAGTCTTCCTCTGCATTCTGGGAGAAGTTCGACTATGCTCTCATCGAACCAGGAAGCGGCGATGAGAACATTCTCTTGTCTGACTCTTCCTGGGAAGATGTCGATGTCGTCGAGGGTTTCGCGGGGATAGCTATCCTCCGTCCTGGCGACGAGGACGACGCGACAGAACGCGGACAGGTTGAGGAGAAGATCCTTAAGGCTCTCCTCGGTCCTAATGGGGTAAAGGCGTGGAGAATGGGAAGAGATTTCGCGAGACGAGTCCTTACTCGCGGTTGGTGGGCAGAAGTGAGGATGGAGCCTAGGATCAAAATTATGAGACATGTTCGCTGACGGGAGAACTACTAGTACCCAGGATGGAAAACAAATTATACATGTACATTCTAAAAGCTTTAATTCTAACCAATGACGTATAGTTCTGGATGAATACATTTTCGCCTCGCCAAGTTCAAGTTTCTTCCAATACAGCGAGCCACGCACTGGCTGCTATTCAGGCTACCTGTGCAACGCAAAAGTTTCCCTCAAGAGCAGACAGCCATGGAATCCTGATCACGCCAGTGGCAGGACCTTCCAGACTTTGAGCACTGGAGAAATTTTAGCAGTCAGCATATCAACTTACCAGCAGTGCTGGTAATATACAAGCACAGAGATGAGAGCACTAAGAAGCATATCGTACCGCACGATGATCATCACACTTCGTCCGCCTGAGGGTCAGCTTCCCGCTAATAACATGGCATTCCCGAGTGACTGTATCACAGATCTAGTAGGGATAGAAGTAAGCCAGCAGGACCGGGAGGGGGAATAATGATTCGTAGGCAGGGAACCTGAGATTCTCACTCCACGATTTGTTTTAGAGCTTGTACCTCCTTTGCGTTTACCTCTCTTGTGATTTTGATGGTCTGCGACAACATTTGGAATGGACCCATTAACTCCTGCCTCTGACAAGCCGCCGCCGTGGACTGCGTCATTGATATCTAGCTTAGGGTCAGAAAATATTTTGGCACTTTTTGAGTTTGGGGTTGTCTCTTTTGTCAGACTTGAGATAGATGCATCAGTGGGACAAGTGCTCCATTTTTTTTTACTTCCATACCTCGCGTATTATACAAGGACAACATCTGCACTGCCCTCGGCATTGCAAATGTCAAGCCGGACAGGCCAAAGATAGTGGTGCCCAAGACTATTTTGTGGAGGAGCATTATCACAGCGTCTTGAAATGGTAAGAGTTGAATCCCGTATACTTTAACTAAGTATTGACTCTAAGAAAGTAGATCATATCAGGTCCCTAGGGGTTATATCACTATGTGATAATGTGATCCGGCGCTTTTTAGTCCTTTTATAATCTATCCAAGCCCTAGATACTCCTGCAGATCCTCGAGAAGCCGAGTGTCATTATTGACGTAATGATCGATCATGTCTAGATGCGGTTGAAGCATCCTTGGATCGCCCTCAGATCCGCACCTATTGAATGCAGGGGAGCAGTTAATACTGACGAATTGTTTTGGAGAGTCCAAGAAGAACGGGCAAGAAAAAGGAAACAAAGGGCATAATGAGATGATATCAGGAGTAGACTGGTTTACTTGAAACCTGCCTTTCATAGGGGCTGTCGGTCACACCGAGCGATAAGCATGGTTAGAAAGGAGGAACGAAGAGGACGATTTGCTGGTGCTCCAATGGTAGTAGGTAGGAGTTGATTAGAGCGTCAGCCTGCTTCTCTTAGCAAAGCTTCCTAGGGTTTACATGCTATTCTATGGAGGCTGCGCGAAAGGTGGCCTTGCCATGTAATCCCCGGTAATGCATCAGTTTGTTGGTATTAACGATCTATTTGCCGATCCATTACAACACCATCCTATTGCCAAGGTAGCCATCCCATGTCACTATGAAAAAGAAATAAAAAGAGATCATTTCTCAGACACGATCCCATGCAACGGGTATATCAAAAGACATCATCACCAGCCTTGTTCTCCAAGCTATCCAATCTCGCTTCTAAGTTCCGCACCCAAGGCTCGACGACCTCGATGTTGCTCTTCATAGCGGCCTCACCATGACCCATTTTTTGCTCTACTGCTTTCAATCCCTCGCGCCATTGGTCAATCTCCTTCGTCATCTCCGCTTGTCGCCGTTCCAGCGCGTCCAGGGATTCCGCGGCCTGCGCGGCTCCAGCGTGGATGGCGCGCAGGGAACGTAGCCGTTCCAGGACGCCAGGGAGGATCGGGTGGAGTGACTGGATGGTCGGAAGGGTGGAGTAGAGAGCTTGGATCTTCGCGGCCTGTTCTTCGCGCTGGGCAGCGGCCGGGTCGTTGGTTGTCGAGTCCTTAGGAGACGCTGCAACACCATCGTCAATGGCTGGAGTTGTGACGCGGGCCTGGGAGGCTCTGCCTGTATCATTGGCACGTTTACGTGCGGTCTCGAGCGCTTCCGCATCGGCAGTCAGCTTCCTGATGCGTGATGCTAGGGACTCTAGATACGTGGTCGTCATGGGAGATGCGGAAGCAGGGATCTCTGCCATCGAACCGGGCGTGGGCCCGATTAGAATGCCTGTAAGGGCGGAGAGGCGCGAGCTGAGATGGTCTAGAGTCGGGAGAACCGGATGAAGGGTGGGTTTGGAGATTCCGTCAACGATGAATGGGTTGGACGAGCTGGAGATGCCCATGGCAGCCTCGATGAGCGCAATTCGGCTATCGAAGACAGCGGCATGCGTCAGGATGCCGGTGGGAGTAGACGCGGCTCCTCCCGTGCTTGTCGCATGTGCCAGGCTCTTCTTGGGGTCAGTAAGAGATGGGGATTCTAGCTTTCGAGACAACACGGTGGCTGCAGATTGCGGTTCTCCAGAACCCCGTGAGGAGGCGTGTAGATTATCCAACGCTCGGCTTAGCTCCAGCACACCGTCGTCCGCTGAGACGCCAGCACCTGCTCCGCTTTGGTCAGTATCAGTTTTGCGAGAAGCCAGGTCATCTTTCAATTCCTCGACCTCTCTCCGAAGCCGAGCTAGTTTCCTCTCCACGGTCTCCTGCTCGCTGTCACTATCGCCAATGAACTCGGAACCACCATCTCCCCTCCGCCGGCGGCGACTCCGGTTCTTATACGCTCTCCGCCGTGCTGAGATACTGTCGGAGAAATTGACATCGCGCGCGTCAACTGTAGCTCCAAGGAAATGAGCGCGTGCTTCGTCCGCGTTAATACCGTGACGGTCAATATCCGAGTCAGAACCGGCTTCGTCGTCTGTATCAAAGATGGTACGGGCAGTAGTAGTCTAGCGGAAAATAGAAACGAGACAGGACGTGAGCACGTTTATAGTGTCAATCCCAGAGAAAGAGAAAAGCACTAACAGGTAAAGTCGACGCTTCATCGGTCAAGTCTGGGGTCTCGTAAACGTCGGGTGCGAGATCCTGTTGGTTTCAACGGGAGTCATTGGTCAGTTAAGAGTCCCCGGTTGCGGCCATGGCAGCAATGGTAGCAATGGCAGCTTCACTCACCAGGTCCGGAAGACCAGCGTATTTCTTGTTGAAAGCCATGGTCCCGAGAAGAAACCCGTGGGCGTGACAGGTGAAGCTATGAGGTGTATCGTCTCGCGTTTCGTTTCTTTGTTGCTGGCCGTGGGGCACGTGAAAGGGGTAAGCTCCGCCTTTCAACAACAACCATACCGTCATGTACTCGCTTCACATTCGTAGCGGATATAAAAACACAGGTTGTCTAATTTTCTATATGTTCGAAGAATCACCGAGGACGCAGGAGACAGATCCTTTGCCTCTGGAAGCGGTATCCCTTCTTGGAGAAGCTCAATCCGACTTTTACGCTCTGTAGACCAAGATATATATGGGTGTAGAACACCGCCAGTTGTTAGTTTCCATGCATTAGGTCGAGCAAATCTTATGGGAAAGAGTTGCAGGCTCCAGCTTGAAGACGAAGCTCGCACGACATCTACTTTCTAATGGGTTTCCTTGTCCTGTCCTGAGATCTCCAGGACTTCTGGGCGGAACACATGGTTTTGACTCGAATAACACAGATGCGTAGGCATAGCTCACTCTGACGCGAATGGGACAGGCATGCCAGCACTATTATTCAGACTGATTACACAGTATATGTAATAAGGGTGTAGAAATCCGAGAAGTCCCAGGGGCGTCACCGTGGTTCATGCCGGTAGTTTCGACAACATGTAGGTAATAGTGACGGGACAAGAGCCCAGTGATTGAATAGTACCACGGACCTCGGCCAGGAGGTTGCTGGAACTGGAGGGCCCACGACATGAATAGAGCCTGTCACCGATGGCGACGGCGAGTTTTTGCTACTGCATGAATAATGAAAGCAAAAAGAGCACCAAAGAATAAGCCGGAGACGCACGTGAAAAGAGAGGGGAAACCCTAGTACACTTGGCGATCCTGTACAACGGGGCCGTGAACGGCAAATGGGCGAGAGATTGGCGCAGATGGGGGATTTGAAACTCGTCCACGCTCCGCCTAGGGTCAGCCCATGTTGCAGAATGTTAACTGCCCATGTCGACGATCCCACAAGACGGGGCAATGGCGTGAACTGGACGAGGAGACGCGCAACTGAGCAGGGAAGCAGTGGGGAAAGGGATGGCCTGGCATTTCGTCATTGGGAAACCGTGGGCGTTCAACCAACCCACATGCAGATGCAGCGCGGTGAGCCTCGGAAGCAACTGCGCGTGTTCCATAGTGTCACATTGGGATAGGGACAAGACTTCCATCCCTCTTCTCTTTCTCTGCTCTCCTCTTTATATATACCTAGGTACTCTCTAGACCCAAAGCCTCTTTGGCGTTTTACAGTCATTTCCCACCTCCCACCTTCCTTCCAGGAGCTTCTTGCGTCTATCCACACTCACACTCGCAACCATGGCTACCCCCGCGGACAAGACTATCAAGAACCTCAACGGAAGCTGGAGCATTGTATGTACTACGCACTACACTGCAAAGCCCCCCTCCTACCAGCTCAATGCCTAATAGCGAACTCTGCAGGACAAATCCATCTCCACCCCTACAGAGAATGTCCTAAAACTGGTAAGTCCCACTTGGGCAACAACCCAACAATCGCAGTCTACTCGCACTCTAGCCCATTGAAGCCTTGTACCTAACTGACCTATATCTCCTACTAGCAAGGACTAGGCTGGGTCCTCCGCAAAGCCATCGGCGTCGCGACCATAACGCTGCACATCCACACATACCCCGACACCGAAAACGCCAAGACCCTGCACGTCGACATCGACCAGACCGTCACGGGCGGAATCAAGGGCACCACGGAGATCCGCATCACGGACGGCCAGGAGCGTGAACACAGAGACCACATCTTCGGCCACAACAAGGGACGGTCGTTTCTGGTTCGTGGGGCGAAGGGCGAGGACGGCAAAGTGCGCCCGAAGTTCGAGGTGAAGAGCAAGGTCGGCAATGAGGCCGATGATGCGAAGGTGGCCAAGTTCTTGCGTGGGGAGATCTTGGCCGATGGGTCTGCGTCTGAGGGATTCGTCGTTGATGATGAGGGCGAGGAGTATGGCGAGGGCGAGGGCCTTTATTTGCAGAGCTGGGTAGTCAATTTGGATAGTGGGTGGACTGCTGAGCAGGTATGATTGATTTCTGCCCTTTTTTCCTGTCTTTCCTTCTTTCTTTCTTTCTTTTAGGTTTTCTTGTGGCTCTGAACGCTGATCGAATGCAGATCTGGGGCTTCGAAACCGTTAACGGTGAGCGCCGTCATGCCCGCCGCATCGCCGTCGTCAAGGACGGCAACTATGAACTCTCCCACTTGATTTATTCCTACTCGGAATAACTAGACTTGGACACTTGAACGAAAGAGCTCTATCACTTTTCCTTCCAGGCCGTTAGATCTTCTTACCTCTTCTCCGTCCTACTTCTGTGATTCCCCCTGATGCTATCCGTCATGCGGCTCGTGTTATTTCCGTAGCTACTGCCATGACTAAGGAGAACCTATCTCGGCGCTGTCCGAGTAATAGTATTTATTATGCCGCTGTTGCGAACTTTTTGAGGCTCCAACTATTGTTAGTGGCATTCTTTGACGCTGACAGCTGGCAATCGAAATAATATGGGTCCCGCAGAAGTAATTAACCAGAATAAACGTAGAAGAGCCGTCATGACTACATGCTTCGATATTAACCTATATCAGACAGGCTACCTGTACATACGCATGTCCATCCAACAGGAGGATATAGAAGCGGTAGACAAGAACAATAAATGTAAGTATAAGGTCCATCCACAATCCGTCCCTCTCTTTTTTTTAATGGCCTTTTGATTGTCTTAGCACTCTCCACCAACCTCAGTCGACATCTCACTGGTTAGTCGGCATCACCACGGTAGCGCTCGTGCTAATCGCATCCTCACTCTTCCATAAACTCGTCACCGTCTTCTGCTGCGTGTAGAACTGCAACCCGGGCTTGCCGTAGAAGGTATTCGCGCCGCCTCCTGCAACACTCTTCTTGTTGCCGGTGAAGGAGAACATGGGAAGTGGCACCGGGATAGGCACATTAATACCTAGCTGACCCGCTTCGAGGTCTTTCTGGAACCGGGATGCCGTGGAGCCGGAGCGGGTGAAGATGGCAGCGCCGTTGCCGTATTCGTTGGAGTTGATTAGGTTGATGGCATCATCGAGGGTATCCACGTTCAGGGCGACAAGGACAGGTCCGAAGATCTCCTCCTTGTAGCAGGTCATGTCTGGGGTGACGTTGCTGATAAGAGTCGGTCCCACCTGCGAGCTCACAGTTAGTTACCGGACTTCCGGTCGGGAACAAAAGGGGAGTCAACTTACAAAGTTGCCATTGGGGTATTTCTCGTGCGTATAGTTCCTTCCGTCAAGAAGGATGGTCGCGCCCTCCTTCTCCGCGCTGGTAATTAGTTCCTCAATGCGCTTCTTGCTGTGGGGACTGATGACAGGTCCAAGATCTGCGCCGGGTTCGAAGCCGGCATTGACGCTAAGGGCCTTGGCTCGCTCCGCGATCTCCGGCAGCCACTCCTTTGTTTCACCGACCAAAACTAGAGTGCTCAGTGCCATACAGCGCTGGCCTGCGGCACCAAATGCGGCGCCGACGATGGAGTTCAAGGCGTGGTTCTTATTGCAGTCCGGAAGGACGGCAGCATGGTTCTTGGCACCGAGATTGGCCTGGACACGCTTGCCATTGGCAGAGCCTCGAGTGAAAATGTATTCACCGGCACGGTTGCTGCCGACGAAGCTGATGGCCTTGATAGCCGGCTCATCGAGAATAAAGTCAACCGTCCTGTGAGCACCGTGGATCACGTTGACCACACCGGGAGGGAAGCCCGCTTCCTTAGCCAGCTCCGCAAGAATCAGAGCTGCACCTGGATCACGTTCTGAAGGCTTAAGAATCAAAGTGTTGCCAGTTACTGTAGCGATAGGAATGGACCAGAGGGGGATCATAGCGGGGAAGTCTAACACATATCCCATTAGTATCCTAGTTCCACCATCTGGCTCAATGTTCAAGAAGAGAGAAAGATGAAAACTCACTGAAGGGGCAAATAGCCGCAACCACACCCAACGGCTCGCGGTAGCTCCTCGTTTCCATGTCCTTGGCAACCTCTAGGACCTCACCGGTGATCTGCGTCGTGATGCCGACCGCGGTCTCGGCGACCTGCAGACCACGGAGGACATCACCCTTGGCGTCGGGGAAAGTCTTACCCTGCTCCAGGGTAATAGACGCCGCCAGACGATCCCAATTGGCGCGAATCAGGTTGACATACTTGAAAAGAATCTGCTGTCTGGCAATGATGCTCGTGGCCTTCCATGCGGGGAAGGCCTTCTGGGCCGACTCGACGGCAGCCTTCAGCTCCTCATCTGTGCTCTGGGGCACTCTGGTCACGAGGTTATTGGTGGCCGGATCATGCAGATCGATCCATTCCGTGGCCTTGGACGGAACAAATTCATTGTCGATGAAATTGGCGGTATCTATCGGGTTGGCAATGGGTTCGTGACTGTTGGGGTATTCGGTAGCGGTAGAGGCGGCGCTGGTAGTTCCTGCGAGGCCGAGCTTCCGAGCAGTGGCGTGCAGTCTACGGGAGGCAACGAGAGGTGTTGTCGTGCGCAGAGAAGCCGGCGAGGCAGCAGACATAGCAGACCGCGAGGCAGCGGAGGCGGCAGATGCGCCCCTCGGCAAGCTTATGCGGGTAGAAGCTTGGAGAGTGGGGAAAGAACGGGCAAGAGACCGACGGGCAGCCATGGTGCGGAGGGATAGAGACTATGAACAACACGCAAAGCTGACAAAAGATCGGATGTGTGCTACTCGGTCCTTGGAGGAAGAAAAGAAAGGAGAGCAGCTGGGGAAAGGGCGAGATAAGTAATTCGTATGAGAGGCGAAGACTGGATGGATACTGCCGATGCTGCGCGCGATTGCCGAGCACGGACCGCGCGCTCCCGCTCCGACCTGCGCGTTGCAGGCCATAGCCGAACCTCACCGAGGAGTCGGCATGCACCGAGTCGCCAAGGGCCATCGCCGTTTGGATCGCGTCTATATTGGCTGCCTGGGAACGAGAAGGTAGAATTCGGACAACTAACGGACTGATCAAATTGAGCCTGGAATCCCTTTCATAATACTGGTTACGCTATCCCATTATGTTTTTGCCTTGTATACTGCCACTCCATGTGCTTTTTGCCTTTTCGAACCCCGATAAGTGACAACAGCAGTCTCCCGCAGCCTCTGTTCGCTCTTGCAGTCAGGACTGCGCTGGCTAAATTTCAAAGAAAACAACAGAATATTACAATGTTCACCTTCTCACGCCTGTCTCAGCTGCGCTAAACCACATCTACTCCGTCGACCCCTTGGTACGCTTGGTAGCTTCCCCCTTACCAATGTCCGCGGACGAGCTGACAGCTTCCGCCTTCTTTTCGTTCTCCTTCTCCTTGGCAGCTTCGGCGGCTTCTTTGGCCTTCTTTGCAGCCCCGGGTGCCGGCGTGCTGGCTCCGACGGATACAACGACGACGAGAGACAAAATCAGGAATATGGCAGCGAGACCACCGGCCACTTCGGGCACCTCCTTCACGGCGCTGATGGGGTCTACCTTGGCGAGGAGGATGAACTGGTCGACCTTCTCGCGGACAAAAGTAACAGGATCCTCACTGAAACTGACGCCGGTTGTCTCCTGCTTTCCTTCGGTCTTAGGCTTGGAAGCCTCCTCTTCAGCCACTTCAATCGGGTGCTTGACATCAAAGGTCTCTTTGCGGAGCTTCTCAGCATCCTCAATAGAGTGACCGATGTAGATGTTGTCAAACAGGATATCGTTCTGCATAGTCCAGATCTCGAAACCGATCTAACGAGTCCGTTAGCATTATCCTAACTAGACGCGTAACACGGGTAGTGTGGGGGGACGAGCACTTACAGCACCGATAGGCTCGAAGTTGGCCGGGGCCTTGTCCTCAAAGTAGTTCGGGTTGGCAATCTTGCGAGGCTTCCAGACTCCCTTGTATGCCGGGTTGTCGATCAGAGGAGCGCTCCACTTGCCCTTGTAGTCAGGGTTCCTCTTTGTCGGCCGCGACCACGGGCCACATCCTGAGACCTCTTGACACTTAGGGTTGGGAACGGTAGGAGGGATCCAGTCACCGTCCTCTTCGTCATCCCAATCCTCGGGCTTCTCAGCCTCAGGGTCAGGAATGCTGGTAGGTTCATCCTCAAGCCAGTCCTCGGGAATGGTGGCCTCCTCATCCAGAATCTCAAGTGGGGCATCCTCATCCCAGTCCTCGGGCTTGGTAGCCTCTGGGTCGGGGATCTTAGGCTCATCGACCCAGTCACTCGGCTTCTTGTCCTTAGGGTCATCGATCTCCTTCGCGGGGTTAACAGGAGGGTTGAAGTCCTCAAGGAGAGTGCCATTCTTGATTGCCTGACCGTCGATCAGGATCTGGAAGGACTGATCCGGCTTGACAATCAGGGTGTACAAAGAGGTGAGCGTGTTGGTGCGGGCGGTCGGGGGAGTCTTGAGATGCTTCTCCTCATACTCGCCAGTCTTCGGGTTCTTGTGGCGGAAGATGAAGTGGACCTAGAAGGCGAGTCAGATACGGATGGAATTTTATAGCAATCCGACAGAAAATGCCAGTAGCCACTTACCTTGTTGGTGGCACCGCACTTGTCAGGGCCAAACATGATCACATAAGGAGTTGCATTGGAGAACTCCTCGGCGTGGAGCTTCTTGTTCTCCTGGAGGAGCTTCAAGTATGCACCACCGCAAACAAGAGACTCTTTGAGAAGGGAGCTGTCAGCATACCAATCAGACATCCAATTGATAAACTGAGAAAACTTACTTTGCGGCTTGACCTCATACTGGACCACTAACGTCTTTCCCTTGTTATCAAGCTTCTTGGGGAACTTGGCAGAAATGGCGTGGTGGGCAGCGACGTTCTTCACGACGAGACCCTTGTCGCCCTCAATGCCGGGAAGTACAGTGGGCTCTTCGACAGACCAGGTGCCGACGTAAGCCCAATCCTCTTCCGACTTAGAATCCTCTTTCTTGGCGTGCGACGGGACCCATCTCGACTCCCAGTCATCGGTAAATTGCTCGAGGAAAGGAGCCTTAATAGTAGTGGGCTAAACAACAAGGTAGTGTCAGCTTCAAGCTGCACTATGCAGGAGGGAATGTTGGGCAGAGGAGAGAGCAACATACAGTAAAGGTGGGCCTCTCAATCACAGAGGAGGTAGCATCGGGCTTCTCAGACTCCTCAGCATGAGCATAGCCCATGAGGGTGGCCGAGGAGACCAGTGCGGACGTCAGAACTGAATTGAAGCGCATGGTGGAATCGGATAGCCAACAGATAGAGGGCAATCGAACCTCCGTCGAGGAGTTAAAGAAAGGAATGAACAGTCAAACCCGGCAACTGAGCAGACTAGAAGAGAACAAGTGGAACGGAAGCTGCGAGGAAAAAAGTGCCAGCTGTAGTGCCAAACGGATTTAAGTAGGTCGCGATACGCTGCGCCGCACCCAGAAGTTCAAGGTGGCCTCTTCTGCGAAAGCGGTAAGGTTCAGGCTAAGTGGCCAGCTACCTATGATTCTCCAATGTTCGATGGCCTGCACTGGCCCTCAAGAAGTCCTCAGTTAATATAATATCACTAGTTCTTCACTGCAATTTCCAATACTTAATTTCCAGTCAGCAGCTGTTACTCTATTCATTGGTCTGCATCTGAGACGCTGGGAAGCTATCTATTAGTAGGTAGTAACTCGTGAAGAGCAGATTGTCAAGATTGCCTTTCCTATGGACCAGTGATTGCGCAAGATCCCGTTGCTCTCTCCCCCCGCTTGATTGGAGAAGAATAATTAAAAAAAGTTGTTCTTTCCCCTCCATGCTACCATGTTGCTTTCTCTCTCCCATTGGGTTTGGCTCTGCGAACCTTGGTTCATTCCTGTAAAAATCTATTCTCTCTTGTCCAGCTGATTTATCCTGCCACATTGCAGTTTGTTGGATAGCAAATCGTCGAAAGGAATTATTCATCGTCCTGCATCATGGTTCCCGTTCCGGACAAGGAGATCGCGGACAGTAGCAATGACCATCTGGTCCAATCTTCGGATCCCGAGCACCCTGCGAACTTGATTCCTACACTCTGTCGCCGATTTTACAAGTGGGGTTGGGTTACTGGTACTGGTGGAGGGGTATGTGCCTTCGATAACTCCCGATTCCACCGAGTCGTAAAGTTGCTCTTCTAACTGATCGGAATCCAAAAGACATCCATCCGTCGTGGCGAACATATCTTCATCGCGCCCTCTGGCGTCCAGAAGGAGTTGATCAAGTCCGAGAACATCTTCGTCCTGCAGTTTCCCACTCCGAAGTACCCTCCCTCGGATCGCAAGTATATCCGCAAGCCTCTTCAGCTGAAGCCGTCCGCCTGCACCCCTCTGTTCCTTGCTGCCTTCGAACGCGGCGCGGGATGCTGCATCCACACTCATTCGCAGTGGGCTGTTCTAGTCACTCTTCTTGTGGAACGCGAGAAGGGGCCGGATGGTTGCTTTGAGATCAGCAACATTGAGCAAATCAAGGGCATCCCTCGAGGCAAGGGGCAAGGCATGCTAGGATTCTTCGATACCCTTAAGATCCCTATCATCGAAAACACTGCCTTCGAGGAAGACCTGACGGAGAGTCTGGAGAAAGCTATGGACAAGTACCCCGACACTTATGCGGTTCTGGTCAGGCGACACGGAATGTAAGTCTGGACTTGTTTGTCTGTGTTTTCGCTCACTTTCGCGGCTAATCAGTAATGTAGATACGTCTGGGGAGACAACGTCGCGAAAGCAAAGACGCAGTGTGAGAGTTTGGACTACTTGTTCCAACTCGCCGTAGAAATGCACAAACTTGGCCTCCCATGGACCAAATAAACAGCTGCTGAATGGATGAAAAGCAATGGGTAGACAAACAGTGGCCTCCGTGAGGCCTCCTTAGAGTTGTACAGCACGCCTAGGGAAAATAACTGTCCATATTTAGTAGAAATGAGTTGGTTGTTGACCTGATGAACTGGGGGGGCTATGTTACATTCAGATGATTAGTCAATAAGGACAACTGTCAGTCATAGAAATTGAAGATGACGTATGTGAAAATAGCAGAAATAATAGCTAAAGTTCTTTCTTAACAGAAATGAACAAGTTGATGCGATTGCCGTAGTCGTAAGTGCTTGTCTCCGCAGCCGATCGGATAGACACTTCGCCTTGACAGCCCGGATCATCTGTCCACTCCAGCCAGCTTGCTTCGGCTCCCCGAGTCGAGACCGAAATTCCGCCAACTCCTCGACTTGAACTCTACCTGCAATCGTCCACAGCCAGCGTATCGCATAATCTGGCTGAATCTGCTCCTTGCATATAGGGAGCTCGATTGCATTCAGATTCAACCAGGAAATAATGGATCTCGATGCAGGGGACTCGCCGTGGGGCGGTAAGTCGGCGGCTACAGGGTACCAATAGCAAGGTTGTGTCCTCTAACGGAAGGAGAGCAGATGTACCTTCGCAGTTGAATGCAAGTCAAGTTTCGAGAGCTTCTGACGAATCCGGTATGCTTCCCAACTATCCCACTCTCCCCTCTTCTCTGCGCTTTCACATTAGCGGAAAGCTCATATCCCCTCGGCTTCAGGGCAATCCGCGCAGCAATCCCCTTTGAGCGCTTCCCGGTCTCCAGTACGAGGAATTCGACGAGGTCATCGCAAGATCAGTGCACAGGCGACGAAATTGGAAACGGTTGGCGACAATGTCGATCCTCTTGGACCCCTTGGGGAGAGCTCTTTGTTCGACCAGCAGGCACCGACCCCCCCTCAGAAAGAACCCTTCGCGCCACGCTCTGCACCTCCGACATCACCATCTAAGTCATCCACAACTGGTTTGTCGGACTCTGTCGTACTAGAAGAAGATGGGGCTGGGATAAGGGGTCCACCGCCTGTTCAGCCTCCCCCGGATGTCGAAGGAGCGAAGAAGCTGGCGCAGCCTAGCGTGAGCGTGGAACAGGCCGCAAAGCCGACGTTCCATATCACTGTTGGCGATCCGCATAAAGTGGGAGATTTGACAAGCAGTCATATCGTATACCAAGTCAGCACCAAGGTAACTCAGTTGCTCATTATTCCCCATCAAAAACGTTTGGGGCTCTCCAGTTTGGCCATGAAGCTAACTGCAGCCACAGACGACTTCGAAAGGATACCGACAGTCGGAATTTACCGTCAGCCGTCGATATCGCGATTTCCTTTGGCTCTATAACCAATTACACAGCAACAATCCAGGCGTTGTTGTGCCGCCTCCACCGGAGAAGCAAGCGGTCGGTCGATTTGATACCAATTTCGTTGAGTCCAGGAGAGCAGCTCTGGAGCGCATGTTGAATAAGACAGCCGGCCACCCTATCCTACAGCATGATGCGGATCTCAAGATTTTCTTGGAGAGCGAAACATTCAATCTCGATGTCAAGAATAGGGAGAACCGGGAACCTGACTTGGGTCAGCACAAGGGGATGTTTAGCTCCTTCGGTATTTCGGTAGGTGGAGGAGGGAAGTTTGTGGAACATGATGATGTGAGTTGTCTTATGAACTACGCTGTTATCAATTTTCTCTGACTGTATATTGCAGTGGTTCCATGATCGTAAGATCTACCTAGATGCGTTAGAAAGTCAGTTGAAAGGGCTGATGAAATCTATCGACACGGTGGTGGCACAACGAAAGGGCCTATCAGAAGCTGCTGGCGACTTCTCTACTTCTCTCCATGCTCTAGCGTCTGTCGAACTATCGCCAGCCTTATCAGGTCCTTTGGATGGGCTTTCCGATCTCCAGCTACGTATCAAAGAGCTGTACGAACGACAAGCGCAGCAAGACGTCCTTACTCTAGGTATCACAATCGACGAGTATATCCGTCTGATTGGAAGCGTGAAGACTGCCTTCTCGCAACGACAGAAGGCTTTTCACAACTGGCATGCAGCCGAGTCGGAATTGCAAAAGCGAAAGAGTACGCAGGAGAAACTCCTGCGTCAGGGGAAAACTCAGCAAGACCGTCTCAACCAAGCTAACGCTGACGTTGCTGATGCTGAGAGGAAGGTGCACCAGGCGAGACTGCTCTTCGAGGATATGGGGAAATTGATGCGGAATGAACTGCAGAGATTTGAGAAGGAAAAAGTCGAGGACTTTAAGTCTGGTGTTGAAACCTTTTTAGAGAGTGCTGTTGAAGCTCAGAAAGAGGTGAGTTTTAAGAACTCCATTACAATATGGCCCCTTCCTTTCCGAACAAACCTGACTCATTATGTCCTAGTTAATTGAACTGTGGGAGACGTTTCTCTTGCTGCTCGACACAGACGTAGACGGTCACCCGTTCTACCCGCCTGCTCCAGCACCCGAGCCTGCTCCAACACCGGCAGCAGCATCAGGAAATCTCGAAGAAACCGTGGCACCCGCGACAGAGCAACAGGCTTGAGCTCTTTTTGACCCTTTCTTGCCGTATTCCCTTTTGTTATTTGTCCTCTCTGTATACGTAAATGCTGCAATGCGATTGCAATAGTACACTTTGCACCTATTATGAACTCGTATGATAGACTCCGCGTGAGTACTTAAAAACTATAACCCGAATCATGAAGGTAACTGTCAGATAGTAAATGCCGTACACATCTAATTAATAGATATCCGTAGCCTTTCTCTAGCATTATGCCCAACCGCAGGTCGCGTTGGAGCAACTGGGAGACGGCATTCTAACTAGACGCAGAATCGGTATAGGAACTCTAGCGGCTCGTACACATCTACTGGAGTGTTGAAGGCTCATTTGATAAATCTATTAATTAGCGCTTAGACCTGGCAAAACTGGGTGCATATTTCGGACCAACGACTATAACTATTTCTGCTAGTAGAGAAGTCCAATTGCTTAAAACGTGTCGAACCATCCGCGTTGCGAGTCTACGCATAGGCTCTTATGTAGCATAGCCACTCCATCTACATGTCTTAGGTCGGGTCCAGGACGAAGCTGAAGCTGCTCGCCTGAAGAGGAGGACTCGGTCTAATCTCCGGTGGCACTCGAGGAGATGGGAGTCGGATAATTAGCGGGGATGAATTCCTTGAAGCGACGCGACACCGACCCAAGGGCAACTAGATGAAAGACAACCGACGGGCGGTTGGCTGAGCGGTGTGATTTATCGGGCAGAAACGCTCCAGCTAGTAATCTCGGTTGTTACGATCGGCCTCATCACCGCACCATGAGAAGTCGAGTTTGTCCCGGTCAGCGTTTGGGGCACGATAAAAACGGTTCGTTCTTGACAGCGTTAGGCACTTTGGCCAGGCCGAATGTAAATCGAACGTGCTTCGATAATAGTCTTATGGATCAAGGTAGTGGAAGTGATATGCCATTCAGCCGATCTTGCAGTCAGACCTCCGCAAAGGACGTAGTAATGACGAAGCTGAAGTTCACTGCTGTATAAGGCCTCCCTCAATATCAAGGTCCGGATGAACCTATTCGGATAATCCGGTGACTGAGCAAAACTGTGAGACCTGTACGAGGTAGCCTTCTTGATATCCTGTTCGATGGTTTCTTGCCTTTGCTGTCGTCACCTCGTCAAGTGTTTTGGTGACGTCTCCCATGACTTCTGCCAACAAGAGCTGCTGCTCTCAAGGGATTCCTTTTGTCTTAGAGTAAATTACGCCTTCGTGGCTTCTGTGACACTTCGAGTTGCTGAACGAGCGTGTGATGATTCGTCTTGCCGGTGGTTGAATGTCAAACATAGGTGATTGTGTCGATGCCCCAAGTCTCTGTCGTAGAACTCGTAAATGTTTGACGTCGATTGCGGAATCTCTGTGTTCATTCGGTGGAATAGTTACTAACGTTGTTGAGCAGATGCTAGGATCCTTATCGAACTATTAAGAACCAAGTAGAGCCTTTGGCCTTTTTGATCCAACAAGCTCAACGAACGTCCTTTCCGCTGGTCGTTTGCAGATGGATACACCTTCGGGTTTTTGTGGCTCCATTGTTCGAGCCATTGTTCGCTGCGCTGTTTCGGTTGTTGTCGCCATGTATATCTTCGGCTCTGCAGACTCTTCGACTGTGACTGGTTCGAATCCCATGAGGAATGAGATTCCATGAATAGTGCACGGATATAGCCAGGCCTGGACACCCCCACCTCTCCCTGCAAGACTTGCATCAATATTATCTGCTTTGTGTGTTCTGTGGATTAGTATACTTAGGGCTAGACACGGCATGGATCGTCAGCATACCTTACCATTGTGACGCCTTGTTCATTAGTGCCCCAGGATCAGCGGGACTGCGCCAGAAGTTGATTGATCCAGGCTATTATTAGCATTGCAGATATAGATAAATTGCTGCTCCTGTCCGCAAAAGCACGGGCTATTCGTCCGTTGTGGATGATTTGCGGACGGTATTCAGAAAGGATATGCCAAGGAAATTGCTACGAAGCGAGAATCGGCATTTTACTGGTAATTAGCATGGAGTAGTCAGTGAAGCGACTAAAGGGAATGAATTCCCGAGGACGTGGTGAATGGCAAGCCGAAGCGACCAGTGAATCAGATCTGGTGCAGCAAGTCACGGTCTCCTGAAGTGTTCCACTGTTTAGTTATTATTTCATTGGGGGGGATTAATTATTACCATCTAGAACGGAGATTCGCTCCTTTTGCCGGGAAGCATCCGCGCCCGAGAAATCTTCGAATGGCAACCCAATTGGCAGAGAGTGAATAGTAATCTGGGTTGTGCTGCAGTGACGTGACCACTGACCACCAATAACGCCCGACCCACAGCCGCCCGTAAACATGGATGGATGGTCACTGCAGAATCTGCCCACTGTGCCCGGATGTACTTTGGAGACGAGGTGGAGGCAGGAATTAGGAGTTGCCCGGCATTCGAAATGTCGCGGATCCCATGACTCACGATATGTAATACGGCAGTGGAGATGAAACAACTCGTACACGACGCAATAATAATAACAATAAAGCGCCCGGCAGGCCACCACAAAACCACGAAACCACGAAGCCTCGAAAACCACGGTGAACCCCGGCCTGATTAATTACACACGATTCTCCGGGAATCAGCTGGTCGAGACCAAAGGGGGTCACATCGAACGTGCCCACTTTCCGGCTCCCGGGCCCCTTCCGCAGAATTGAGTTGTGGCTTGACCCGAGCAAAAGGAAAGTCACGGTGCACATGCCTTTCTTCTCTCTTTTCGAGCTTCTCCCAACCCCTAATAACGCCCATCATCCCTGCTCGCCGTTCCGTGGCAAACGCTAGTCGGACACTATCATAAGGAAATGTGCCGCGAAACCTGAAGTCGAAAGCGCGTATCGCGACGCACTTGCATCGATGCCCACAACTCCAACATCAGAGACATGGATGTGATTACGGGGTCAGCATCGTTTGTCGCTGCTGTACCAAGTATCTCCATCTCCGACCGATATTCTACCACCACGTTGGCTGACACCACCACATCATCCGCCTCTTCGTCAGCCACAGACTACAGCACATATCCGTTAATTCGTCGCAACGACCGGACGTATCTCAGAGACCCCGAAAGCCTCTACCCATTCCCCTGCGATGTCGCCGAGATCCATCGCCAAACACTACGCTCGCTGATGCTCTTCCGCGTCTTCGGAGGCCCCTTCTGCACTCCTGACCTCATCAAAAATCCTCCCAAACGGGTTCTGGAGGTCGCGTGCGGCTCAGGGTTATGGTCCAGTGTATGCCATGATTTCTTCGCCCGCCGCGGTCACCCTGACGTGTCTTTCACCGGAGTCGACATTCTCCCCGTGGCACCTGACCTGCGCAAGCAGGGTGTGAACTGGCAGTTCAAGCAAGCCGATCTTCACAAAAATCCGCTTCCGTTCCCGGACGGATCCTTCGATTTTGTCTTCATAAAGGACACGGGCATGTGTCGTGGCAGCCCGGCCCAGAGGGCGGAGGGTCTGGCTGAACCCTTACGGGTGCTGAAACCCGGAGGTGTTCTCGAAATATGGGATTCTGACCTGGTCTTCAGGTCGCTACTCCCCAACCCGGCGCCGGCTCGCAAACTCGCTTCTCGGGAGCAGGATATTGCGGATGTGACCGCCACCTACACCTTCTCGGCGGCAACCCCGTTCACGACAGCGCAGAATAAGTTTTTGCAGGACTACAATGCTTGGGTGGAGTCAGCTTTCGATAGTCGTAATCTGTCAGTACTTCCTTGCGCGACGATTGGCATGGCCTTTACCGCCGAGTTGGACACTTTCGAGACTTTCGAAACTCGTCGAATTGCGATCCCCTTGGGCGACATCCGATGGGAAAGAGATGGGCAGAGCAAGGATGCGTCCGGCCGCTCGCATAGAACTCTGACTGCGGAACAGTCTGCCATTCGGCACACAGCTCTCTTTACGGTGATTCAGATGATCGAAGGCATGGAACCGATGCTAATGGAGGCCAGCGGGATGACTGCCGATGAATGGGAAAGGTGGTGGGCAACCATGACGGCTGATCTGCTCCAGAAGGGAGGCCCGGCAACCGGAGAGTGTCTGGAAGTGAGTGCTTGGTGGGGTAAGAAGAAATAGCCATGATGTTCTCTGCAGGGGGACATTCTTTATGATTTCATCTATGACAAAGAAAATGAAGCATGCCAGGAGAAAAACAAAAAGAACAAAGAGAAAAAAAAAAAAAAGGGAAGGACAAATTGCAATAGCAACGTCAGGTGTTTCGGTTCAAGGTCAGAGGCAATCATACTAGCTTCATATTGGTGATACCCCAAGTCGGTTTACTGTCATTTCGTGTTTTGTTCCCATGATGTCTTCTATATTGTATTTATATGCGACCGCGAATTTACCAGAAGTATGTGTTATGTACTAACTGGTTAACCATGTATATTTATCCATAGCGCTTTCTCAATGTGCGATACCGTCTTAGGTAGTACCTAGCGGACATTATCAGCTCCAAAAACGGCTAGAAGAAAGAATCGTCATGGTCCTTACAAGGCCTCAATTTCTGTAGATGTTCGACATGCGCGTTAGCAATGACGCTCCGGTGATTTAAGAAGCGACAAGACACGGACACGGACCTTTCTTCACAAACTTCGCCCTGTCAATCCCATTCTGAATCTGTCCGTCATCAGTCAGGTGTGCCTGGCTCGAGAACGCACGATGCAATCGATCCCTGAAGTACTCGTAACCCAGCGGATACTCGCGGCCTAGGAAGAGAAGGTCTGGAAAAGTATTTGTCAGTTTTCAGCCACGCTACCTAGACAGTTCCCTGTAGATGCGACGATCTGAATAAAGAGACAGTCGTTTACCGTACGGTACCTTTGTAGATATGTATCACCTGTTGGCGGAGAGTGGGATTCGTCATGATTTATCCATGTGAAGGCATGGAGGTTGACAGAGGAGACAACAGGTGGTATGTGATGTTTGGATGGAGCAAGAGCAAGGATAATTTACCTGTCGGCGGTTTGGTGACGTCGGCCTCCGCACCCTTCTAATAATTAATTACTCCTCCTCTTCTCCAACTTGGCCTCGGTCTTTGTGGGGTTAACCGATCGCGCGCGAGGAACGCTAATTCCGAGGCTTTCACACCTCTTGCAATTGACAAAGAGCCCTGGTTCCCCTATCTGTCCATGTCCTACTTCCAATATTTAATATATACTCCTATACATATACAGCGATGATACCCGTATCCGTCCTACACCGACACATCGCCGTCCTGTCTCCGCGGTCTTCAATCGCAGCCATCCGCCTCCTCTCGACCGGCAAAGATGCTGCTGCTGCTGCTGCTCGTTCGCACAGCCGAGTCGTCGCGCCGAAACAACCGCACACGATTGATCCGCGATGGCTCACCACGATGAAGAGACGCATAGGACGGTGCATGATGTTCGGGCTGAAACAGCACCAGATCCGGGAGGCAGGGGAGATACTACGGCTACTTGCGCGGGACTGGCGCGAATTCGTGGCCGGTAGTCAAGGGTTCCTGACCGATGTTCGGAGGAGGGGTTTGTACCAGCACAATGTCGTTTGGGGAGATATGGTAGGGGATCGATCTGTAACCAAGTGAATTTTCCTTCTGTGCTGGTACCAAAGCTTTTCGGCCGGCCCTGGAAGAGGAAATAATAGCCAATTACTGACGTCTGTTTCTTCGGGACGTTCAATTAGGATTCCATGGTATGGGGACCTTGTTGTTGTTGCTGCTGTTGTTGACCTGACTCCTGCATAGCTTCTCGCTGACTGACTGTCCGTTTTCACAAGGGTATATATCAGTGCTCCGGTCCCTCGTTTCTTTTTACATACAACAAGCTCTAATCGACCTATTTGCCCAAACCAGGACACGTCAATAATGTCACCTATGTCAGATACGCTGAAACAGCACGGGTCAACTTCGTGCGGAACTTGGGCCTGCACGTCGATCCGGCCCACCAGTCCGAATGGATGAATCTGGTTAACTCGACGGGGATCGGGTTGATCCTGCGAAGCATCAAGATCGACTACAAATTCGTGAGCATCCGACGATCCTCTCCCCCTTATACTAACTAGTCCTTTCTTTCTCTTCGGTAATTAATCCGGTCTCACTGAGTGCGACTAACCCCCATTGGATTCCTTAGCCTATGAAATGGCCGGACAAGGTCACCGTCTATCAGAAGCTGGCCAGTGACCCTTCCCGTGCCCCGGACCCTTCCCTGCATTTGGACGTCATGATTCTGTCCGAGGCGCGGCAACGGCCTGCGGCCCGCTGCCATGAAGATAGCGTGGTGTACGACTACAGATTGGAGCGGAAGGCGACGGCGCTGCCGCCGTTTATCATGGAGCAATTCAAGGTGATGTGGGAGCTGCAAGAGCAGACGAAGAGGACGTGGCAGCAGCGGATCTTGGAGGTGGAGGATGGTGTCCGGAAGCTGGAGCTGGAGAGCTGGGATCGGGAGGATGCCGCTGAGGATATGGGATCTGCGGCTCCGTGAAGGCAGGATTGTTGACTGATTTTTTTTTTGGCCTTTTAGCACGTCGGAGCTGCAGCATAGATGACAACTGTTGTAAATAAAAGCATCTATTGATAGATTTCTACCAGTGTACATGCGCTGTCTTGAGCAACCGGTTATGACGGGCCGGACTGAAGTCGTGATCGACGCCCTCTTCGCCAAAGGATGGCTGGCCGTCCTCTTATTATTTCTTATTCCGGAAGCAGAACCCATGGACCTCAACACTCAGTCTGCATCGTCAACGGGCGTTGGCTTTGTTACGATACTGATTGGCCGTGGCATGCATGTATTGGAGTAAGATAAGAAAAGCTTCTTCGGGCATTCCCCGCTGGTGGTTTTACCTCCGGCCATGAATGGGCTTTATGCCAAAAGTATTTGCCGTCCCTACTTAGGTAAAAACACGCTAATGTTACGGTTTCCTAGTTAGGAAAAGTGAAGTAGATCTTGGTTCTCTGGTACCTCGCATAATAATAATTACCAGCCCATCAACCTGTAGAATCGCCATCTAGAGGGAGAAGGCAAGTCCATTGATCAAAGCCAAAGACTGCCCAGAACATCTGTTTGACCCCTTCTCCACACCAACTAGTGTGTATATCTCTCTCAATAATTCGGTGAGAAGGACTGGTAAAAGTCCAGATAGGACGAGCTCCAATTCTATGCTCAACTGAGCACTCATCTGACCATGCAACCCGTTTAAAAAATCCTTTGCTGAGGTATAGTTGACATATGTCCTAGACTACTTCAGTCTCATTTTCAGCACTCTCTTCGGTAATCTCTGGCATCTTACACTGCTTCTGTTTCCGTGCATGTACAGTTCGTAATAGTCGTTGAACAGTACGGACTGACGGGCAGCTCTGGACTGCTTGAGAAAGCTCACGCATTGTTATATGCTGATTCTCATTAATGATGTCGAGGAGTCGTTGCTGCTCTTCAGGAGAAATAGCCTTTGGTCTCCCACTTCGGCGAAGAGATTCTTGATTATTTCGCTCTCTTTGCTTTCTAACCGTGTAGCGAATAGTCGAATCCGGAATATCAGGATATCGCAAATGGATTTGACGGTAGGACCAGCCAATATCTTTGAGCTCGCAGAGCCTGGCCCGTAGGGTAGGGGTTAATTCTTTTGAACGAGGCATTTTGGATGATGGGATGGAGGATCGGGCGGCTCTGTCGGATATAACAGTGTTTATTAATTGGGGGGGGGGGCAGAATAAGTCGCTTGTTTTCCTAATTAGAAAAGCGGTATCACTAGCGCGTTTTAAGGGCACCGCAAATACTTCTGTCACGCCACTGTACGTCAGTCAACCTGGCAGGGAAATAATTCGAGGTAAAGTTGTGATAACGCTGACAACCGACCCCGCAGTGCATAAGGGCACGAGACCAACTGGCAAGTTTATCAAACACGATTTGGGCTGTCGACGATCGCGAGGCTAGCAATGCGCAAGCCGGACAGGGTTTTGAAGTTGCAGGCCAGGCTCGTTCGGAACTGCCTCCGTTTGGAAGTACATACGGGCCTAGTAGAATCGTACAGGAAGGACTAGCTAGTTAGTGTCAGGGTAGATAAGTCATCCCCGCCGCATTCGACAGCGCCAGGCGAGTCATGGGCGACGATGGCATTGCCGGGATCCCAATGTCTCTGGGGGGAGTATTTTCCCACACAGACGTGGTTATCTCACCATGGCAAAGCCACTCAGACATGCAGGCGCTGGTTCTCGTACCGGAAAACCTGGAAAAAAAGACTATTTAGTCACGGGTCTGCAATAGGTTTGCGCGGACGGGATGGCTTCATCAGCGGGAATTGATTCTGTGCCAAGAACCAACCAGATCTCGGAAGGCAGTGTGCTAGTTGCAGATCCCCCCGCCTGGAGAGCGTAAATGAGGTGATGACTGAGGCCATCACCATCCCGAGACGGGTGGAGGACGAAATGGACGAAATTGGCAGCTCGGCGCACCGGCAGGGCCACGTGATGGTTCAAACAGCGAGCTTTCAGACGGGCGATTCTGCGCTCGGATTGCGACAGAACAAAGCTTCTTCCGGCCTGCTGGAGACCTCCAGGGCTGCGCCGCAGGTGCCACGCAGATCGATCGACTTCTGCAGACGAACAAGCTCTGGAGACGGATGACATAACGCGCCGTGGACCGTGACGGCGCGGTAATTCCGGGCAGGACGGCTGCCTCAGGCTGCAGACCGGCCGGTGGCTGAGAGAAAGTCAACCTCGCTCCGTCTCTTCCTTCGCTCCCCAAAACCCTCAGTTTCTTCCGTCCCGTTCATAGCCAAGAATCTCATACCACGAACGGACATACTGCACCTGGACCTTTCGCTCTCCTTCATTCCCCCCTTCTGCATTCGGTCCACTCTTCCTTTGCCTCTCCCTTGGGCTTTCTCTCACTCTTTCCCCCACCCGGGTTTCTCGTCTGCCCTTTTTTCTATCCCCCCTCCACCTCTTGTGGTCAGCCTTACCACTGCCCACTTGGGCCGGAACAGATATTTCTAGCATCCGCTCACCTCTCCGGCCCCTCTTGTCGTCGTCCCTCTTCCCGAGCATTTCTCCTTGCAACCAGCACGCCGCGCTTTGCGTCCAGTCTCCAACACGCTGCTTCCGTTCTTACTCTTCTCGCTTGGTCCCAAGTCTTTGGCTGCCATCTGCCAAGCTGACTCGGACCTGGCTGTCTGGTTCCCTCGTCGATGCCACGCCCATCATCTACCCCCAGGAAGAATCACAGTAATCGGCACGAGAATGGCCTCACCAGTTCGGGGAAGAAAGTAACCAAGCAAAAATCAAACGGGCATCTGAATGGACATCCTGCCAGTAAAACCGCCTCTGCTTCCGGTTCCTCGTCCCAGCCCAGCTTGCCCTCTACATCCCGCTCCTCGTCTGATCCCGCTCTAACGTCAGCAACGTCCGCGACTGCGAAGGTAAACGGGCATGCAAACGATGCCAAGTCGGAAGGTAACGGACGGGGATATGTGAACGGCTACGGCAAGGGAAATGCAGACATGTTGTTTGGACAGTCGAACGGGGCAGTGTCCCACCAAAATGGCCTTCTTTCGGCTCCCCACGGCCCCCGTCGCTCGGGCAAATCGTCCACTGGCTCCAAGAAGTCGACTTCCAAAGGCTCTGTCAACCCCCTCCAGCTGGCGTCGACCGTTCTCAGGTCATGCCCCATGTACGACACGATCGCGATCCTGATCTTCCTGCTGCAGCTGCCGTCCATGGTCCTGACCTGTGTCCAATTTCTCTTTGCTTCCCTGACCTTTATGCCCCCGAGTGGTGCGTCATCCGGCTCGTTGACGTCCAATTTTGACATCTTCCAAGGTCCCGCTGGAACGCCGTCACTGAGTACCATGATCGCTATGGATGGGTTCTGTCTTTTTTTCTGGGGTCTGTTCATGTGGACTTGGGCGCAGAATTTTGCTCTGGATTTGGCCCATGTACAGGTCGCCATCACGCTGGGCGGGGGCGGCGCCGGCAAGAACAGTGGGGTCAACCTCCTCTGCGTCGCCATCGTTCTTGTTTTGCATCTCATTCGCAGTAAAGGCATACAGGATTTTGTTTTGAACCATCTCGTTTCTTCAAAGTTTGTTGCACCTGATTTGTTGTCGCAATATTCGCATCTCATCCCGGCCGAACTTCGAAGCACCGAACCGCAAACGTCTCCCAGTTGGATACGAAGCCTCCTTGCCGTTCACATCTTGGCCCAAGCGGGTACCGCTATGGCCAGACGCTCTATGGCTAAAAATCGGTCGCCTGCTCCGTCTCGATCCGGGAAACGTGTAGATACAGAAGCGTCTGCGGGCTCGCAGACGCAAATTGACTCCGCGTTCGAATCAGGGGCCAGTGTCTCTTCCTATGTATGTCCTGATGGCCAGGTGGTAACACAGCCCGTCTTGAAAGATGGCAGGGACCGATTCACTTCGGCCAAGAGACGTCGAAGACAGGCAAACCAAGTCCGGAGTCGTCAGCCGTTCTGGGCTGCACTCGCTAATATGAAAATCACCATTATGAGAGAGTACGAACATTCCAAAGCCCTATCCAAAACCGCGCGTGGTCTCCCCATGACCGAAGATGATCTACAAGGCATTACGCTGGATGATGGACTCGTTTGGATCACCAACGTCGAAAGCTCCTCGATCAAGTTTGCCACAGCCGATTTCGGTGCCGCGGACGATCCGACCGCTTATGGGGCCTGTGAAGCTGGGCGCCTAGGCGGTGAAGATATGGTACCGTTCTACGTCTGTGTTAATGGAGCTCTTTGGACGACCGTGACGATATGCAAAGTACAGGATGCGCCTATCGGGTCGAATGCTGTCCAGTGGCGGGGCGAGATTTCCGGTCTTGCTCCCAACTGTGCTTACACGTGTTCCTTCTTGCGGAGTGATACTGATGATGAAATCTGCGTCGTGAGCGTCAAGACTCCCGCAACCACTGACGCAGAACAAGGTAGATTGGACCTAACCCTGTTTTTTAACCCACCCTCTTCATGAGCTGACATTTTTTTTGAACAAGTTGTATCGTCAATAGCCGCTCCCCCGCAACCATCCTATCGACCATCGTCACCCACAACGACATTGAAGAACTCCATTGTCAATGCAGAGGTCAAGCTGAATGAGAAACGCTCTCGCCTAAAGAAGACTAAAAATGACCACAAGCTTGCCATTTCCAAGATCAAGAAAGAGTTGGATAATTTCAACCATCGCCTTCGCAGTGGGACAGACGAAAACAGGCAGAAGCAACGCTCGCTGCAACTCGAACGAACTATCAAACAGACCGCCGATGTGACCACGGAACTAGGTCGTCAACTGAGCAACTTGGAAGCCATCCCGGACGATGAACTGGACAAATGGTCGACCCAGAAGGCCTATTTTGAAAGCGAACTGCAGCGTCTCAATTCTGCCAAGGAGGATCTTGTCGGCGCCAAGTCCGCCGTTGCCCGTGAGTTAGCGTCCTTGGAGTCTGAGTTCCAGTCCACGACGCAGAGGCGGGAACGCCTTCAGAGTCGCCGAGCCCGACTGAACGAGCAGTACGAGAGAATTGTATCTGCAAATGCGCAGGGCCTCAACGAAAGGGAGCGTCGTGCTGCTGAACAATTCGCCAGAGAGCAAGATCACGCCAAGCTGGAAGCGAGCTTCAATGAGCAGTTTGCGAGCTTTAGTCAATCTATTCAAGAATACCAGTTGCGGTCCAATCAACTCTGGCAGCAGGCTTCTGCTATCGAACAAGCGATCCACCAGCACCGGCATCAACAGCAACAACAGCAGATGCTGATGGATTCCGGTCCGCTTACCCCGGAGGGCGATTTGCCTGGAACAAATCCCCTTCCCGAGAGTGCCAGCGTGACGACGACTGCTCCCAGCGGTAGATCTCTTCTCGGATTGAGCTTTCCCTCTCTGAAGTCTAGTCCGCTCCAATCCGCTGCTTCTCCGGTCGGTGCTGGATCGTCTCAATCCGCCAGCCCGGCGCAGCCGTCGTACCTGCAGCCTGTTCCGCCAGCCTCGTACTTCAGTCCGGATCCCATTCACAGGGTTCGATCTCTCTCCAATCGTTCTACGCGAAGTAGTCAATTTGTCTCCGACGCCATGGACATAAACCGCTTGTCATCCTTACAGGTCGATCATTTGGAGTCCAGCGCCGATAAGAGAAGGAGCTCTGGATCAGACGCAAACAGTTCGTTCAATATTGGCTTCCGCCCAATCCCTAGTCCGTTTCAGCGTACCGGAAGCCACGGCAGTGGCAGTGGCAGTGGAAGTGGTAGCGGGAGTGGGAGCGGGAGCGGTAGTCCGTCTTCTGTTCGCGGTAGAGGGAACTTGATTTAAACCCTCTATGGCTCAGACAGTCTGCTGCTGCCTGGTTCAGCATCTCTGAATTAGGTCCATCAATTGGTACTTCCAGTGATGTCGTTGCTACTTGGTGCGGCTGCACTGTCCACGCTTATTTCGCATTCCCTCTTCTTTTTTTCGGCGGTCTTCCACGATCCCCGGCCGTCTTCTGTAACTCATTGTCCCCGCCCATAAGTTATCTCATGGTGTTTTTATTTTCTTCTTCGTCATCATCATCACCACCATCACATCTTCTGTTTTGTCTTCTTTCAGGGGCTGTGCAGGATCATAGTTTTATTTTCATTGTTTGCATTTCTCAGCTTCAAAAAGCATACAGAAAAAGCAGGAAAAGTTGCACAGAAGCATGAAACTTGGGGCAGGGCCGTGAATAGCGCAAAGATGCCGGGATCGTTCATTTCCGTTCGGAAGAGCGAGGGGAATTGGGTTTACTGGTTCGTTGGACTTGGATAGGGTACTGCACTTAGAGCATGGAGGAAGACGTGAATAGCCAGGTCGGTCAATAAAGAAGTTTGATCTCTCATTTACGTTACGGTTTGAAGTTGTAGATGTCTGTTTCTTCTTGTAGGTGTCCGTGTCTTCTAGTAGATGTCCATTTCTATCCGTATAGTTGGAGAGTATACTCCTAGTCGTCCTGCGTCTTAACCAAGCATGCCCTCATCGTTCATCGCAAACAAACAGCGAATGGAACGCCTGCATTATAAACAGGATCACAGAATCCATAGGATTCGCCTCATTTCCACGTACAGGACTGGAACTTGTCAAAGTCGAATCACGAAGAACAAAGAGGGCCTAAATTTCATGACCCATTTTCCAGAACCGGGTATTCGCATACGCTAAACATAAGCTCTGTGGCGAAGTAGAAGACTCGTCGTTTTTCCGATGAGAAGAAGCGAGGTGTCGCCCGCTCCTGCTGATATTATTGCCGTCATTGCCGTTCAGCGCCCTAATGACTCTACCCAAGACCACAGTATGATCATGGACTTCGATCTTCTGGGGATTCAACACACACTCGAACACGAAAGGAAAGTGTTCAAACTCAGCCACTAGATCTTGCTGCACCGCAGCTGACGCAGTACCAACAGCAGCGTCACCAGAGGCGCCAGACGTAGACGTAGACCCCTTCCTCCTAAGAACGGGCAAGGGTCTCAGACTCTGCAGAGACTCCACGTCGACGTCCTCTGGACAATAGTGCAGATGCGGCAAAAACTCAAACTCGCCCTCCCCCCTCAGAATAGAAAGATGGTTATTACCCTTCGAAAAGTCCCGGGCTAGCGCGGCCGTCTCATCGCTAGGGGCAAGTAAATGCACTAGAAACCGCTGAGAGGATAAGATGGCGTTGAGTGTCTCGGAGGGCCGGCGCACGTTAAAGGACACGACCGGTTCCGGGGTGAGAGTCACGGTGTTGAATGACGAGACGGTCATTCCGCGGAAGGATTTGTCCGCGGGTGCGTCGGGGTCGGTGGCTGTTATGATGGCGACGGGGTAGGGGACTCTTCGCATGAGGAGGCGGACTTGGTCGGATAGTGAGGGGGACGGGAAGGTGGAGGAGGTAGGTGGTGTTTCTGGTTCATTTTGTTGGGTCGTTGTTGTGTTTGTGTCTGGATCGGGTGCTTCTTCTGCAGTGTATTTCTTCTGTGTTGCAGCGGCGTTGCTGGTGATTGTCCTGTGTTGGTGGGCTCGCTGTGGTTGTTGGTGTTGGTGGACTGAGCTAGATAGTCTAGTAGTGTACACGGGGCGGATGCGAGAGTGTGCTATATAATTTGTCAATACGAGTGACACCCTTTGATCCAAGATATAGATAAGGGAATGGGGTGAATGGCCTACCCTGCAATTGCTCGAGTAGTAGTATACTTCGGCTGGCGACATTCCCAAAGCGGGAATATGGGAGCTGCATCCCGCTGGCGGAGATGAAGACACAATTCGTAGGCCCAAGGAGTTGCCAGGAACCGGCGAGGAGTGCTTAAAACCGAACACGACAGTCCCTAGGGTTTCATCGTGAGGTTCAGCGGACATGAAGTCCAGTAAGGCCCTGACTGATGTAATTGCCGGATCTTCAAAAAGAAAATGTACTGACCTCGGGGATGCTTACGTAATGCCGCGTCCGGGAAAGTTTCGACGATCTGAAAGAAACCTCCATCGCATCGGAACAGCACAGCGCCTCAATTCTTACTATTGGAGCGGAACGGATCAAAAAAAAAAAAAACCAATCTACCCAATGTCGATATCATCAATTCCAATGTCAATGCCGTTGTCAATCACCGCCCGCCTCCTGCCCAGGGCGACGACAACGACATCCACAACGACCTTCATCTGCTCCCAATGCCGACATGCGACACTCCTCCGCCGTCCCAAGCGCCCCTACACTTTCACGCAGCTCATAACCCTCTCTGATGGCAGCACATTCACGCACCGCACGACGTCCCCAGCGCCGGTCTACCGATCCACGCGCGACACGCGCAACTCGCTTCTGTGGAACCCGTCGTCCAACAAATTGATGAATATCGAGGAGGACGAGGCCGGTCGACTCGCTGCCTTCCGAGCAAAATTCGGACGCAGCTGGGATGCGAATAGTGCTGCGGCTTCAGCGGAGGCAACCACTACTACGACTTCCGCCGGTGGTCAAAAGAAGGGTGATGTCGATGCGGACGCAGAAGCTAGGGAGGCGGCAATAAAGGAAGACCTGAGGGCCATAGAAGAGGAAGAAGATAATCTCTTGGATTTGATTAGTTCGTATGGGCAAGAGATGGAGCAGGGGTCGTCTGAAAAGAAGAAGAAGAAATGAATGTTGCTTTCGAGTTGATGGGGTTGGTTTTTATCTTAGGACTTTTAGTCCATCAAGGTCTTTGTATGAATATGGCGAGGTGCAAGAGGAGCATTTGCCTTCTCATTCATTTGTCAATATAGCCGGTAATTGGATTAATTGCTACGGCCGATGTCAATGTACTGTATACATTTGTCCGGGTCGGTTCTCCAAGACCAACGGAATATTCACTCCATTTTGCGGCTACGGATACAACCTGGATCTAGGAATTGGCAGCGTACTTGATCTCTGCACTCCAATCTGTATTTCGAAGTGCTGCAGATCCGGAAAAGAAAACCAACACAATTACCACTTTCTAGGTAGTAACACCCAGTATTCATTTGAGGTTTCAGAATCTCACAGCGCAGTCTGCGTCCGAAACCACCAAGAACGTAGAATCAACCGAACAAGCCAGTTTCGTAAGCATCAAATTTTCCACCTTGTTCTCTGGTTCCCTGGCAAACTGTTGCTTCGTGTTCGCCGCGAAGTCATAGATCTCCGTGGTTCCCTCAGCGGTCCGGAACATAAGCTTCCTCCCCCCATCCACAAACCCAACTGCTTAAGAATCCTTTCATCATTCAGTCTTCAAACTGCATACTCCATCTTATTTTCTCCCCTCCCATGTACGGGGTCCCAGACACACAGCTGCGAGTGTCCTCCCCCGCAGCCAACAACCGACCGTCCGGACTCCTGCCAAAATGTCGAGCCCAGTGCTCGAAGCCCATCGAAACGAGAGACTTCCTTTGCTGCCCGGACATCATAGACGTATACAAAGTCTTTGGACTGCCTTGACTGAGGGCCAGGTACTTGGAGTCAGGCGAGAAGACGCCGGATCACATTTGTCCACCAAATACGCCGAAGACACTCAGACAAGCACTGGATTCTGCATCCCAAATACGAACCGTGCCATCCCACGCAATGGATGCTATGACTTTCAAGTCCGGACTCGAAGCAGCCCACATCACTAAATCCGTTGTGGCCTAGCAAATGGTGTTGAGTCTGCCTCATTTCAACTCCCGACATTGACACAAGGCAGACATTCTGAGTCACGCATTTTTCCACACTGTGTTGTGCGGTTTTCAGCTAAGGATATTAATTTCTTGCCATCAGGGCTGAAGATGGGGGCTCCGAAATGGGGGGAAGTCTGCCCTCCAACTTGACTCCACCTTCCGACATATGTACTATTCCCCCGTGTCTTTTTCGATCGACTTGGATGCTTCCTCGTCAGACTTCCAACTGTAATCTGCAACAAGCGCAGCTACCGCAGCATTCGTGCACGGCCTTGGTAGAAACTGTATCGACGTCCACCATTTTTCTCGCTCTCCGCCGGTGCATTCTTTCCGTTTTGATCAAGCTCCCAGGCGACGATCGATTCTTCACGAGAGAAAAGCAAATAATTTTCCCCTCTGCGGTCAAATTGGGACCAAAACCTATGTCATTCACTTGGTCCAGATGTCCTTCCAGGATCTCCACGCTCGCCCGCTTCAGCTTGGGATCTCTTGGCCCCGGGGCCGAAGGGAATCTATTTGCCAGTTAATAGGTCACGGTATGGAAGTGAGTGCCAGAAGGGCATAAACAGACCCTAAACAAATTCATTTACATCTATAATTCCAGCTTTCTCCAACATTCCCTTCCAAAGAGGTGCATTGTCTACAGGCTTTCACCTGTTCAGTATAGAAGAGCTCAGTGGCCTACTGAGGCCTTTTCATGGGTGCCATCGTCAGATGCAAGTCTTAAACTGGAGGCATTGATTTCAGAATAGCCTCCTGGCTTTGAGTGGCCGGAAACATTCTGGAAGAGTTTCTCTTCGTTTGCAACACAGTCGTCCGCTCGAGGCCGTGGATCAAGCAAGTCTAGAGGATACCCAAGGAGATTCAAAGTAGTCGACTAAAAGTTGGCAGTTTGGTGGAACCCTAGCATATTATATTAGCAAGGCTAAAAAATACGAAACAAAAAAAAAAACAACCTGTCTTAAGCTTTCTGTGTGCCACCCGCTTGTTGTATTGGGCTTCAGTCGATTCCGATCGCTTGAGCAGATGTATTCACCATTTCAGCATGAAATTAGCAAAGTAAATTGGGAAAAGCTGGAAGATGTGTGTATGTGTGTGCGTGCATTCTTACTCTGCAAATTCCATGGCCCAGATCCCAGTCCCGGTACCAGCGTCCAATGCCCTTGGACATCCTTACTGATAGGCGCCCGGTGGGATGCTCTAATAGAGCGACTCAGACGGGACGGAAGGACGGCCCGCCCAATAGGCAAAGTTTATTAATTACAGCGGCACGGCAGACTCAGCTGGGGTGTCAAGGCATTTGGTGTTCGGCCTTTTGTGCTGCAGCATTCTGGAACTGGGATCTGGATGTACCTCTCTCTCCGTCAATAGAATTGTCAGGTAAAGCAGCCAGGCAATGGGGAGAAGCAAAGCGATCAGACGACGTTGTACGCGGTTGATCATTATCATCTACGTTACATGCATGCATGCCAAGTGTGCAGTGGGGTGATTCCTGCGGTCACAGCGCCGTGGAGTCTATCTAGGCTCTCGAGGCCCCACTTTCGCACCCCCGGTTTGGGCCCCTACTTGTCTGGGAAGTGGGACTGAGGTATGCTGAGCTAGGTACTTTGCAACACAGAATATGAGATGTAGTGCCGGCTCCAATCAGCGTTATGGTTATAATTTGACATGACTGTTCACCAGGGACTTCTTCCTCTTGGTCCGGGGGACTCTCCTTACAGGCACAGGGCCATTTCCGGCGAAAAGATTGATTCCAGAGCCGTTTCTACATGTGCTGTGAATGGAGCATTGTGTACGTACTTTGCAATGACTGGAAATACATGGTATGGGTACTAGAAGGAATGCGGATACCGACCTGGTTTCCATTTTGGGACTGCTGTATGCTAAAATACTGCAGGAATGAGAAATCTAGATGCATCGCCATGCAGCGTTCGCTGATTGACTACTCAGATCGTGGAAACGTTACGGGTATATAGAACTTCAAAATGAGATACTAGTAATAATAATACATAGCAATGATGACTTCCATGCCATGCATAAACTTGGGTATCCAACAGGAAGGGCAAACGAAGATCCAACCGACATAATTATAATAGACTCTCATACTTATCCAGACCCTGTTTCTGCGTCCCTTGCGACATTTGGGAGGGTGGGTTGCTTGAAAACGCATTTAGGGCGTTACTTGAACCGAACGGCGCTTGACCCACGGCTGTCCCGCTGGGGCCACCAAATGCCGCTGTTGTAGGAGGAGGGGGTGGAATAGAAAATGCGGAGTAGTTGGCGGTTTGCTGCGGAAATTGTGCGGCCATAGGAGCATTGGAAGGAGACCTCGTAGTCGCAATCGTTGCCATTGGTGAACTACTTTGTTGACTGCCCATGGGACGCGGAGCGTCCCAAATTGAGCTCGATTGCTGTTGAAAAGCGTTAAACGGGGTAGCTGGTGGCGGCGATCTTTGGGGGTGAGAAGGTTCAAGAGACGGAAAGGAGCTGAGATTGTAGTCGGGGGTTACGGAGCGGAAGCTGAGGTTGGACTGTGTCGACGACAGGCGCACTGCGTCCACGTTACTGACTTTGGTTGTCGGACCGGATGTATTCGGTGACCAGGCGGATAGGGCAGGCGGGGCTGTTGTCTGCGTTCGCGGCTTTGAAGTGATCGATTCCGAACCCAGACTGCCCAACGGATCGGTGTCGATATTATTCGACGCCTTGGAGCTCTTCCCTAGGACGAGGCGTTCGAAATCGTCCCTTGCGCCACCGACGTCAGAATGGTTAGCATCCGCGGCCGCCTTCAAAGATCCACTCAGGCCGTTCCCGAGTCCGGCAGTGTCTCCTCCGGAGGAAAGTTCCTGCAGCTTTCTCGTCTGCTCCTGTTCGATCTTTGCGGAAAGGGATTTGATGAGGGTCATGAAATCACCGAACTGGCGGACGTTCAGGAGGGGTCCCATGCTGAAAGACCAAAGGATCGGAAGAACTTCCAAGGCAAGAAATTCAGTGTCGGCGATCTTGCCGATCTCCCGAAAAACTTTTAAGACAGCCATCATCACGGCAGGTTCTTTCGTTTTGATGGCTTTCAAGGATGGGACTAGCTTTTCCTGTATAGTGTACTTGTCCAGAATCGAGGATCTGCTGGACTGGGGCTTGTTGTCTTGAATTACCCCGGTTAAATCGTCTTCGAATCCGGCCGTTTCTTCCATAGAACCTCCACAGAGCACAGTGAAAGCCTCTAAACAGCGAATTTTTATGGCAAGACTGTTTGTCCTGCTGAACGTAGCCGCGATCGGAGGGAATATTTCGTTCTTCACAGTGCTGAAATCGAGAGCAGGGAGTATTATGGGCAGGCACTTGATGGCAGCGTCTACTAAGGAATGGGTTGGAGAGTCCAATGCCAGTCGGATCAGGGGGAGGATATCTTGGAAAGTAGTCAGCAAAATCGGTTTCTCGTGTTTTACATCGTAGCAGCTAGCTTACCGTCTTTGAGATCCTTGCCAGAGCAATTATCAGTCACAACAGTCATATTCTCGAGCACGACCATGAGGCCAGCGTCTTTCTTAGAATCACGTTCTTGGACTCCCTGCCTTGCCGAGCCGGTGGGAAACACCTCCTTGAGACGCGGGACCACCTTTTCCGGAAACATACGGCGCGCGCTTGGGATTCGCTTCAGGATTCCAAAGACATTCTGCAAGATGAGTGCCAGGAGATCTCGATCTTTCATCTCCTCCAACAGTGCTCCCAAGATCTTCCTTTCGAGAACTGAAACCGGGAACTCTGGTAGCACACGCTGCAAACCGCGCATAAACTGGGCCTTTTCATTCGGGGTCTTGGCTGGTAAAGATTCCAAGAAGCGAATAGTCGATATCAGAATATTATCAAAGTACTGGGATTGCTGAAATTCCCGTGCATTCATGCGCTGAGCAGGCCGTCTTGTTAACAACCTGGGCAGGACATGTGACAGAATGTCCTTCGGGATAGGTCCGGAAGAGAGGAAGTTATTACTCTGAGACGGGGTGGTAGCAGGAGAGGTGAGTAGTTTCCTGTACGTATTGACGCTCGAGTGCGCCTGAAGTGGAGAAACATGCGGGGAGTTATAGAGGGCGATGATCACCAGACCAAGAGAAAACAAATCCGCAGACGCAGACACGTTGGAGTCCAGGACGAAGTCCGGGGACGTGTAATCGAGATTCAATTGGACTGACGCCGGTAGTTTCGGGTCCAGATAGAGAGCTTCGGATAGAGCCAAGGGTGGTAAGGGAGACTGAGACTCTGAAGAATCAGGAGGACCAGCGAACCCGAGACCCGAGATTTTCCAGTCAGATTTGGCGTTGATGAAGATAGCTTCCGGGTTAAGGTTCCCGTGGACCAAACCGGCGGACTCGTGAAGAAACTCTAGGCCCTTAGCTACCTGCAAAAGGCCCTTTTGGATCTCCAATTCGTCAATCTCGAGATCTCTCCTTCTCCGTCGACCGTCCGGATCCTCTACCACATAACGACTGGGCCGCGAGCCGATCCTCGACGAGGTCTCCTGTTCGTCCCTCTCATGCAGAAGCCCCCCGAGAGAAGCGGTGACCGGTTCGGTCACGAACATGAGCCCACCATGCCGCGTCTCCTCCACCGGCTCTAGCACCTGCAGGATGGACGGATGCCTGAGTCGTGCCAGATTGCCAGCCTCGCGCTTCAGCCGCTCGACGGCAGCATCATGCAATTTTTTCATCGAAGAACTGGAACGACTGTTGCCCAGTCCATTCACCCGCGGCTCCAGGGACTTTCTCTCAAAGATGAAGATGGACGCCGCCGTCCCCGTGGACTTCTTCTTCCCATTGTGTATCTTCCACGGACCAGCAACCGCCGCGGGGCCCTGGGAGATTTGGTAGTTCGTTAATATATTGGAACCGATCGACTTGAGTGACGAAAACATTATGCTCGGATATATAGCCAGCCAGCTAACAATTCGATAGGCGTCAGAAAGGACGAGGATCGATACGTAAATAGGCAGGAGATTTCAGGACGTAGCACCGTACGCCCACCAGTGTCGCCGCAAAACTGTCGGCATGCGCTCGCTAAATGCAATGGGGAACACGAGACGAAAATAAAAATGCATAATAATCGCCCATCAGGAGCTCACTGAGATCACGCACATGGAAGGGAAGCGAGGAGAGCACCGCATTGCTGTCCGGAGACGGATAATCCGCTTCGCGCTGCTGTTGCACCTCGTTTCCGCAGCGAACAGGACAGCCAGACTGTTCCAAGCTACGACAGGCCAGTCACCGTTAGCTGCTGCGCTAACCAGATACGGGAATCCCCGCTGCTCGGGAGTCGTGTATATCACGTGGCTCAGCGGCGAGTCCGACGTCGGCCAGTTTTCCGAGCTAAGCGTATCTGACCGGCTCGAATTGGGCCTTACTCATTATTTATTATCATTGTCCACACCGGCAGACCTACAAGGAACGGAGTACTCCTGGCGGTGTCTGAGTCACTCGCTGAAAAAGGCTCTATAACTCATCTGAGCTCGCCAGCATCCTTTGCTAGACTTTGTTCCCCGCAAATATACACATTGGTCGCCATTTTGTCTGGTTTTCGCTCGGCCTAGGACCTCACCATGAAGTCACTTCATCAATTGGCTCGCCGTAGGGTGGTGTCGGGATTCACTGCTCCCCGCTCGGTGACATTGCAGAGTACTACCGGGGCATCGCGACTCTGGCAGAGAAACTTCAGCGTCACATCTGCTGCTGCCTCGAAGGTGGCGGAGCTGGATCCCTCGAAATTGACAGTTACAAAGACAACGAAACCGAGTGAGCCGCGACCGGCCCAGGAGCTCGTTTTTGGGAAGACGTTCACCGGTGAGTTTATTCTGATGAGACGACAGTCCAATGGGACCTGATAGCTCATTCGTACGAAATTCTAACGATTCCAGACCACATGCTCTCTATCGAGTGGACGGCGGCAGACGGGTGGGCCGCTCCTAAAATCATTCCGTATCAGAATCTCAGCCTGGATCCAGCGACATGTGTTTTCCACTACGCCTTTGAATGTTTCGAGGGACTGAAGGCTTATAAGGACGACAAGGGGAACGTGCGGTTGTTTCGTCCGGACAAGAACATGGAGCGACTGAACCGGTCGGCTGCGAGCGTTGCGCTGCCAGCAGTGGACGGGCAGGCCCTGATCAACCTGTTGAAAGAGTTCGTGAGATTAGAGAGTAGATTCATTCCGAAGTCAGTAGTAGCGTTCCTCCCGGCGTCAATTTTATCTGATCTGGTCTGCTGACTTTGGGACAGTGCACGGGGATACTCATTATATCTTCGACCGGCCATCATCGGCACGCAAGCGACGGTGGGCGTGGGACCTCCACGGTCCGCGACTCTGTTCGTTATTGCTAGCCCTGTCGGCCCGTATTATCCGACCGGGTTCAAGGCCGTGGACTTGGAGGCCACTACGTACGCCGTACGTGCTTGGCCGGGTGGTGTAGGAGACAAGAAACTGGGCGCAAACTACGCTCCCTGCGTGGTTCCACAACTGCAGGCTGCATCTCGAGGATTCCAGCAGAATCTGTGGCTCTTCGGGGAGGAAGACTACATCACGGAGGTTGGCACGATGAACCTATTCGTGTGCCTGAAGAACAAGGAAACGGGGCAGAAGGAGCTGGTGACTGCTCCTCTGGACGGGACGATTCTCCCGGGAGTCACGCGGGACTCTGTCCTGGGATTGGCGCGGGAGAGACTGGTGCCTGAGGGATGGGCGGTGTCTGAACGAAAGATCAGCATGCCAGAGGTTGCGAAGGCGGCGGAGGAGGGAAGGCTGCTTGAAGTATTCGGGACCGGGACGGCGGTTGTTGTCAGCCCTGTACGAAATATCGAATACCGCGGCAAGCTGGTAGACTGCGGATTGAAGGCGGACGAGGAGGCTGGGGAGATCGCGCGGAAGATGAAGGACTGGATTGAAGCAATCCAGTATGGTGACGAGGTTCATCCATGGAGGTGAGTGGTTCCGAGACATCGGTGCTCAATCCAGACTTACTGACACTTTTGCAGCTACTCTGTGTAGATGGTCAGAGGGGCTGTCGGCCCTTGCCCCTTGCGTAAGCTGATGAGTATACAGGTAGAGGAGAAAGCTGGCAGAGAAAGAGATAGAGTGCATATCACGCGCGCGTTGTTCTGTTTGCCTTGAAGTTTGGTAGCCAAGCAAACAAACAGAGACCACAATCTATTCTAGCTACAATTGGGCAGTGTCAGTCGGCCAAAAGAGTGTTTCTAGAACCAAACTACAGCGGTATTCGGGATTTGCAAGCAGGATATTTCGAGGCAGTGCAGTAGCGTATACTTGGTATCTACCTATGTAGGTAGTAGGACTATTTGTCATCGGGATTTGAACGAGACTCCGCGGAATTTGGATGGTCCAACCTCTGGGGAGTCCAGAACCGTGGAATGCTATAGTTGCCACCCAAAGGACAAAGACCGGTAGTATCATCCGTGGAATTGATGATTACGGAGCTGGAAACGCGCCAGTTTCGCTGATATTGTTTATTAGCAGCTGAAAAGATGACTGAGGCAAGGGGAACGCAGGATTGAGACTAACTAACGCAGTGATCTAGTTAATTAATTAAATTCGCAATGGTGACAAGGATACTAACTACTACCTACTATCTGCAGCGAAGTACCAGGCGGGCTTACTAAACCAGAACTGGAAGGAGGAAGCAACCGAGGCGTGGACTAAACTGACGTTTAAAGTGGAGTACTGCTGGTAGGTTCTGAAGTACCCATGTAGCTACGGGAACAAACGGGAACAGCACCCGTGGACAGCAGCGCGGTGCGCAGCCCTGGAGGGAAATTGCACGAGCGGTCCAATGGGGAGGGGGCGCACCGTTTTCCCTATTACAAGGATGACTTGGGGGCGGCGCTGAGGTTCCAGTAGGTCCAGTAGTGCCTTCACCGCCAGGAACCGCTGCCCCGGACGGCGCACGAACCTCCCGGGGCGGCAGCGGGCGCTCTGGTTGGCTCCGGGGGCGCTATAGCGGGGCCTCGGGAGCACCTGACCGCGGAGCGCCAGCGGTGAAGGCGAGCCTGGCAAGGCAGCCGACGAAGCGGCCCAGACAAGCGTGACAAGGGTCACTGATCCACTGCGGCTCAGGGCTAGAGTGCTCAGCCCCAGACCACTCCCCAGAACGGAAACTCGCTCTTCGACACCCCCCATCCATCCCATCCATGGATGGCCCCCCTCGCCCCGAAGCCCCGCGATACGGTCCAGCACACCTTCTCGCGATTAGACTCTGTGCAGAATAACACCCTGATGCTACCGTAGTTATTCTGGGAACCCGAACGGTCCAATCCCGAACCCCACTCGCTTCCGACTCTCCTCGTATCCCAAGTCTGTCGACGTGCGTCCTATTAACTGTCTACAGCTCTGTGCGTCCTGCGTCCTGCGTCCTGCAAAGCACCGTCCAGCGGATTCCGTAATCAGTCTGCGTGTGTGTTAGTGTCAGACTCTTGATCAATCCAGACCGTAAGGCTGAGGGGGTCCATACGGGTTGCATGGATCGCATGGATTGCATGGACCAGTTAGACGTCCAAGCTGTCTCCAGCTGAAGAGAGTAGGTGTTATCATCGTGTCTCCACGGATGTGACAACGCCCTACATGGTCGTCATCTTCACGAGTCTTGGTTCTCAGCCCTACGAACGTTCCCATCCGCGAAAATGGGCTGCATGCTTACGCCTGCCCGACCCAGGCGGATGGGGATGGTGTCATGGCTAATCTCTCCAGTCATCACTTTCTTTTTTCCAATACCTGACTTGCCCGACATACCGTACTGAAACCGCATGGACAAGTCCCAGGGAAGGTGGGGACGATGCGTTTCCATGGATTGGGAATCACACATGTTGTCACATCAATAGTGACGATAGTAATAATAATAATAATAAAATAATAATAATATACTAGGCAATAATAATATATCGTACAGCCAAAACAAAAGAAAAATAAAATACAAAAAAAAATAAAATAGATGTTACTCGGAAATAATTTCCCATCGTTTTTTGTTTAATTGTGCCAAGAGTAGGGAATTGGTGGACCCCAAGTTTCCCAGACTAATTGTCCGACCGATGTCTGAACTTTTTTTTTTTTGCGCCGGAAAGGTTCCGAATTAATCTCCATCCAGAGTAATGGTTTACAAGTTGTCAAAGATAACCTAATTATTACCTGTAGGGGCAGACACTTGTCACATCGACAGGTGGAAACCGTCGTTTCACGTGGGGGCCCTTCTTACCAGCTCTTGATCCGGGATTTGATTTGATTGCCGGCCCAACTTCCAGCCGAGATTATTATTATTATTATTATTATTGTTGTTGTTGTTGTTGTTGTTGTTGTTACTATTGTCATTTGATTCCATCGGTTGCGAACATGCAGAAATGACACATGCAGGAATACGTTTGTGCAGCGGCCATTGGCGCAGGGAACCCCTGACTTTAGGCCTCCAAACTTGGTCGTGACGTGTGGGTGGGCGCCAAGGCAGCAACGGTGGGTTGCGTCCAGGGCACGGATGCGCTTTGCTGTCGGAGCCTGCAAGGCTTGATTTGCTCTGGCGCCTGCAGAGCCTCTGCGCGTTCCGTGTTTGAAACCGTAAGCCAGCCCACTTGGGCGTGGTTAATAATAGTCATGGATTTGGTGTGATCGGCGCACACTATACTCTGTGGTTGCTCCCACCCTGTGGAGTATGGACGGATACCAGACAAACTATCTCCCTGGTCGGCCTTACGCATCGGTCGTTGTACTCAACTCCGGGGGAGGGGGGGAAGAGGAGGAGGAGGGGGCAAGCAGTATCCATCGCGGGTCCAGAATACGCTCACGGACGTTCCCAGTATTTTGTCCGCAGAGTTCGTCTTCCAAGCCCATCCATCCATGACCGCATTCTACGCGAGGTTGCCAATGCGTCATCGAAGACTTGCACCCCGACGACAGCGAATCGGCGAGACATGGAGATAAGGCTACACCGTCCATCGGCGCGCAGGACCTCGCAGGACCTCGCTCGATTGCTGGTTCGTAACGCGGTCAGAGAAGAATACTAGGGGGCCCGTTGGAAATTACTAGCGGCAACTATACGGCCCTTAAAGTTCTCGACAGCTGCATCGATGGGGCGCTGCGACAAGCTAGTTTAGGGCCGGCTAACATCGAGATGCGCGCCGTCTGTATCCAGTCCAGCATCAAGGCTCAGCACGAAATAATAACCTGCCGCAGCTGATCGGCGCTGGTCCTTGGGTAATCCACCGTTTAATATCATAGGCCTTTGCCGCTATACCACCCTCTCGGTCTTATTTTTATTTTGCGTTTACTTTCCGTTTCTGGCCTGTCCAGTAGGCCACCTTCCTCTCTTTTTTACCTCTTCCATCCGATGAGAAGGGGGCTGTGAGCCTGTGGACAAAAAGATATAATAATAATCCACCAGTCTGGACCCGGTTGCTCGGTAACTCGAATCCTTTTCTCGTCCCTGCTCTGCCCTACCATCTTGACTATATCAATGCCCGCTTCCCTCCAGATCCCGGATCTTCATCATCACTCGCCCCCTCAACTAGACTCCACTGCATACCGTTCACTTACCCTTTGAACACATCATCCAGTACACCTTCACAGTCCCAATGCATCGCGCCCGGAACGCTTCTTCTGTCGGCCCCAGAGGCCCCTGGTCCCAGTCCACCAGCAGCGCCTTCAGCCCTCATGCGAACCCGGACGAGGACTGGACCAAGATCTCTGACCTTGCTGAACGTCGCCGGATCCAGAATCGGATTGCTCAGCGCAATTACCGTTAGTGACATGGATCCTTCCCTTTTTTGCACTAGTGTGTGCTTTGCTTCTTTCTCCCCTCACATTCCTGACCTGAGGACACGCCTACAGGGAAGAAGTTAAAGCGTCGTCTCGAAGACCTGGAGAGGAAGGCTGGCTCCGATGCTACCACTCCCAGCTCCTCCTCGTCCGCAGAGCAAGGTCAAGAAGAGGGCCAGCCGTCGAAGAAGCCCGCAAAACAACACAAGACAACATCAAGTACCTCCTCCAAGTCTCGTACCAAGCAGCAACAACACCAACAGCAACGCACAACCGATGCGCGCGCCTCTGCAGAGCACCAGTGCACGTACGAACTGCCAATGCCCTCTTCTTCCTCTTCCTATGAGCCCTACGCCCCCTCCATGTTCTCTCAGCAGTGTACCAGACAGCTCTCTGCATCTCCGCCTCCCGTCTTCGGCTATCCTTCACCCACCTACCCTCCTCTCGACGGCTACCTGCAGCCTATGTACGCTTCGGTAGTACCAACGGGTAACCCTCACCAGTACATCCCGAATAGCTACAGCGACCTGGCCTTTCAATCCGACCAACACCAACACTTCGCCTCCGTCCTCCCTTCTCCTTCCCTTCCCGTTCCTCACGCCCTACACTCAGACGCCTCCTTGAAGGGCCACAGTCTGGACGGCAGCATGCATGTCCACGTTCACTCGAGTCCGTACACGACCGAAACAGCGCCAGACGACACGCTCTCGTTCAACATCGGCTACCCACCCATGCCAACCATGGACTGGTACTCATCTTGCTCGTCGAAATCGTCGACCTCTTCAAATGCCTCATCTTCATCTTCTACGCGGACGCGCTCCGAGTCTGATGTTCCTGTAAATATCCGACCCTTTCCTACGTCTGATTTTCAGTTCAATATCTCCTAGTCGGACTCGACATTTGTCTTTTCTCTTATCTTTATCTGTAAACCGTTTACTGTACCATCCGACTTTCATAAAAAAAAAAAAGAGAAAAGAGAAGAGAAAAGAAAAAAGAAAAAGAAGAAAAAAAAAAGACGATGAGAGTGAAGAAGGAGATAGCTAACAAGACACGTCCGATATAGACTCTGCTGTTTTCCCCCGCCTGTTCTATCACCGGCGGCAGCGGTGCCAGTGCGTGTGGTCCGTCGTCTTCTTCGTCTTCGCCGTCGTCGCCATCGGAAGCTTCTCTGATTGCGTTCCCGCTCACACCGGATTCGGAGCAGAGGTTCGCTGGCGCCGCGACGTCGCCGTTTATTTGAAGGGGTTTTAATTGTCCTGGTTGTTTCTGTTTTGGCTATTTCGGGTTTATTTGGCGGGGGGCTGGCGTGGTCATTTTCCTTTTATATATTTTTCCTTACACTCGTCTCCTTGTAATTTTCTTTTTTTTTTTTGGTCTTTTCATGTTCGTGCTTGTATTTACATGTTCATGCAGAAAGCAAGCTCGGTTCGGGTGTTGGATTGGGTAGATTGGAATGGATGATTTGACAGTTTATTTTCATTATTGTCTGTCGTGTTCTATCTTATATCTCATGAGATATTAATGTGTGTTGAGACTTGAAAAAAAAGTATCTGAACATGGGCCGAGTGGTGAAGATGTGCGCCTCGCTAAAAGTGAGCGCCAACTCATTGCCCGCCCAGTTTGCAATTGATGAACTATGTAACACGCTGTATAGCAACCCTTGGGGAGGATAATGCCACCGTTGCCAGCCAGGAAGAGACTTGAGAACGGGCATCGTGGATATCCAGGTTCAATAAGCAGCCATTGCACAGATATGCTCTGTGTCATCTCAGCCAGCCTCCCTTCTTGAATGAAGATGGGTTGGCCGCTGAAGTTGGCCCGCTGACTCTAGCAGGACCGGGGGGGGCAAGATCATCGACAACCGGTTCAACATAGAAAGCATACTGATAATACTGAAGTGGAAGAAGCGCATAGTTAGTTAGTCTCCAGTCCGTCCTGCTGAGACCGCACATTAAGCGGGCAAGTGGACTATAAAGTCTTTGTCGTGCGCATCATCAATCCCCTACCCATCATGGAACGAAGAGCAGTTGTGGACGAGTTTGCAAAAACCAGCTCTTGCCCAGTCTGCCCGATTTGGCCATGTTGGGGGGGGGGGATGTCAGAGCGAGCTGCCACCTACGTGGACGACCAATTTACGGCTGACTGAGTAGTATGTCCCCTCGTCGCCCCATGATTGGCTTTCTGGGGAAGCAATTCGGTGCTCCTGAAGGGGTCCTACCTACCTACCTAGGTAGGTGGTAAGCGCATGCGGGTCCGTATGCCATCGTTCGGTACTAGATAGATACTATCGATTGCAACTGACATTATCAGGTTTTGGGGTCTAAACTCGGCGGCCGGCCGAGTTCATCTAGCCTAACTACCTAGTAGTCAGACACATAATAGGACAGGACAGGAGAGACCGGGGGGGGGGGAGACAGAAGGACCTGAATAATGTACATCAAAGCCATGACAAAGATCTCGCTGGAAAATTATCGGAAGCAAAAGAAGGTAGTAGGCATGACGTGTCTCGACCGAGATGATCGGAGAAGAAGGGGTGTCAGTCTTCGACGAGAGAAGTGGCCACCCTGACCACTGATCACAGACTTATCCAGCTGCGGCTGTTGAAACTCAAAGGAGCAATGGTACTGACTCTTTCTGCACGTATGTGGAACGCTGTACTGTGACGACGATGCTACTGTGCTTATGCTATAAAGTCAGACCAAGCAAATGCTTAGCCGTACAAATGACGCTGACATCAGCTTTGGACCATGAGTAGATAGTTACATACGCCAATTTCCATGCAGATCGCACTTAGCACTGATATGATTCTGTCGGCTCTAGCTGATATGTCTGACTAACACAATATTTAAATAAATGGATAAATAAATAGACCAGAACGGAATAGGAACTAGTTAAAAGGTGAGAAAAAAAAAGAGGAGGTGAAACGGACATGATGGACTTGAGGAATCGGTACGGTTCCAAAAAGGTGACGGGGACAAGACAGGGGAATTCAATAAAAAAACAAGAACAAGAAAAAGAAAAGAGACAATATTTAGGTTCAGATTCAACTCTTCTTCCATTGTCATTGCTGCTGTTATGGGTTTTGCGTCGCGTTTGCTTCATCGCATATCTCCATTGACAATGCTCCTCCCCAGGCCAGCCTAAATCGGCGTGGAATGATATTCTAGTATTCTGGTTGAAGGGTGTGTGATATGGTATGGTATCACTGTATCACCCGCCGTTTATACTCATCTGATCCGCATTATCTGCCGCACCCTGTCTACGTCTCCGCATTGGCGCCAGTTTCCTCCCCGAAGCTGGTGATCCTGTCGTAGCGTTGACCATGTCCGCGTCTCCGCCGTTCTCGGCTTCGGGCTCCCCCCCCTGCTGCTGGCGGCGACGGTGGTTGTTCAAGTGAAGTTGACTTACGGAGTTCTGATATATTGCTGCCTCGTCCAGCTCCGTGATATCGATCGGTTTCATCCTGAGCCATCTCATCCGTGGGCCGGACCGGGACAGCTCCGAAACTCGAAACCCGTAGATTCGCTGCTCGTAGATCTTGCCCGGTCCAAGACCGGGACAAAAGTTGGCTGTGCGTACGCCGTTGATCTCCACAGGCTGATTCGCGAGAGGTAGAGAGTTGGGGCCGGACGACGGGTGTGTAGACGCTCCCTGCGAAGTTAGAGAGGATGAGCGAGATTGGGTCTGGTTGGGCGGTGACGAAGGCGATAAGGAACTATCCAGGCGCGGTCCAATGTCGAGATCGGGAAACGTCATGAAGAACAGACAGCCAAATGTAGTACCGAAAAAAGCACCGTCAACCGAGTGGAATCGACTATTTGGCGGCGTGTAGATGTCCTGACACCCGGGACAGAAGAGCTTGACCGTATCCTGTCCGGGAGTATCGGAGCGTCCAACGGGCAGGACCTTGCATCCGTTGCAATTCGCCCGCGGGCAGAAGCCGAAATGCTGCAATTCGTATTTCTCAATCATCTGCTGGATCCCCGGTCGCGATGTAATGTATCTCTGGTGGATGAGACCGTAGAGCAGCTCCGCAGAACTCTCAATGACACTCAAGTCACTCGCAACTCGAGTGTGCCGTCGGTCAGTCGTCCTGCGATATCCCGGGGGTCGTTCGTTTCCCAGGATTTCGTCCTCCTCGTCTTCCTCCTCGTCCTCCTCGCTGTCCTCGTCCTCGTCTTCCGGTTCCACGTCCAGGATCATCTCGAGAGCCTTCTTGTACATGGGTACCTGCGACTGGAGACCCGTCAGATTGAAGTCGTCCTCGATGAAGTCCTCTGACACTTCGGCGAAGAACTCATGGCCCATCAGCGAGCAGAAGGAGGAGATCCACGACTCGGGCGCGCCCTCCGACGACGACATATCGAACAAACTGGACTCGGACGAGGAGGGCGTCGATTCAGACAGTTCATGTAAGTCTAGCCTCTCCAAGCCGTCGGCCAGAGCCGAAGCTGTCTCTCTCGACACGTTGCCGAGCTGAAGGTGCCCTGATTGGAGGAGGGCTGGGGGGGGTCGGGCTCGGATCTGGATGGATTATCGATCGCCCGAGCTGGAAAAAGAAGCTCGGAAAAAAAAAAAGGTGATTCGCCTGTATCGTTATTTCTGACGGATGCTAGCGTCCAGAGCAGGCGATGGTGCGGGAGAGGGATTGGGCGTTGTCGTGAGTTTCTGGCGAGGGGCTGGTATTGCGATAAGCGGAGGGGATGCGACTGCTGCCCGGTGATGTTGTTGTGCGCTTTTCTTAAGGCTTAGACGACGACCGCAAAACTGTCCCGCTAGACTTGTCCACGGAACTTGCCTTCAACGCGACATCCATTAACAAGAATGCGGTTAATGGCGGAGTTTCAAGTGTCAGAGACAATATTTACACCGCCATGGGCATATTTCGAGTCTCTCCGTGTGGGCTGCGTGAAGAGACACTACTGGATCGGGCCTCGCATCACACGAAACAGAGCGGCAAGGCGTTTAATGAGTATGGGAGAGGAATATTGGTTGAGACAACAGTAGAAATTTCCAACAGCTTCACAGGATGCGAGAGATGGCGTCTGCTTCTTGCTCAGATAGAGTTCACGTCCTGTGTGGTTTCTCTCTGGACCCTCAATTACGATGATGATCGATGATCGACTGCATTCATCGTCACGTGTGCCCTGTCCGCGTGGCTGCGCCCACCACAGCCTTTTTTTAGGTGGTTCCTTCGTGTTTCTGGGGCTATATACAGGACTATATAGGTACATAAAAAGCGATCACCGGCAACATCAGCCTCAGAATAAGTCCCTGATGGCTCGAGAAAGCTCGCCTTCACCATCCATGACCCCAGAGAGTCCGTCCCCCATGCTCTGCAGCCCAGGGCCCCCAAATCCGTTGATACTATTACTACAAGCAGTGGCGTTACTGGTACCCTCCTGAGTCGTACCAAGCGCAAGGAAGTTGTTGATTCCGCCGGCAGCTTCAAACAAGTTCGTCAGCTCATGGCTTATCTGCACGCCATCCATGGGACTGTTTCCAAGTTCGTTGACCCCGTTTACCGGGCAGTATGCTGAGAGGTCCTCAATGGGATGGCCTGCCAAACCAGCCATGGCGACCGCCGCAGTGGAGTGATCATCAGTTGAGTTGGGAGCAACTGGACGTGGCAGCACGCCCAGTTTTTCACCGATCTTCCTAAGCCCTTTGATGGTGTTCCAGAGTCGCTTGGACACGTAGGACTTGGTGCTGAACCCCTTGATCAGATCCAGGGACGAGTAAAACTCATCCCGAACCTGTCTGATGAAGTCATCTGGGGCGTGGCAGACGGCAAGGAAGAGGACCGCTAATGCGGCCACTAGAAAGTAGTTGAAGCATGCCTGTTGAGTACGGTATATGTCCGATGTTTGGTTCAGTCTGGTGAGCAGCCGTACCGTATCCTTGGCCACATCAACTACCGTTTGGGCGTTGGATCGGTCCTGAGAAATGCTTGCTGCTGAGTGTAGAACCGGTCGGTAAATCAGAATTCGTAGTTGATTCATACGCAGGTATAGGAGTACACGTAGTCGCCGAAGGCCCCTACCAACGGGCTCGCCAGGCTTCGGAGATTCTGCCGGATACAATTGCAACTCCTTCGGAACTTGCTTATACCACTGGAGAACTTGATAATCGAGATAACCGATCACATCTCGCCTGGTATCAGCAGTCCCTTCAGAACCAAGGCCGGAGTACCAGATCTTCGAGGTGATGCGACAATACGAGACCATAGAGCGAACGTAGGGAAGAGACGAGTCCTGTGACGCGGGTGTTAGAGATATATAATCGATCGACAGAGCTGGGAAACCAACCGGCTCAGGCAGATTGAGGTCAATATCATCATCTTGAATAACAAATGGTAAGCCAGTACCTAGGCTCCAGCGTCTGTCCAGGATATAGATTGACCAGAAAGTTCGGGTGACGTCGTTCCGCTGCTGTTCTTCGGGGAAGGCTCTCATCATGGCATCTCGACGATGTAAACCCATTTCGAGACACATACGTGCCGCCACCCCAATCAGTCGGTAAGCCATGACATCATCTCCGGTATGGAAGTGATAAGTCGCCTACCGTTTTTGATTGTCAGTAAGCAAGACAATACACGAAGACGCGTATGAAGGGATGGTTACGCACCGTCAAGGCAAAAAGCTTCACAGTGCTGATAGCAGGCGCGCTCCAGAGCTTCGAATCCATCACCGACTGCACACTCGCAAACAAACGGTGGCCGATCTCATTCTGTCCACCTCCCTCAACGACGAGCGTTACTGCTAGAATCATTTTCAACAGATTCGTCCTGTCATCCTGAAGGCCATCAGACCCGGGAAGCCCACGTTGCGCAAACCCTGTCCGAATAGCGGCTTCCATAAACATATAAAGCAGATTGGTCTGATCGGAGACCGCTTTCATATCAAACAATGGATACATAATTCCAATCTCCTCTTCGTAGACTTCTAGTAGGCGCAGCGCCTCTTCCCGCTTAATGGACCATATCGGATCCTTAGTAGGGTGCATTGTGAGGAAGTTCTGCGCTGGGCGCTGTGGAGATTGCGCAGGCGCTGCATGCATTGTGGTCTCCGCAGATGCTATTCCATCCTCCGCTATTCCCATAGTTTGCAAGCTGGACCTCGCGACGTCGAAGTTGAACGCAGAGCTCATTGGACCATGGAAAGGCGGCTGTTTCGAAGGGAGCTCGCGCGGACAGGAATAAACAGGCGCGAAGATCGACTCCGAGTCATGTTGAGGATATTCGTCCAGACTAGGAGGAATGGTCGCGGACTTCTGGCTGCGAAAGTCATTCAGGCTAGTGAACAACGTATTGACCTGGTCCTGCAATGTGGCGATCTGCTGTTGCATCGACTGAAACTCCCTACGGCGCAAAGAAAAAAAGAGGATTAATATTCAGAAAGGCGCAGAAATAGCTGACGAGGAGCTTGGGATTTTGTAGAGCATACTCAGAATCCTTGAAGTTGTTGCTACAGCAATTGGGAGCATATCGACCTATTAAAGAACAGTCTTAGCGACAAACGAGGAGAAACCACTCTGTCTCATGTTGGGGAACAGCTTACACTCCAGTTTGAGGTGTCCACATCGCTGACAAGGGACTTGTCCATTGCACTTGATCTTGCGCCGTTTGCATTCATTGCTGGTGTTGGGTTGTAGCCGTCAGCGGTGGTCTTCCCACTAGGAAAAAGGTGTTTTGGCGCAGAAAGAAAGGATAGCAAAGGGGTTTAGATGAACGCGGTCAGATTGTAGGTAGGGTTCACATCAAATCGTATCGTATCGTCATACCAGGCTATGGAGATGTAGCGATTCCGCTTTGAGCGCGTATGAGTTCCGCTGTTCTGTTCCGCGCTTCTTTTTGCGCCGTTCGTCGATGCTGGGGCCAGTGTTTTTGGCGCTGGCGAAGAAGCTGTATTACTTTCGTCAAGCGGAGGAGATTCTGAAGACATATTTGCTGCACTCATCGACGAAACCGACAGAGACTGATGCTAGACTGGAGAGAACACGACGAGACCAGCCGCGGGAGTCGAGTGCGGAGGAATTCCTCGTCGGCGGGGTTCGGCTTTTGCCCGGTTGCGCCCGCGATTAACACACAGTCCAGTCCCCACTCAACCAGGAACCACAGATCTCTGCAGATATGTGGATTCGACGCTGTAAGGAGTAGATTACTATTGATTGCTACTCTAAATAACCGCTACCGCAATATTCTCCCGAGTGACCCAACTCAATCCATCTGTGCTACACGTCCCCTGGTCGCTGCCGGCGCCGCGACATCCACTCCACCAAGTCTACCTGCTGTCGAACTACTACGGCTATTATCATTCCCAATTGCACGAGGCCAACTACTATGAATGCAAGAACAAGTCGCTCGAATGTCGTTCGGAACAGTCGTGGTTGGATCCTATTCCGGGTGTGCTTTGCCGTCCAGTGCTGCCATCTGGGATACGCACACCTCAGATAGAAGTCAATCTGGGAGAACCTGCGAGTACTCTCGTTAATCAAGTGTTTCATCTTCATCAATCACAGCCAGGCTTACGGATAGGTCGAACTGTTCCAACCGTCTTCAGTCTGATACCAGCTCGAACACCCACCCTGTTTAAACACCGTGCCCTGAAGTGCATGTTGGATCTTATTCGTCCAGTCCCGCTCAGCTTCCTCTGTGACTTCGTATGTACTAACGGCGCCTCCTAGTATCGGCCTGATAAATTTCAGGACGTAGTTGATAGCGTTCTCCGACGCAAATATCACACTTGAATGTCCAGTCGAAGCATTAGGCCCGAAGATCATGAAGAAATTTGGGAACTGGTCCATAGCAATGCCCAAGTAGGCTTGCGCTCCTCCTCGCTCATCCCATATCCCTTCAAGAGTCCTCCCGGTTGTGCCTATAACCTGGAGTGGCTGAAAGAACTTGTTTGTCTGGTATCCGTTCGCCAGGATGATGGCATCTGCTGGTACCTCCTTCACTTCATCTGTTGGGACGTCATCATTGGCCAGGTCCTCTCGTGGACTGTGCCGTCGGGGACCGAGGGTAACACTTTTCGAATGGACACTGCTGAGCGGCAATGTCGTCAACTCAACGTTTGAGGCTCGTAAGCTATGGTACCAGTCGTTGCGTATTATGCGGCGCTTGCAGCCGAGACTGTATTTGGGAACCAGAATGTCGTGGTACTCTGCAGGCGCGTTGGATCGCATGTTGTTTGTGAACTGCTTCTCGAGTGCTGCACGCCGACGACGAGCGAAGCCGTTTTCCAGGAACATCTGAAAGAAGTCGAACTCTGCGCCAAGAAATAGCATAGCCCTGATGAGACGGGACAAGCCAGGCACACGACGTATCAGTGTTGGGAAATTCCTCTCCCATGTCGGCAACAACGCACGGGGAATTATGTCTGCTTGAACCCACGGAGGCTCGCGTATCACTTGGGTGACAGATTTGACATTGATCCGCGGTGATATCAATGCAGGAACTACCTGGGCAGCGCTGCAGCCGCAGCCGATGACGATCACATCTTTTCCCTCCAGGTCAGTCTGTTCGTTCCACCGAGCAGTGTGGATAACATCCCCCTCAAAGTTCTCTATCCCGGGTATCTCTTTCGGCCATGTTTTTGGTTCAACCAGCGCTCCTGCCCCACTGACCACAATCTTCGCCCGGACGACCTCCGTCGTCAAGTAGACGCTCCGCTCACCTTTCGCAGCTACCGTTCGGGCTCGTTCACGCTGAGACAAGTCTCCCGTGCCGGGCACAAGATGGGACAGCGTGACCTGCCACTCCTCCGCGTCTGCGAGCCACCTCAACTCTCTAATGTCGGTATTAAGCTGTATCTTGTCCAAGATCTGATACTTCTCACAGACGTTAACCAGGTACTGCGCGATCTCTTGACCGGAGGGATACAGCGAAGTCCAGTCCCTTTTCTTGGCGAAGGAGAAAGAGTAAAAGAGGGCCGGTCTGCTGGACAGAACTCATATCTTTAGCCACAACATGCAAACACAGTTGGTTGGATAGTGATTTTTCATACATATCGCAAGCGACTCCTGGATACCTATTGATCCACCAGGTGCCGCCGATCCCAGACTGTCTGTCAAAAATGCGGAACTGGTCAAAGCCCAGCTTCTCTCTCAGCCTGCACCCCATGGCAATGCCTGACTCCCCCGCCCCAATTATGAGAACAGGGTAATACGTGTAAGCATCCGCGGTGTATGCATGACGTCTTTGGATCGCTGACACCCGTGACGCCATATCGGATTCAGGCCGCTATCGAAAGTCGCTAACTTGTCACAGAATATTGCCTCTTCTCTGAGCCCTCACTGGGTATCAACAGCGCAGAGGCGCATCATGGTAGGCATAAGCATGAGAGCATGCATGCTCGGTAAACTGTCTAAATAGATCGAACCGGTGATATGGCAGGCTCAACGTTAGAACTGAGATTGTAGTACAGAAGAAGCACAAAGCATTGTACTACTATTCGCCTTCAATGCAGGTTAGAGACAAGTAACGTTGATGAGATTCAATGCACGAGGGAGTCATAATAGGACTCCGGCAGCTGTGATGCTGCAGCAGGAGCTAAATCTTCTCTGTGATGTATCAACAAGGTACACTATTAGTTATATCACTAACATTAAAGGCTCATCTCAAGCGACTTTCAACCACCCAGTTTTGAGGGTTGACGCGGCCTATCCAATATTGTCGGAAACTTCCTTCAAACATGAAAGTGAGTCCTAATGGCTTACTACTATCACATCTGATAATATGCCCCGCTTAGTTTCTGAACCAAATATTCTTCACTACTACGCAACAACAGTCAATAGGAACTCGGAGCTCCCGAATATGGCTCTGCGGCGGGTTACATGGAGGGAATACAGCACTTGACACCAGTGCAACAAACACGAGCCTTGTGTTACAACTTGTTCAATTGCATCAACAGCACTATGTCCTTGAGATACTCAGCAAGGGACAACCAACTATAGAACGAAGCCCATCTCATTGCAGCTTCAGTGAAGTCTCATCGGGCAGCCTCAAGGTTGCTTGCTGCAAATCGATTAATAAATAGTAAGCAGTACCTCGTTCTTACTCTACCCTAGAATTTAAGTTTTATCGAGAACGGTTCGGGTTTCTCTACACTTTATCCATCTGCAAAGAACCGCCGCCAGTTCACAACGAAGGCTCATCAAGTCAAGCGGGCACTAACCTCGCAGTTTGCGAGCCATTAGACGACACACCCACCTACGAACACCACACAGATTGTTGCATTCTCCTGTGGACCGGTCAGCTACAATCTATCGACAAGATCCTCCATGCTGTACTACCACTCACTCACCGCTGGGAGCCAGTTTAATCACCATCGTCGTCACTATGGACCTCCTATCATGGGTTGTCTAAATGGGTCTTTATCAGTCCCCCTGCAGTCGAGCCAGGTACATATATATATATAGCTACCGATTCAGGTGAATAGATACGGTTATATCGATTTACAAGTTTTGGAGCATGTTGTTGATGTAACAGAAGAACCTGACATGCCTGATGTAACCTGGTTGCAATACAATGGGGTATTCATAAATGGACCTGACGTTGTAATATGATAAGAGTGCACGGAAAATCTGCGGGCTACTGCGTATAGACTTTCGCAGGTCAAGAAACGCCCGAGCCGATTCGCGTTATCGGGGCACAAGGTGCGATACAATCTGCCTCTGCAGTTCCTCCGGTAGGGACGGCACGGTTCTCTCTGTAGCTCTTCGCTCCTTCTTCACTACTATTGTTGATGCTTCGGTCAGTTGTTCTGCCACAAAGTGCTACAAGCGTCGTGACCATCAGACAGGCGACTGATCAGGGGTCGTCAGTGGTATTAACACTCATTGTACATTAACTGGGCCACGATCCATCGGCTACGATCAAAACTGGCGACGTGGCCAGCTTTTGAATATTAAAGACCAGGAACGAAACTTATTTTAGCTGCAATAGGCACTAATGCCAGAACCTGTGCATCTACCGGAACCACCAATTGACCTATTAATTCAATGTACAAATCAGCAACAATCCAGCAGTATAAAGGGTCAATCAACGTACCGACGCAGTGACTCCCCTTCCAACTCCCTTGATGCTATGCCACCAGCCCTTGGGTATAAACAGTCCATCCCCGGGCCCAAGTTGCGCCTCGTACCCTTCCTTTCCCCGTGAAGAGGAATGGGATGTACTTCCACTGCCTGAGTCATTCCAAACGACCTGATCCAACAATACCCTCTCCTCTCCCTGCATCATTTCCTCTCCACGGAATACTGCCGCCTCCCAATTTCCGCTCCTTCCCAGCTTGCGCCTGACAAATGAGAACAGCTCCAACCCATCGTCAGGCGTTAACAAACGCACCGTTTTGTGCCCTGAGAGCTGGACAAACAAGTTCGGATTCGGATCGCGGTGCAGAGGCGTATATGTTGGGGGTAGGCCGATCCAGATGTTCGCGTCGTAGATGTCCCCTTTATCTGCTTGTAGCACTAGGCTCGGAGCGGGAAAATCATCGCGCAAAACTTGTGGCAGGTCTAGGAGCTGGCATTGGGCGAGATAGAGTCGCATCGACGGCTGTTGGGTGGTTGTCTGCATCCATTGCAGGAAGACACTTAGCGGTGCGTGAAACCTTTTGAAACTTTGTTTTCCAGTATGGTCCTCGGTGAGTTCCAAAGGCACGAAAGTATCTCCACCGTGCTCTTGTAAATATTCCACGTCAAGACCGGATTCATTGTCTCGGAACCAACGTTCAAAAGCAGGAATGTCTTTGAAATGGCCCCGAGGAAGGATGGCTGGACGCTCCGGAACAAAGCATTTCTCGCGGAAGCTATCTAAGCTGGCCTCAGGAAGGGCTTTGAGAAGGCTATACCGGAACGGTGAAGCAAGTGTCGACGGGTGGCCGGCGGGCGGAGATCGCCTCGAGGTTGACGATATTTTCCGACTCGGAAAGGAAGGACGCAGCCTGAACCAGCAGGGCAATTGATCCCAGATGCGGGATCTACTGGAGGAAAATATCCATCGCTGTAGCTTCATCCAGATGTAAGTATAGCGTCGTACAGGCCCAAGTCTGTTGTTGATCAGGATGTTGTTGTTGACAGAACTTCTCCGTGGTTCGACCGAACACCTGATAAGCGCAACAGGCTAAACCCTTATCAGTTAGGGCTACTGTCGCCTCTTGCTCCGACGTCCTTTTGCACATCGTCGGCCGTGGAATAGCGTCCCCAACAGGATCCCCTGGGAGCTCTGCCTGAACGACTGCTCCTGGATTGTGGCTATACACGATGATCGCTATATTGCGACTGGATTGATTATTTTGAGTCTAGACTCTGCACTACCGCCCTTTCCAGAGGCCCCAAGGGACGATCATGATAAACCTGTTCCCCGAAATATCATACTACTTCAAAGAAATTTGGAGGCCTAGACCGGCTACTCTGAGCAGATACGCAGTGGGGCAAAGTCATAATCCAGTCAGATATTGAGACTCTTGCCTGGTGCTTACGCACTGAAGCCACCATTCATCCTGACGATCTGGCCCCTAACATACCTCGCAGCTGGCGAACCCCAAAATGCAGCAGCATTCGCAATCTCTTCACCCGATTTCAGGTTTTCTGGATGGGCCAACCGTGCTTGCTCCAATCACTGCCCCAATCGACCCTGTGCCAGATCCCTGTGTCGATGATCCCTGTCCCAGTCCCGTTCAATCGGATGCCTTCTTTCGCGCCTATGCCGCGGACGGTCTGGTTGATATGAGCGTGGACCTCAGACTTCGGGATGTAACCCATGCCATCGTAATAATACACGCCCCCGGAGGAGAGCCGTCAAGACGAAAGGATTGACTTGTCACCCGTGACTTTCCGAGGCCGGGAGATATCCACGCTGCACTTGATCACATTGAATGCACCAATGATTTCACCGTTCACGATGTCTCTGAACGTCTTATGAGACACGTTCAATGCGCGGCAGATAGGGATCTTCGGCCCCTTGGCGACAAAGATGGAGTCCCAGCCAGGCCCAGTCTGACTGTACCGTTTCGAGGAAGTTGTCCACTGAATGCCGATCGGAAACATTGACTTGGCCGATGGATACTTGCCCACCTTGTCTTATAATATTATCTTTGAGTTCAACCACAGCTGCCTTGTTGTTGAGATGGCCTAGACCTACGGCAGCATCTTCAGAGACAACGGTTGGCGATTGCTGCGCCAACGCCACCTCTAGCTCCGATTATGGCAACCGCCGTTTTCTTTGCCACTAGGGTTTCTCTTTTTTTCCTTTTTTCTTTTTTCTTTTCTCTTTTTTTAGGGACCGCTGATCTGAGCGTTTTCTCCTCTTTCCGGTCTTGGTATCTAGGCTTGCTGCGTATGAAGGTAGCAGTCATGCTGATATGGTGGGTCTTGCCTCTGCTGATATTATTCCAATGTTAGATGCATTTTCTCGCGCGTTCAGAAATTGAGAGAAAGTATGTTTGGCTTATACTTTACGACAACGCCTTACGTGCCACCCAGGGTATAAAAATCCCTCCGAGTGAAGGCTATTAATTGGTAAATTAGGTACTTCCAAACGTCGATGTCCTCTCGGATCCGATAGCAGAATTCTGACGCCGATGTGGACGAGAACTTTGGTGGCGTTTTCCTTCTAAACAATAAGTGTCCGCTTCTCCGTCTGTTCGTAGTTCATCTGACATCTACTGTTGGTGCAGTCAGACTCAGCCTGTCAGAAACGTAAGATCAGAATGTGAGTAGTTACTACTAACATCAATACTTTACCGAAATGTGAGCATCCCCAGCTCAAGAATAGCCCTACAGTTCATTCAATAATGAAACCATCCATATTGGTCACGGAAGTCAGGTCATAACCAATAACTTTCCATAACTACCAGTATTCCAGTTCCAGTCTGTTTGCGTAGGATGGATCGGCGTTGACTTCCGGCATTCCGAAAGCGACTCAGAACAGTCCGGACGGGACGGGCTTGTACGTCACTTGCCACTCTGTACATTTCAAGTTCGCCGCAACTGGAGAAAGATTAAGTACAGCTGTATAGACTATGTCGCATCGTCTCGTCTTCCGCACCGCACTCCTTGGTTTAAGCTTGCTGTCAATTTCAACACGCGTCCTTGCACACGCTCGCCTGCATTCTCCTGCATCTCAACGGCAATTAATAGCGACTCTCGACACCTGCAGCCCGCAACTGGCATCCGTCTCGTCATTTCACCAACATCAACATAGCTACACTACCACCGAAATGACCGACAACACAAACACCCAAAACGAAAACACCTCCAGCACAGCAGAAAGCCAGAATCAACCCCCAAGCTCTACTTCGACTCCACTCGCCCTCCCAGAAGCCTCCTCTGACGCAAACAAGAACAAAATCGATATAGGCGCGGACAGTACCAGCGTGAAACTCGACCTCCTGGGGCCGTTGGTTGTCAACCAGGATGGGACGCTCTCGCGCATTGCGAATTGGGAGCAGATGACGGAGATCGAGAAGCGGAATACGGTGCGAGTGCTGGGGAATAGGAATCAGTTGAGGATGGCGCGGTTCAAGGACCAGGACTCTGGGAAAGGTGCTGAGGTTAAATAGACAACATGAAAGCTCATGTTGGTTCTGTGATTGGTTTGCAAAAGTGTGGTTTTGGAGGAGGTTATTCTCCATTGTCCATGTTTGTTGTTCATGTTATTTATGCATAGCTGGCGATATTTGACGAGCAGATAGATGGTCTTTTTTTTTTATCTCAAAAATTGATTTATGATGCGATGCATGAGTGGTACCCCAAGCATATCCAAGTTATTATCTAGGAACGTGGATGTCTGTCTTATGGATTGCCAGTATTCCCTTGCAGTCGATCTTCATGTATAAAGGTAGGGGTGACTGGCCCCAACCAACCTTCAACAGGATCGGAAGAAACTCAAGCGGATCTTAACTATCATTGGATCCTTAGAGCAAATAGCATGACAATGGGAGCACTGTTAGGAGTTTTCTGTCTGGCTAGCACACCACTTACCTTACCATCTAGTTAGGGTCCTTTACTCCAGTCATTGCGTTGGGTGTTCTTAGTCTTCTTCGGAGTTCAGTAGGGTATTGAATAGCACCATCATTTCATTGCTTCTATTTGATCCCTCTGACCTATCATCACTTTAGATTTCGTGCTACTTCCCCCCAGCACTGACGACATCATAGCCAGGTCCTCCCGCTTACATACCCCGCGTCCATCGGCCTCGGCTTGGAGAGCATCCAGGTCCGTCCGCGCCTACGTCAAAAATTCACTCCTTCTCCTGACGCGACACACACTTCCTTTCTTGCAGACCTGATTGAAAAAGGTAAAGTGTTCCTTTATGACCCTGTTGTCGAATTCACCACTTACGATTTCCTTCCTAGTTCTCCCACCCCGTCGTCCGGGACTGTCGCAATGTCCGAGACGAAGCGCTTCGAGCCAAAACAGCCTGTCCAGCTCGATCCCCCGAAGGACGGCCCGATTACTGTCGAGGAGCTGTCGAAGTGCGATGGTATACCCTTCTTCTCCGAGGCTTTGCTTTGGACAAGCAAATTGTCTTGTGTGGCCGATTGGTAGTAGCGATACGGTGCCCCGCTGATCACCTTCCTCACGAGCAGGTACCGATCCGAATCGCCCGATCTACGTCGCCATTAAGGGGATTGTCTTCGATGTGACTAGGAATAATGCCTATCATGTCGACGGCTCATATCATGGTATGTGCTGTACCGGGGTGTCTTCCTGTTGATGCTAGTATTACATCTACGATCTCGTACTTCGCAAGAGGCACGTGTGTTCAGGATACTCTATGTGAAGACGAGACTGATGTAGGTTCGTTTCTTAGTTTTCGCCGGAAAGGACTCGTCAAGAGCACTTGCGCTCTCGTCTCTGAAACCGGATGATTGCAGGCCCGAGTGGTATGATTTGGATGAGAAGGATAAGTCAGTGTTGGAGGACTGGTTTACCTTCTTCAGCAAGCGTTACAACATTGTCGGCAAGGTGCAGAATGCGAAAAATTTGTGAGATGCAGTGGATTGTATGAGGCAGTGATTGTTGCTGTTATACACCCACAGGAATAGAATGCGATGGGATATCTATGTACAATGAAGATGGTTTCCTCCCGATGCGATGGTGGCGTGATTCAAACCCAGAGGACAACAGAGTCTCAAGCACAGTGCAAAGCTGAAACTGTCATGTCCTGGCTTTCCGTGTCCTGCGCTGCATTCGCTTCTTCGCAATAATCCGATTGCGTTTCGCCATCTTGTTTCTGTCCTCTGCATTTCCATCCCCATTGACCTTCTCTTGGCTGCTTTGTTCCGACCTCTTTCTTTTCTTTCCCTTTCCTTGTGCGGCCTTATCTGTTGTCGTCGCGTCATTATCTCGAGCACCCTTGTGCTGGCTGCCCTTTTCATGGATGCGCGCTTTCGCTTGCCACTCATTCCGGCGCTTGACGACCTGCGCATTCTCAATGGCAAACTCGACAATGAGGCGTTTCGTCTTCTCCGCGAGCCCATCTGTGGAAGCCACTGGCGCCGTAACTGCATGCCCATTCAGCCATCTCAATCCCATTAGCGCGTGGCGATGTGTATAGTACTCGATGAAACCGTATCCTCGGCTTCGACCACCACCGCTCTTCTCGTTGACTTTGCTCCCTTCGCGGCTCTCGAACACAATCTTTGCCTGTCTTACTACGCCCTTGCCCTTCTCTTTCCGCTGCTTCTCTGCCTCTCTCATCTCGTCGGCTGCTCGGACTAGTTCCTCCTTGGAGAGAGGTTGACGTAAGCCGCCAGTGACATCCTTGGCGAATCCGACTACGGCTTCTCGGGCGAGGGCCTTCAGATCCTTTGATGTTACATGCCGCGGAATATTTCGGACTGAGAGACGGGTAAGACTCAGGTGCAGAGTAGGGTTCTTCTTGATGAAAGTCTGTCGCTGCTTGAAGCTGTCTTCCCTCATTTTGATCTCAGATGGTGAGAGTTTCTTGTAAAGAGCGGCATCCGAAGGGATAGTGCCTTCGGAGAGAAGGAACAGACGCCGCTTGTCCTTGTCTCGGTCAAGTCGTCGTGTGGCGCCCTCTTCCTCGAGCTTCGCGGCTTGTTTTCGGCTCACCGCTCGTGTAACTAGTAGCACACGGCCATCCAATGTGTATCGTCCTGTGGGATCTGCGGTTTCATTCTGCAGCACAGATTGCTTATGGGCAACTGATCCTTTGCTCTTTTTGTCCTTCTCTTTGGCACTCGGATCAGCCTGCTGGGGAGCATCTCGGACGCAAGACACGGCATCTTGGACGTTAACGAAGCACACAAATCCGGTTCCTCGGGGGCGTTCGGTCTCTGGGTCCACGACGACCCTTGCGTAGCGTAGACGTCCGAACTGAGTGAAGTGTTCGTAGAGCGACTCGTCCGTGCATGTAAAGGGTAGATTCCGAATGAATATGGTAGATGCGTTTCTTTCGTCGACCTCCTCTTCGTCTTTGTCTTCCGCGTCGTCTTCCTCATCCTCTTCAACACCATCCATATCTCCCATTTTATCATCGTCATCAGACACGCTTTTCTCGTCAGACGCAGCATCCTCCATATCAACGTCAGAGCCACCCTCCTCGTCCTCATTCTCCGGCGTCACTTCCAGATCTCCGTTCTCAACTCGCTCCTCCGTAACCACTGAGTTCTGCAAATTTTCCCACGTACTCTTATCAACGGCCCAATCGACAGCCAGGGTCCTCCCATCGACCTCCTTTCCATTGGTCGCTTCCAGTGCCTTTTCAGCATTTTTCTTTCCTCTCAACACCACAAACCCGAACCCTGCTAGCGTGTTTCCCTTCTTCGGAAGAACCGCATGCTTAACCTTGCCAAAACTTCGAAACAGCACTGCCAGATCATCAGGCTCTTTAATACTCCAGGGCAAATTCCTAACGATCAATTTGGGTGGTTGCGCTGCCGCTCTCCGTCGCTCTTTCTCCTCTTTGAGCTTTTGCTTCAACGATGAGGACGCCGGAGCGCTTTTGCCAATTTCCTCATCAACTTCCCTGTGTCTTGGCGCTGCATACTCAACCTTGATTTTCTTCCCGTCCAGCTCAGACTTGTTGAATTCCTCCAATGCGGCCTGCGCGTCCTCGACATCGGCGAACGTAACGAACCCGTAGCCTTTGGACTGTTTGGTTTCAGGATCGGTGACTACAATGGCATGTTTGACAATGTATGATTGAGAGAAATGCTCCGCCAGTCTTTCGGTTGTGATGGAGGGAGCCAGGGATCGGACGAAGAGACCTTTTCGTGGTTGCTGAGATGAAGATGTAGGGTTTTCCGAGGAAACGTCCTGAGACGCTTCCATTTTGGTGGAGTCCGTGGTAGGGCTGTCCACGCCCCCTTCGTCATCTGAGAGACGTCGTTTTTTGTTTGGTTCCGCCATGTCTTATGTCTCGATTTGAGTAAACCGGCATGATAATCGAGAGTCGCTCTGGAAATTCTTAAAAAATCGGTGGCAGAAAACCTGGTGGAGCTCCGGGCGGTGAGCGGAACTTGACGTACGGTAACACAATTACACGAGCTTCCACCTCGAGGTCCTCTGGTTCTCATTCACCCTTCACCACCATGGACAATGAGTTCGGAGATGATGCAGACTTTGGCTCGCTCTTGAACAGCGAGGAGAATGGGCCTTCTCAGGCTTCCACGTCAAGATCCGTCCCGGCCCTCCAACCACCCAAGAAGGTCGAACAGCCTAAACCGCAAGCGCTTCCGGGCAGATCAAGCACCTCTGCGATCCAGGTCTCATCTCGACAGAAAGGCAATCCTATCCTCGATCATGTCAAGCTTCTTCCATGGGAATACGCAGATATCCCAGCTGACTACGTGCTCGGAAGCACTACGTGTGCTCTGTTCCTCTCCCTGAAGTACCACCGCTTGCACCCCGAATACATCTATTCTCGCATCCGAATGATCAGCCATAAGTATAACCTGCGCATCCTCCTGATAATGGTGGACATCCCGAACCACGAGGACAGTTTGAAGGAGCTCTCGAAGACGTCAATAATCAACAACCTAACGTTGATTCTCTGTTGGTCTGCCCCCGAGGCGGCCCATTACCTGGAGCTCTTCAAGTCGTCCGAGCACGCCCAGCCCACCGCCATTCGCTCGCAGCAGGCACAGTCTTACAAAGACGCACTTGTCGAGTTCGTCACAGCTCCACGACATATCAATAAGTCGGACGCGGCAAGCTTAATCTCAACATTCGGCAGCCTGCAGGATGCGATCAATGCGCAGCCGGAACAGATCAGCGCCGTACCTGGATGGGGAGAGAGAAAGGTTCGGCAGTGGTGCAATGCTGTCAGGGAAGATTTTAGAGTGGAAAGGGCGAAGGGGAAGAAAGCCCCCGAAAGGCGAGCAGTTGGTGCCATGGCAAGTACTACTGCAAGAACGGGCGTGAATGCTGTAGACATACATGACCATGATGAGGAAGCTATGCTCCTGGCTGCGGCGGAGGATTCTGCTCGCCCCCAAGGACAGAGTGGAGCAGCTACCAGCTCTCATGAACAGGAGACTGGTCAATCTGAGGAGATGAGCGAGGGCATCATGTCAGCCCTGGCCAAGCTGAGAAACGGTGGTGGCCAAAAGTGATTTGACTAGGATGGTTGCGGGGATATCACATCTCCGCAGATTTTTCTTAAACTCTCTTTTTACTCCCATGGATGTCCCGGTTGGCCGTCTTTGGGTCCCAGTTAATCCAGTTATTGGCCCTGGAACTGTGTGCCACGGTTGTGGTGCTGTCACGCAGGAGGCCGTGTCATCCCTTGAACTTCAAGAGATCCGAATGAGAAACGACCCTTGGATTTCGGCGAATTCAGGGCAGGATTTCATGTTTGCCTAGCATGGATGCGCTCAGGGTTTCGAGTTTCGCTGAACACACAATCACCGCCAGGGCCGGGAAGCAAAACACCCGAGTACTTTAGACTCATACATACGCAATGGCCGGCAGATTTCTTGCTACTTCAGGTCCTAGACTTCTAGATTATCTCCGATCTACTTGCCACATGAGTGGCCGTCGTGACTGTCGACTGTTTAACAAAGGATTCGAAGTTTTCGAATAGTGGTACTAAGTTGAATCCTCGGAAATGGACCATTTTACAGAAGTGACCGAGGTCCGGGCTTCACGTACCTCAGCATGTGATATGTGATAATGCAAGGAATATACTACAATCCAACAGTATGATACAAGATCTCTCGAGCTATCAAATGGAAAATGGAAAATGCACACTGTATAACAAGGACAAGCTCTGCACTTAATGCACAATTGACAACGCCACTCTCAAGGAAACACAAGTTAAGAAAACCTTATCCCTTGGCTCGGATCCCACTTCCCCGTACCTTGTGCCTGGTCTCTTCTAACTCCTTGACTCTGAGGAGGAGCAGGTTGGCCACCGAATCGGATCCCCAGCTCTGGGGACCACAAACCCGGCGTGGGAACCTGGGGTGGAGGGATAGGAGCGCGCGTCGGCACAGGGGCCGCAAGTGGCTCCGTCGTCACGGGGGGCCGCGAAGACTGTTGTTGTGGTGTTGGTTGCAAAGGCGGTTGCTGGGGTGGTAGCCCAAGCTGTTGCTGCTGTTGTCGGGGTTGGCTTTGAGTATATGTTGGGTTACTACTACGGCTTGCTGACTGTTGGCGCTGAGGTCGGAGATGCGGTTGAGAAATGTTGAGGGCTGCCATGGCCGAAATGTTGGAAATATCCCTGTTCGGAATCTTCTATATTAGCTAAACGATCCGCTTCGCTCTTGACTGGCAGTGACAATCATGATTGTAAGGTATAGAATAGAGAAGAGGGTAAAACGTACGCTTCCATCTCACTCGCTTCCATCCTCCGCTGATGAACGACAGCTTTGCATTCGTCCCTGAACCTTCCAACGATCTTCGCCAGATCATTATAGAATTTCCTTCCGACTTCGATATTGGAGATGATTTCTTTATATTTCAGGTACCCGCTTTCTAGCTCTTGAAGGGCCTTCTCGCGTTCCTTGGTCGACGAGTCCCCGGTTCGTGCTTTGGCAAAGGCACGATTGGCTTCGCGTACTTTCTCCGCAATCTGATCCTGCTCGTTTCGTTCCTGCGCTAGCAGCTCCAAATCCGAATCATATAGATGCAGCTGCTGCTCAAACAGGTCTTCGAACTGGCTCGCTTGGATGGGCTGCATTGGATATTCTCGCTCTAAGCGCGCGGTCTCTTTGAGAAGTGCAGGGTCTAAAGGTAGCAGGGTCAGTGTATTTCCTCTCGAACTGCTCGCAGCGTAGCGGTATAGCGACATACTTATATCATCGGATCTAGCCTTTTCTTTCAAAGTCTGTATCCGTCTCTTCCGCTTACCTTCAATCCGGCTTACTTCGTTCAAGCAGCTCCTGAGCCGATTCGACTCTCTTTCCACTTCTGGCCTGATAGCTGCTCTTCTGCTGCTGGGAACATATGCCTCTAGGTCTCTGTTGGTTCCAGCAAGAACTTTGAAGATAGGTTCGAAATCCTTCAATTTCCCCTCTACGAGCTCGTCGCTGCTCTGAGCAGAAGTGAAATAACCATTTATTTCACTGGCGGTGGTGTAGACTTTCTGCGCTGCAGTCTCCGATGGCTCCCTGCCCCACCGATCCGTGCCGTATTTCTTTCGCGCAGCGTCATCTTCAGCCTTCTCTGCAGCTAATATCTTGACTCCTTCGCTATAGGCCGCCTGGTCATTGGCTTTCACTCTGGCTGTATCCGCTAAGGACCTCCGTAAGCGGGTTAGACCGTCCTGCTGCCGCATTTCTTCCGCGTGCGACACGAGAGTCGGCGGTAGTCCTAGAGGCTTCTCAAGTGCTTGTAGAGAGCCAGGCAGATTCAAAGATGACAAGAGACTGTTAACCGAGCATTAGCACGTGTCGTAAGCGGAGCCGCTCATAACCGAAAAGGCAGATAGGGGAATCTCACTCTCGAAGTTTATCCGTCATCGACTCTAGTTCCGCGATGATTGTCTCATTAACCAGCCGGTCGCGGCGATCGGAATATATACTAGCTGCAATGTGGACTGCGTATGGCACGAGCTTGGAGAACAGCGGCTGGCCCAGAGGACCCTTGTCGCCGAGCATAGAAATGGCGTCTGTGACCTGCGGGGGTGCCTTCGCCACTACCATGCTTGCACGGTCGATGCTCTTGAGCTCCGATTTTGGCGGAACGGCCTGCAGGTAGATAACATCATTGTCCTTCTCCGCGCGTTTCAGGTCTTCCGATACACGGGCTTTCAGGCCGTTCAAGTCTCCCAGTACGACTCGATTGACCCAACGGGATTCTTTCAGGGCCTCATTGACACAAGCTAAGCTGTCTTTCAAGCGTGCCACCTCTTCACCGTACTTGCGCTTCTCCAGACAATCTAGCGATTGGCGATACTGTGCTGCTGCAGCGAAATGGTGGTGCTTCGCAGTTGTATGATGGATCCAGTCAACACTGATCGCATTCGACTTGACAGCGTAGTCCCCTGCAAGCGCGTAGAAGTCTGAAACTTTCGCAGCCAATCGCGCTATCGAGGCATCCTTCAGCCCGTCCTTAATAGCCTTCTGCCAGAAGCATTCCTGCGCCTGGGCGAGCAGAAGTTGTTCCAGGCTCTGAAGCGTCATTTCATCCATATCCTCGGGAGGCGATGCACGGAGGTCAGGCACGATGTCTGTTCGAAGATGAGTCAAAATGCCTGCAGCCTGGCAGAAGTAATTGCAAGCTTGTTTCAGGCCATCGGAGGTGGTCCGGTTCGCAGAGAATGCCAGTTGGGAGTACAATGCCGCAAGATTAAACAGTACATTAGCGAGTTCGAATCGAATATTATTCTGGGAGACTGAAGAAGAGCCCGGGACCTCATGTTAACTGACGTTCGTAGTGACAGAATATCCAGCGTCTCCACTTACTCGGCCTCGATGTGTTGAATCCAAGAGCAGGATACCACGAAAATTCTACCCCAACCTTGGACAAAGTCAGGGTTTCCGGATTTGACTGAAGGCATCGGATGTCTAATTCAAGCACTCACATCCACGGGGAACTTCCCACCCAGCCATTTCAACTGTGCCGCGTACGTGACAAGCCGGCTGATACCGCTCACATGTGGTTCCTGAACATTGATGGCCTCGACGCGAAGACGGTCAATGATCATGAGATCATCTGCAAACATATCCGGCCGCTGGTCGTATTTCTCGGAGATGTACTGAGTGATAGCATCGGAAAGAGAGACACTGTGAGTGCGTCGAAACGGAATCTGTAAGATATTGCTATGCGGGGCATCCATGAATCAGTGAAAGGATCTTCCGCCTAGAGCTCAGAAGTGTTCTGAGTGAAAAGAGAACGTACGATGCCATTTTGGGTTGCCGAAGTGATCCCGCCAGCTATTTCCAGGGAGAGGGAGGACTCTGATGCAGTTATAGTAAGGCCACTACTGCTTTTGTTGACGACATGGGCCTGTCGGAGCTCTGAACCCCGCCGCCTAGCAACGCCTCTGGCATCACCGGCTTGCCTCAGGCACGGACCAAGTAAATATTTGAACTCGAAATCTCAAAATACATTCATTGATTGAGCTCATCTTTCTCGTGATTGCTATTCAAATATGCCTGTACGTATGTAGTCATGAAATAGAGTCCCCAAACCAAATCACAAGTAAAACAAAAGTAACACCTGAAACCATCCCAGCCGATCCTTTTGCGCCGTTAAACCGGAATGTATCACTCATGAACTTCTAAATGGACATCATTTCACACCACCGATAACTGCATCAGTCCTCGAGCTGACCGATCCTAATCTTGATATATTCATAGAGGCTCAACAGGATCATGTTGTTGACTCCGGTGCGGATAAGGAGGGTTGGGAGGCCTTTGTACATGCTCGATTTGGCAACCGCAGCTGACGCCTCACCAACTTCGGCGGTTTTGACGAGAAGGACACTCTGGGCACGCGTTTTCCTTGTATCAAGCGGATATGTCTGCAGAAGAAGGTGAGCAATCGGTTGAGGGAAATGGGGGAGAGCAATGGAATGGCATACGCAGAACCAAGGAACAGTGCTACAGATTGCCCCAGCGATCATAGGACCACCCAACGGAAATTGGGATTGCCCAGGTTCCTTAGCAGCAAGTTGCTTGACCATTTCGTATACTGAAAAGTAAATGCCGGTTCCGATCATGTCGCGCATAGCGTGCAGAGAAAATCCTGTATACAACCCACGGATCCCATGACGAGTAACGATCTGTTTAAAGGCGTCAATGGTGTTGAGACGCGGCTTGTGCCGTAATGCTGGGTTCGCAGCGGCATCGGGAGACGCCATGGCACGATTTTGCATCAGTACCGACGTTTGGACAACGTTCTTTGCAAGCTCAAAAGGGCCTATATCCGACATCGGATTCCATTCAGCACCTCACTCTTCCATGTACCGGGAAGGAACCTTACAGGCAATAGGAGTCGATGCAAAACCCGCAACCATGCCAGCTGCAGTGAATGTGGCCAGACCCGCTACAGTTGGGTAGCCGCCTGGAACACCGCAGTTCTCCAGAGGCGACTCGCCTGTAACATTCGTGACGAAGTCCGAGATGGCTGTCTTTGCTACGTTGTACGTCGAGAAATTCAGGACACGGACGGTCGTGACAGTGGCCAGCGGCGGCAAAGCCCCTGATCATGGCTGTCAGTGAACCGTATTTGGGAATGCAGTTCTCCTTGCTTCGCGATCACCTACCAGCTATAAATCCCCGGTATCCTTCAGTGCGTCGGATGTAGCGTATACACTGAAAGGCGTTTGGGAAATTATGGCTGCTCAAGAATCAGTACTGGCATAGACATAATAGGTGAGATCGTCCAGACTGAGAAACAAGGACGAAAGCTGCAAGAAGGTAGACTCACGATTGCATTCGAGTTTTCACGTTGTCCAACGGTGTCTAGGATTGAGGAATACTCGGTCAATGTCGAGTACCCAGTCTGGTTTGTGGGATTCTTCATTCCTGATATCCCAAGTTTCCCAGTTTCCAGACAGGAGGACCACTTACCACTGCAAGAGTCGCGCATACTGTAGAGATTGCCGAAGCCACCTGAGTGTCATATTTCTTCAGGAGTCTGTTGCGTGTACTTTCTTCCATCATCCACTTGTTGCCGGCTGGCTTTACAAAAGGCGAAGAGCGGGAGGAAGTGGGTGGGAGGGGCGCATGTTCAGAAGATTCGTCAAGAGTCATTCCTGGGGTAGTGTCACCTGGAGCGGTTTGCAAACAACCTGGGGCTTTCACGCTGGGTAGCTTTTTGCTAAGGGATGCAGAAGACATTTCCTCTCCATGTAGATAAATGCCACTAATTGCGAAAAGCGGGCAGGGGAACCCGATGGAACGCTAATTGGTCTCTCAATGTGCGAGTAGACCGTTCAGCGTCCCACAATTGTCCATAGACACTCTGTAGATCCTTCGACGCGGTTATTGTTGGACAATCCAAAGTTTTGCTTGTAGAGAAGTTCGTCGCGGGCGGGGGGGAACTGAATACACGGCGGGCAGCAGCGGGAGTCGAATTCGAACTGAAGGGCAGATAGACAGGCCAGCTGAGAGAATATTCGCCCTTTTCTCCTAGTTGAAAATATATATATCTTCTCCCTTTGCCTTTATATACAACGATGGACGGATTTGTTTCACAGAATGAGAGAATTGCAATGAAGACCATCGACTTAATTCAGAACCTAAGTGTTTAGAAGTAGGTATGAAAGTTAGCAGACTTTCCAGTGCACAGTGTAAAGCCGACAATAATTGCTTTCACCCACCACCAAACAAAGGAAGTCCCAGTGCCCGCAAGCGAGAAGAGCTCAATGGGTGTAGAATGGTTGACAATGTACGTTGGGAGAGAAGCCGGGGTGGAGGAAGTGCTACTCTTACAATGCGAAAGTGGATCACACTGGAGCCCACTGAAACGGGCTTAGGGGCGTGTCCAGTGACGTCGATGCGATTCGCCCCATCGAAAATAATGCGTACTACAGTTGATGATGTCCTGCACTTTGTGCCTCGCTTGTCTGCTGTCCTCTTTTGAAGAATGAATGGCCTCTGCCCAAACGTATTCACGTCAAGAAGGTTATGCGCATGTGCAAAAGTTACTAGGTAGCTGCGACAGTAGCACACTCAGAACCCGAGTCTACCCCGCCCCATGCGTCCCCAAGAGAGAAAGCTAACCAGTAAGTGGGCATCTACGTCACAGACCCTTTCAGGCGGTTCGCTGAAGTGTCTTAATATTTTTTGGGAAAAGACGTCGCGTCGAGCTTGACCTATCAGGGCGAGTTGTACCTCCGCTTTGACTGTCTTCGAGAGTCCGTGTTGACGGTTGACAGCGGCGACGCAGAGAGAAAGGCACGCAGTTCTGAATACGAAAGGTTCAAATCTAAATCAGCTCTTTCCTCTTCCTCCATAGAAGCCCAATATGCAAGGGAACAAGGAAGTGAGGAGTCTCCGGACGCCCTTCGCCAACCACGCTCGGGATTCTCGATGTCTGACATAAGATAAAAGTGTCCCGGATAACGCAGGGTCTGGACCAGCGTAACATTCACATGGAAACCGTCTGGATAACGAACTGATGATGCTCACTCTTACGCTCGTCAACAAAGGCGCTCCGAGCTTGCCTATTCGTCGACCGTAACGATCCTCAGCCATGGTAGGCCGAAGGTGCTTCTTACTTTGAAACCAAATCCTTGGGGATCATTGGCTCAAACCCTGAAATGGTGACGGGCAGGAATCCATGTATCTTTGCAGGATGTACATAGGTACACCTCAAACCCAGAATGGTGGGAACACGCGACCATGATAACAGTGACTGTCGACTTATGACAAAGTATATCAGGAAGCATATCAAGCCAAGAAGCAGAAACGTAGAAGGCAATCTCTTATGGGTACCCTAGGAAATTATTAACTTCCTACCTTGAGCCCTGGGGATGCCTGCAAGTACCGCCAGTTACCTGTATGGCATAGATAGTGTCGCACAACTTGGGAACTATGGACAGACTGGAATGACCACACGCATGATGTTCTATCATATAAACAGTCGGCTCACTGCGAGAGTCTAATATTCAGATATCCGGACCGAGAAGGAACCTTCTAAAGTTTTCGGGATACATACGGTATCTCTAGGTAAAGGAAGAGTCGTTTACTCGTGGCAAGTCGAGTATTGTAGATGCTAGCACGAGAATTCCTCAATAATTCGATCAGCGATGCATTTCCAAAAGTCAGCACGGGAAAAAGAAGCCTGGTGCGCTGAAAATTCAAGCGGACGCGACCCTCGGCTCTTCGACCCTTTCGGCTGTTGAAAGCCACGATATCACTCTAGCCTCGGTAGTATCTCCGCAGCCCTCCCCATATAATTATGTTGTCCCCTCATTCTGGGATTAGCCACTGTCCCTACCTACACTTTAAAATAACTCAGATTCTCACCCCCACTGCTATACAGCATAGCAATCAGACTATCTACTGCTGTCGACAAATACGCTTTATTCAAGATGGCCCCCAAACAAGCGGGTCCCGCCTACGTGCTGGGCGTTGGGATGACCAAGTTCATCAAGCCCCGTGGGAAAGTCGACTACACTGAGTTGGGTTTTGAAGCAGGCGTCAAGGCCATGTTGGATGCGCATATCAACTACGACGATGTCGACCAAGGTGTCGCATGTTACGTCTACGGCGACAGCACCTGCGGCCAGCGTGTCTTCTACCAGTTCGGTTTGACGCAGATCCCTATTTATAATGTCAACAACAACTGCTCGACGGGTTCTACGGGGATGGTCATGGCTCGCAATTTGGTATCCCACGGTGCTGCGGATTGCGTGCTCGTCGTCGGATTTGAGAAGATGAACCCTGGTTCCCTCGCGTCGTATTTCCAGGATCGTGCGAACCCTTTGGAACTGTTCACGGATATCACGTCGAAGACGAGAGGCCTCGAGAGTGGCCCCTGGGCAGCACAGCTTTTCGGTAATGCCGGGCGAGAGTACATAGAAAAGTAAGATTGCTCTCTCTTTGAGGAAGACGTCGTCTCGATGAGACTGAGGAAACGGTGATGGCTAACTGAAGCAATAAAATAGATACGGGGCGACGCTGGAAGATTTCGCAGAGATCGCACGTGTCAATCACGAGCATTCCAAGCGGAATCCATACTCACAGTTCCAAACTGAATACACCCTCGAGCAGATCCTCAAGGCGCCAATGGTCCACACCCCCCTCACAAAACTGCAATGCTGTCCAACATCCGATGGAGGCGCTGCCGCAGTAATCGTCTCTCAGGCATTCCTGGATGCTCGGCCGCATCTAAAGGACCAAGCTATTCTAATTGCTGGGCAGAAACTTGTCACTGATGCAAGCTCCCTCTTTGACCGCAGCGCTATCGACATGATGGGATTCGAGATGGTCCGTAACGCGATCCGAGACGTGGCTGCTGAAGCCAGCGTTAATGTCAAGAATATCAAAGTCTGCGAGTTGCATGATTGCTTCTCATCAAACGAGATGATAACAATCGATGCCCTCGAACTAAGTGAGCCTGGGAAGGCGCATGAGATGGTCCGTCGCGGCGACATCACATATGGTGGAAAGATGGTCATCAATCCTTCAGGCGGTCTCATTTCCAAGGGCCACCCTCTGGGAGCTACGGGCATCGCGCAGTGTGCAGAGCTTGTTTGGCACCTCCGTGGCTGGGCCAACAATCGACTAGTCAGTGGCACCGATGCTGCTTTGCAGCACAATCTGGGTCTGGGAGGCGCTGCGGTTATCGCTGTGTATAAGAGAGCAGATGGAAAGGTTGCGACCGCAGTACCATCCGACGTTGTCGCAAAGATCACAGGTCTCGGTTATAACCCGGCAGTCGAAGCCAAGGGCTTCACGGTCGAGCAAGCCAAGTCCGTCCTAAGCAAGAAACATAGTGACGCGTTCGCACAATCTGATATTCCCAAGAAGGTGCTTGCTCGTTTCTAGTTTCTGTGACCAGCATTCGTCAACGAAGCAAGTTATATATATATGTGTGTTTTTTCAAATTGTATCAGTGACTCTTAGAGTAGTGTATAGGTGCATTTAGCAATTATCTCTGGACATCCTGGTCTCTGTAAGTCCGACACAGTCGTTATAACTGCCACTTTCGGATCAATGAGACATAGAGAACGTATTCAACATCCTCCCCAGCGTGTAAGCACTAGGTCCAGAGCCTTCAGCTTGTGGAAACTCGCAGAGCTTGAAGGAGTGAGGGATTCCCACGCGCAAGGTTCAGACTCCAGTTGCGCATTAAGTGGACATGGGCAAGAAGTACCCAGTTCCACTTAGTTCACGGAGTGATTCGACATCGCGTCTAGTTGCATATAATCTGCATTATATGACTTGATATGTTTCAAGTAGATTATAAAAGTTATTTCTCTGGCCCAACTCTCACTTTGCATGCGGGAGAGGTCGTCGGAGCAGCTGATCGACCAACTATTTTCTTTTTTTCTGAGCATGTATGTTGCTTGTATGGCTAGCTAGAATATTGATAGAGAGTGAGCTCTTGCCAGAAACTCTAAGTCTAATGACTGAAGCAGAATCAGTAATAGTCTAATAGATTATAGATGCCCCTTTACATAGACCCTTGGCATCCTGCAAGGAACAGGTATGAGGGGTATACATTGTTACATTGTATTCTTACAAATTTGCTCTAGTCAAATGTCCTAGCTACCTTTCATTGGAACCTAGCATCTATTGCGTGATAGCACACAATGAACCACGTATAATAGGAATAAGACTACGCCAAGACCTGTACAAGAGCACTTGGAGTAATTGCCTTGACTTTCTACGTCATTTCAAAGTGATCTCACTCTAGAGAGTAGTAGCAAATAGAGCGAAGGAACTATATGAGTCATTGAGACTTTCATCACTGTCTACGCAAGCATAAGCACATCTCAGCCCCTTTTCTTTCAATTAGGAAAGAAAAATAAAAACCAGCATTCTACGTAGATAGTTATCCTTCCTAAAAGAAAGGAGATTAAAAGAAATAGGAAAAAAAAAAGAAGAAGAGAAAAGGAAATCAGCATGGGTTCCCCATCTACGCATTCGTCTTTCTCAGATCTTAATGTTATCCCGCTCGATTCCGTGTACAACCTTAAGGAGCTTTTCGAGACTGATAAAGATAAGAAGAAGGTCATTCTGGGTTCCGGTGTTTATCGAGATGACAATTCCAAGCCATGGGTCTTGCCGACCGTGAAAAAAGTGAGTCTTTCTCATCTTTACTACAGGATACGTATATTTGTTTGTACACATGCTTAATCGATGCTTGCAGGCCGAGGAAGCAGTGGACAAAGTTCAAGACTCCGCTCGGTATGAATATCTGCCCATTACCGGATATGCCGCATTTTATACCGCGGCCCGAGACCTTCTTTTCGGCCCCCTGGATGAGAAAGCCCGCCAGGTGGTTTCGGTGCACACCCTCGCCGGTACTGGTGCCAACAGCCTCGGTGCAAGGTTCTTGAAGGAGGCCCTAAACCCCTCTGCGGTCTGGCTGTCCGACCCGTCATGGGTCAACCACCGCAATATTTGGGAGGTGGTCGGTGTCAAGGTCAAGACATGTCGGTATTGGAATGCAACGAAGAGAGGCCTGGATTTTGAGAAGCTCATCGACAAGTTGGAGACCGAAGCATCCCAGGGCGATGTGATCGTCTTACATGCATGCGCTCATAACCCGACGGGTGTTGATCCGACCAAGGAGCAGTGGAAGACAATCGCAGACCTTTGTAAGAAAAAGGGGATATTTCCCTTTTTTGACTGCGCCTAGTAAGTTTCCTCGTGCATCTTATTGGGGCAAAAAAGCGAAGAGACAAGGGCGTACTTACACACACGTGCTGGGTGACTGATGCTCTATGATTCTGAAGCCTCGGATTCGCCAGTGGCGACCTCGATGAGGATGCATGGGCTGTGAGATATTTCGAGTCCCTGGGAACATTAGAGTTTGCGGTTGCCCAGTCATTTTCAAAGAACATGGGTCTCTATGGCGAACGTGTCGGCGCTTTCCATCTCTTGACAACTTCTGCGGATGCAGCGTCCAGGGCCAAGGGCCATCTGGCCCGCTTGCAGCGAGGTCAGGTTTCCCAGCCACCAAGAAGGGGGCCATAATCGCTGCAACGATCCTCACTAGTCCAGAATTGTTTCAAGACTGGTTGCTGGATCTCCAGGAGACGAGTTCCGGATCAAAAACATGCGTCAAGCTCTCCGTGACGAATTAGTGTCCCTCAAGACGCCTGGAGACTGGGAGCATATTACTTCACAGGTAAGATGGCATCCGTCGCGATTCCAAGCTATCGAGAGCCATCAAGAGCCGTCAAGAGCTACCTCTAACATAACTTAGATTGGGATGTTTTCCTATACGGGCTTGACTCCGGAGCAGGTGGCCATCATCCAGGCTGACAGCCACGTCTACCTTCTGAACTCCGGACGTGCCTCCATTGCTGGGTGTAAGTCCTTTCTCTCCCCTTCTCCGTAGCACATCAAGCTCACTGAATCGGTGCGGACGCAGTGACCACGAAAAACGTGAAGTATGTAGCAGAGGCAATACACGCTGCAGTAAGGAAATCGCCAAACTAGATGATGTGGAATCCGTTAAAGCCTACTCTGCCATATGATGCCGTGAGAAATGAGAATATTCTGTATGTCCATGTGTTGTGAAGCTCACATTCATCTGTAGATACTTGAGCTCATTCGGGAGGCTGGAAGTCAAAGCCTCAAGGGAGTGGATTACCTAATCAACACTGCTCCACTCCAACTAATTAGCGGATTCCAATAAATTTTCCTTTTTTTCGGGGCCCTCTTTTTTCTCCTTCTTTTCTCTTCTCAATTATCAGCTCGGTCTCCAACATACCCTTGTTGATGGATGGATGATGTTTCCCATCTTCCCACAAATTCCTTCTGCAAATTTTAGTCAGAGACCCAGAGTGATCTTTGATGCATGCTTGTTCTAATCCCGCCATCTGTCCCTCTCGGGGAAATCGGGAAACCGCTTTTTCCAGAAGACTGTTCATGGGGTGGTCGGGTTCGCTTTAGAGCATACACCGCGCTGTCTTCTCTTTCTGTGAAGTTTGACCTTTAGTTGTATGTTTTGTGCAACTGTCCTGAAGTTCCAATTATATTGGAATTCCAATGACCTTCGCCTTAATGCGGGTGAAATGGATGGGGTTTTTCGGAAGGCCCGTCCGTCTGTTGGAACCACAACCAAGTGCTTCACCAACGAAATCCTAACTTGCAGAAACGTAGAATATGATGCTTGAAACACCGCTCCTTGAACTAACTCCCTGTAGCTATATACATCGACTATCGTCATCTTCTTGACCAAGGCACTTTCGAAGTCTCGTCCGTCATTTCCCGTGATATTCGAGGTCAAAATCGTGCCGAGAGCGAGTACACTGGGCTTAGTCCATATCCTCTTCCTCGTGTTGCGTCTGCCTTTGATTCCAAATGGGGCTGTACGTGTCAAAGTAGGGAGATACATTCCAACCATAGTAATTTGTATGGTGCGGCGTCTGCTAATACTTCAGACCTCAATATCTCAGCCAAATACGACGCTATTCTCACCATATATAAGCTGAATTTGATAAGTTCTATGGTGGTTGATCGATACTAGCCCAAATCCTGTCGCCGAGATAGATGACCCTTTATATGCGGACCACACCATTGCCTAGAGTCCTTGCCCGTACGGCCCTCTTTATACTCATTCCCTCAATCTAGCTGAATAACCTCCCGTATATGGCGGACAGTATGCTCAATCCACCGCTGAATATGGTGTTACTCTAGGTCCTGCCATGCCTTTATCCATGCCTCCCTATCTCGGGGAGCTCCAAAAACAATAGCACGCCTTTTCAGCCAGGGCCCGCAGGCTCAATTGCATTAAGGTCCGGTGAATCACCCGGCCAATCCATTATCCTCTCAATATCATGAATTCTGTACATATTCTGCTGGAACTGATGTCGATAAGAAGAAGGAGCGCTATCCTGGACCTCAAGAACTATAGTATTTGGACGATCAATCATGCATTCCTTTGCAAAGGGAATAAGGACCTCCTATAGTAAATGAAATAAGTTAGTTAGACCATATAAATAAATAGGAAAGATAAACAGAACCTTTTGATATTTATACCAATCTATTCCGCCTTATCATCGATGTCATGCAAGCTTTCCATTCTTCTTTGTCCAATGCCATTGAGGTTGACGGCCAGGAGCTTTTCCTGCTCAGAGCCTCATTCTTGCTAATTGGGTATTCGACTCCCAATTCTGTCAGTATATAGGCTCAACATCCTTATTCAATGGATCAATATCCTTTTGAGCCGCATTTTTTCTGCTCTGCCGTCTCAACCATATAAATATGACAGGGACCCTTCTTGTCATAGGTAAAATACCTCCAAAACATGAAGTCTGAGAATCCTTTACATCGACAGCAAATATAGGTTTGAATAACATCTTCCCCAGGCATACGCCGTATTCTGACAGCTCCCCAGCATCGACCAAGAACAACTGGTGTTTCATGGTAATCACATTTTTCCAATCATCAAGAATCCAATATTTATGATTGAGGCAGAATTCTAGTCTTTGGAGCTTTATTTGATCTGTTAGACGAGGTTTATTAGCTGGCTTGACAACAGGAAGGCCACGCGCTTTAAGAATCCATAAAACAGAACGATAAGAGATATTTGATTAAAAAGCCAAAGCTTCAGAGGATTTCTCACATCCAGATCAGTCTTCTTTGACTGAATCAATCACTGATTGCTCAGTAGACTCGGTAATCCCTTTAGGCCTGCCAGTAATTTTGCCATCCTCAACATATTCCTGTAGTATTCGGGGATCAATCTCAGGGTTGTAGCCCCGGTCCCTAGCCTTTTTAACCAGATAGCGAATAGTCCTCCGAGGCATCTTGGTAGTAGCCTCAACAAATGCTATATCAAATCCGTAGGTTATCAAGGTAAGGGCCTGGACCCGTAGAGCAAGTGGGTGATTTCCATTCTTCATTGTGGCGTAGGTAGGTAACGGCGTAGGTAGGCAATGGCATAGGCAGGCAGGAATAAAGAGGTAAAAACACCATCAAATCATCAAAATCTAGACATAATAGCTTCAAAAGAGAAGTACGTCGGGGGTTGCGTGCTAGTAGGAGCTATGAAGTGTTGGGGTAGACTCGTGACAACATACAAATTACTAATATGGCTATCTGTCCTAGTGTTACCGCCAATTTTACTAGCGCAGGCAAATCCTTTTGGCCCACACCTCCGTATAGAACTTGGGCATATAAATACAAACTTACATTTTGGCGTCGCAATAGTAATAAGGAGCTAGTTAAGTGCTCATTCAATAGGCCACGCTTGATCCCGCGGTTCCGTAATTCGAAGAGTACCTCTTCATCGATCGTTAAGATGCCAAATCCAACACATAAACGGGTCCTCCTGTACCGAGCCTCCCGTCTTGATTCCGGCTCACCACGATGAAATCAGAGCCGCAGCATCCGGAGTCTGATAGTCCGCAAACTGGCAGATTCGTCTGAAGAGAAATGGGCTTCTAAGCATGTAACTGGCCCGTTGCCGGGGACACATCCTCGCCCCGCCATATAAGATATTTGCTGGAGATGCATCTTATTCTGTGCCTTGTCGGAATACATCAGATATCAAGTTGGCTTATGACCCGGAGTTGCTGGTGTTATTACCAACAACTGCATTATGTTTTGCTCGCTGCTCTCCTTCATGAAGACCGGTATAATACCCGGCAAAGTACCAGGCCATCATGAGATTCTTGAGTCCTTCATCTTGGACTGCAGCGCTCAGTCAGCTTATCTAAACTCGTTCTGTACATAGGTATTGTAGGCAGGAATTATAACATAGACTGAAATGAAATTACAAATTCAATTCTCACCTTGAGATAGAACTGGATGAGGCATAGACGGTGCTCCTGGCTGAGGAATACTTGGTCCTATCGCAGGGCCACCGGCCTTCTCGTCAAAAGTCGCATGCCGGTTAGGTTCTGTTTCCGGCTGCGCCGTCTATTGCCGAGTTAGTCGGAGGATGAAGAATTGGCGGCAGGGAACTTCAAGTTGAATTCTATACCTCTGTTGCGTCTGCTCCGGAAGCTTCTTTCCCAGCGTCCGCAAGGTCCATGTGATCATCTTCATCTCCATCAGGCTCGTAATGCGATTCATGACCACTCTGGATGTTTTTCTCTGCAAGTTCTGCGTCCCTCAAAACATCTTCAACATTCTCCCCCTTTGCGTGAATGCTATGATAGAGCTGTTGCGATAAAATTAATATCAAAGTCGGATTGTCAGAAACGAGTACTAACCTTGTATTCCTCAACTGCTTCATCCCAAGACCGGACAAGCGCAGAGTCGTCCCATATTTCCGCATGTGTTAGTGATCTCGCTGCATTGTTCTTTCCCATGGCACAACAACACGGGAAATGGGCTGAAAAGGAAAACAAAAGAAAAGCACAAAGCCTGTTGAATGAGAAGAGCAGTAGTGACAAGCAGTATCGTGACCTTCGATCGACAATAATAATGTGGAGACGGTAGCGGAGCTTCGGCTCACCGCCCTCGGTCAGTCCGTCAAAAAAAAAAAAGTCTCACGCAATTTTTTGTCGAGATGCAATCGTACTCTACGAGGAATTCCAGAATTATGGCTCCTGAAAAGAAGGAGAAGAAACGCAAAGGTAACTCCATAACTTAGGAATTTTTTCAGTATGGTCTAAGCCTGTCTAACAATCCAATAGCTGCGGTCGCGTCCAACGACGCTCCTGCGAAGAAAACGAAGAAAGTCGAAGTCCTCGCCGAGGAAGCCGAAAAGAAGACGCCCAAGTCCATTCTCAAGAAGAAAAATAAGGACGCAACCTCTGAGGGGACTAAAATTGATGATTCTTCCTCCCTGAAAGTCAATGGTGGACAAGCGAGACCCGTCAAACCTCGGATGAGCGCCGCCGACTTCCTCAGCGACGACGAAGATTCCGACGAAAGAGTGGTGCCAGAGAATACAGAAAAGCGAACAAACAAGACTACTCTCGGCAGTAAGAAAACCAGGAAAACTGAAGTTGCGTCTGGTGTAGCTGTGAAAGAACAGGCGCCCAGAATCAAGAAGAGCAAAATTGCCGAAGCCAATGGGAAGGGAAAGAAGACGAACGATGCTGTTGAAGAGGCCAACGATGATTCTTCTGTTTCTGAGTCGGACGAAGCTGAGGGCGAAGATGACCAGACCGTCGCACTCCTCAAGGGCTTTGAGAGTAGCGGTGACGAAGACGATGCTGAGGGTGAAGAATACGATCCGAGTCAGCCAGTACCTAACATTCCAGACTCTAAAAAGGTCAAACGGAAGCTTCTGAAGAAACAGAAGAAGTCAGACACAGTCGAACAACCCGGAACCGTATACGTTGGGTAAGCTGGCTCCTTTCCACTTCCTTTATTGCCCAGGAGCTAACCTCACTTCTCTATCAGGCGCATTCCCCACGGTTTCTACGAACACCAGATGCGTGCGTATTTCTCCCAGTTTGGCGATATCACTCGTCTTCGTCTCTCCCGGAATCGCGTTACTGGTCGCTCAAAGCATTACGCTTTTATTGAGTTCGCTTCGACGTCTGTTGCCAAGATTGTCGCGGAGACCATGAATAATTACCTGATGTACGGCCACATTCTCAAGTGCAAGTATGTTCCCCAGGAGCAAGTGCACCCTGAGCTGTGGAAGGGTGCCGATCGACGGTTCAAGAGAACCCCATGGAATCGGATCGAGAAGAAGAGGCTTGAAGAAGGCAAGACTCGGGAGAAATGGTCAAAAAGCATTGCGCAGGAGCAGAAGAATCGACATGCAAAGGCCGCCAAATTGAAAGCGTTGGGATACGAATTCGAGCTTCCTAACCTGACTGGTGTCAACGATCTTCCTGTTAAGGCGGAGACAAAAGAGATTGAGGCAGCCGAATCAACCCCCGAGGAACCTGTGAAGGCTATTGAGGCTACATCCAAAACAATCGATGAAGTCAAGGGATCTGAGGATACCCCAAAGAAGTCGAAGAAAGAGAAAAAATCCAAGAAGGGAAAGGAGGAAACAAAAGAGCAGAAGGTAAACAAATCAATCATTGAGCAGGAGGCACCCAAGGAGGATGGAACCAAGAAGGTGACTGAAAAGGTAGCCAAAGAGTCTATCTCTTTACCAGCGAGCAAGGCCGAAGGAAAAACTAAGAAGACGGAGAAGTCCAAGCAGAAGAAGTCCAAGGTTAAGGCATAGGAATTCTGGCTGATGGCAGCTGCGGCTTGAGCATTGTTTATTGACTATCTACTTCCTGTACGCATCTTCCAACCATAGCATGTAGGGTTTATACCTAATTTCTAAAGCCGTTGTACTATTGCACTATCTTCAACAGTGGATTTAATAGTGCTTTGATGCTAGTTTCGCCTCCGCTTGGAAGCTTCAACTATTTATCTATCTATATAGCTTTATATGAACACAACTTGACTTGGAGATAGAGTAATTTCATGTAGGTAGGTGGTGATTGCGGAATGTATATTTTGGGTAGGTGTCCGGACATCAGGGGTACTAAGATAGTAGCATTTTGCCCACACCTGTTATTGATTCCTTAGGCTAAAGTAGTGTTTACGCGCTTTAGCTATCTCAAAATGCCATTATTATTTTCCTTGTGATATTACTAGTCTTCATGCAAATTCATAACAAGCAACATTGTCACTTCGCTGTTGTCCATCGCCCGCTGTGGCGAAATAACCATATGTCACGTGAACATACTAACTATAAACGGAATAGGCACCAAATTTTCCCGATCTTCAACACCGAAAACAAATTTCGCTCATCTTGATTTTCTTCTCTCCCAACTCCTCGCTCAAAGAATCGCATTCAAAGCTCACGCACAGAATCTTTGCTCTTTCAGAGGAAGATTCTACACTACATGCTTTGGGAGAAAGTCCCCGGACACCCTGCCCAAATAATTTATTCCTCTGGGATAATTGTTTGGTTGCACAGTCAGGCAATGCGGAAACGCGCCGCCATAGAAGCAGTTTGATAGCGGCTTACTGCCCCTACTTACCTCCCCTTTTCCTAGACTGTTACCCGACGCCGCAAGGTGGAAACAATGGTGGCTATCAGTTGAAGAGGGAGAGGTGGCTTTCGGGGTTGCTTTTCGTCGTGGTTGGATAGTCATGCGATTGCCCGTGTCTCGCTACATGGGTAACTCAATGGGGCTCATTCTTGAGGCGAGGAGTTCACTATTTTTTTTTCTTCCTTTTGGGTCTGTAGCTTATGGTAAAGCAGTGATGATGATAATGTCTGTTATTGTCACAGAAGCCTTGTCGAAGAGGCCGGACTCCTCACAACTTTTTCATCCTCCAACGGAATCGATACTGTTCTTTTGCCCTTGTTCGCATGATGATATACCAATCATAGAGTCAAGCCCCGAGATACCAGCTACGGCATGGTGTCCTTGACGATAAACGATTGTTTTCATATCTGACGAACTTGAACTCCAGTTCAAGTGCTCTTCCCACTCATGATGATTATTGTTGTGTACCGTACCATTCGCATAGTATCGAGAAATAACAATCCGCCTTGTTGGCAAAACTCCAAGTAATAGTGATGCGAGATGCTCTTATTTTCATTTCAAACGCTCTTTTTCTTATTGCGTCTTCTTACCCTCATTTGGAGGTGAAGCATTTCCAGCGGGAACGGCTATCGCAGTCTTACTCTTCACCAGTAGAACCGTGGACGTAACAATCTCCGCGATGAGGGCAATAGCAGTCGCACAAATCCCGCTCCACACTTGTACACTGACGGTTCCCAACGGCGCTCGTGGAAAGGCCAAAATCCACTCGAGGTAGTACGGGAACCAGTTCGGTGGGAGCGTGAAGACGGGAACCTTCGTGTAGTAGAATTGGAGAAAGATCTTGAAACCGACTGTGCTGAGCCATCGAATGACCTTAACGGTCCAGTCAAAGGAGGTCTTCTGCGAGCTAACGGCTTTGTCTGTACAATCCAAGCCCTCCAGTTGTCAGCGTCGAAGCGTTCACGTTGGAACGGACAGACAAGGTACACTCGGAGCAAGTAAAAGAAAATAAGAGAAAGAAAAAAATATAACATACTTGCAGCCTCATACTCCTCCATAGTCTTATCATGGCGTCTCCTCAGCTTGGCCCATTTAGCAAATTCGTCCTTGGAACTCGTATTGTTCATTTCACGCTTTAATTGTAGAACCTCACGCTGCAGCCGGTGTTGCTCACGAGCCTTCGCTGAGATCGAAGTCGGAAGTTTGAGGAAGAGGATCCATATCTAATATGGACCAAAAAAAATTAGCATTCGCGATGACAAGAATGATGTCTGAATTGGAATTCGCCAACAGAACGTAGCGGCGGTAGGTGAGCGCACTAACTCCGTATAAAGCAGAGCAGAAGGGGACGAGCATACCAAACCATCGATAGTAGTCGCACCGATAGAATTGACCAGATAGATCGCAATGTGGACGAAAAGGACCGTGAGGATAAGCGGAGGCATGATGGTAGTGGGGGAATACTGGATGATGTGGTCGGAGCAGAAGCGGAGTCGATGACAGGTAAAGTCGAGCTTGTCGAGGGCTGGTGCGCCGGATATTCCACTAACTCCGAGACTTGCCTCTTCCGCAGCTTTAATGTCAGTACTTGGGGTAGCTTAGAGAGTTTTCTCCAATACAGATGACTATCAGTGACCTTTTCTGGCCTACTTAGTGATCCAACAAGTGCCGCTGAGCTGGTCATGTCCTTTGATATTCGGCGAAGGTTGGTGGTCGTCGTCCAATAGTAACCGTATCCGTCATACCATACCTTGGAATACTTAGGCATTCTTGCACCAGCTCATTGCAATAAAACAACACAAGGAAGAATCAGTTTATTGGAAGCTTTGATATATATTCTACAGGAATTACCTCTAAAGGTACAGTAAAAGGTTAAGGATGATTGTTGAATGAGCTTGATGTTCATATCCGCTGGTTGATCTTAACGCAGCCTTCTTTCAAAGTTGAGTGAGATATGTGAGATATGAATTAGAGACAGCCTTGTCTCGCCCACCACCTACTATCAATACGAGGCTGCTAGCCTGGTGTCTGCCCAACTTCTTTCCGACTTGACTTAAGCTCTCGTCTCCTCTCCACTCATTTCTCTAGCGGGCTACTGCTTTTTGAACTGTATCAGCATTGCAACTCCGAATATTCTCATTCGTCTCCAGCTAGATCTCTTTCCTAAACTCACAATGGCCACCCTTGTGTTTAACAGTTCTGGGTTGACCCAAGTCCAGGTAGGAGCGGCAGATATTGTCGCGACCTTCTCAGCTGCCCACACCGCGGCCGGCTGGCTGGGCGGCCTGGAAGGTGTCAAACACATTCTTTCCTACTACAAGGGGGCATTTAAGTCTCCGAGTGGACTATCTCTAGACAAGAGACTGCAGGGGATATTCGACCCTCTCCGATTCACGCTTTGACGAGCGAACATGGGCCCGTAATGCTACCTTCCTTGAACCCCGAGGATGCGTTTGGCGGCAACCCAAGCACTAAGATCATCGGGCTAACGATCTGTGCCCTTGCTCATGAATGTGGAGGATATAATGCTGTTAATTTGTTCATCAAGTTCTTGGCGCCTGCCATTTTTCAAGGCATCGACTCATTCGTGGATACCTTGCACGGCCAACTGACGGACAACAAGCTCTATGAGCGGGTCGTGAATGAAGGAGTTGCCCGTGGGCTGGCGGACCGCTTTATAGCGAGTGCAGCACGCCTAGGGTTGCCGGCCGGTGATACAGAATGGCTTAGAAAAATCTGTCCTATGACGATGACATTTACATGATATCGGAGATACACATGATTTCTGGTCTTCTGAAGTGGATTGCGCAAGGGCGGACGCAACCGTACTTCACACGAAGTGGCCTGGTGGCACGAACTGCTTGTTACTTGAAGGCTGTTGGGTATCTACTTGGGTCTATCCAAGTCTGGAATGGAGAACCGCCTTGTCCCAAGCCATTCGGCCCGAAGTCGATCATCCTTGTTCTTGGGTCTCACGAAACAGACCCCTTGATGACTGACGGAGCAGAGGTCAGCAATTCGGATTTCGTCCTCCACTACACATACGCTACTGTTGGAAGCATGCTGTACCAGAGTACAGTACCACACTCATACCTTCGGCCGGAAGTTCTTCAAATCGAGTTTGAGGATATTTTTGAATCCATGGAAGCCCGGCTCCAAGTATCGTATGGATTAGAGATGTGTACAATGGAGGAGGGACTATCTGTGGCATTTCACTGGCTTCCCCAAGAGGCCCAAGTCAGTCAGATAGAAAGGGATCTGGCTAGTGTTTACTTCCCTTCGCTGGCGGATCGTGTAGCACCATGTTATAGGAGCATTGCTACTGAGAGCATCCGGAGAAAAGTCATGGATGCGCATATTCGAACTGCCGACTTGAGCCGCGGCATCACAGAAGAGATCATCCATTTCCGTACCACCACTGCAGCAATTGTCATTAGTTGGATCGCCAGGCTCACAGGAGATAAATTCAAGAATACGCGCCACTCCACATCACTCGAGCTCACTGACGACTTTTGGCTTTCAGAAACGTGCTCAATGCTCAATAACACATTCTCTAGACCCTTACCGTACTCAGACGCCGCACGCCTAATAGCAATTGTGCATACATCTGCGTCACCTAATATCACACGCCACGATCCTTCAGAGGCGCGCAGAATTATCGGCTGGCGAAGGGGAAAGTATTCTGTACTTCCATCACTGCTCCTGGAAACGAAGCCTTCGGCAACTGCAGTAAAACTCGTCTGCGAGGACACCTTTTATGGAAACTTACGAGCGCATGGGGATGGATCAATTAAATCTTGCGCTTCAGACCCCTTATTCGCGGATGATGAATATATGCAGATGCTTTCGCCGACACCGTTTGAAGCGGTGACTCCAATGACTCAGGGTCCTTGGATTGGACATCCTCAGCTAAGATCGCCTAATAAACCACTCTATTTAAGCATCGAGCGCGGTATCACTTACCATACACCAGATATAGGCTTTGCTGGTCGGGTTGACGGAGCTCTACTTGGGATAGTCTCGATAGAGGATGTTCTCAAAGTGATAGTCCGCAGCTTTTCTTCGCCTTCCGAGTGTTCGCATCATAATGGTAGCTCTGCCGCCCTTGACGTTCTCAATGTTGATGCTTCCACTTGGTCAAATAAAAGGATGTTATCCGTAAGGCCCGTTGGAACGGCAGATATTCCGGCCTATGTAGCCGTGAAAGATAACGCACCTTGGACACTTTTTCTTGCCGGCGAGTCTGCACAATTCCATGGCTGTATTGTCAGTGGCTGTGTTGCTTGTGCGAAGGAACTTGGGGCTCAGAGCATTGCTCGAGATAGCACGGAAGGCGCGGTTTTAGTAGGATATAAGTAGAGTCAACCGAATGCAGCGACTTGTCATTCAATCGGTGGACGGCCTCTATGACAAGGATCCGAACTTGGTAGACAATAGGAGCATTGGCAGGTCGCGGCAATATATATTTCGACGCATTGAATAACAACGGAGGGAGGTAATTACAAGATAGCGCCAAGCGGTGCCTGTGATGACGTTGTCCCGCCCTGGACCACACGGCCGATCAAAAGCAAAGTATCTGCTGTTTCTCCAGGGACTGTCAAGCCACAACGTATTACTACTCAATGTCAAGCCCGGAATATACATTATTCAAAGAACTTGCACAAATTTTCTCCAAAAGACAAAGCACAAACGAAATACTCGAAATTGAGATACTGCCACCAGCACTTGCTCTCGGTTCCGGACCTCTTCTCCAAGATGGATGTTCGATAGGCATCTCCAAGAAGGCTCTGGCCCAGGCATTCACTGTCGCCAGGCGGATATTCTTCAACGAACTTGTCTCGATGTCAGAGAGTGACATGCTATCGGCAGTCTCTCTCGAAAGCCAAGAGAAGACTGTCTCTCGGGATGAACAAGGAGAGATAAAGTATCCTGTATCCGTGGTGTCGGAGATCATCCTGCTCTTCGACTGTGAACACCTCACCGCATGCAATTGGAGGAAGAGGTGGTTGACGTCTCTAGTTCGGAGCATCAATCCAGCATCTACTAGTAATGAACAGCGCGACTGGGTTATCGGATTGCTGGAAACCGAGCTTCAGTTTCTCACAACACTTCTCTGTTCTCCACTGCCACGCCATACCAAGTCCCCAAATTTATGGCAACATCGACTGTGGGTATTCAACCAGTTGATTGGAGTCAGGAAATTGGCTCTGGCGCAACCTGGCGCGTCAGGAAAGACTTTCACTTTCGACATCGAAACTGGCCAAGAATTCCTCAAATCCGAATTGGCCATCGTCCTCCGCGCGGGGGAACTGCATCCACGGAACTACTATGCGTTCTCATATATGAGACAGCTACATAGTGTTCTAACAGATGCCGTCGAAGAACCAGGGAGCAGTTCCCCCCAGTTGGCTAAGTCGACGCTCAACTTGACGCTAGACTGGTGCCTTGCTCATCCGCGGGATATATCCGGCTGGATATTCGCTCTTTGGCTACTGGAGGCCATCCCAGACCAAATTGTTCGTACGGATAGTATTGCTAGTGTGGTCAGATTTGCTCTCGAGGTTGGCTGGGAAGGTGAGAGCCTCTGGACATTTGTTGACCTCGGTGCGAGGAGCTTTGATTTGGTAGATACTATCGAAGATACTCTGCGACGCAAAGAAGTAGAATCTTTTAGATTCACCATGCAAGATAGGATAGTGAACGATGTTCGCCTACCAGAGAAGCCATGGAAGGTATGGCTTGCTAGGGCAAGGGTATACTGGGGTAATGATGATGGGGAATCTGTGGAGGCAGTGTAATAGTCAGGAAGCACCAACAAATATGCTCTTAACTGAAATATGACATAGATATGCCCATAAAGTAGACGTAACACTGTACACGGCACGCGTACTCTTCCGCACTGGCTGTCCTTTTCAAGGAAACCGAAAGAGTATTAAACAAGGAGATTCGTCGCTCGTCTTTGAAAACTCCTGCTCCATGGATGTTATCCAAAGGATACAATACAAAACTCAAGCAAGCGCCCGCTGAAGCCCGCTGGAAATAACCAAGACACATCAATATTGTCAACAGTCCACCCTCCTATCCAAAAAGTACTCTCCCAGTGGAAGCCGGGAAAACATGGAATGCCATCCTCAAGACATCAAAAGCCTTTTGTAACATTGTTCTAGCATGCAGAAACAACACCGCGATACGCATTTGCCTCTCGTTGTCTGGGAACCATTGGAAAGACCGACCAAGGAATCGAACGCGTCCGAAAGAGAACGTACGGAAGACTCAACCAAGGCTAACGGGTGACTAACGAACCGGTGTATTTCTCACTTCAGATAACGAGGGCCCGGGAGACAGAATGGGAGGAGAGGGCGACACAGGTAAAGTACTCATTTTTTCTTGGCCCCCGCGGCGCCTTCGCCCTGCTTGCGTTCGTTGGCTGCAAAACAGAAACGAAGAGTCAGCTTGGGTACAAGAACAAAGGGCAAAGCAGCCAGCCACTGATAAATAGTAACGTAGCGAATTTCCATGTTGGATATTTCTCACAATGAAGCGAGACAAAGGGGATGGAGCATTGACACACCTAGTCTTTGTTTCTCTCGCATAATATCTGCACTTTGCTCTTTCGCACGTTGGAATTCAGACCCTGACATGGTAGTCTTAGTCTATATATGCAAAAATTGTTAGCAGATTCTGATGAAATAATCTATAATTGGAGGTTTCAGATGGATAAAGGGTTCTCCATACCTTGTTCAGCTTGTCTGCCTTGTCCTTGGCCTTTTTGCGATCATGATCTCTCTGGTTGCCACGAGTCATGGTGATAGTATGATTGAAATATATTTATATGTTCGTCAACTTTGGAAGAGAGATCAGACAGGGGCTATTTTTATCCGTACAACGAGGCCGTATTGCCAACTGATGAGAGATCTTCTTCCGAGATTTGGCGGTGACGGCGGCGGGAAGATGGGTTGAATAATAATTAATTACCGCCTCCAAAAATGGCAGCGCTCTACAGGGTACCATAAGTAACTCGGCAGTTTAAAATACACTTCATGCCCCTAACAGCTAATAATATCCTAATCGTTACTCATGCCAACACTGACAGTGTCTCTATTTTAACTCCTACATTATTTATATATATTAGAAGTTCCCAGCAAATCAAGTTGCGTCTCCCCGTCCTTCACAACACCATGCTTCCAGAAGCTCGAGAGAGTCTTGAACGTCAGGATGAGAAACACCCAGCATCGTCTCCTGACCTCGTACAACGTCTTTAAGCAGCTGGATGGCCTCTGTATTTCGGCCCTGACTCTTTTGCGTCCACGCCAAACTCTTCATTACCAGATATGTCTCGGGATGGTCGGCACCAAATCTCAGTTTCTTCTCTCGCATAACCTCAACCTCCAGCTCTTCCGCTAGGTCCAAAAGATCCACGCTCCAGTAAAGATGTGCAAGCCTCATCTTGCTGGATAAAGTATTGGGATGAGCAGGTCCAAGGACTTTCTCTTCACTCTCAAGCGCTTCCAGGATCAGTTCTTGTGCTTCGATTTGCTTCCCTTGTTGTTCATATATGTCCGCAAGATAACCCTTTGTACTCAGTGTCTCTGGGTGATTCGGCCCCAGACTTTTCTCACTTGATACCAGTACTTGCAAAAGAAGTGATTCTGCCTTTTCCAAGTCTCCATGTGCGCCGTAGACACTTGCAAGGGTGTGCCCGCTGGCTAGTGTGTCTTTGTGGTAGCAGCCCAAGTTGTCTTTTCTCCAATTCCACGCCTTCATCGTCAACTCCTCCGCCCGTTGATGCTCCCCTCTTTCGAGGCAAATCGATCCTAACTTGGCCATGCCGGCAATCGTATCTTCATCATCAGCACCGAACATTTTCATCCTGACATTTACTACTTCAGACATCAACCCCTGCGCGTCGCTCAATCTTCTCTGCTTCTGATATACCGCTGCTAGGTTGGCCATGCTGACCAGGGTAAGCCGATTCTTCAAACCATTTTCTTCCTGATGAACTTGAACTATATGCTTGTCCAGTTCTTCCGCTTCTGATAACAGGCCCTGTTCCTCATATGTCGATGCCAAAGCATTCATGCTCTCTAGGGTTTCGGGGTGCCTCAAGCCAAATTCCTTCTTATTTTCTTCCAGGACTAATATGTCCAACTTCTCGGCTTCGTCGTAATGACCTTGGGACCAGAGGTAATATGCTATGCCCTCTTGGAGATGAAGCTTCGTTCTTAACTGCTTGTCCTGCAATTCTGGGAGAAACTGGAGGACGGACTCGGCATGTGGCAGGCAAGACTTGCAGGTTGCCCAGTTTTCAAATACTGCGTCAGGAAATGCTTCGTCCACCACCTCTAGAGCCCTGACTGCTTTTGTTTCGAATTGTTTCTCCACAAGAAGCCACTTCCTCGTGACCAGCTGGACCAGTCGGTGAAGTGAGTAGCTTTTGCGCTTCTCGTTCGCTTGTATGAGCGAAAATGATTTTAGGGTACCCAAAGCCTTGGTGAATTCCAGCTGGCGACCTGATTTCGATCGGATCAGATCATGAGGAATATCGCTTTTGTCGAGAAAAGCTATTAGAGAAAGGATCTCGATTGCCTGGGGATGTTTCTTCTTGATCTGATTTATGGAAATGGTCAAACTTTTGGCGACAGCATTTGGGACGTCTGAGTCCCTGCCTAGCGTTTCAAAATCCTCACAGAGGAGATCCATCTGAGTCTCGTGGTTCTCACAGAGCTCGAGATACTCGCTCACGGTCATCATATTCTCTTCCATGAAAGCTGCAGCTTGCGCCATCGCTAACGGCAGATGGTCGAGCATATCAGCTAGTTCTTCAATCTCTGAGTCTGACGGAATGCTTTCGACCATGACAGATTTTACAAGTTCTCCCGACTCATCTTCTGTCATGGGTCTGAGTTCGATAAGATCTGATGCAGATCCCCTGGCGAACTTGACTGCCGCGGCTCGATCCCTTGTCGTTACCAGAATGGCCCCATGATCACATTCGGGGAGGTAATCCAAAATTGAAGATTCTGCTGTGCCAGATTTGCTCTGTGGTGTCCTCCCGGACGTGAAGAACGAGGCTTCGTCCGCATTGTCGATTATCATTACCCATTCTCCGCATTCTCTCTCCAGCCACTCTTTCACAAGTGCTCCTCTATCGACCTTTTCTTTACTTGTTGGAATATTACACTCATTGATGATATTGTGGCATCCATCGCGGAAACGATCGAAGGTATTTGCGTGAATCCAAAAGATAGATGTATGCGGCCGTTCAGAACGAATCCTGTAGGCCAATTCGATTGCGACTTGAGATTTTCTGTCAAGGCCAGTTAGTACACAACGCCAGAACTGGTCATAGCACAGACGTACCCGACACCCCCAAGTCCGAAAAGTGCCAACCGGCGATGCTGTTTTCCAACTGATGCGAGACTGTCCTCTAGCCGCTGGTGGACTGACCTGCGGTCAACGAAGCCAGGATTACGTGAATAAGGGATCAGAACTAATTAATGCGCTCATAATTAGTGGCCGAATTCGGCAGCTGTGTGCTCTTTTTGGTTCATCTTACAGAATCCTGACTCGCCGCCGTCAGTCAACAATGTGGAACCGGAAAGGCTCCGTGAATCGATCGAGGGAGGACCCATAGCGGCTTCTGTCGCCGAATTTGCGAGGTCAACAATCAGTGCGGAGGCTCGTTCATATTCCTCATCATCCTCACAGGCAAATCTGCAGATTCCGCTATGAGCTGCGTTCAAGGCGACCACGGTTTCTCGAGACTCTGGCAAACCGAGCGTGGCGGAGTTTTTGTCGACGACCTCAAATTGAGATGAGCTCGAGGACAAGTTAGTTCTAACAACAAGGAAGCGAAACTAACCAGTCCTATTTTCTTGTATGGCAGAGTTTCGATGAAATTTATATATCTGTAGCTCTCCTGCAGTTGCTGGAAATTGGCGGAAAGCTCGCTGGCGTAGAGGCTGTCCTTCTTCAATGCTTTAATGAACGTATTGTTTGAGCCTCGTGAGACAACTCGCACAACATTTGCAATTGTTTCCCCGATGGCCGCCCAGGAACTGCCTCTATGTGGAGTGCCGAAGAAGGCTATGCCACATGTCGCGGCACTGATAGAGTCGTAGGTCACTCCAAGCTTGGCTTGTACTAAGGCCTGTGAAGAGTTAGTTCTCATCAATGAGAGGGCTGACAGTAATTGAAATACCTCTTTCACTACAATACCTCCGAGGCTATGGGCAATGAACAGTATTGGCCTCTCTTCACATCCCTGCATTTCGACAACGTCAGCATTGCGCCTCCTTGAATATAATTGTGATCGACGCTCCATACTCGTCTGTCTAACCAAAGCCAGTTGAGCAGATTATACGCATGCTCTCGCACACCAGCCGCAGAGGACTGGACAGCAACATTGGAATTATACCCAAAGAGCAATATTCTGGCCCTGGGCAGCTGTTTCGGGAGGAAGTCTCTCAACCACAGCTTGTCGCCGGATGTCCAGGTGTCTTCGGCTCGATACGCTTTGTTTTTAGGGTTGAGTCCATGTACAGCGACGATGCTGTTCCTATTATTAATCTGGGATATTCATTCACATATGAATTTGGAAAGCCTCACTCGATATTTGGCTCATTTCCTGCGACTAGCGTGCGCAAGAAGTTCTGGGGGTCGACATTATTGGCCTGGATCCGTTAACGTTGCACTTAAGGCACGTTTTGCTTCCAGGGTGCCTACCATGGCGATGTACTTGGGCTTCCACAAGTCGAATGCAGAAAACAGCTAGTATATAGTTATGTACCTGCTATATATTGCGTAGAATACAGTTTAGAGAGGAGATGTTATAAGTTCCTAGGTAACTTTCTGGCACAAGGCTGAATCGACTGTGGCCCAGTCGGTCCGAACAGTTGCGGAGGACCATCCTTGTGTTTCCCCCTGTACTGTGCAGCATGGTGCCCAATTACATGCAAATGCATCCTACCTCATCGGGCGGTTATAAATGGTTATTGATTGGGCGAGTTCCGGACGGCGCCTCAATTGGCGCGAGCATGCACAAGGCGGCTCGGGGGTGCAGGTGTTGGCTAACAAGGGCTGGGGGGACTAACAGGCTCCAGAAGAACTATTTTAACTAGACTTCGGACGCAGGGGTCTTCATAAGGCTCGAACTGCTGTTTGAGAGCCATGAGGGCTTACTAAAAATCTAGCGTGATAGGGTTTCCTGATACCGGGCCCTCCATCATGGAGTAATATCGATAGGAACCAGCAGTAGGAGCTGGAACCCAAAATTAGGTGAATGAGAGACTGCTTTTCATGTCGTTGCCGTGATCGCACTCCACCGAACAGAAGGGAAGATCTAAATATGTCGGGTAATGCATGATAGGGCAAAAGAGGCCAGATCCAACCGTCCTCCAGGCGAGTCTTGAGGCTGCTGAAACCTAGCAATGGTAGCCACTCAAACGCCCAATGTCCAGTCAGGCATTTCTTGGAGTTCAATTACAGCTATTCTGTGGAACCCCTTCAGTGATTCGGGCCGTAAATCCCGCTCTTCTGTAGGTAGTTTGTCTCCATCTCTTCCCACGCGCGGGCGACAAGTGAAGCACCTAAAGAAGTGAATGATCCAATAGGAGACAATTGGGGGAATAGAGGTTCGTTAAAGAGCAGTTAATCGGGCGACCCATTGTCTGCTCCATCATCGGACCACTTCTCTTTGTGTTTCATCTTATCTCTTTTGCTGTTTCACATTGTCTGGCTCCGTCACTCTGTGCTCCATTGTTTGCCGCCCTGTTAGCGACAATGGACCTTGTGTCTTTCTCGTCGTTGTCATTTAGATTTCGCCTTCTTTGCTGCACGATTCCTTTCTTCCTTATTGTTTTTCACGTCCTTCTCTCCTTTAATCCCTCGAGTTGATCTCGTGGCGACTTTCTGCCGTCTCGTCTTCTACTATTCTTTTATTACTATTTCTTCTACGAACACGGTCGTCCTGCTGGTCAGCATTCCGATATTTCATTTTCTGTCCCTTTCGCTCCTCAAGTCATAAAATTTGAGCCTCTCCTCTTGTTTGCAAAAGTTTCACCTTCGAGCCGGTTTCCTAGTGCCTACTCATTATTCTTGGCTCTCAACGCATGCTTGCTCAGACAGCAACTGGATAACGCCTCCACTATTCGTCTGAAGTCCTCAGCTCCAGTTCTTGAGATGTTCAAAATGCTCTCCTTAAAGGAGTCCATGGCTGGTCCAGGATACGTCATCCTCAATGCTATTCGAGTCATGAATATCATTGCCCTCCTAGACATCATCGCAGCGAGCGTGGTAATGCTGGTCAAAATATCACTCGAGAACGCCTTCTTCTTTTTCGAAGCGGTCACCCATGTGGTCACAGCACTGGTTAGCAGTGAGTAGTTTGATATTAGCTCTTGCATTTTCCCTAGCTGGTCACCAGAGAGCTGATTCGTGCGTCTACGTCCAGTCTTCCTCATAGTCTCCGAGCTTCCCATTTTCACCCGTTATTTCGACCGTAAGTGGCCAATGTTCGGCCAAGAGTCCGGATTCACAGCCTTGGCTGCAGTGATGATGATGCTCGGGGTCGGGGTCCTGGGAAACCTCAATAAACCGTCCAATAGCAAGAAATCTCTTGGGCTGGCGTTCTGGAGGGTTATCGTCTCAGCAGGAATCCTGGCCCTGGTTATGAGCGCGATTAATCTGATCTCGGTAAGTTCAAGTGCCTGGAAAAGCGTTCTGCTCCGCAAACCTCAACCCCCCCAGCAGGAATCTATCTATTTCTCCGCTCTTCAGTGGTACTAATGATACTCCACTTCTGTCTTCAGAGCTTCCTGTTCGCAGACCGCAGCGCTGGAGTCAGCGCTCGCCATGTCCGGATTTACGGTGCCGTCGCTCCCCAGAAAGTAATTACTCGGACGGACAGCTACCGGTCCTTCCAGTTAGGTATGAAACGAGAGGATAGTCTGCCGACGTACAGCTTCAGCGCCCATTCTTCCCCCGGGAGACAGATGTCTGTGCGAAGCAGATCCCGATTTCCCTTGAAAATCTCGTCACCGGTCGAAGCAAGGAGTGACGCTGCCTCCTCTAAGTACTCCAGGGATGACGGGACTGGTGTCACCGTGCCCAATCTGGCTCACCATCCGGCTATGTATTCGGGGCATATTTGAGTGTAGTCGTGTCATGTCCAGGTCAGCTCTCCGCGAGAGCAGGAAAGGAATCTGCTGGAATTAATTTGCGCCTCCTTTCTTTGTATTCTTGTAATTCTCTCGTGGATCGCATTTGAGGATGGAGTTTATCGGGTTGGAAATCTGAGCGGGGCGTCTTTTCCGTTGTTGTTAATTTATGCCGAGTCTGGAACGAGCACATGCCTTTCCTATGCCGCTTTGTCGAGCCGACTCTCTGATTATAGTCTGTGACTAGCAATATAATTTGAAGCAATTCCTCAAAAGAAGCGTGGCGTGCTTGAGTAAAAGGTTGATTTGTGCTCGGGCGGCAGAGGGAGGTTCTTACTGGAGGCTGCAGAACAAGGCGACACGCTCGGGCGCGCGTCTGTCCTCTCTACTCCTGTTCCTGAACTTGGCTTCGCAGAAGGCACTACGACGTCCTCCGTCGTCTTTCAGCAAGCCTTCCACGAAAATGAGTGAATTCGGGATATCTTTGTCGACGTATGCCATTAGTGCCACGCGTATACGCGTATATGGGAGCTCCTTGTAACTAACGTCGTACAGCATCAAGTCGTTGCTCATCTTCTTTGCGCCCCTCTTGATCCCTCGAGCGATCAACCTACTCCGGAGCGCGCACGCTGCGATCACTCGTCGTCCGTCTCCTCGTCCCCTTCCAGCGATTACCTCTCGTGCCCTCAATATTCTCTTCTCTACAACTGTTTTCTTCCTGTTGCTCAGTCTACCATTCAACCCGCGGGCGCCTACACCTAATATCTTCTCCATGACCGGTTCGCGTCTCAACACACCTACAGATATCATCTTCTCTCGTCTTGCTCGACTCCGACCAGATAGTACCCTAACGCCCTCAGATGAGCTGCTCAAGTCCAACCTCGCCTGGTTTGGGGCTAGGAAGGTGTACCTCAGATTCGGACCGGAGACGCTGACGTCTTGCCGATTCTGCTCACTGGACAACCCCAATACTTATCTCATGCACTACGTACCATATAACTTGTTCCTCCCGCATCTGTTCCATATGTTCATCCTCGGCCTTGTTACGTCTGCTCCGTTTGCAGGTTGCGAGGCAGCAAGGTGGCGGAACACGTTCACGGTCGCAGGACTCGTTTTGCTTGGGATCGAATTCTTTATCGTGGCTACGTATGACCCTGTGCAGTATGCATCATCAGCTGTGAGAGCGAGTCAGGAGTCTCCCTCGAGTCTGTATACCCAGGTCGGCTTGCTCCGCCCTCTGGTATTCGCAATCTTCGACTGCGTATGTGCGGGGTTGATCTACTTGTCTGCCACGAACCGTCTCTTCCCTTCTTCGTCTGTGTCGCAGACAGAACAGCTTGATCAGCTGATAACAGCTTCGACTTCGTCGCTCAAGGAGGCCAGCGCAAAGCTACATGCACTGAACATCACGCGGAACGCGGTGGTGAGGGACAAGGCATTAAAGGATCGCGATGACGTGTACTGGCGGGTGGTCGCCTCTACGGACGGGGACCCGGCCAAGGCGATGGCGCCAGCTAGCGTCTGGGAAGAGGAGGAGGTTGTGCGGGCGATATCTCGGGCCATGGCTGGCAAGGGAGGCATTGATATGGGAAAATTGGGAGCCACCGTTGACGAATATGTCAACGGAATCACAGCAGGCCTAGAAAAGGCAGATGATGAGAGGCGCCAATAGAAAGCCACGGACCGGAGATTGCGATTTGCATCCAGATCGGTAGAATGTGCATCAACGGCTATGACATGTATAACGTATCTGCGTATCTGCATATCTGCAGTAATTTAGATGTGTATCGTATTCCACTGATTCTCGTAGGGAGAAACGCCGCTTATCCACAGCCTCATCAACAGTGCGGTATTGACTCGCCGTCTTGACTCGCTGCGCCAGCCCGAGCTGCAGAATGTCCAACCAATGGGCAGCGATGATAATGATAATGTCGGGGCGTGTGTAGCAGGCGAGAACGGCCACTGGTCATGTCCTGCGGGGATCTGCAACTTGACTGGGATGTGGTGCGAGCATGTCGTCGGCGGTATTTTCTTTCCCCGCCTCGTCTTTTCCTTCTGACCTGCGCTCCCCTCCTCGGTTCCTGGGACCTCCTGTCTTTTCTTCACCTTTTTTTTTGTTCTTTTGCGTTGGGTTTCTGGCAGAGGATCATCTCCTCTCCCCCGTCCTTGTTTCCAGATTCCAATCGGTTGGGGAAGTGAGCAACGCCCCTCAGCGGATCTGCGGGTCGTTTCAGAACAACCAACCAAACGGCACTCACGTCCCAGCTCCTCGTCATCGCTCTCAATTTCTTGTTACTTCTCGCTCCCTATCTTCGTCCATTGTGCATCTTTCTCGCGACGACTCCCTGCTACGCGATCTCGCCCTTGTCAGGCAACGGATCCTCTCGGATCCAGGAAACTTCAGACCATGGCTAAGAGCGCGAGCGCGTCTCCATCTCCGCAACCGTCCGTGTCCAATATCAATGTGTGCGTTTCAACGACGGAGGGGCATCAGAAGGATGCAACCTTCCGGGAATGGATGGTTGCCAACCAGATCGGTACGAATCAGACATGCTACATACCTTCTCTCCAAGAAACGCCGTCGAATAATGTCCATTCAGCGAGCAATTGAGTCGAATTGCGTCAAGCTAACTCGGTCCTTTCCGTGCCAGGGATCTCATTGACCATCCTTGCGATGCTGGTGGCGGTTCATAATCTCTACCCTTCTCTGTCGATGTACACAGCGCCCTTCTTCCAATTGTCCCATTACGAGCCTTCCCAGGGCGTCTATGTTCAGGGTTGGAACGATCTCTACTTTGTTATCAGCTCGGTTCTCACGTTCACCGCCTTGCGTGCCATCGCCATTGAATGGTGTCTCCAACCACTTGCGCGGAAAGCCGGGTTGAAGAAGAAGGCGGTCATCCGTTTTGGAGAGCAGGGATGGTTGATTATGTACGACGGGTTCTTCTGGTCGTTTGGAATGGTCGGTATTCTCAATTGATCCTGGCGTTTTGGTGCGTCCTTTGCTTCTCGTCATCGTACACTAATCGTGTCCGGCCATAGTACCTCTGGTCCCACTCCTCCTACTGGCTTAATTTCGAGGCTATCTTCTACGAATGGCCTGCGAGGGGCGTGCCCGGTATGATGAAATGGTATCTTTTGACGCAGCTTTCTTTCTGGCTGCAGCAGATTGTCGTGGTCAACATTGAGGAGAAGAGGAAGGATTATTTCCAGATGTTCACCCACCACATCATAACGAGTGCACTTCTTGCGTCCGCCTATGTATACAGCTTTTATAATGTGTCTAATGTTGTGCTTTGTATGATGGATATAGCGGATATCTTGTTACCGGTAGGCTTTTCTCTGACATCACAGGCCCTGTTCTTCCCGGAACCCGTCGACTGACAGTCCTTCTTGATCAGCTGGCCAAAGTCTTGAAATACTTGAAGTACGAAAAGTGCTGCACTTTCGCTTTCGCTTTTATGATGGTTACCTGGTTGTTTTCCCGCCATATCTTCTATCTGATGCTGTGCTGGACCATCTACAAGGTAATACCTGCTCAATTGGCATATGGCTGCTACTTGGGATCTACGGGAGAGATAATCTACACCGACGGATATCCTGACCGATGGGCCCATCTCTTGTACCCATTCCTGGACCTGCAAGGTCCTATTTGCATGAACCGCTCTATCAAGTGGATTTTCCTTTCTTTACTTCTAGCTATTCACACTCTATCGGTTGTCTGGTTTTCGATGGTCATCCGTGTCGCCATCGGTGTCCTCCGGACTGGAAATGCTGAGGACGCGCGCAGTGATGACGAAGAAGAGGGGAAACCGAGCGAAACTGGGGCCAAGGATGGCTCCAATGCATCTCCGATCACAGCCGAAAGCCCGAACAACGAGTGGAGAAGATCGAATGGATCGACGTCGGTGCGACCCCGGGGCCGTGGGCGCGTGCGCCTTGTCGATCAGAATGACAGACGGTCATTGTTAGGCCGAATTGGATGCGAAAAGCCGGTGTCTGGTTGACTGCTGCATCTATTGCTTTTGTTAATCGTGATGTTGCGGATTCTGTGAATTTCGTCAAAATACCCCATGCTGTCCGTATATGAAGGGTCTATGTCTTTGCAGGAGGATGCAAGATTGGAATTGTTTCATTTTCTCTTTTCCGAAGTTAGCTGCTCTGTCTTTGTTGTCTGTTTTTCTTGTTGTTGCTGCTGTTCTAATTGGGATGTCGTATGATTTCAATTTTCAGATTATAGCACATTGATCATCTTCGTTTGAAATGCTTCATCGGGGAGAGTTGAAATCTCATTTCAGTCTCTACTCTCATCATACCCAAGTGGAAGGTTCTCCTGAGCCTTACTCTGCATTAGAGAAAAAGGGGACAGGAACAGCACCATCTGGACGTGTAAATATTGATGTTGTGTCAGCTGCCTGCGCCTTGTTTGTCCAGTGCAGATACCCATGTCTATAATATACCCTGGCAGTACATTGATAATAGTGTACTCGACCTCTGTCCCGATTCGCCTCTGACATTGAATACCGACTTATCAGATGCTTGTCTTGCACACTAGTGGCGCGTATTAGCCGGCTATAGGCTCTGTCCTTGGATTTCAGGATGGTGCTTAAACCATATATTTGCAATAGCACTCAAAACGACGATTGAAATCAGCTCGATGGTATTCAATTTCTATCTTGAGATCCGGCATTCTAAGTCAGCAAGTGCTAAATTACTATGTCTGAAAGGAGCAGGACCACAAAGTGAGACAGGCTTCCCCTTGGAAAGCACTCAGCCATTCCAGCCGTGTCCGGAAATTTATTGATGAGTGTCAGTTCGTGTGGCTTTATATGCCGATGTTATGAAGCTGCCTGCCTGCTGCCTTCCACTCCAACTATCTGCACAACTCACAGTCTAAGTCCAGGGCCAAAGGATGCCATTCTAGACACTGATATTCCAGCACTTGTTCTAGCTCTCCAGGGCAGTGCTGACTGAACATACTAGACAGCCGCAGTCATTGGAGCGGTTGGACAATACTACTGACTGTCTCAACGACATGCCGACTCACGTTGGCTATCCACGACTGCTTGGTTCTGCTGTGAGGCGTACATTGAGCACGCTTGAAGAATGTACATTGGACACTGCACTGCTTGCATCCACTCAACGTCCAAAGCCAACTCAGTCCCCATGGAATCCAGTTCCTGGCAAGATATATGCTGTGCCCTTCGGTACATACGAAGAGACACCAACTATAGTTTTACAAAAAATGCCCTGTTTCTGCCAGTGCTCTTGGAGCAAGCGTCCCCTATGGCCGATGGCCTACCATTTACGGCGCTCTTAACCGTGTAAGCTTTGGGGATCTGAGGGTTGCCACTAGCCAGTGATTTTGGCCCTGCTAATATAGTTTCCCAGTGTCCAGTATCCCGTCTTGCAATGCCGCCCACCAGTTCCCCCTCTTCTTCGTGTACACATCACGAAGCATGAAATTGATGGCGAACGAATCAGGGGAAGAATCAGCAACACTATTAGCTAGCTAGGATAGATTGTAAATGCATACATGCATCCATATCTCTTCTCTTAGGCTATTCGGGCTTTGCGTCATTAGACAATCATATATCTGTTTTTCTGGTCCAGTAAGGAAACAGCTGGTCCTCAGTGTGCTAAACATGCCGGATTTATTCAAAAGAGCACGGTAGTAATTTCATAGGCCGACATCTTGGTGAGAGATCCATACACGTTGGAGATTACTGATGCATCTTGGCGGCATTATTATTATAGTCCTCCAATACGGGACAGGTTTTCTCCTGATTGGTCAACTATCTTGGTACATCTTTGATTGCTCCTCCTTTCAATCTAACTAACTAATTATTGCTTCCTTTCGCCCCACGGATTATCCATCCTATATCAAATGATGAGAGCACCTGGATTGAAATCCACAAAACACACGCGTGCATTGACCATCTAACCCTGCCCGGAGACGACAAACTGATTCGACATGGTGAGACCATCTACTGGTGGCACCCCATGCACAGCAGCGCCTCATGCTTGTGACATTTGCAGGCAAACCTCCCGTTTTTTTGTCAATCTAGAAGTATATCAATTTGGGAAGCTAACAACTCAACCATTAGAGAGCGCAAAGTCCGTTGTGATAGGGCACTGCCAAAATGCAGGTTGGTCTAGCGACCCAGCACGATTTGAAGAAAGCTTCCCATGAACCTCAAGAATCAAAATATGGCGTTAAATTTCTCGTGTACTATGAAGACGGTGCGATCGGCTCAATCAACCGTGTGGCTACAACCAAGCCTCTCCGCGTCGCACTCGCGACGAACAGCTGCAGCAGCTTCAGGAGCGGCTGGCCAAGACTGAGGCCCAGCTAGCCCTCGACACATCGAGATCGAGAGCATCTCTCTCGGTGGGCTCACAATCACGACTAGACGCCGCGGCACCGATCATACCATCGCACTGGCCGGAGACGTTCGATCCCATCATGTTGGATATGGGCTCCCGACGAAGCTCACAGTACCAGCTGCCGACCTCGTCGACACTTTCGCGTGTCCAGACGGTACCAAACCCGCTACCAATAACCCGATGGACGATTTGCTGGCGAATAGCTCACCTCTGCCCGATATTAATCTCTTCAATGCAGGAGCCGATTCTATTATGGCGCTCGACTACACCGATCAGCTAACGGCACTCGAGCCACTGGACAACCTCCTCCTTGACCGCCTCTCACCTCAATCGTTACCTCACAGGGGTACAGAAGAAGACATATCTCCGGATGAACTGAATACGTTGCACAGCTACTACTTCGAGTCTATCTACTTTTCCTTCCCTTTCATAAACAGAGACCGCTTTGCGGCAGAGTCCACGGGAAGCACCGGCCCTGCATGAAAAGCTTGGTCTATGCCGTGGCTCTCGCCGGCTGCGCTCACTCTCCCATTTACCACAGCAAACAGTCTATTTGTTACAACCTAGCCCGTGACTACGCCGAGAATTGCGAAAGAAACGGTCAGCTGAGCGACATAAATCTTCTGCAGGCTCTGCTATTCATCGGTCGTTTCGAGGCCATGGACCGAAAGCTGGAAAGAAGCTGGCTTACGCTGGGACGCGCTGCTATGCTGTGCAGGCTTTTGAGACTACCCGAGATGGACCAAGATGACAACGGCGGCAGGATGCAGGATAACGGGAGCCAAAATGGCTCTCGTCTGAGACTGCCAGATACGAATGATCCGGTCGCCCTGGAGGAACGAAGATGGACGTTCTGGGGGTTATACATCTTACAGAGCTACGTGAGAACACGTACTGGCTGGCCATGCCTACTGAGCGACATTAAGGTGCGACTAAACTCTCCCCATATCGTTCAGTGTTACGTGTCAACTGATGCTCATGGCCAGAAATTCCATATCTCTCTGCCATCACCGGGGCTGTTGAGATCTGATCTACTCCCGCTCAAAATGCCATTACTGTCAAATGTAGGCATCGAGCGCGGCCCCGAGATCTCGTCCTACGCAGGTTGCGTTCTGATGGTAGAGCTGGCCATGCACTGCTTCGACCAAGGACAAGAACGCGCGGCAGCTGGCTTCTGGGACGACTACTGCGCCCTGGTCAAAAAGACAGACGAGCTCTTCGGTATGCTTAAGAGGCATTTCAACGCCACATCGATCCGCGAGGATCCAGTGGCCTTCAGCTTGTACCTAAACCTACGCGCGACAGAGATCTTCTCCCACGAGTCAGCGATCGCGCAGAGTGGGCAGCAGGGGCTCCCGCCATTGATGACGGCTGAGAGCCAACGGCGCGCCACCGCCGCTGCGTTCCAGATATCGAGCGCGGTGCGGCTCAACTTGCCGTCGCCGTGGAAGGCGGACAGCGACATCATCCTGCTGCAAGCCATTTTCATTGCGTGGCCTCTTACCATGGCATTGAAGGCATTCCATCGTGAGCTCGTGCATGGCGGATACCGTGATACCGTCAATGGAGTCGTGGCCTCATCGAGACTGCTGTTTGCGGCTTTGGGTCATATTGAGGAGTCGGGCGGATACTGGCATCGAAGTGTGGCCCATGTCGAGACGAAGCTTCAAGAATGGCTTTGACTCCTTGGCATTGTGATGGCCGCATGCTTTGTGGCAGATTCAATGTGAAGACGGACTTTTGATATTTCAGGAAGGGTTTATGGCATATATGAGGAGTGGTTTGCCATGTATAAACCAAGTGACTACCGTACTACTTCGGATGAATATCCTACTCTCCGACGTCGTCAACTGGGCCTTGGGGCTGTGAATGGACAAGGCCAAGGGTGACGGAGCAAAGTGCGGAGCGGCAATGCTGAGTGACTCGAATTTGCTTTACATGGAGAGTTTCATTATTCATTGCATTGATTTGTTACCAGAAAGATGGAGAAAGAGAACAAAAAGGAAAAAAGAAGGGAAATTTTATTGCGTCTTTTTTCCAATCCGACCAAGGCAAAATGGTGAGTTGGTATCACGCTTTTGATTGTTGTCGTCGTATCTGTCCCTCGATCAGCATCTTTTCTAACTAGCGAGCGAAAGGTTTCTATAATGCTCCATGGCCAATTCATGATCTTTCAGCGGTTTCCAGCTGCTTAGGGCTTGCCACGCCTTCAACTGTTGGCCTGGTCGTAGACACCCATCGAGTTCTTTCTAGCCCTAAATTATGGCATGTACGTCAGTCTGACCAATTGGGGCCCTCTCTCGGTGTCGAGCGGACAGGCGTCTCAAGTGGATCCCAGTTTGAACCATCCACGACTCTCTCTCGGTCGAGACGGCTGCACCTCTACATTGTTGACAGCTCTTGGCGTCCGTCTCCGTCCCGTCCGAAGCCCTAAGTTCACCTTCCGGAGTGATATAATATCGCTGCAAGCCTGCAAACTCACAATGTCGCTCTCCTTTCCGCGGAGACGAGCGACCTGCAGAGTTTACCACGCTGTTCCTGATACGCATAGCCACATCTATACCTGACATTCCCAACCATGAACGGCCAAAGTACCTACCCGGTCCCGAACGGGTCATATCCCGAAAAGCATGCAGATGCCGCAGATTCGGGCGCCCAGAGGTCTCCTCGTGAGCTCGTCGACAGCAGCAACAGCGCCCAGGCGGTCAGCGAGACCAGTCCTCGCAATATTCATGGCTGGAAGGTGAGTAATGCCTCAAGCAGATGCACATCGTGGCACTATCTGTAGTACTGTACCTACGCTAACATGATTCATTTGGGCCATTCAAGTGGGCCGTCGCCTACGCCGCCATGCTCTCCACAACGCTCCTCTTCGCCCTCGACAACACCATTGTCGCCAATATCCAGCCGGCCATCATCAACGATTTCGGCCACGTCGAGCTCCTGACGTGGATCGGCACCGGCTTCGCTTTTGGTACCATGTTCATCTTGCTCTGGGGTAAAGTTTACGAGGTCTTCAACGTTAAATGGGTTTACCTCTTCAACATCTTCTTGTTCGAGGTTGGCAGTGCTATTTGTGGTGCGGCACCCAACATCCACGCCCTCATTATTGGTCGTGTTATTGCCGGCGTTGGCGGCTCTGGCATGTACTCGGGCACCTTAACCTTTGTTTCGGTCCTTACAAGCCAGCAGGAGAAACCCGCATATCTTGCCGAGAGCACGGTTGTATGGGGAATCGGCAGCGTTCTGGGCCCAGTGGTAAGGATGCGCTGCCTCTGTTCTGTCTTGTCGGTTGCATGCTGACCATTTGCTCCCCAGGTCGGCGGCGCGTTTGCGGCTAGCAGTGCCACCTGGAGATGGGTATGTATCTTCTATTTGTTCTTCCACCTAGCCAATATTAATCAAGTACCAGGGATTCTACGTTAACCTTCCTATTGGCGCTGCTCTTGCACCGGCCTACTTCCTCTTATGTCCCAATGCTGATCGCCATCCCACCAAGACGCTTTCCGAAAAGTTCAGCCTCGTTGACTGGGTCACCGCCATCACGCCGGGTCCTCTTGCCTGACAGTCGTTATCACGTTGGGCGGAGTCATCTACTCGTTCCAATCTGGAACAGTCATTACGCTATGGACTCTCACGGGCGTTCTCTTGGTCGCCTTTATCGTCTTGCTCAAGCTGCATCCGCTGGTCTCGAAGGAGAACCGCCTGTATCCCTTGCACTACTTCAAGCAACCGATCCTAGTCAACATGCAGCTCCAAGTCTTTTTATCGTCGGGAATCATTCTTGTAGGCTGCTCCGAAGTCATAAGTACTGAGGGTCAAGAACAGAGCTTAACTGACCTTTTTCTCAGGCTATGACATATTACGTTCCTTTATTCTTCCAATTTGTCAAGGTATACCATACCGCCTTCCAGGTGACTCGGAAGTTCCTTAACTAAAATCTTCAAGGGTGATGGAGCCCTCCAGGCTGGCGTTCGCTTACTCCCGTTGATCATCCTCATGGTCGCGGCCACGATGGTGAACGGCTTCTTGATGCCCAGATACGGATTGATCCCTGCCTGGTACATCGGAGGCAGTTCGCTCGCTCTCATTGGCACAGCTCTGATGTGTAAGTCGTTTCATTTATCCCGTCTGATGCTGCGATTCGTGCGACAGAAACGTTTTCAGCGGCACCGGTTCTAATCTCTTTCTTCGACAGATACCGTCAATGACACTACGCCTAACGCTAACATCTACGGCTACAGTATACTCGTGGGAGGCGGTGCAGGATGCTACATCATGGCAGGCTTTGCCATTGTGCAGTCCTTAATCCCCGTCCATGACATCGCGAACGGCGTCGGTGCCATGACGATCTGTTTAAGTCTCCCACCTTCCACCTCCTTTTCTAACCACTCCACGGAACCCGATAGCTAACATACTGAGCCACTTCTAGCCCAGAACCTCGGAATGGTACTCTTCCTCGCTATCAGTGGCAGCCTCTTCCACAACGTGGCAGTCGATAAGGTCGGCAGGTCCATCCCGAACGTCTAGGCGCCAGTAGCGCTGCGTTCCAGGCACTTTCGGAGGCCGACAAGGCCTTGGTCATCCCGGAGATTGCGAGCTCCATGAAAAGTGTCTGGGGCTTATTCTTGGCCGCTGCCGCACTCAGTTTCGTGTGCTCTGTCCCACTGCTAGTATGTGTTCTTCAGTTCTATTCGGAGAAGTGGCTCTGACGTGCGTCACAGAAAACCAAGCTCGGCCGGGGAAAGAGTATCTCAGATGTTGCTGTAGCTTGATGGATGATGAGGCTCACTGGGGTCTCTGGCTGAGAGTAGGACGTACTTGGTAAAGTTGATCAAGCAAGACTGATTTGCCCTTTCGTCAAGCGGCATCATCGTTCCTCTTCGAGGGCATAAATGCGCGTTTTCGCCTGCTTCTCAAATAGTCCAATGGAGAAGAGAAGAAAGTTGCAATAGATATCCGTCAAATTTTGGAGGTGAATTTGTAAGCGTAATACTATAACAGGATTCTTTAGGTGATAGCAGTTGGCCGTCTCTTTGAAACTGCCTCGTCCTTCTGTGTTTTCCAATATTCACGTATACAAGGGGATTGGGGTAACTTGTAGATACACATCATGCTTGGACGAAGAAATGCATTGACTATAGCGGTCATGAAATATAGGAGATGGTTATTACAGAGTGGAGTGATATTTAATCGTAACTACCGACTACGATAGACACCTAGCTAGTATCTAGCTACAAGAAGTCAGGGGATCTGCCCTAATTCCCTGTACTTGCTAAACGCATCGGCGAAAGAGTCAAACGAATCAAGATGACCCTTCCACCCAAACTTGCGCGCCTTATTAATATTCAAAGGCGCGACCCAAGTTCGCATGAAGACCCAGTCAACGAGATTCCACGTCCCGGCATCGAACGTCGCCTTCGCACCGGGAAGACCGGCCTTCTCGCACGCTCTGTCCCAGACGGGCCGTTTATCCTTCGCCCATTCCTTCAGACTCCATTCGATAAAGGTCTCACCTTTGGCAAAAGTCTGTTTCGTGAAGGTCTGCTCCGCGGGAGCTTTTACTCCGAACCATCCTGCGAGTCGCGGCCACATGTACTGCCAGCTAAAGAAGTCGCCGTTGGAGACGTTGAATGCCTGGTTCGCGCAGTTGGGATGCGTGGAGGCGAACACGGACAAATCGGCCACGAGTCTCGCGTCGGACATATCCTCGATGCCATTCCAGTAGCTCGCGTTTGTCGGCATGGGAGCCTCGATACCCAGTTCTTTGCAGAGAACGAAGTACAGCGCTATGGTCAAGGCGAGGTTGTTCCCGTTCGGGTTCGGCGAGTATCCGATGATGGCCACTGGACGGATCACGTTCCACGACCAGGACGAGCCGCGCTGCTTTTCCATCAGGAAGTCTTCCTGGGGGAAATAGAAGTTCTCGTCCTTGGGGACAAGGCGTGGCTGGTCTTCCTGGACGGGCCAGGGGACCGGCTGGAGGTGAGAGTTGTAGTACTTCCCTCCGGTCTGCAGAGTGACGTTCTCCAGATTGGGAGCTACCGCAATGAGAGCAGTCAAGAAGTTCTCGAAGAGGGAGTTATTGACCTCGTTCAGCTTCTTGAAGTCATCCGCGTGGATGTACGAAGCGAAGTACGCATGGGTGACAGGCGCGATCGTGGCGCGGATCTCTTCCACCAGCTCTTCGGGGGATTTAGTGAAATCCAGCGCGATGAACTGTACGCGCGGGTCGGAAGTGGGTATCTTCAAGGGAGATCGGGAGCTGATAATGATACTGCTCCATTCTTCGGCCGTGGAATTCTTCACCAGGTGGTCCAAGATTGCGGACCCGGTGATACCGTTGACTCCCGTGATGAACGCGACTTTGCCCATGATGATCTCGGATGCTGTTGATCAACCTGACTGATCAGATAGTAACTTGCATGTTGCCTTCTTCAGCTGCCCCGCTGCGTTCGTCATTCGATGTCCGACGAGAGTCTAGACTATGCTTTGGTCGGTTAGGCTCATGCAGCCTTTCTGCAAGAGCAATGATCAGCGGTCTGACAACGTCTGTGTCCGTTGGCGTATTCTGCGGTACTTGGGACAGTGGGCATATCAACAGATCCATCATCGGATACTATCCACCGGTTTATGCTAGACAGGCCTCGTTCTGTTGGACTGCAGCAGAGCTCATCAATCGTAGGTAGTGAAGGAGACAGCCACTGCCTGCGCATTTTGCTTTCTCGTAGTCTACGAGGAGTCGTTCCGTCATGCCAGTGCTGAAGTTCGCTGTCAGCTCAGTCATTGACGCCAATACCGAATTCGCATATGAATGCAAAGAATGATCCAAGATCGAAAAGTATGGCTGGTGAGGAGAGTTCAGGCCTTCTCGATGAAAGAGTTCTGTTTGAGGACCGGACATGCTGGCTGAAGTGCACCGTACCTCCTGTTCCTCTTTAATTAAAGGTTTTTCAATTCTAACAAGAGGCCAGGTATCATCATTACTGCATTTTGACGGCGCCCCTCTTCCATAGCTGGGCTGGGGACGGTCTTCTGGACCACTCTCGGAGCTTTTCAGTAGCCTCGGTTCCACAACACCTTGGGTCCTTGGCCAATTTCCCAACCAGGCAATTTCCGGGGCCTCACATGGTAGATTCTGGAACCACCCGAAGCACCGCAGGCCATACGGAGCTACTAGTATATTTTTAGGGAATACCCGCATTCCGGCTCGGCCGGATTTCGGCCGTCTCCTGCAAAAGCGCGCCTCTCTGCTATCTTCACCCCTAAATTATTATTTACCCATTGAATATGCTTTAGCACAGTGTAGCAGTGAGTGGCAGAAAGCCGAGACAGTAAGGCTTGTCTCCCTGCATTCGGGGCATATACGACCTGCATAGTTAATCAACTGCCATCTACCCCGCAAGCGACTGTTTCTCCTGGAAATGCACTCTAATAATGTCTACGACATTCACGAGCTCCCACCCGACTTGCGAATCCTTTCCGGGCAGAGGTATCGGAAGTACCTCTACTGGGCCGCCCGAGTAGCAATATGGACTTTCAATCTCTATTTCGCAGTCCGACTACTTTTGATTCTGTCCGCAAAGCAGCAAACCTGGCAAATGTGGGTAATGCTCCTTGTCGAAGGCTTATTTTTTCGTAGGTTCAATTCCGGTGCCAGACTTGTCGATTTGAGATGACAAACACCTCGCTTAACGCCCATTGAATTGTAGGCTTTGCTCGCCGCGACCATGGTCTTACTGTCGCAGCTGGCTGGGGATCAGAGAGCAGTCCTCGCAAAAGGTTGCGACTATGTGGGAGTGAGAACTTGCCCCAGGTGGACGTCCTGGTGCCGTGCTGTGGCGAGCCAGTTGAAGTCATCCTTGACACTGTCCTGGCAGCTTGTGAAATGGACTATCCCGTCTCGTCTTTCAGAGTCCTCATGCTTGATGATGGTGAATCCGCCGAACTTCTTCGTGCCGTCTTAGGGCTGCAGTCGAAATGGCCTCACTTGTTCTATCACTCGCGCGGAAAGCAGTCAGGCAGGGTATTTGCCAAATCCGGAAATTTGAACTACGCTCTATTTGAGCTACAAGAGAAATCCCAGCCGGAATTTTGCGCAGTTCTGGACGCCGACTCGATCCCGAGGCCGGAATTTCTAAGGGCAACGCTACCTCATTTACTCGAGAACCCACAGGCGTCTCTTCTGACTACGCGGCAATATTTTGACAACTTGCCTGCTGGGGACCCGCTGTCTCAGTCGCGGCTTCACTTTTACACCAGCCATAATGCAGAACTCGATCTGCGTGGACGTGCGATAGACGCAGGATCAGGTGCTCTATTCCGACGAAAGGCTGTAATTGATGCAGGCGGATACCCTACTTTTTCTTTCTCGGAGGACTGGCAATTGTCACTTGTTTTGCACGGACTGGGCCACCGGAGCATCCAAGTGCAGGAGCCGCTTCAATTTGGACTCGTTCCTGCATCTTTAGAAGGGCACATTGCTCAAAGGAACAGGTGGCATATTGGGCATTCTCAGCAGATACTCGCGTTGTTTCCACCGACGAACAAGACCATTCCGCGATGGCTTCAGTGGAACATAGCTGTCGGGGGCATACTCATCATCTTAGGGTTAGTGGGTTATGTCGTTGGCTACGCAGCCATTCCGGTGCTGTTGACTTCGGGACAGCTTATTCCTGCCGCATCTCCTCTTCTGGTGAAGATTCAGGTTGTTCTAGCCGTGCTGCAGGTTGGGGGTATGTGGGTGTATGGGTGGTTGCAAAACGCACACGCTGGTATTCGAGGCTCGCCATTTTTCCACTTGGAGAACACCTGGATGGCCCCTGGTAAGTCTCAATCTCCTTCCCTGTTACTTTTACAACCTAGACTGGGAAGGACTGTCGGACTCACGTCTGCAACTTGAATTCTTTCAGCGCATCTATATGCTATCATGCGATTTCACTGCTTCTCAAGCAAGCCCAAGGGATCCTTCGTGACAGGAAGCACTGCCAATTCATGGAACCATTTCGCTATTCCACCGTTCTACAAGAAATTATACCAAAACATGCGACAAGGCGGAGTTCTCCACAGCGTCATCCTGTTCCTCGTCACACTAGGTGCTATCTTATATGCGATCTCAACGGCACTGACCGTGGCGGCCACCGATACCGAAAACATACCCACACGGCTTCTCACAACCGTCGCCTGGCCACCGTTACTCCATCTATGCTACTTGACAGTGACTAACCACTGGGTACCGGTTTCATATCTATTGAATCCTCCTCATTACCCAGAGCGAGTTCCTAACAGGACCCGTGCGGATAGTGACACACCATCGCAGCCTGAGGTTGAGAAGATCTCTGAGTCTGGACGTCACTGGCATCCTCATATTGGCTTCTATCATTTCTTGCCTCTGTGTACGCTACTTTTCCTCAGTTTACTGACCACGACGTTACTTTTGTAGCCGTCGGCTTATTACAGTGCGCCCTTGTGTCCTGATTCCTTGATACGGACAAATCAGTTGGACGGTGGCCATACAACCTGCACATTAGCATTGGGATTCTATACTACTATACTGGTATATGAGGACTTTTCAATCCAGTCAAAATGACAGCTGAATATAAATATATTGGAATCTAGCATTCTGTGGGTTTCAACCAACAGCCGAGACGCATGCATGTAGTTCCCAGACAGAGAACTGGTCACTACTGGTAGTCAGAGAACAGGATCTGGTTCCAGTCAATATCAGAACCCATGCTATTGCCCGGGAACAGCGTTGATGAATAGTGGCGACGAAGACATGGGCAAGTCATCACCCGCTGGCGGAGCTGACACCCCATGTTTGACGCGTCGGCACTTATAGAAAAAGAGAGGGGCAGTTTCTGGCACAGGCGGCGATAGATTGGCTTGGCTCACTTTTGACTCAAATGTCCAGCAGCCGTAGATTCTGACGATGACTTCGCCGTGCTCGCAGAAAGCAATTCTATCATCTTCCTCACCGAACGCGGGGCAGGGACAGGATATCCAGGTTCAAATCGCAGGGCAGCAGCTTGAGCCTCCGATGGCCGCGAGGATCAGGCGCGGCTCTGTTTGCCTGTGAGATTTTGTTTCAACTCTCAGAACAAGTCTGCGCTGCTGTCTTCTGGATCGAAGTTGACACTGCGCAGCTACGCCCTTCTCGAAGATGACGTCTCCCCATTTTCAACGGAGCCGAGACATACAAATCGGCGTCCTCATCAGTCACGTGGCCTTACGTGCCCTGGCTGTATATATGCGATGGCTCCTCGAGATATCGTATAGGGCCAGAAAGAAAATAGAACATTACGTATATTTGGGAAACTGATAAATTTCGGTTATATCAGTCAAAGTCGTCACTGTCTGTTGTCTCCCGCTCGACGTGTCGATTGGCATTGCTCTCATGCTCCTTGGCCAGCAACTTCGGGGTTCCATTTTCCTTGCAGTGGGGCAGACGATCTCACTGGGTTCATCGGGGGTCTTGCTGGTGTCGACGGGGCTGAATCCTGATGCGACTGTCAATGTCGGGGCTACGCAGTTGAGAAGCTAGTGTCTGGTGCTTCACTGCCAATGGCCCCTGCAGCGTACAACAGTGCCTTGATCTACGCATAGTACGTTGCAGTTGCATTGGCATGTGGGGTATTACCGGGCTCTTTGCATGGACAGGTGAATATCGAAGGCATCGTTCAGGGTCCAGTTGTGCGGCCAGCAGCGGGAAGTACAGAAGGCACTGGTTCAAACGGGAGACGGTCCATTTCCCAGGATGCTTAAGTTTATTTGGATATCTATCTCAGCACGAATCTTTAACCACTTTATTAAACTGCTCGTGTCCAGCGAGGTCAGTCGTACTGCTACATCAATCTATCACTTTCACAGAGTTCTTCCATCAATATCCAGTGAACCAGCAAAACCCAACTCCGCTTTCGTCTAATCGGCGATGAGGCCTCGCTTCTCCGGCCGCCCAATGCAGCTGAAACGCCAAGTATGTCTATTGTGACTGATTCGACAGTCTAAATCACACTCCCGGTAGATATCGTCGCGGGACCAGTAATTGTAATCGCAGTCATAGCAGGCATCGATTTTGTTCATGCAATCCAAACATAGCCCTTCGAAGTAGGCGTTAACCGTTTCCCTTATTCGATAAACAACCTCATTCCAGTGTATGGAGCAGTTGGAACAGAAATTGGAGGAGTCCGAAGCCCTTCTATGTATCCTCGTTTCATCAAGGTCAAGCAGTCGTCGGCACAGATCGTAGATGCTAGTGTCTGCCGCGTTCTTGTTTAGTGGCCAGACACCGATACGTCCAAGTTCGTGAAAGAAGGTGAACACGGTTTTTTCTTTGCACTCGCAGGTGGCGGCTCTGATGACAAACTCTATACTTGAGAATAACTCCTGCTGGAGAATGCCGCGAAGACGATATTTGGCTGCGTTAAGCTGTTCTACATTAGGTAGACATGTTAGAGATCCTTCTGGGGAGTTCTTTTTGTCCACAGTATATTAAACAGGCATATATGGAGTCTTACGGATTATGCGCGGAGGAAGATGCATCTGGTGTATGTGCGTTGGGTTCTTTTCCGCGATATAGCGCCCGCTGTAGTAGACCAGGGTTTCACTAAGCTGCTGGAACCGAATAGCATCGTCGAAGGCATAACAAGGGAAGAGCATTTGGGCCGCGAAACCACTCTTCATAACATCGTCTGGCTCATGATCCCCGTACCATTCTTGAAACCAGTCTTGTAGCTTTTGCCGATCGAAATCGTACTTGTCACTGGCCATGATAATATGCCATATGTCCGCCACAGACACAGTGTCCTTAGGAATATCATGAAGGGTTGAGTGAAAAAGCCGGAACCAGACTTCCATACTCCTGACTGTATCTTCTTTCAGGGTAATGGTGCCGCCGTTCGATGACTCGGCCCAGTGGCCGTTGAACATCACCCGGAAGTACTTGCTTGATTCGATGATAATTTGAGATCGGACTTTAAGAGAGCCTGTCCGTAGGAGTTTTCTGTCCCAGCTGTATCCTCCATCGGGATGCCAGTAACGCATTCGGGGGGAATATTCATTGATGACGATAGTAAGATCGCTGCAAGGTGCGATCTCGATGTCTTCGTGTGGGACATTCTCCGTATCTGTGGTCGCTGCCATCTGGGAAAGCTGTTAGAGAATTTTGATGGATCAACTACCTGCTTTTTGTTTTATCTATCTGTGGCGTTCCTTCTGTCGAGCAGTTTGGGGATATCTGTGTTGGATCAAATATGGACAAGTGCAAGGGGGAGGGCTGGTAGCTAAAAGGCATTCGCGGTTTTTATGTTCAATACAGATAAAAACAAGAGGATGAGAAGATCTAGGGATTGGAAGACAAGGCGTATCATTGTCGTCGCGCTGCTAAATGTCTCAGTCATTCAGCCCTGTTCACGTAGAGACATCTATGTTGGGAGGGTGAAAGGCCTTGTCTGGAAATTCCCGTATCGTGTTATGTATCCCAGGAGCTGACTAGTAAGACAGGTTCATCACTAATATGTCTGCTTGCATGCCTTAGACTGATGAAAGAAACCAAGCCCTACTTCAAGACGTTGAAGTCTCATGGGATGGCCCCTGTAAACCGGCTGTGAATTCAATGGCACATCAATTCCAGCTGTCTAAGGTCTAAGTACGTCTTACCGGCTGCATAATTATGTATTATCTCTAGAGTATGATTTATTTGGTATCCACAGGGCTATTTGCTTGATACTACACATTGCGAAGATCTACCTGTGGACCACTCTCCGTTCGGGCCGTTGGCCGAACGTCCCATCGGCGGACCGTTATCTGTGGAGATCCAGGTACAACCGACATCCGATGCTGGAGAATGATCAGGGGTTCTCCTCTTCATCTTGCAAAATGACTTGATACCTCTGATGCTACTTCTCCTTTGATCATAACCACAACTCTCTCTAGGAGTAACTTGTTGGAGTCTTAAATGAGTTCGTGACACCCGAGACAACGCCATGGCCGATGTTGATATCCTCGCCATCACCATCAGCGACCTGGAGAAGGCGCTAGGAGACCGCACAACCTCCAGCGTAGCTATCGTCAATCAATACTTGAGCCAGATCGCTGCCTACAACAAGTACCTGCATGCAGTTATCGCAACGCCCCCCAAGAACGTCTTGATAGACATTGCCCGCTCACTCGATGAGGAGAGGGGGAGAGGGAACATTCGCGGGCCGCTACATGGCGTGCCGATCATCGTCAAGGTTTGGGAAGATATCGGCTCCTGAAAACAGACCATGTCGGCTTGTAGGCTCATATTTATCCATTTTTTTTGCGCCAGGATAATATTGCGACTGCTCCCGAGTTGGGGATGGAGACTACCGCCGGCACTTATGCGCTGGTTGGCTCTCGCGTCAAAGACAGCGCTCCGCTGGTCAAGGATGTATGTTTCTCTGAACTGTCACTAATATTTGTGCCGGTTAGCCCTGACACTATGCTAGCTTCAAGCTGCCGGGGCAATAATCTTGGGCAAAGCTAACTTGACCGTACGTTCTCACTGACTTTCTCCCGCCAGATAAATGGTCATGGCTGATACCTTGCGTAGGAACTGAGTAACTATCGGTAAATCGATTCGATACCCATTGGAATGCAAAAGCGCGACTAACAGCAGAAGAGGAACCGGTATGCCAGCCGGATGGTCCGCCGTTGGAGGCCTCACCCAGTCCCCGTATGTTATAGGCGGGAAGGTGTGGGATGATGGCCATATAGGACATTCCGTTAGTCAACATTAGTGTGTTCAGGCTTCCAGGTAACTTTCTAATAAGTGTACATTCACAGAGCCCCGGAGGTTCCTCTTCAGGATCGTGCGTCGCCGTAGCAGCTGGATTCGCCCCTGCTTCTATCGGAACAGATACCCACGGATCACTTATGGTGCCTGCGACTCGAAACGACGTATACTCTGTGAAATTGACGCTAGGATTAATATCGCAAGGCGGCATTTGTCCCATTTCTGCCGATTTCGACTCTGCCGGCCCGATTGCCAGATCGGCCCATGATATTGCGCTGCTGATGGATGCCATGGTCGTGGTGGATTCGCCCGGGAGACCGAAAGACGGCTACGCATCTCTTGTAGCAGGGGATGTGGTTAATGGTATTAGAGTTGGGGTTCTCAATCCCAAGGACTGGCACCTTTCGGCGACCATCGCTAGACCGCACGGGGCGGCGGAGAAACAGCGTGTACGTCTTCGCGGTTCATGTTATTGCTTCAATTCTGATCCTTAGCCTTTAAACGTTGTACAGGATGAGGAGATCTCTTCCGCCTATGGCCGTCTGAGCCATAGCGGGGTGGAAGTCAAGGAGATCAAGTTAGCACCTCTGGAGGGATTGAAAGTGGACGGTGTGGACCAGATAGGGCATGCACTAAGTCAGATTCCCCTGATCACTGCTATGGTTTCTGCTAATATTTTGATTCCGTTACACAGACGCCGGCTTCAAAAAGGACCTCGAAGCCTACCTTGTGGACTTACGAGTGAGCAAAGTGCGAACCTTGGAGGACATGATGCAGTTTATGAAAGAGAATGCGGAACTAGAACTTCCACCAGGTTACTGCTTCTCATTCCCAAAAGACGAACGACCTGGTCTCTGAGAGCTAACAAAAGCGTCCAGAAGCTCCAAACATAGAGAGACTAGAAAAAGCATCCGCATGCACCATGTCTGACACAGAGCATAAGGAAGCTCTGAACCACGCGCGGAAATTCGGGCGAGAGGCCATAGACAACTGCCTCCGCGATTACAACGTAGACATCATTCTCGGTCCTGCAGATAGTTCAATAGATGACTATTACAGTGCAGCTGGTAAATAAACCTTAGCCCATACGGCTTGCTGGAAAAAGGAACATTTGGCTGAATCGAGTGTATCATACTAGGCTATCCGATGGCGGCTCTGCCCCTGTCATACCTTACTTTCAACGGACGCCCATTTGGTGTCTGTGCTCTTGCTTCAGAGTACCAGGAGGGCTTGCTAATTCAATTTATGAGTGTGTGGGAAAAGCTCTTCCACGGAGATAGGAAGCTTCCAACAGCGCTGGATGGTGGGTTGACCAAGTCAGGAAATTGACATCGAGAAATCTGGCATTGGCTGCTTGGGCAGGTTTTTATAAAGTTAGAAAGCCATGCTATTTAAGACAGATGTGGTATGAGTGTGGCTGTCAGTCCTGTCTATATTGGCCAGACAGAATTTTACAGACTCACTTGTCTCAGTTGTGGACAATATCCATGCGTATCCGCCACTAGGATATGGGAGGATCATGCTGAAGAGCAATAGTCTTGACAATAGAGAAAAAATACAAAGGCACTTCAACCAGGTATAACAGGCAGTTTGCAGACTAAGTCGCCCTGAACTTATTATCTGTGACCTCAGCCTTCTCTTGGACATGATGCCATCCGGGGTTCTTTTGCAGTACAACTTCATCTGGGCCCCCTACACGTACCTAGACTGTGTTTTCTGTCCCTTTATGTACACCCAACAAAGCATATAGCATCCAGCCTACGGTATACCTGCAATTTTACTAGCAAATTTATCGAAATATGGCTTGGATTCAGGCTCAATCTTAAAAGATATTTTGTTTAGCTACAGATGACACCCATAGAACCAATGCTGGTTCTGTATTTGTCAACTTGTCATTCAAACCACCATAAGCATCATTGCAACATTGTACCACGTCTGTCGACATAGCCTGTATTACCACAGCGAGTATCGCCTTTGTGGCTCTCAGACGTTCCCGGACTTGGGAGAAAAAGGGGGATTCAAAAAATCTCCTCGCATATGACCAACACCGGAGTGCAACGGCCATAGCCGTCCATCAGCAATACCAACTCCTGCTTCGGAGCAATCATCCTGGTCATGCCGTTGAAGAGATATCTAGACCCCGTAGCAGTCGGTTAGAGACCTTGCGCGGGAAGGTCCTACGGCGTCCCAGGCCCCTCTCCTGTTGAGCAACTGTAGTTAAGTCACATCAGCTCTGATATTCATCTGCCTTCTAACTTTATCAGGTCTCTTTTGGGCTGTCCATGACTCCCATTCAACCTCAGTCTTGGATGCAGCGTAGACGTGGGGTCCTAGTCGGGTATCTGTAGGGTCTTGCTCCCAGGCAGCTTCATTGAATCACCCTTCTGTGCATCTTCCAATCATATCAGCGTAGGAATTTAATAATTCGACAAGAAAGAAGATCCCTTACTCTTATCTATCTGGACCTCTAAGTTAGGATGCTGGACGGATTTGAAACTCAGCTCGGCACCAAATATCTTGCCTATTTTCTTCCATTTTGACGCTAAAATCCAATGCACCATGGGTTGAGGATCCAGTTAATGAGGTAAAACCGCATTAAGAAACAAGTAAATTGTATTCCTTTTGAATAAAATATCTTGATACTCAACATGCAGTGATCAACACACTTCTAGGCTTCGCCGTTTAGGTCTTATCTCCTTGCATTGTCTCGCTCTGCTTTCCTCCGGGATTCGTTTCCACTCAATCATGAATGCCGGCGTCCACTACTGTTCACCCTTGGTCAGCTCCGATAATACACCAGTGGCATGGTTTTTGTAGTCCATCCGTCACAACTTGCATCTCCAGACTATAGGTAAGGGGTACAGTGTCCTATCCTATAGCATATAAAATATAGGCTAGTCTGGCTCCCATGTTTCGACAGCCTACTCGGCACCGCCGAGGTGCTTCTTCAGGAAGGGCAGGATTTGGTCTAGAGCGGGCTTGACGGCCTCCGGCTGATCGTAAAGCATATAGTGCGAGACACCGGGGAGCACGAGAATGCGCTTCTCTTTGGAACTGGCGCGGCCATGAATCTCATGGGTATCACGGTAGGCCCCAAAGCCACCAGGAATATCGCCAACAACAACGAGGAAGGGTCGGGTCATGAGGACTTCGGCATGGTTGAAGGCATCCCAAGCGAGGGCGGCACTGTTAAATGAGAACAGGCCGGTAGTAGCTCCACATGGCGCCCTGCCGCGATCGGTCTTGTAGTAATCTGTCGCCTCGATGATGTCGACGTCTGTGGTCATTTTCTTGGCCTCAGCCGCGTTTGGTGGGAGGTAGTTGATAGTCAAGCGATCAGCACCCTGGGCCTCAAGGGTGCGCTGTTTGGCCATGTTCTCGAGGGAGCCAGCAGGGTCGAAGTTGCCGAAGGATTCGCGAGTGAGTCGGCCGAAATTCACAGGCGTGACGCCGACGCAGCATTTGAAGCGGTAATCGGTCATGGCAGCGTTGAAAGCGTAACCTCCACCGCCGCAGATGCCAAGCACCCCGATACGTTCGGGGTCGATGTACGGGAGTGTCTGGATGTAGTCGACAACGAAGCGAAAGTCAGATACCCGGAACTCAGGGTTCTCGATGAATCGTGGCTCTCCGCCCGAGGAGCCTTGGAAAGACGCATCAAAAGCGACGACCACGAACCCTGCCTGAGCCATTGCTCTTCCGTAAACATTGCCGGAGGTCTGCTCCTTGCACGAACCGATCGGGTGAGCTGACACGACAGCCGGGTGCTTCTTCTTCTCGTCGAAGTTGGGCGGGAATAGGATGTTGGCAGCAGTCTGCCACGCAATATTGGGGATGCTGACGGTCTTGATGGTCTGAGACATGATGGTGGTTGGCTCTGATATCTGGTAATCTCCTGGGGAGACTTAGCATTGTGATGAAGCGGCTGGCCAGCCCATGCTTTTTAGAAGGTTATATACATGTCTATCTCCGATGGCAAGGTAGAGTTGACGTACGTGAGTCCGAAGCTTTTCGGCGAAGTTCCAGGATTTCGGCCGAAAATGGACTGGCCCGAACAGTCGTCTCGTTAGGGCTTGTACGAGTAATAGTTCAGAGTTATCTGGAGAGATTGGTAGTTCTCTGCAACAAGAATACTCGGAGGAGGTAGAACGCATACAGCTACATTTATAGTGATAACCGCATGAATAGCTTTTACATGACTTTGTCTTGCAATTCTTGTTTTAGCATCACTTCTCGAGCAATTGAGCCCACTCCCCCATATCAAAGCCGTGTCTCATCCATACTGCAGATGTCTTCTGCCGGAATCTCATATTTCTGAATTGTCCCCTCAATCCCTGTAAACCACTATTGAATGAGCTTTGGATCTTCATATTCTGCATGTTAATAATCATACTAATTATTGGTTGTATTTTGGCTTATTCCGTTTCTGGAATGGACGACGAGTGCCAGAGAGCACAGAAGTCTCTGAGACAGAGTTCCTTGTGCTGGAATCAACAGAGAGAAAGAATCAGCATGCCAAGTCAATTGGCTCTTTGCACCGAAGATTGAGGCACTCAAGGAAGCGGACGTACCGCAGGAGGATGGCGAAAGCATGGATCAACCTAAGGACATAATAATCCCTTTGAACGGCACTAGCGGCGAGAACGCCATACGCAAGCCCGCGTCGCCGGATGAACCATTCATCCAGCATTCTCAGGACGGGGAAGTAGATCATAGAGAAGCCGACGCCGTACATGACTCCCTGAGTCGCGATGAGACCGGGGACAGTGCTGGCGAACGAGGCGGCGAGGAGAGAGATGACGCAGATGGCCCACCCGGCAACGACCAGGTGTCTCTGCCAGCGCTGGTACTTCTTCACGACAGGAGTGAAAACGGGGGCCCCCATGAAAAAGATACTCGTGGGCAACGTTCCGATGACGGCGATAGCGGAACTGGTTTCAAACTCGGGCTGGCGCGAGTAGTAGTCTTGGAAGACACCGAATGTCATTGGAAATCCTATGGTCTCCAAGGTTAGCACCCATGTCCGAGACCGAATCTAGGGACGAGTGAGTATTGAGCATTATCAATACATACTCCACAGAAGCCCTTCCAGGACGAAGCAACTGAATAAGAACTTCCACGCCGCCGCGCCCATGTCAGTGGGTGGAAGAACTTGGGCGGCGGGGATATTCTCTTCATCCTTTGAGCCTGAAGCTTCGTCCCGAGAGGTGTGCTGTTGCAGTTCCAATTCCATGACAAAAATGTTGAATGTGATTATTTGTGTTGGAGAGGGGTAGTTTGGCAAGATGTCGAAAGTTGCCGTCCGACGGACCAGAAGGCCATTCCAAGCAGCCGATCACGGAGTTAGAGGATGACGCCTATGCCGCAGTATCGGTCGACCTATTTGGCAAATGCTCTCGGATTTGGACTTCGCCAATGGAAGGACATACTAATGAAGCATGGGTTCCACAGGAGAATATCTACGACTTCTACGAGGCTGGCTCTGTCATGAGGCTCAATCTTTACTGCGAAGACAGTATCGAAGCCGAATGAATGGCTCTCCCTCACTATACAGCTTGGCATCATGAAGTGTCAGTAAATGAGACTCTTAATATCATGATAACTGCAGATTTAATAGCAAAAAAGTATTTGACAGCCGAGCAGGACCTTGATGGCGCAGTGCACACTAGGACAGAGATTTGTATACACTGTGCACTTGCCATTGACGGTGTTACTTATACAAAGCGCTCACCTCCACCAACTAGGTGCCCAAGTACTGTCTCGCGACTACCGTCCTATTGAAGAGGCACTAATTGCCAGGATCATCAGCTCCTCCTTCTCTCGAAGTCTACCTGATCTGCGGAAAGGAGATCCCAAGTACGGCAGTCGTCAGAACCCTGAAGGAAAACCATGGTGGAGATGCACTTGGTGACCAGTCAAGCGATCATCTCGCTGGTGGATCCATTACTTGGGTCGCTGAGGCATATAGTTGGATGAGTTAATTCAACGCAAGTTGATAACTGGCCTGCAAGCTCTCCGCTGCTGACCTACCGAAGTCATCAATACGGACAAGATTCTCTCGACGATTACTTGCTGACAGCCTTGGTGATCATCTCATTCATCCTTCTCCCAAATTTTTGTGTACACTGAGTGTCTACTAGTAGTAATCTCGGCAGATTATGTTGATGGTCCAGTGCAGGCTGAAAGCTTGTGCCTTGGCACATCCTTTTGGCCGACAGATTATCAGCTGCCGATCATGCATGTTGATGCACCTTCTGAACATCAACCGTAATCGCGGCTGTGATGATAGGCTGCATACGTGTAGTAAGGGTTGGTCTCCACTTGATTACGCCTGGCTGATAATCTGGATGTGGACCATAATAGACGAGACGAGGTTAGCTCAACAAATGCAGTAAATAGGGCTGGGCTGGTCCCTCTACTATATACAGTGGGACATCCAGTCGTCTGGTCCTTCTTTTCATTGCATATCTGGAATATGCTTCGCGCTTTTCAAGCTCCCTATATAAGATTAGTTACCTTTATCTATACTTCCAATGGGATCCGTGCAAGATTCTCTTGCGGGACCACCGCTCATTTCCCTGGAGCGCATCGGCGTCAACGGCTACATTCGCTACATCTTCCCTTTCCAGCTATCGGCGGACTACGACATCGATGAAGTCGCAACCGTCCTCAAGTCCGGATATAAGGCGATTAAGCAACGGTTTCTCACGTTGGCGTGTGAACTAGTACCAGACACGGACTGGAAGCAGGCCAACGTCTTCAAACAGCAGAGGCTGAACGATGGGGACTTCGAAGACGTCGTTGTTAAGGACCTGCGAGGGCCGGGAGCCTTCATGAGCTACGCGGAGCTCAAGTCCAAGCATTTCCCGGTATCAGCTTTCCAGGAGGAGATGTGTCGTGTCCGCATATGGGCTGAGCCAGGAAAAAGGGTGCCCGTCTCCTTGGTCCAGGCGAACTTCATCCCCGGTGGCCTTCTGCTCTCATGGTGCGTCGTTCACGCTGTGTGTGACGCCCGCACCGTCCACGTCTGGCTCGGGACCTGGGCAAAAGAGTGCCGTCGTGCGCAGGGTCTCGGTCTCTCAGTACCCCTGGAGCTACCAGATGCCATCTTCGCTGATAGAGAGCGCATGATGAAACCGTCCGGCCATAACCCGGGACTCATCGAGAAGCACCCGGAGTACACTCTCTTGCCTTCCGCGCCGACTGCATTCCCGCCTAAACTGCTGTCAGATGACTATTGCGCACACGTCTTCTATTTCTCGCCTGCATCACTCGAGGCGCTGAAAGCTGAGGCGTGGCCGTCGAATGCCACCTCTCCGCCATCCGATGTGGACTGGATCTCCAGCAATGACTCCCTAGTCGCCATCCTCTGGCGGACAGCAATAGCAGCGCATTGGCCTCTGGACTCTCTAGAAGGAGACCCCGTATCTGCCATCGGGGTCGCCATGGACGGCCGCATCCGCACACATCCACCCGTGCACCCGGACACCATCGGGTGTTTCCTAGAGTGGTCTTCCGCTTCTGCGCCGATAAGGGACATCATCACCTGGAACAACCTGGCTGATCTGGCGGTTCTAGTCCGCAGGTCCCTCGCCGGAGTAAACAAGCATTACACAGACGACGTGATGGCGGTGATCGAGAAGCTGGATGACGTGGGTCGGCTGCTGCCGACTGTTCTGCTGGATTTCCCGGGCACGAACCATTTAGTCACGACGTGGGCGAAATACGACATGTATGCGTTCGATTGGGGGCCTCTCCTGGGGAGGGTTGATGCTGTGAGGACGCCACATGTGGGGACTATGAACGGGGGGATTGTGATTCTTCCCGAATTGCCGGGTGGGGGGATAGAGGTTATTATTGGTGCTGAGAAGAGGTATTTGAATAAGCTGCTTGGGGATCCCTTGTTAGCGAGGTTTGCGGTGGCGAGATAGTAGTCAGTGTTATATGTAATAGGCACTCCGATAACCTGCACTTTCTGTCCAAAGATACGTCTAACGGCACTGAGCTCTACTTGAAGACATAGTGCAGTCAACAGTAGTAGATATGATACTACTACCTATGTAGTGGACGTAAGTTACATGCATTATGTAGATCTAGGGCTATATACAGCTAAGTTTTGCAGAACACCTGAACCACCACTTGATGTCACAGATACCATCTACAATCCACGGATGTCTACTTCAAGAATCGCTCCGCCCCCCAGTAATTTTCATTAAACCGAACGGGAGTAATCCTCACGGGCGTCCCCGCAGCATACGCCTCGATCATCTGTGCATCCCCCGCGAACATGGCAACATGGTATATCGTGCTAGGATCACTGAGATTATCCGCGTAAAAGATGAGATCCCCGATCTGCAGATCATCCCGATCGACCTTCGTCCCGTGGCCCGTGAAGTCAGCCTGGGCATCCGCATCGCGAGAAATAGTGATGCCGTGCCCGTGGTACAGCGTGTGCGTCAGTCCGGAACAGTCGAATGCGTACCCCGACGTCCCACCCCAGAGGTAGGGCCGGCCGAAGAACAGCTCCGCGGACTTGACCAGGTCCTCGCCCGTCGGGTAGGGGATGTCCTCGACGGAGCCGTAGACCGTAGCATCGCTCGAGGACAAGAACGCAGGGTGTCCACCGGGTACGGCCACTTGGACAGCCTCACCCAATGCACCCGAGAGCAGGGGCAGTCGCGTGTCGTACGTGACGTTCAGGAAGGGCTCCTTCAACCAGATATCGCGGTACACCTGCGCGAGAGCAACCTTATCCACGGCGACGAATGGCCTGCTGGATTGTAAGAGATCGTACTTGCTATCGAACGCGATCTGATGCTCAGGAACCCAGCCGGGGTACCCGTAGGAGTTCTTAGGCGTAGGCTGATCCGACACGGCGACCTCGTACCACCCATCCTGGTGGTCGAGGATCTGCACGCGGGTGCCGTAGAGGGCCTGTGTCTGTGTGCGGCTGGAGTCCGTGAGGTCGCGGAATTCGTCGAGGGTCATGGACGACAGCCATTCCTCGATATGAACAGGGTTTGTGAGTGCTGGCTCGTCGATTGCGCGTGCGCTCTGCGGGTCCGTCCAGACGGTTGCGACGGAGACGTCGACAAAGCCGAATGAGGGTTTGCTGTCGCGTTGTGGTAGGGCTCGCGCTGCACTCGGGGCAGTGTTGAGGGCAGCGACGAGCGCCAGGGCTGGAGCCAGGAATCTCATGGTCACAATAGGGAGTTTAGAGATCTTTAGGGCTGCCATGGAATACTAATGCATACTGTAGCCGCATGCATCATACCCCTGTTATATACCTCGGTAGCGTAGATGCATACGCCGATGCTAATACGACGGGTTAGGGTAAAGCTACTGTAGGATCGGAGTAACAAAGCCATTGGAGCTGTTTCATCGTCTTATCGCGTTCACAGCTCCCCCCGTAATAATAGTAATATGGAGTAGTAAGAGAGTGAATAGATAGATAGCGCTCGGACAAGGCTTATCACAGACGCCGAGAGAGGATGGAGAACAAATGGAGAAAATTCTTCACTCCGCGCGTCTCCGACATCTCACGGCCCAGTCCGAAGAGGGTCAAGTCGACGGACGTCGTTCTGTAGCTGGACGCCTTTTTCTCTCCGGTGGATCCTTAACGGGGTTGACAGTGCTTGGTAAGTCTTGTCATCGGACAAGCACTCGGGCAGCGTTGCCTCCATCCACTCAATACGAAAGTTTATTACGTCCCACCAATAATCAAAGCATTCTGGAATGGTCTGACTGATCATCGGCTGCACTGGCGATAGTAGCGTTACATCCGCAGCTATTAGCGTCTCATTTATCCGGCAGTTATGCAGCTATATCGTCGGGAGGCGACGGATGCGTGGTCGTATAAATAAAAAAAGGATGTTCGTCGCTGCCCACGACGCCGGGCCCTGAAGTTTCTGCTTGTTACGCTTGCTTTTCAAGAGAATAGGACGCAGAGAATGGCAGACAAGATAGCTGAGAAGACAGTCTCTCCTCCTCCCTACAAGGGGGACTCACAAGATGTCGCCGTCGCGCCGTCTACGGCCATCAGGCCTCAACATCGCAAAGCATACGACACCACAATCACCTTTGAGGAGTACCAGTACTATGCCAACAAGACACGCGAAGAGGAGAAGGACCTGCCGCCTCCGAGGACGAACTGGGCTCAGATGCTGATTAAAAAGAAAGAAGGCCACGAGACCGAGGCCTCTCCTGCAGGGGATTTGTCAGGTCGGCTGGAGATTACGGACGAGGAGTGGACGAACGCGAACCGCATGATGCGCACCGCGTCGTGGGGTGCTTGTGAGTGTTCTATGCCTGATGCTTGATGCTTGATGCTTGTTTGGTTCACGATCTGGATGCTGATAACCCTAGGCTTCTACTTGATCACCACGGACATCCTGGGCCCGTATGGTGTTGGATTTGCGCTGGGAACTCTCGGTTGGGGACCGGGTAAGCAAAGCAACATAAACCGATGAATGCTATGCTATTACTATTGGGATTGTGAACTTCGACTGACGGAGCGAAGGCGTTGCCTTCTACTCGATCTTCGGTTTCTTCGCAGGCTACTCTGGCTATCTGATCTGGCGCGTCTTCCTCGGCGTCGACAGCTATGAATTCCCAGCGCGCAACTACGGCGACCTTGCATTCCGAGTCTGGGGCCAGACAGCTCGCTACTTCATCAACGTCATGCAGGCTCTCGCCCTGGTCCTCCTGACGGGCCAAGTAACGCTGCAATTCGGCGAGAACATCTCGCAGACCTCGAAGTTCCGCCTCTGCTACGTCGTGTGCCCCGTCCTGTTCGTCGTCGCAGGCTTCTTCGTCTCGCAGATTCGCACGCTCCGCAACTATGGCTGGGTAGCCACTTTTGCCGTGTTCATCAACATCCTGACCATCTTCATCAACATGGGCGTCATGGCAAACTCGCCTCCCAACTTCGCCATCGCGACGCTGGGATCGGCAGGCAGCTCCGTAAACCCGGCCTCCATCACCCCAGACAAAAACGGCAATTATCCCCCCATCATGCACTACGGCAACATCCCTCCGAACGGTCTTGTCGGCTCCGTCAACGGCCTGATGTCCTGCGTCCTGGCGTACGCCGGCGCGCAGCTCTTCGTGGAGTTCCTGGCAGAGATGCGACGCCCTCGCGACTTCATCAAGGCCATGTGGGGCGCGCAGTTCTTCATCTACGCCGTCTATCTCATCTACGGGTGCTACATCTACCACTTCCAGGGCCAATACAGCTTCAACCCGTCCTACATGGGCGTTAGCGTATACGGATGGCAAACAGTCGGCAACATGCTCACGCTGCTAGGCGCTCTTATCGCTGCCGGTCTGTACAGCAACATTGGTGTCAAGGTTGTTTACAACAACGTCTTCCTGGACATCCTCAACTTCCCACCAATCACCACGCGCACCGGCAAGGTCATCTACGCGTCCATTATCCCCATCTGGTGGATAATCGCCTTCATCATCGCCGCCGCCATCCCGGACTTCTTCGGCTTCGTCAGCGTCATCTCCGCCTCCACCCTGCTGCCTCTTACCTATACATGGCCCGGTTTCCTCGCTCTGGGCTATGATGTCCTGAAGAACGCCGCGCGCCCAGAACTAGGCGAGGGTTTCGACCCCGCTACGGGCCGCGTGGTCAGACACGGCACCGTCGTGCAAAGGTGGATCCGTGGCTTTTTGAGCGGCGGGCCATTGCAGGTCGCCGTTAACTGCTGGCATATTATCTACTTTCTTGCTTCGTTGGCTACGTCGGGATTGGGGTTGTATGCTGCGATTGAAGGTTCGTTATTTACACTTCTCCTCTTTCGATAAAAAAATTATTCTCCACGTTCGGCCCCCTTTGCTGACTCCTTCCAGCCATGAAAGACGCATTCCAAAATACACAGTTGACCTCGTTCACCTGCAAATCGCCACTCAATCTGAATGCGTAGGGAGAGAGCCTCTGTATCCTGGGCTCAAGCCGAACAAGACAATCTTATAGTCCGCTGTTACTTTATGTTGTCTCCCCGTGTAAGATATGCACTTTGAATAGAGGATGTCAGCAACCTACTCGCCTCATTGTGATTTTGAATATAGGCAATTACAATGTCCCAATTGCTATAGTAATCAGTTTTTGTAAATATATATGCTTTGGGGGTGACACTGTCCCCGTGGTGGAGAACGGGGACACTAAGCTTAAATGTTGTTAGATACAGGCGGATTCTGCTGCCGCTGACCGCCCTCGCTTAATAGGCGTTAGAATACCAATCAACTACGGGCGGAGTACTGATTCCTCGCTCAATCATCTGCCGTCAAATCAACTCGTCGACCTCTACTGCATTCAGGCAGAGCTTGAGATCTCTGTCGACACCTGCCGCTCCTGCCGTTCCTTCAGAAGACCTAAATCTGTGCGCTTTACCTATTATTCAACTGTACAAGCTAACCACTTCCATCGCGACTTCCTTTCTGAAAGAATCATGACGCCTCCGCCGGTACCGTCGGCGTCGACCTTGCTCTCTGGGGAAGTTATTGGGACAGAGACGCACGAAGCTCCAGCAGCTCCCGAGTTAATACGAACCACGTCAAATTTACTTGCAGAGAAAAGGATACGTGACCAGTACCTTACATTTGTGAATGTCCGTCAATCCCAATACGAGCGACTGTCGGGAGACGGGTATAGAGAACGGAAACTTGCGCGGTTTTCATACAACTCGAATCAGAAGTTGCTCGTTGCTAAGGTGATGCCCTCTCCGGAACATGAATTACTGGCAGGATGCTTTCGCGACATGCTGCAGCAGAAGCTATCCGACATGGGTGTCCTATCCGAACTCTACACCATGGGATCGCCTCGAACTACGGCAGGAGACTGGATCAAGGAACCAGATCTGTGTTGGTGTCGGAAGGCAAACTTCCCTAATTTGACTGTGGCTGTTGAAGTAGGGATATCAGAATCAAGGAGTCGCCTTGCCCTCGATGCTCATGGGTGGTTGGAGTCAAACTCATCAGTAAAAATTGCAATCACAATCAGTGCATCCCGCAACGAGCCGCTCATCATAATTGAAACCTGGGAGCTTCGCGAGCCAACATCAACATACCATGTCAGAACCCAGCAAGTCCAGTTGTCGCGCTCGAATCCACTAAATCAAACCAATGGAGCATCTTTCCCCCCAGTGATTTGCACGAACGAGCTCCATTTTGATTTCGAGAAATTTCTTTCGCGACCACCAATCGGTCCTACTGAAGGGGATATCACACTCACGCAGGGTGATCTCATAGAATTCGCGGAGGACATATGGCGGCCGCTCACCTACGAGTAGCGCCCCTCCTAGAGGCGGAGTCAGCGGCGTAGGCCTGCCTTTCCTCCTCCAGGCCCTGCTCTCCAAATTTGGGTATCGAACAACTCTTCGAGCATCGGCGGTTGGACTGGCAGTTCTGGTCACGCCGGTTTTACCACTGATCAAGGGACGGCTGCCGACATCGAGCCATACCGCCTTTCGCATGCTGGACTTGAGCTTTCTTTCACAGCCTCTTTTCTATTGTTTTGCGCTGTCGAATCTCTTCCAGGCATTTGGTTTCTACATCCCTTCACTATATCTCCCTTCCTTTGCATCAGCTCTAGGTCTGTCCGGGATGATGGGAGCTCTCCCCCTTGCCATGAACAACCTCGCGGCTAGTATCGGGCAGGTTGGCTTCGGATATCTCTCTGATCGCCTGAACAATATTCTCATTCTCGTTTTCATCCTGCCATTTACATCGTCAGTCGCCTCATTTACTATATGGGGCTTCGCAGACTCGCTCGCAACCCTCATGGCTTTTTCAATTATCTACGGTTTGTTCGCTGGTGTCTTCGCTGTGCTCTGGCCGAAATTCGGGTCGATACTCTCGGAAGACCCTCAGCCGGTATATAGCATGATGCTACTTGGGAAGGGCATTGGAAATATTGCCATTGGGCCAATCAGCGCTCTCATGTTGAACAAGCCGGTCAATTCGGGTTATGGCATTGGCAAATTTGAGCCGTTGATTCTCTTTCTGGGAAGTTCGATGCTTTGCTCGTCTCTAGGCGTGTTGGGCTGGCCGTTGAGGCGACGACACAATACAGGTAGCTAGAGTTGTCTCAGTAGTCTGTTAGGAACGACAGACCGGTTTCATTCGGCTATTGCTACCTACTTTTAGCAAGGGAACAAAAAAATATCATGCTCCGGCAGAGTCCGTCGTCGCTGATATGAACCATATCCAGGTTGTCTGATGGTATATGCAGGAAGCTGCTTCGTCATGCTAGGACTAGCGTCTGCTCAACAGGGCTGCCACTAAGGAGTGGATAATGGACATCTACGGGATATTACTTCTTTTCTTTTTCCTTCTCTCCTATGAATAACGGGTGACGCTTAGGCATTGTCTGATTGAAAGTGGTACTATAGGCAGTGCCTCCCTGCTATCAAGTCCGTGCTTTTGAAGCCGGCGAATGCAAGCTTTGGAATCGCCTGGATGACCCTTAATACTACCTAGTATGTTTCTAAGCAGTAATGAGCTTGGGAGGACCTGTAACTTGGATGCAGACTTTAAGACGACATGAGATCTAGCTCATTTTGTGTTAATAGTACAAAGGGTCATCTCCTCTCCTGCGCAAACTACACGGCTTTAAATCCCTCATTCTCATGGACACGAGCAACTGACGAAACGGCACTTTTCTCAAACCATCCTTGTCCCATCATTTTTCGAGTCTACCCTTCGACAAATCCAGGGAAGCGAATACCGCCACATCGTGAACACCACATCGCGAATTAAAAGAGCAACAATAAAGTGTAATGATAAGACAAAGTAAACATCCCTCCGCGTCAATGCTGTAATTCGTGCGCATATCATCTTTACTCAAATACCTCCATCTTCGTCACTCGTGACCATTCCAACATCAATGAGCTGTGCGTAGTTGCTAATCTTGCGCCGCTTCCGAGAGCTCCGTCGGATATCGCTTCCTTCAGGAGTTGATGCTTTGCGCTTACTGCGTTCGTAGGTTCCAATGCGACTACCGACGCGTTCTGTTTTGTCTTCACTATGTTGCGCGGCGAAACGGTTGCCTAGGTGTTGGCTTCCGTTGACCAATCCGTCCCCTGCATGTCTCCTTTTGTAGCTTGCATTGCTGCTTTCAATGTCGACAAGCTCATCATCGGAACCCAGCGTCCCTTGGTTATCGTTACCCTCTTCAGCCGCACGGGCATTGGCGCCATCAGCTTTCGTGCTAGTTAGCGATCCCTGGTTGTCAGTAGCATTTTCTGATTCGACATAGCCCTCTGCTGTGTCTGGGATATACTAGGTGTCTCCTGTTAGCTTGTCATACTACGACTCGGCCGCATAGTACGTACGTGGTGTCGGAGCTTTGCCGTCGGATCCAAAATCTCTGTTTCCATTCTCTGTCTGACATCCTCGGAGCCAGGAATGTTGAACTTCGGTAGACCTTTTCGCACAAATCCTTTGCTCTTGTATCCGGGAGTCGGTTGGATAAACCCTTGCTTTTTCAGAATGTCGGTGATTTGAACCACACTATGTCCGTTACAATCTGTATAATCGTTAGTGAAAATATCGAATCAGGATTGAGGCGTTTATTCTTACGTAGTTTCTGCGTGAATAGAGATACCGTGCTTGGATATCCCTCGTTGAGTATGACCATTAAAGCTCTTCTCAAAAGGACCAATGTAGTCATATCTTGCAACAGGTCCATTTCACCAGGCTCTAACAAGCATTGGTAGCAAGCATGGGTCCGAGGAAGTCGAGAATCATCAAGCCCCGTAAATCCGTAACAGAGAGCGTGCTGACGAGTATGACAAAAATCGCATTCAATCTAATCCGTCAGAAGTAATTTGTCATTGCAAGTCCTTCAATGACTTACCATGGCGCGTTCTTCGCCTTGCCAGCCACACTGGCACTTCACAAGTCCCTGGCTGTTATGCTCTGCACTGCCTGGGAAGCTGGGATTTCGTGAGCGCAGATATTCCTTTATATTCTCCGCTTTCGATTGAGAAATGATCATCCTTTGACCAGGTTTCTGGGCCCCTTTTCTATTACTTGAAGCGACGGCGTTCACATTAAACGGCTGAGTGGGAATGAGGTCGCTATCCTGGCTTTGAGACACAGCCTAGACCGCTGCCACTTAGCCCTCGACAATACGCTGGTCCGGTGACCTGTGAGGCCTCTTACCTGCATCATCTGCTGTAACCTTTCCTTTGCATTGACGTCCTGATGCTCTTGGATTTGACCTGTTTGCGTGGCCTCTTGAATGCTAGAGCCTATGATAACATGATCATTAAATGGCTGGTAATCTAAATTTCTCTTAGGCATTATTTGCAAGATCCTTACTTTGTTGACTCGTGAGATCGTTATACGTATTCTCTCCCTTAGAAAATCCAATGTCTTGCTCGCGCGGTACTGCGTCTTTGTACTCGATGTCTATGGGAATCTCCGGCTGAGAGTCCGAGTTCGCTGGGTCCGGTCCGATCCATTTAAGAGAAGTCACTTGGAGGCCGACACTATCATCATTAGATGGAAACGACGAAATCAAGGATGTAGTGCTCACGTATGATATCCACTGTCCATAGCGCCACAAGACTGTGATTCCTTCATCCAATGATCACTCAGAGGGAAGTTAATCGTCTGGTCTGCGGCGCCGGAAAAGCCAGGAGGCTCGTAGTCTGGGGGGCAGTTGTCATTATAGAACAGATGAATCCCCAGATTCCGTTTGTCTAGATGTAGAGTTAGCTTCAGTAGATATAGATTCAGGAAAGAAATCAACGTACTAGGTAGAGTCGGCAGAAAAGCGCTCAATGTTATCAGACGCCGAATGATCATCTCCAGACCAATTCTCGCCGACTGCGCAGTTTTCATGTCAGCTACGTAGCCAACTGGATATAGCGATAGACTTTCCAAGCGGGTATTCATATCACCAGGCTCTCCAGTATACTTGAAGGTAAAGGTGTATGATTCCAAAACATTTGTCGGCACGTCCTTGTCAACAAGTACAGTCAACTGGATGGCTTGGAGTACATTTCTCTTGAGTGCATCAAAGATGCCATTCTCCTATGGCCCATCAGCAAAGCCCAGGGCTAAGGGGATAACGTGTAGGGTGTCATACAAGAAGATCCAGAATTATATCAGCCTTGGGATCAGAGTTGCGGACGAGGATTTTGAGGGGCTGAGACCGTTTCCCTTGACCAAAGGTGCGTTCCGAGCGGCCTTGGACTCCTTCTGAACTCGGATTCCCACTGATGAATTCACGGTACGAGAATCGTTGCTCCTGCTGAGCTTGCTTCAAATCGCGGTCGTCGAAACATGGAAGTGGTAAGAATTCCCTATCAAAATCATATATCAGAATTTCTCTCCGGCATTATCACAGATTACGGCGGAGGCGGATCGAACCGGAGGTAGAACAGCGTCCCAAACTATCGTCTTCTTTGTCAGACTTGCCAATGATGGGCAAAAGGACCAAGGGCATATATATATATAAGATGAGCCGAGCTCGAAAGACTTACCGAGACATGCAACATAATCTGAACCATTTCCAAGCTCTGTTGTTGCTTTAGTGCGACTGATTGCTGGAGAGCCAGCTGAGGCACCTGGTCAACGGTCCCGGGGTGTGTCCCATTCTCAATAGAAATAGGAGCATTCGAGACAAGAGGACGCGACGATGATTTAGGCTGCAGTTGGACAGCCGGGACTGGCGCCGTGAACTTGATGCGAACCATGTTGGCGCACCCCCGACAGATCCGCACTTGCCGGCCAGGTGGGGAAGCAGGACCAGAGAGAAGCACGAGCTCGACAGAATTGGGGAGAGACCGATCGCGGAAGAAGGCGTCTCGAGAGGTAATGGAATTAAGAATTAGTGTGTATCATTTTCCGCGATGTCGGGTCCTGGGAGGACGTCAAGCTGGGCGTGTGGAGTAGAGGCCAGCGTAGACCGTTCACGGGGCTGCGTTTGTCTGTACCTCGGACAGGCCCAAGCTTGAAGAAACAGGAGGAGCTCGCGAGGCAAATTTGCCGCGGGGGTTCGTCATCAAACAAAAGACATGTCGAGTGCCATTGATCGGTTCATGAATTAACAGGATGCTCGATGAAGCAGTCCTGTGTCAGTGTACTATAAATTAGTGGGTATTACCAGAGTGGGAAGATGCACGGTGACATTCTAGACAACAGTAGTATATACTACAGGATTATCGGACTTCTGGCGATCTAGAAAAGAAAGTATAATATATTTCTCCTCTGCACATCTTTATTATTATATCATTACACGCACCCACAACCTGCTGATATGAGTGAGATTACAATTCTGCATAACATGCATAGTACTATCTAGTAGCAGTGGTGTTGATCAACAGGCCCCACATCAGCAGCAATCAGCCGGAAGCTGGTAGGGTCATCCAGCATTCCTCAATATTGTCATCCTCAGTGGAGCCATTATTAATATTATCATTAGTGAGAACCATGACATCTAACTACAGGCCTAACTGCGGCTGAGATCTTCTGGCATTTTTAACTTATGGGATGTGGCTAATAGCAGTCAGAATTGGCAGATAGCTCTAGAGAAGTCTACACACACCCCTGTCACTCTTCCCTCCATCCATGTGACTCCCCAAACCATCTCACTTCCACTTTCATTTTTTCCTTCATCTCTACACCTTTTGCGCAGCATGCCACCCTTTGGAACGCCCTTTGGCCTGGAGATGCATTACTTCGTCCTCGCCACTGAGGTCCGGCTCAAGATCTACTCGGAACTCCTCGTTCTTTCAGAGCCAGTCGTCTTTGTAGCTGACCATGGCCCTTCATTGCTGCCCCTCTTTCGGTCCCAAAGGAATTGACTCTGTCCAGCTCTTCTCTGTATCAATAATAGGGTTTACAACGAAGCAAGCCCACTACTCTATTCCAATAATTGCTTCCGGTTCCCTGAAGTATTCGTATAGCCCATTCCTTGGCCAAATTGGATCTCAAGCAAGACATATTCGCCATATCCGTATTCCCTTCCCTACCTTTCACTATTCCGCGTCTGATAAGGCTAAGCCTCACGAGGCGCATATTAAAATCCAAAACTCATCTGAGATACCTGTACGAGCATAAGGACTTTTGAGCTGTTTGTTTCAGCAGTGCATGGAAACTGCACGGTCGGCCATTTTCCAGTTGCAGCAGAGGCATTAATTTACTCAACAGTCACTTCAGGAGTATTCCTTCCCTTAAAGAGACTATTATCAATTTTGAGGTGTATCCCGAAGAAGACCCAAGCGACAATTATGGATGGGCTGTCAGGGTCACAAGACTTCTCAAGAAAAAGTGTATCTCCTGTGGATGATCAAGGTGAATTTGACAATGAAGAGGACTGCCGAGCATATGGCGACGAGTTGTTCCTTATTGATGGACGGAGGAGACAACAGGAGAGCGAAGAGCGGCGGGCGGAAGAGAGAGGACGCGATCCCTATTGGAAGAATGATTCAGACTACGATTAAACATACTACTAGTAGTACCCTACGCAACCCCACATGTCCTTCTAGAAGGACTGCAGTCAAGCAGGGCTAACAACTTGAAGAAGAAATCAAGCTCCTCGGGCACCAGCAGGCGCATGGAAAAGCCTCACTTTCTTCATTAACAATGCTCCAATAATCGAGAGACCACCAGCAGAAACGGATATAGGATACACATAACTGATTACTTTAGTAATAACCTCGGTGCTATCATGCGCAAGCTCCAGGGTGAGATTCTCTAACAACGAGCTTCACATCCCGGAGACAACGCTGCGAATATGTGCATCAACATAGCCATGTCCACCTAACACGCTCTTCAATGTCTCGAATGCAAGGCCCTGAAGTACCCTCTGTCCGGATTTCAAGAGACCAATCAACCCGGTGCCTATTTGGGGAACGTTCAGCTGAGCAATAGCTTTCTGGCCGTTTTCGCAGGCTAGCCCTGGAGGCCTGCTTTCATTCGTAGAGGAGTGAAGCGAGCCCTCTTGGAAGGTCAAACCGGTGAGGTCCCACGGCAAGGAGGACACTGTAGCCATACAAATTGGCGGGAGGCGTCTCTACGTCAACGGCGTACATGAGGGCCCGCCAACCGTCACTAGGGTTCCAGCTGCAAGATATAAGACGCAGCTAAATAAGTTAGCCAGAGCCAAGGACAAGCATATATCCGTGAGATCTCCCCTCACAGTAAACGAGGACCGCTCACTCGTAGACTTTTCAGCATCGCCTGTGCTCCCACCAGAGTGCTGGTCTCGCAAGTACATAAACAACATATATGCTAGACACAGCCATAACTGCCGGAGACATAACTGTTAGATGTGCTTGCTATATATTATGCCAAGTATATGCAAATTGTATGCTGCATGCCTATGGCTTTTATACATGGAAGTTTACCAGAGCATACGTTATGTAGAAGCCCAGCCCAATAGAGAATTTGCAGCACATAGGCTTAGTGAATGTTTTTCTGTTCCAGAGCCGAAGGTACTGGGTAAGCACCCTACCTAGGTAAGGTTTCTCCGGGGTGGGCTGAGCTGATTCCCGGGTAATTATCCGTATAAGCCCCAAACCTTGTCCCACATTCACGTGACATTTAACTATGAGACCGCCGGAAAAAGTTTAGCTCCCGGGGTCCACACACGCAAAACCGACAACCGAGCGATGTCGGGCACTGAGGAGAGTGAAAGGAATGCAAAGACCAGCATGCCCTTGTGTCGGGGAAGATCGCTCAAACCGAGGGCGACCTATATATATATATATATATCCCCAGGTATGTTTTGGTCCTGTTGCAAGACTGAGCTGGAAACTGTGTCCTTGAGTAAGATGACAGATTGTAGTTTACCTAGGTAGTCGGGGTTTCAAGTTTCGCAGGTGATGCGGACATCCATGTCTGGTGTACAGCTGTAATAATAATAATTAATACATGTCCAGGAGCACTCCGACTGCTCGAAAGCCTCCAGGCACGGCCGTTCCACCCTTGTTGCTTCCATCTTCTTTGCAGGTTCTGTTGGCGACGCCCCGCGCCATCACGTGCGGCGGTGGCGAGTCAGATAAGAGAAACGGCGGCTTCTAATCGCCTGCCGAAGCACCGCCTTGTGGTGGCGGGTGGGCAACCTGTAGGCGAAGGGTCCGTTCTTTTTGTCGCGGCCAACCGTGGACCTTTCGTCTCCCACTTCGTCACTTACATGCGGCACGTGTACAGTGGTCAGTGAGAGGGCAAGCCGGGGGCTGCTGCTGTGCTGTAGCGGTCAATGGACAGCGCGTCGGAAATCTTCCGTAGGGACATTTATGTCCAAAATCCGCCTTGTGTGTGTTGCTTGCGCGAGTAATATTTTTAGCCCTGTCGCCCTGTCGCCCTGTCTTATCGTTTCCAGGTACGGAATCGTACACCACTAACGGACAGGTAGACAGCGCCGACCCTCCTGAGCCCGCTCCACGGCCGTCGACAAAACAGCTGTAATGAAATAAAATGGAGCCGGACTTCTCCGTGACGATAGTTAAAATAATACCTAACTACTAGATAAGTGATAGTTTAGGTAGCTTATGTGTATAGTTGTTCCAAACCTTTCAAAAGTTGTCAGTAAGATTTTTTTTTTTTTTTAAAAAAAAAAAAAAAAAAAGAAAAAATCGGGCGAAGGCAAAGTCAACCAGATCTTTCCCTCGATTGATCGTTCTCCGCCGCTCCCCCCGAGCTCAACCCAAACCCGGTTCCAAAAACACGCCACGGCCCGCCTCCTCTTTGGCGCTCTTCCTCTTTTCTCTCTCTTCCCTTCCTCCCTCCCCAGCCACTCTCCCTTACCCCGGCCCTCCTCAGCCATGCTCTGAATCTCTCGAATCGTCTTGTTGCGTTGGCTTCTAGGTGGTCTTCTGCGGGCACCCACTTACCGAGTTTACGGCTTCTCCAGCTGCTAATCTCCTCGCTCCTCCACGCCTTACGCCCTCGCCCTTCCCTCGAGGCTCGTCTGGTGCTTGGCAGGCAGGGTCCTTTCGTTCCTAAACGGCTATCTTGACCCCCTTGACCTCTGGCAGGGCTTGCGTTCCCGTTCAGTTCACCACTATCGTTTCGTGGTCGGAAGCCAAAGACGCGTCCTCGTCCCGCCCCGACTGTCCTACTACCGTCCTATGAGTGTCTCGACTCGCACTCTCCCCGCACACCCATCCACACGGCATGGAAGAGCTTGGAAGAGTTGAACTTGGCCAGCTGCCGTCAAGTGGTTCTCTTGGCAGGTTTTCCTTCGCCCCGGCCACTCGGACTACGGTAGTGACCACCACGACTACTACTACGACTGACTTCCCACCTTTGTTCATCAAACCGCCTCGTGCTATAAGAGATCTCGACCCTAAGCTCTACCCCCTTGCAGCTGCGCCCACTCCAGCCTCCCTGAGGAACTTTAAGTTTGATCTGGATGGAAGATCGGTTGTCTTTAATGAGCCTGAAGACGCGACGGGTGCTCTCCAGGAGGTGGGTTTAGTCCAGGACAACAAAGTTTGCCGCTTATCTGTCCCCTTTTGTACTGACGGGAATGCAGTTTGACGCGAAAAATGAAACGTTGAAAGCTGCTAATGGGTCGATTCGGTCGGTGTCCTCTTTCACTTCGGATGAAGCTAGTCGGTCCCGACGACCTGGTCCCAGCGCGTTGTCTTCTCACCAATCGAGCATTCCTTCCCGAGCAAAGAATCGGCCCGTGTCTCCAGTGTCCATCCCGGATGCCAGCCAGGGCTCTCAGCGGACTCGCGTCACTCGGGATTTGGCTGCACCCTTACCCCGGTCACACCATGCTGCATTTTCCCAAACATATGCCTCCGGGTCTGGTTTGACGACGCCTGAGACCGATAGCAGTACCTTAGGCCCTAGAGGAAGTACACTATCAAAAAGAAGGGTTCACAGTTCCGTCTTGCCTCGCAGGGAGACCCTACTACGCTCGCCGTTGTCTTTCGAATTGGAAACGCGTAAGACTTCGCAAACTTCCCGATCCTCTCCTGCAAGGGACCGATTAGACACAAAATGCCTCAGTCCTGGGGATCTCTCTTTACCAGAACACCCTCCACAGCCGATGGAAACCGAACTCAAAGAGGACGATGTTCAGGGATCCATGACTACGAGCCACGTGTCTGGTGATGCGCCGGAAGCTGCCTCGGGACGACAGTTACCAGCCCCTTTTGCCGCACAGTTACCAGCGATCGACAGCGCCGTATCTCAAGACATGTGTCTGCCGAGCCCGAGTCTCTCTCCTGTCGCTGCCATGAATGCTCTGAACGGAGATTCTTCGTTTGACTCGGCCGAGGATCCAGATGGTGATACAGATTCAACCTTTGATAATGGCTGTTCTCAATTCCCACGGCCCTTGCAATTCGACAATGCTCAAAAGGGACCCCGATGTGCCGCAAATGCAGCGAACATACCGATGACCAACGGGACTCCACGCCTGGCTCCGTCTCTTAGCGACCTTCCTGGAATAGTGGACCTGTTTGACTCGGTACCAGATGAGCTGAAATCCTATCTCATGTACCAGTTCTTAAGGCGGTGCTCTAAGCCGACCCTCCATTTTGTCGCTGATGTGGTTAACCCGGCCTTGAAATGTGATTTCTTGGCTCGTCTTCCTCTGGAACTCAGCCTAAACGTCGTCAAATATTTTGATGCCAAGACTATGTGTCGAGCTGCTCAGGTCTCGAAGAAGTGGAGACATATTGTGAACTCTGATGAAAGGACCTGGAAAGAGCTGTTTGAGAATGACGGTTTTGTCCTCCAAGACGGCGAGCTGGAGCGAAGCATCAAAGAGGGTTGGGGCTGGCAGTTTCCTGACGGAGACCAGTACTTTGACAAGGATCTGAGTTCCGCGTATGCACCTGCCAGATCTAGTAAAGCGTCTTCCTCCTCGGGATTAGCGGAATTGCAGGGGTCAGAGTCGCCGTCGTTGCCTAATCGTCGTCCTAATAAGAGAAAGGCTGCGACTCGTACTTCCAGTCGTAAACTCGCGAAGAAGAAAGCGGCATCTAGTCCAACTGATAACATTCCCGAATCTCCAGACTGGAGAAGACACATAACTGCTGCCGAAGGACCGTACGCCGCTGCCAACGCTGCTGCTGCTGCAGTGCCATATCCCGACATTGGTCTACCTTCTCTCCGTGGCCTTCACCTCTACAAGTCTCTTTATCAGCGACATCACTCTATCCAACAAAGCTGGATGAATTCCAACATCGAGCCAAAGCACATTGCATTCCGTGCCCATGATCGCCACGTGGTTACCTGCCTGCAGTTCGATACGGACAAGATCTTGACTGGGAGCGATGATACGAATATCAATGTGTATGACACCAAAACGGGTGCTCTGAGAACGACCTTAGAGGGACATGAAGGTGGCGTCTGGGCACTCGAGTATCACGGGAACACCCTCGTATCAGGATCCACAGATAGGTCAGTAAGGGTCTGGGATATCGAAAAGGCGAAATGTACACAGGTCTTCCATGGGCATACTTCCACTGTACGGTGCTTGCAAATAGTCATGCCTACGGAGGTTGGTCAGAATGCGGATGGCACTCCCGTGATGTTGCCCAAAGAACCGTTGATCATTACCGGATCCCGTGACTCCAACCTACGCGTGTGGAAGCTCCCCAAACCCGATGACGCGCCTTTCTTCCCGTCCGTCAATCACTTTGACGATTCGGATTGCCCGTTCTACATTCGTACACTCACTGGGCATCAGCATTCGGTTCGCGCTATAGCTGCTCATGGCGATACTTTGGTTAGCGGAAGCTACGATTCCACCGTGAGAGTCTGGAAGATTTCCACCGGAGAAACTCTCCACAGACTGCAGGGCCATAACATGAAAGTGTACAGCGTCGTTCTCGACTACAAACGCAAGCGCTGCATCAGTGGGTCTATGGATAACATGGTCAAGGTATGGTCTATTGAGACTGGCTCTCTATTATACAACCTGGAAGGACACACTTCTCTTGTTGGCCTTCTCGATCTGCAGTGTGACAGACTGGTTTCAGCAGCTGCGGACTCGACGTTGAGGATCTGGGACCCCGAGAATGGACAATGTAAGAGCACATTGAGTGCGCATACGGGCGCGATCACGTGTTTCCAGCATGATGGTCAGAAAGTCATCTCAGGGTCTGACCGTACCCTGAAAATGTGGAATGTGCGGACTGGGGAGTGTGTGCGGGATCTTCTCACAGATCTTAGTGGGGTGTGGCAGGTCAAGTTCAATGACCGACGTTGCGTCGCTGCAGTGCAGCGTGACCACGTAACGTTTATCGAGGTTAGTAACTCATTCAAGGCCGCTATTTCTGGACAAGCTTTGCTGACGAGTCCTAGGTCCTCGATTTCGGTGCTTCTCGTGATGGAATCCCTGAAAGTCGACTAGGAAAGCGTATACTGGTCGATGAGAGGGGCCAAGAAGCCGGAATTACGGATCATGATGTATCTGACGCCTGATTCCCAGCGATTTGATAAAGGGTACGGAAGCTTGACATGGAAACTTCCTGCTATGGGGTCGTTCCCTTTATCAATTCTGCAATCCAGACAAATTCCCAATTTATGACATATTCCCGATACCCAATACTTGCAGAACTGGTTTGTTTTATTGAGGAACATTGCATAGCGTGGGGAGCATCCTGGTGTTGTGTGGCATTATGACAGGATGGGTGTTTCCACATGTTTTTTTTTTTTTTTTTTTCCTCTTTTTCTTCCCTTGCCTTCTTCAAAAACAAAAGTCTCACAATGCTTCATGCCACAATTTCCTCATTGCATGTAGTATTCTTCATGTCTAATGTCTTATTTCTGATGGTCACATTTCAAGGCCAGAAGTCAATAGCTGGGCAAAGCATGCTGACTCATGACTTGTATCTTTTCTTTTCATTTTCACAAGAGTGCAGTGTCGGATTTCTATTCATCTAGAAAAAAGATGGTATTCATTATACTTTCATAGTACAATCTTGAAAATATACGAAGTATGCCATAGATACTGCCGTAAATGACTTATATTGTGATGGTCGTCGAGCATGAAAAGATGGTGTTTGCCAGCTGTATAGCTACTAGTAGTAGATGTTGTTATACAAAACTCTCGAAACCATCATGGTTCAATTTCATCAGCCATGCAACCATTATTATTGAGTTGAAGTCTGACAAACCGAGATGATGCGGACCAGTCGGATATGCGCCTATGTTCCTCACTTTAGTTGAACGCAAAGCTATGTAACTACGGTTGATAACTGGCAAGTGTCGGTCTCTGTCCAAACCCAGTGGCTAGGATGGTATGTGGGTCCTGTAAGCCTTTGCTGCGTACTACGGAACTTAACCCCTTCTGAAAGTGCTGGCGTGATGCAGTTCTTCTTGGAAGTAATGTAGCATGCCGGAAATAGTATGCTAAATCCACAGGGTTGATCACCTCGCATTCTTCCCTGTACTGCACAGAATGTTTCTCTGCTCGGTTATTTACTTGTCGATTGACCAGTGTTAGTCGCCGATACTAGGGCCATGCCCCTGCGTCATGCTATTTCGCATGCCGTCTTCTTCTTCTCCTCTCCTCTCTCTCCACTTCTTCGCTTATTCGGCCGATTCGCCCGAGCTGCAGAAGCAACGAAGATACAAGAGCCCAACACCTCCTGCGTAGAGGCATTACGTGTGACATAACAGGTTCCTGTATACGTTGGATAGTGTATATATAGCACGCTGGCGTTGCTTGACTGTAACTCAAGGACCCTTCCTAGGTAGAATCAGCTCAGGGTTCGTCTCTTAAGCCTGCGGGAAGCGATGAAAATAGCATCAAACAGCCATGATACATATCGTAGGTGTTATTTATAATGGACTTCTAGGCACTACCATATAAGCTATTTAGCAAAAGATGCATGGCATCTTGAGAAATAGTACACAATGTCATTTGCTCAATGTGCAGATTTGCTTGGAGAGACAAGGAGTGACTACCTGCAGGAGTTGCATCCTGGTCCATTCCCCTCACTCTCTAACTGGAAGTTAGGAGGTGGAGAATTACATCCATGCACAACAGGACTGACCTCTTACTACTAGGTAATATTATTTATCGTCTTTCTCCTTGGGCCCCGAAATTCAACCATTGAGAGTGACTATTTTGAGCTATCACGCTGGAGACCCAGTTGCGAGTTCTCGTTCATCAACGTGTTCCAGGAAAAGCGCTCTTCCCTGCGCTCGAACACCGGTCGGGGCATGCCGTCTCACGGATGGCCGATGGTGGACGCCCATGATATTGGGAAAAGGTCGGTATCGAACTCCAAGACATGTTGTAGGTTATGATGGTACGGGAGATGCCTTAGATATCGCAGAGTCAAACGGAGCAGGCGCACTTTTCACTTCCAGGCTCCCGTCGAACCCGGCAGCGGACAAAATGGCCCATCGCACGGCGCTGATACCTAGCGACTCTCCTGGTCGGAAGACGGTCTCTGCACTGCAGGTAATGAGCTCACCTAGAGCACCGGGACCTTCGACCCGGCCGTCTGGTTGAATGACAGGCTTCAAGCCTTCCAAGATGCTCCTCAGCTCGGTAATTTTGGTTTCGGATACCCCGCTCTTTGCGTATTTCTTCCTATTCATGAGAACTCTATCGACCTTCGAGAGTATAATCTGGTGAGGAATGCCGTATTCCCGTAGTAATGCAAGGATGTTATGGTCAGTGCTTTTCATGCCGTGCGAGGCGTCTATGAGAATAAACACGCGCCGGAGCCTATGGGAAGGTTTCATTACCAAGAGTCAGCGACACGGCCCGGGTCCGCCAGAGACCGGATAGGAAAACAAAAACTCACTGTCTTCGCCCCTGGAGATACTTCATAATCTCCTGGCCCCATTCCTTTCTGCTGGCTGCTCCGTAACCCGGCATATCCAGCAGGACGATCTTGGACTCGCCGCCCTTGGTACCCCCGATCCCGAAAGCGTTCATCTCCCTGGTTCTTCCGGGTTTGGAGGACGTCCAGCATATCTTCTTGCCCATAATCGCATTCAGCAGGGAGCTCTTCCCGACATTCGATCGGCCTAAGAAGGCAACTTCGGGCTCCAGTGAAGAAAGAGGCGTGGTTCGGAATTTGCTTGCGGCCCACAATTTGACTGGGCCGTGGCGAGATGGCGTAAAGAATTTATCGGCATACGCAAGCTGGGACTCGTTCGGGATCTGCGTGTCCCAATAATAGCAAATGTGGGCTGGAGTAAGGTCGCGCAGCTGAATTCGACTATTTGTAGGAGGATTTTTGGCCGTTGAGGAAAGCGTGCGCTTTGAAGTGACGAGACCCGACAAGGTTCTAGATAAAAATGGGTTGCAGACATAAAGCCTGCTCATAGTGATTACCATTGACAGATCATTCTCGTCTCATCTCATCGTGAGGAACGGTGCGAATTGCCAGTGCGAGGAAGTTGAGTGTTGAAGATGTCGGCCCGCAAAATATCGACGCCGATCGCCGCAGCCCCGATCTTCCGCTATCTGTAAGCTGCCCCGGTTCGTTCGAAAGTAGATCTTTTCGTGACGAACATATACACGTTTCAACCGCCATTACAGTGGTATCATTAGCGTTTCCTCCTTTTCTTATTACTCAATCCATCTTGTCCAATTCACAGAGTACTATGCCCGCCTCCGATAACCACCAGCCGCTGAAGCGCAGGCGTGTCGTGACATCTTGCGTCGAGTGCCATCGCAGGAAGCAGAAGGTTTTTCTCTACAGTCTGCATAGGTCCTCATCTTGCAGAATCCTGACAAGTTCTCAGTGCGATCGCAAACGCCCTTGCAATAACTGCCTTGCCCGAAACGTGACCAACAAATGCCTTTATACATCGCCAAAGTGCGCTAACCCAGAGAATACATTTTGCTCTGGCTCTCTGGCCATGAATCGACTTGCAGTATTCTAATGCCATTGTTTAATCTAGACAGGCCACTTTGTCTGGAGCTGAACCGGCTAGTAGTCCTGTGGATCAAGTTGAACATGGCAACGGAGTAAATCCTCAGGACTCGAGCGACCTTGGCTATTCCTTGGTGGCTGGAAGCAATACCTTCGTGGATTTGAATCAGGTACGGAAGTATACACTCTATGGGTACTTTCTTTCCTCCCCATAATAATCAGAAGCAGGTGCTGCATGACGAAAACGAATTTCAAGTGATTACAGCTGCTCATAATCGCGCCCATTTTCGATCTCATGTGCTCGAAAGAAACGTCTGCGCTCTTGTTTCGAATTTACCGCCGAAGCCCATCATTGAAGAGGTCTCGGCCGTCTTCTTTGACGAGGTTAACTGGCACTATTTTATTCTTGAGCGATTTTACTTCGATGACATGCTTTCACATTGGCAGGCTTCCGTGAATGAGCGTCCGAAGTACCTAAACGCTGATAGCTTTGCCTTGGAGCTGAAATATTTTCCTGCTTTGATTTTCCAGGTTCTAGCTCTCACTCTGCAGTTTTTGCCGCCTGATGCGCCCGTTTTGAGCCAGTTGTCACTGAACGAATTGGCTTCGTCAGAGAGATATAGCAATATCGGCGATGAGCTGGTGACTTTGTTAGGACGACAGCATGGCGTTCTCACCGCCATCCAGGCCGATTTCTTGAGAACTTCCTGGCTAAAAAATGTTGGTAGAGGTATTGAGTCATGGCATAATTTAGGAAATGCTATTCGGTCTGCTCTCTCCAAGCCCCCAGCTTCCCATTCAGCCCGACGTGGCCTGTCATTAACGTTATCCATTTTCCCAGACAAGCACAGGAGCTCGGCTTGCATCGGCATAAAGAGATCGAACAGGCCAGTCCGAATAGCATCGATGAGACGCTTAGCCTGATTTGGTATGAGGAGTATAAGAAACGCGTATGGCTCAATTTATTCGTATGGGATAGGTAAGATCCGTGATATTGGCGGTGGATATTGGTTTGCAGAATCTGAGAAATGATAGTCTCATGGCCATGATCCTTGGTCGGCCGCGGGCGATCAACGCAGACGACTGTAATACTAAACTACCCATCGACTGCAACATTCCGCGGGATCCTTCGAGGGCAGTGCCTATGACACTACAACCTGGCGAAAGCCGCAACGGTCCCACAACAGTTTCAGCGTCCCTGTTCCGATATGCGCTTTCTGAAAAGCTTCATGACATGCGAGCATTGAAAGCGGACAAGCCCTATCCCAAAGATTATTCTGTCGTTCGGGCTCTCCACGACCAGGTAATTTTGCTAATGGACAATGTACCCCCTTTCCTACGACAAAAGAACCCCGATACGTCCTGGGATTTAGAGTATCCGTACCTGCCTCAGCAGCGCGAAGAGACCTTGGTCATGGCAAACACCTTTCTCATGACATTGCACCGGCCACACTTTCTTGCCAGTCCGGAGAGTCGAAAAGCCGCTTTGCAGGCAGCTCTTGCTACGTTGGAATCCCAACAGCGCTTTTTCGGACAGACCAGCAAACATCATTATCAGCTTTTCGGTCTTGCATTTTATACTATTGATGCCTCCATTCTTCTTTCAATTATTATGTCGCTGTACCCTCCGCGGAATCACGATACTAAGAAGTACATTGATCATGTTCTACAACAGGCTATGGAGAGGCTCTCCCAAATCCAGGCCTACAATGCAACGGCGAAATCGGGCCTTGATATTCTTCGACGCTGTTATCACAAACTGAGAGGAACAATCGAAAGCCCCGCTGACTCTTCAGGGGTTTCATTTATATCGCGTTCTTCTCCGAGACGTGGACTCCAAGACATCAGGAGGGAGTTGACCATTGAGCCCCAGGAGAGTTCCCAGTCAGGTCCATATTTGCCTTCTACCGATATTGAATTTGATTTGACTACACCGGAATTTTCAGCAATGACGAACACGTTTGATCAAGCGTTCTGGTTAGAGCAGTTGGACCAGATTCAATCATTTCCCGTGAACCCGTCAGATCCTGACCTGATTTGGGATTCTATTATTTGACCGAGATAGTGACAATTGACGGTACAAGAGCAAGAATACAGTACCGAGGCCCTGCTTCTAGTCATTGCAGTGCATGTCTTTCCTTGATCTAGCACTACTACCATTGTGGGAGCCAAATACAGCACTTGCCACGGCGATTTGATTGAATTTCATGCGCATGTCTTCCCACACCCGCAGTGGCTCCAGGTCCTTGCACCCTGTCGTAAGGCTACGGATTGATGAGTTTTGTCTAACCTACGGCGCGTTTTCGAAGCGCTCCGGAAGGGAAATAGAAGGATCGACAGCTTGGAGAGACGTGTGCGCATGAATAGACACAGCCTCTTGCTCTTCGACACTCCGTTTTCTAAAGTCCGATGTCTCCGCCGATGCTTCGGCCGAAAATTTCTATGACATCATTTGCGGATGACATTGTTCCCATGCTAACGCCGATAAGATTGGCAACTCCAGGGAAAGTTTCGCCCAATGGGTACCAGTTTTCAGTGTCAGATCTCTTGCTTGACGTACACTGACCCCATCAGCTTCTCTGACGAAGCTTAACCATGACCGAAGCTGTTCGGTTTCTAGAAGAGATGGGGGACGCGGGACGGGTCAATCATCCTCTTTATAAACTCAAGACAAATTCTCTCAGGAACCGGTCTGTCTGGAGAATTGTGCACTACAATCAAGAGCTACTCCTGCGGAATATCGTATCAGCACAACCCTTTCACATTAGCCAATACTTGAAACAATGGCACTGCAGAACGTCACATTTCTCTACCACAAGATTGCTGCCCAGTATGACCATGTTGATGAAGCTGGTAGTAAACTTGTGGACTTCTTTGGGACGGGTTTGACCCCATAAAAGCCAGCTGAACGATGTTAATATATGCTTATACCTTCCTTATAAAGAGGATAGAGCGTTGGTCATCTTGCTCAACCAAATATTTGAAAGTTCCGTTTGGTGATTACCTCATTGAAAATCCATTCACTATATATATTATGATGGCGTGGGTTGGGCCTGCCATAGATTTGGCAGTGAGTTATGCATGTCTTGTTTCTCGCATTCATCTCTGTTGTGTCGGTATGGACTTGCATCTAACTTTAACAGAACCTTGGGTGACGGCAGTACCAGTTCGCGGAAAAGAAGGCTCATCGGCCCCAAACCTGGGAGTCCATGTAATCTCTGCAAGAAGAGATGACCTTGCGAATAAAGTTCCTGTTAATGATAAGAGTGCTGCGTTGCCAGTCTCTCCCCCCAGCCACGTTTGCCTTCGCCCATCCACACAGCAGCTGGCCACTTCCTTGGGTGGCGTGAAATGTGGCCCGTCGGTTCTCCTCGAACCCTCCCTTACTTTGACGATCCATCTAACATGGTCCAAGAAGCGGCCCTCGGGCATTCTTTGGAGCGACCTCAGTGACATAGTTGTCCGAGCACGAGACCGTTCAGGTCGCCGCCGTAACTATAGGCCCGAAGTTCGATGATGACACTGACCAACGCACCGAGTGAAGCGAGAAGACTTAAATAGACCGAGATTTTGGGCGTCGATGTTGAATTCCCGAGTTGTCGCGGATCAGCCATGGGATCGGAGCAGAGAGTATGCTGCGCCTTATTCCAGGCTTCATTTCATTGGTCTGCAGCAACACTGATACCCGACCCACCCAAGGTATAAAACAACTATGCCACACACGTGGAACGGGCGAGAGTTGCTGTAATTTGGATTTATGGAGGATGAGGCACGGCTATGGTCGCAGAAACAAGTAGCTCCTAAGGAGAATTAAGATAGGTGAATAGTTCAATCTGCGAATGGAAAGTATCGCTGTTAGACATTGCAAGAGCTAAGATAAGTGATGTGTCAAATTGAGCTTGTAGGCTGTACGTGATATCACAAAAAGCATTCAGTCAAACATGAGGCCATCTTCCCATTCAAAGATCAGCGATGCTTGATTCCAACGATACTGAGTGCAAGTCTTCAAGTAAGGCATATTGAGCAATGCAGAGACTGAGCTTGGAGGTGACAACTTCGAAATAATGCGTAATGCATATAGCAACGACCCCAGTTGTGTTACCTGGTATTATCCATTCCGTGGAGTGCTGACCTTTAACTATATGAAGGTTGAATAACTACTACAAGCCCGACTCGGCACCTAGAATAACCGAACAATCATCATGTGCCCGATATTATTGGGGAAGCCATCAAATAGTTGGGCTGGATTCGATTTCGCAAGCCACCATAAGCCGCTGGGCAAAGATTGGATCCAGCGCACAGAGCGCGACTCCATTCTGTCGATAGACTCGATACTAGCTTGTGGCTCCAGTCAGAAATACGGATGGTTGACTGGTTCTCACACCGCCTAATTCAGCTAATGCCCTGGACTAGCAGCTCTATAAGCTCCCGACCTGCGCCGAAACGCTGGATAGTCTGTGGATTATGCTTTGCCGTGCAGTCGTGGTGGACCTGACACACAAAGTTTGGCAGTCGATATTATTAGCCGCCCTGGTTATTGATCTTCACCCAGAACGAGACTGGCCAATCCAGAGACCTATTGCATGATTATCGACTACGGAGTCGATATCAAGAAGACCCTGAGAGTCCCTGGATTGTCGCTGGTACTGGCTGGACAACAGGGGTCATCGTGGAGGCGCCCCAGTTCGGGTGCGATGAGTCTGCTCCAGCGCGTCTTCTGGTCTCCCCCTTGCATTATCCAGTTCGGGTCGGCGCTGCTGCCGGGCCAATACGGGGCGCCTATTCCCAAGCCGCAACTGCTGGGGCTCGTTTCTCCCCTTTTTTTAAAAGCAGCGGCTGTTCCCCTTTTCTACACGTCATCCGCTCTTGCGCGCCGTTTCGGGATGGATGTCTGCTTAGCTGCAGTCGACGTTACTTTGCTCCTACTCTCTCGAAACGCAGATTCTCCATACTGAACGGTGCTCCGGCCCGCCCCCCCTCCCCTTTGGAATTCATCCGGTCTCAGGTCGCGGTGGGCCCGACTCCTTATCGGACGGACGACGGTTTTCGAGGCTTCCGCAATCGACCTTCCTTTTCAACACCTTAATAATTGGGATGTAAAAGAACGTCGGGAGTTTTCGATCAAGTCGATACCTAAAAAAAAAACCTTCTCGCTAAGCCGGTGATCACCGACGTGTTCGTTTCAGAACTAAGATATATTTTTGGTGTCCTGCCTACTACATCAAATACTCGCTCCCTGCCATTCCTTGCTCCTCCCTCACCCCTTCCGTCCTCCCGGCCTAATTAACACCACGGAGAGAAGAATCGGCATCCTCTCCTTGCTGCATCGGAATCCACGCCGACAGCGCCTGCTAGGGAGGAGATGATATCAGACGGCTTCCATGGTCTCTCGTCTCACTCTACACCGGTAAACAAGCTGACCAAGAAGAATCCCGCCATGGCGAAGGATACGCGGCAGCTACCCATTCCAGCGAGGATATCGAGCATCAATTCCGCGACGAGCGAGCGATATCTGCAAAGCATTGACAAGAATAAATTGAGATTCCACGACCATGGGTCCAAGGCGCAGGAGATCCTCGGAACTGGAGAGGCTCAGTTTCAACGAGGTCGGAATACCCAAGATAGAAAGGGGCACGAGAAGAGACCACTGTCATCCAAGGGGAAGCCAGAAACGAAGCCGCCCCAGAAGCCTGTCTTTGCTCCCTTCTCAACAATTCAAGAGGAGTCTGGGCTGTCCGCTTCGCATCTCCGCCCGCGGGCATCATCCCCTCTTTTAGGACGAGAATATCGGTCCCTTGATCCCCATCCTTCCTCCGCGTCAAAGGAACGTCAACGCCCGGGGACGTCTACATTAAGTTATAATTCGAAGGCGCCTCCCAGTGGGTTCTCTTCGACAGCACACAGTCCTGCCCAGAGTCGACGAGGTTCGGAAGCGCGCGGTGCTACCAAAGCAGCAAAAGAATCGAAAAAGGAGTCGAGCCGAAAGGGGAAGCCGCGAAAGCTCGACCTGTCATTACTGTTCCCCAAACCACAGACACATAAACCCGCTCTCTTGTCGCCGGAGCGAATGACGAAATCCCCTTCCCCAGTTTCAGTGCTTTCTGACTACTCTCCTGGGAAGAACCCAACTGGCACGGATGGCTCTGATCACAAACTGATGAATGGGGACCGAGTTCCTCCAGCACTCGTGGGTGCAAAGAACCAGGACTTGACCTATAATTCACTTGAGACGGTAGTGAGAAATACTGGCGTCGACTGGCTCCCACCACAAAGACTTCCAAAGACAACCGGTCCAACGCTCCTAGACCGCCCTGAAGTTGCCCCCAAAGGCCGAGAAACACCTCAGATGACTGTCCCCCAGGGATCCTCCCAACGAACAGCCAGGCGAGCTTCCTACTGTCCTCCTGTCAACGCCTCAAAGAAGGAATCAAGCTTAGATCCTGAGCTCCAGTTCCCTTTTACCGGTCGTGCATCAGATCTCGCAGAGACTCGTAAGGTTGATTCACGCCTCCATGTCGGAAGGGAACCAGGTCGTCTGAGTAAAAGGAGTAGCAAGAGCACATTGAACACAGTCGACCTCCGCTATTCGAGCGTCCTCTCCCTCTCATCTTCGTCGGAGGACGAATATGAGGATGGTGAGGAGTTACTGCAATCTCGACTGGAGGCAGGTAGGCGACCAGTCAAGAACACGCACACGCACCGGGATTTTGATCCCGTATCTCATACCAGGGCGGCCGCATCTCGGAGAGGAGAGAAAGGAAACCGACGCGATCGGTACGACATACCGACTTCAACCGGCCGTCGTGGATCGCTCCAGGGCCAGAAAGGGCAGTCGCTCGGTTGGCGGTCTTCCAATTCTTCAACAGAAACATCGTCTACTGCGGTGTTGAAAGGCCCGGCTTCACATCCAAGTGGGATACCGACAATCTCTGAATCAGGAACATTTTCCACTGAACGCTCACGGCGTAGGCGAGGTGTCTCTCCCGCTTCGTCGAGCGAAGCCGAAAGAAGGAGCCGCGTAATGGTCGTGACACGAGAGGAGGAAAGTTTACTGGAGGCAATGCGACAGAGAAAAGGGAAGATTACTCCGAGTCTCTTCCGCGAAGCTGGCTCCGAGGCTCAGGAACCTGAACAAGGATCCAGGCTCTCCTTATCCGTACCCTCGCGAAATTCATTCTACGGCGGTGATATGTCTTTCTTACGTCTCAGCCCTGTCCCTCCACCTCCCTCGAACACGATAGATCAGAGTGTAGCTCGCTTCGATGGCGACAGTGTTCTTGCATCGAGCGCGGCCTGCGACGTTGCGAAAACAGCTCCTTCGGACGGCTCCCGACGAACCAGCCTGGTATACTCGGAGAGCCGTCGCTCTTCGACCACTAGCGGGGCGTCTCCGCTGACTCCTGTTCTTCCTATATATCGCTTCTCTCCATTACCTTCGCAGAAGTCTCCTCAACGGCAGTCGACGCAGCAACCCCCACAGCAACCTTTGCCGACAATATCCCAATTTCCAGGACTGCGTTCGAATCGGCGAACTAGTGCCGCAACAGTGATCGACAATACCGAAAGCGCAGACAAGGAAGAATTTCCCATCTGGGCCTACGGCTGGGGGAATGAGCTGGGAGGCGTTGCGACAGCCCGTTGACGGGACTGTTTTGCATTGAAGTGGTATTTGTTTCTTTTTTCTCGAATTATTATGGATTGATATTCGTTTCCTGTCTAAAACTTCTGGAAATCATTGGGCGCTCTCTATATCCCTCTCCTATTTTGTTTCATCATTCTTTGCTGAAAGATGTTTGGCGCTGGGGTTCACTTTCATGTCATCCATCTCTGTTAGCAAGCAGTCTTCCGCTCTCTACACTTTTCTTTGCCTCTACCATTCTTTAATAGATCGATCGGACAGCTCATTCTCTCTTTTTCTGACTCAACTTTCTTGGAATGTTTTTTGTTTACTTTGCTTCATTCTCTTACAGTTTTTAATTATCCCCTTTTGATGCATGGAAGGAAGGAAAGCTGGTGGATGGAATGGCGTTGCCTCGCCCTTTCCCTTTCCGTCTGGGAAATTTGATCCACAAGAAGACTTGTTTCCAATATTAGCGTGTATATTATTAGCATAGAGCTCACTAGGTACGATGCTTGAGTATCTAGGTACCGAGCACTACAAATACAGATAAACAGATACGTTGAGGAAGTAGGAAGCAGGAATCCAGGCCTCTCTGATGTGTCTTCGGTGCTTTCCGCTGTGTCCCAGTACAGCGCTGTGCATGTGGATAGCACTGCCGAGGATAGTGTCTGTCGTCTCTGTGGTGGCCCAGGAACAGACGAGGAGCGCGGGCGATCATTGGGAAAAGTAAGGGATCGTCGAGGGACAATCTCGGGCGTCCAGGGCCCAGGTGGTCCAACCAGGCCCGGCCAAAAGCCACACCGCCATGGGCGCTCTTGAGTTCTTACCCCGGATACGCAATCAGTCATGGACGGCTCCTCCCCTTCCCTCCATCCATCCATCCATCCCCTGGCGCCATTTGCCAATCCCGCTTTGACTTGAACACCGTTCGTGCTGCAGGATCGATCGATTCTTCTGCCCTGCGCTTCCACCGATCTCGTACCCAACTTCCCGCTTTTGCATCCTTTCTGAGTCGCCCCCTGTGGCTGGCTGCACCGCGTCTTGCACGTCTGTCTACCCGAGGAGACGATACTATATAGTCCCACTACGACCAGCGAATGGGCCCAGACCCTGACGGACTCATTGTCTGTCCTATCGAATGAATTGACCCGATCTATTTAGTGCCTCTTTAGCGACTCAAGACGTCGTTAGCTATTCTTCTAGTGCGGAGACATCGCTGAACGAAAGACGACTCATCCCCATTTGACACGTTCATCATGCCGCAACGTCAACGCTCCCGGTTGGGAGTCGCATTGGACCACAGTGTCTGGCTTTTGGTAAGCATTAGTTGACCGCATCGATGGCATAGTGGGATGATGTAATGCTTTTTCGTTGCATTTGGAGTGCTCTCTGATGCTGATCCTTCCTACTTCTGAGTCTAGTTGGCATTGCAGTCCACCGCATTTGTATTGGTGAGAATCCCTTGGTAACGCCTTGACTGTTTAGTCCTCTGAGCTCCGATGCTGACCTTTGGGGGGCGTTATTAGCTGGTTCACTACTCCAGGGTCATGCCCCCCGCTGGTGGGAGGCGATATCTCCCGTCGACCGCCGTCTTCCTCAACGAAGCCGTGAAACTCTCCATCTCCCTTACTATGGCGCTATATGAAGTGTCCAAGGCAGCACCTGCATCCATGCCCGCAACATCTCTCCTTTCTTCCCTTGGTAGCGCAGCATTCTCCGGGGACAGCTGGAAGCTTGTGTTCCCCGCCAGCCTCTACACACTTTCCAACTCTCTGCAATACGTCGGGCTTTCGAATCTGCAGGCTCCAACTTTCCAGGAGACTTACCAGCTGAAGCTCCTTGTGTCTGCGATCTTCGGCGTAGCGTTGCTGAAAAGAAGCATCCCGGGGCGAAAGTGGGGAATGCTCTTGCTTATTACACTAGGTGTGGCCCTGGTGCAGGTAGCCGATATCAGGTCTCAGGAGGTGTCGAATCAAGATGAGCGGAAGGGTCTTTCCTTTCCACGGACACTTGAAGAGTGGAAAGCTGTAAGGGGAGCTGCTGCTGAACGGCTTCACAGACGCTCTGCCACTTACGAAGGCATTGAGGAAGACATGTTGACTATCTCCCCGCAGCTCAATTCAATGGTTGGTCTCTTGGCAACCGTTGGTGCGTGCACAGCATCTGGCCTTGCTGGCGTGACTTTTGAGAAAGTCCTCAAAGACAGCGCAACACCCTCTTCCCTTTGGGTTCGCAATGTCCAGCTGGCCGTTTATTCCATCTTCCCCGCGCTGTTCGTTGGTGTCGTGTTGGACGGCGAGAAGATCGGCGCCAATGGCTTTTTCCAGGGGTACAATTGGACCGTTTGGCTGAGCATCGCCATTCAGGCGCTCGGTGGTATTGTCGCTCCGTTCTGCTTAAAGAGCACCTCAAAAGGCCTTGCCACGGCTACCAGTATCATTTTCAGCACGGCGTGGAGTTTCTGGTTCTCGGAGTTCAAACTAACAACTCATGTATGTAAATGCGGCTGTTCAGGCTCAGCGCTCCCTTTCCCTATGGAAGCTAACCGTCCAATTCCCTCCAGTTTCTTCTGGCTAGTGCTATAATAGTCCCAGCAACCTATCTCTATGGTAATCCAAGTTCGAATGGCAGTGATGGCGCAGTTCAAGCCAGATCACGTTCAATTCCTATTATCAAGGGTCACGAGAAATACGATCACGACTCGTCTGTGATGGCCTCCACCAATGACTTCTCTGTGAAACTTCCGACCACGCCAGTTATACTCGACGAGGCTCTTTCGACGTCCCGACCCTCTTCACCGGGCCACACGAGAACTGCATCGGGTCGGATGGGCAGCAACAGCTACTTTTCGAAGCATGCGTGAGGATGTTGTTTGCCGCGTCTAGTGCTGGCCACGTATTTGTCGCGCAGACGTCGGTGAGATCCGCATGAAAAGTTCAACACCTTGGGGCCGTAGACGAAAGCAATGGATTTGGGTTGGTTGCGGAGCGACCTCTTTTCTCTTCTTTGATAACAGGCTGAGTGTGTGATTCCGGTAGTCTCCATGGTGTTTTCCATTTGGTTTTCTTTGTATCCTTTCACTTTTATTGCTCTTCTGGGATTCTGGGATAAGCTGGTTCTTGCTACACTTGATACACTCTTCTGATTTCGGGCAGCCGGGGAGGGCTCTGGTTCTGATCCCCTGCTAGCACTTTATGAGTATATGCCACAATACATGGAATACGAGAAACGTCTTGTCCTGCAGAGTACCCTCCGCTTTTCTGTATTTTCTATTTTCGAACTTCGATGCCACTCCGATGTCTGCATTGACAGCATCGTGACCCTTGCACGTGTTGCGTTTGCCTCGATCTGGATATCCACCACTTCCACATTTGAATCCCACTTGCATCTTCCTAGGTCATCGCAGATCATCCTGCTCTTGCCTGTGCAGTAGAGAACGCATCAAGCGAGACTGGAGAGAGGACACACTGTACTCTACTGCCATCACTATGAGAGCCGGACAAAGGCATCAGTTCTTCGACCGTGGCTCACAGATCTCCAATCCACTTACGAAGCCCCGTAGGTTCTTCCTCTTCCCACTACTAGCTAATGGTAAAGCTGGTGATGATTTTGACAAAGCAGCCCATCGCCCTCATGTCTCCTCTCACTTTCATGGACATGACGGTGGTGATCACAACACCCGTCTTAGACCCCCCGTGCCCGAATCATTTTCCCAGGTCGAAGATGATCTGCAATTGGATGCCTTTGGTGAGTCAAAATTTGAGTACTAGTTATCTGGCAGTTGCGGGATGCTAACATGGATTTTCTGAATGGTAGATCTGGGATTGTTAGCTCAGTCTAGTGGAGGGAGCAGGTATCAGCTCTCCCCTCCTCCCTCTAATGTTGGTAGTGTTGCGGTCTCGAATCGGTCGCAGGGGTTTTATAATGAGCGTTCGCAGAATGTTTCTCCTTTTTTTGGTCTGTTTCTTTTCTCCTTCGTTCCCTCTTTCCGTGCTGGATGACTGATATGCTAGTAGCCAAGTCGCCAGGGACGCTTCTCCAGGGATTGGGGTCTGGAGCCTCTGAGTTAGAGATAGGTTCTCCCTCGAACTCGTTGACTCAACTCCAGCCAAAGGAAACAGCCTCGTTGTCCCGGAAGGGGAATCAGTGTAACAGGGAATCCCCTCAGGCTTCTTCTTCCGCAACCTCGTCTGGGGGCTTGTCTCCCCGCAGAAACCCGAGGCTCGCCTCTACGAGTCGACACGCCAATGAAACGCCGTTCAAGGACATCCCAATCTCCATTCGCGGGATAAGACTCGTTTCTGTTACAGAGCTCCCGGAACGTTTTCGACCTATGTTCGGCTTCCCCTTGTTCAATGCAATCCAATCCAAGTGTTTCCACCCCGTCTACAACGGTAATGACAATATAGTCCTTGGAGCACCGACTGGAAGCGGCAAAACAGTCATCATGGAACTAGCTATCTGCAGTTTGCTGAATAGTAGTTTGAAAGACGAACGGTTCAAAGTCATTTATCAAGCGCCTACCAAGTCTCTTTGCGCTGAGAGATACCGTGACTGGAATGCTAAATTCTCACAGCTTGGTCTGAAGTGCTCAGAGCTGACTGGCGATACTGATCACTCTCAGCTCAGGTCTGTCCAGACAGCGCAAATAATTATTACCACTCCAGAGAAGTGGGACAGCGTGACGCGGAAATGGAAAGACCATGCCCGGCTGATGCAGTTAGTCAGGCTGTTTCTTATAGACGAAATTCACATTCTCAAGGAAAGCCGCGGAGCGACCCTAGAAGCTGTAGTCTCCCGCATGAAGTCCTTCGGGCCGAACGTTCGTTTCGTCGCTCTGAGCGCTACTGTTCCCAATTCAGAAGATATTGCTGTCTGGCTAGGCAAGAATGCTACCAATCACCAGATACCAGCGCATAGGGAGCATTTCGGTGAAGAGTTTCGTCCCGTGAGACTGAAGAAGTTCGTTTATGGATATCATTCCAGCGGTAATGATTTTGCATTTGACAAGATTTGTACCTCTAAGTAAGCATATGCTCCTAGCCCATTTTCTCGGTCGTCCGTTCGTGGGATATATGCTAAGTCCTGCAGATTGCCTGAGATTCTTAGTACACATTCCTGTAAGAAGCCGATTATGATTTTCTGCTCTACGCGAAACTCGGCGGTTACTACTGCGAAAGAACTCGCACGGCTCTGGACAATGACGAATCCTCCGGCCAGGCTCTGGAAGGAGCCTAGCAACGGCATGAATTTCCAAAATGCTGACCTGAAGAGTACGCGTTTGTTCTCTGCCGCCTTTTGGTTCAAGAAATATGTCTTTGCCTCACTAACCTATTTGACAGCAACGGCCGCTGCAGGAGTGGCATTTCATCACGCGGGTCTTGATCCTATTGACCGCCGTTCTATTGAGACCGGATTTCTGGGAGGACAGATCAGTGTCATATGCTGCACGTCCACTCTTGCCGTGGGCGTAAACCTTCCGTGTCATCTGGTTATCATAAAGAATACGGTCGGGTGGCAAGAAGGCGGTTGCAAGGAATACTCAGATCTTGAAATGATGCAAATGCTCGGCCGTGCTGGCCGACCCCAGTTTGACGACAGCGCTATTGCGGTGATTCTGACGCGGAAGGAGCGCGTAGATCATTACCAGAGGCTCGTCTCTGGAGCGGAGAATGTTGAAAGCTGCTTGCACCTTAATTTAATCGACCACCTCAATGCCGAGATAGGGCTCGGAACCGTTACTGGTATCGAGTCTGCTGTCAAGTGGCTTGCTGGTACCTTCTTATTTGTCCGACTGAGAAGAAACCCAACTCATTATAAACTGAAACAGGGTGCAAATGAAGAGGACGAAGACGAAATGCTCCGGCAAATCTGTGAGAAGGATATCAAGCTTCTCCAGGATAGTGGCTTGGTACTAGCGGAAGGAAGCTTGCGATCCACGCAGTTCGGGGACGCAATGGCGCGATACTACGTGCGATTTGAGACGATGAACACTCTCCTTTCATTGAGTCGAGGGGCAACAACGTCTCAAATTGTAAGAGTAACACTGACACCAACGTTAGGGATGGGGTGGAGCTAACAAGTTGCTCAGCTTAACGTGATCGCCCAAGCGGAAGAATTTCGCGAACTCCGACTCAAATCGGGCGAGAAGTCATTATACAAGGAAATAAACAAAGCCAACGACATCCGCTTCCCTATCGAAGTCGACATATCGCTCCCAGCCCACAAGGTCTCTCTTCTCCTTCAATCCGAACTGGGAGGGATCGACTTCGCCGACGGAGAACAGTTCCAGAAGCACAAATTCTCCTTCCAGCAGGACAAGAACTTTGTTTTCAACCACGTTAACCGTCTGATTCGCTGCGTTATCGACTGCCAGATCTATCTTCAAGACTCTGTAGCAGTCATGAACGCCTTGGAACTTGCCAGGAGCTTTGGGGGTCGAGTTTGGGACGACTCCCCCATGCAGATGAAGCAGATTGACCAGATCGGGGTAGTCGCCGTTAGGAGATTGGCTGCAGCGGGAATCACGAGTCTTGAAGCCCTGGAACTCACGGAGGCGCATCAGATTGACATGGTTCTTAGCAAAAATCCGCCTTTTGGAATGAAGCTCCTTGTTCGACTGGCAGATTTCCCGAAGCTCAGAGTGAGCGTGAAGGTAGTGGGAAAGGTATGAATCCGCTGGACACCAAGGTTAGGTAGTCTTCTTTTTTATATCTCACCTTTTCATCATCTTTATCTAGGAAATAAAACCTCGTCATTCGGTTAAGATCCGCTTCAGGGCGGAAGTGGCCTTCGTGAATGAAAAGGTTCCGACATATTTTCAAAGACGTCCCGTCTACGTGTGCTTCCTGGCGGAGACGTCAAGTGGCCATATGATTGATTTCCGACGTATGAGGTAGTAGAGCAGAAGAATTCCTTGGCCACCAGTTTCGAACACTGACTCTGTTCTAGTGCCAACAAGCTCCATACGGGTCAGGATATACTTCTTGTTACAGAATTGGAGAATCCAGACCAACGAATTAACTGTTATGCAATGTGCGATGAGATCGGTACGCCTTCAGGATAGCCATCCATTGTCAATCACCTACGTCGTCACATACTGACCACTCAGTAGCTGGGACTTTGCGTTCTGCAGAGTTGAAACTTGACATTCCGCCGTCGTCTTTCCCACCACCTCGTCCAGGTGGTGCGATCACGAATGCTTCAATAATCCCAGCCCAGACAAATGCACCCTGCTCACGAAGCAATGATGTAGTCCAAAACAAATCCAAGCCCTGGAGGAATGTGGATTCATTTGACGATGACGATATATTTGACGACTTCTTGTCTGCAGGTATGTATATGTAAGTCACAACGTATAGCTGAATATCCGCTAAATATCCTCAACAGCCCAACAGCCAGAGACAACAGCAGTCGATAAATCTGCCGATCGACTGAAGGAAGCAACTCAACCCAGACATATGACTGAAGATAGAGACGGAGGGAAAAGAGTGACACGCCCTGTCGATAGCCAGGAGGAGCCCATCCGACTACCGAACGACAGATGGGAGTGCAACCACAAATGCAAGGATAAGGCAACGTAAGATGGCTTTCTATCTATTCTATTCATAAATAATGGCTAACGCCGGTGCAGATGCAAACACTTCTGCTGCCGTGAGGGTCTCGAAAAGCCACCGAAGACGAGCAAAAAGCCATTTATAGGCAGAAACCGGCAAGGAAACAAGACTAACCAATTGACATTGTCGGCTGACATGGGTAAGAAAGACGCTATACCGTCAGGCAGTAATGGTACGAGATATCTTCCCGGGTTTGAGCCCAGCGATAATACTTTTCGGTTGCCGACGAAACAACCGTCGAACGGAAATTTCAAAAACCCTGGCCGTCGACACGAAGGCTCCTCCATCCGGACGCCTTCGACACCGCAAGTCAAAAGTCGCATAGCACAGAGGGACGCTCCTGTGTTAAATAATGCAGTGAATGAACGTACATCTAACAACCAACTCGGCAGTTCCGAGTCGAGCGACTATGAAGACGACAGTCTTTACGACCTACCCTCTCCGTCACAACTGCTATACGAAAGCAAGAACAGTCCTATTGAGATATGCAGCCAGAATAATCGAGAAGCCACGGAGTCGAATAACGCAAGTAACCTTTCAAAAGCATCAAATTCCGACGCGGACTGGATCGACTTCGACGAATGGCTGGATGCCGATGCCCTCCTGGGACAGTCAAAAGCCGAGACGCGTCCACCCACTGCAAATTGTATTGAGGCAACTAAACCAGCAGCTGCACAGGTCGAATCGTCAGACATATGGACTCCTCCATCGAGACCAGGTGGAGACCTAAAGACCGTGGAGGCAGCTAGCAATCCGCCTGAGACGAACAGCAGCACTTCACCCGCTACCGACGCCTCCTCTTATCTCGACACCCCTTGCGGACAGAAGCGGAAAGGCTACCTCCAAGAGATCGAAAACGGGCGCATAAACGGCCATAATGTGAAACGATTGAAGCCGATCGATTCTCCTCCGCGCCGTTCCTTAACCCAGGAAGAACTCGATCACATACCTGAGTCGGTATCAAGTTCTACCAGACGCGGTACAGATAGATGTACTGTCTTCAAGGCTCCTGCTGTCCTCCAGACTCCCCCCGGCACTGGGGCTGCAATTTCGAATGGCTGGGAAGATATCGATCCGGTTCTGTTGGAGGAGTTCAAGGATATTGTTAATTTCTTTTAGTTGCTGGTGTGAGATGGGTCATGGCGTTTTGTACTAGGGGGGCATATCGTCAAGAAGATATAATCCTGGTGACAGAACCAAATTATGGCATGTGGACTTTTATGAAACTGCATTTATCAACTTTACTTACATTTACCTCTTAATGGAGATAGCTGGTGTCTTGTATGATGTGGACGGGGACGAAAGTGGATAGGCCACATGACAGTCCTACGGACAATTCTACTATCTAAATCCAGGGGAAAAAAGGCTGTATCTTTTATTTTCCAAACTGTGCATCTAAAGACATGGCTGGGGGTCTGGGTTGTCCTGGGAACGGAAATATCAAATGAGATACGGATGCCATTTACCTACTGCCAGCTGCATAAACGTCTCTAATGTAACAGAGAGTCTGTGGGATTTCCTGTCTCCAAAAGTCTTGAGAAAAATAAAGCAGATGCTCAGCAATACTCTACATATACAACTGCAAACCTTATATGAAATGAATGCTCAGTATGCCAGTTGCATGCCAAGGATGTCCCATGTCAGCAGCTAGATTGCCTGTTTCGTCTTGCTTTTATTTTGTAGAAGAAGAGGGTCCTATCTTGCTGTCCTTATCCATTCATAGAAGAGAGTTGATAAGTATATGCTATATGGGAGAAGCTGGAGACAGGGCCAAGCACATGGAATAGCTCCCAAGAATAGTATCAGCTGGACTGCCTTGAGGGGTTGCTCCACTTTATATGAGGGATTGTGGGAAGTGCCAGTGAATGAAAAAAAGTATCGGAATACTCCTTTTAGGAATCCATACCCAAACATCACACATAAACTTGGTGCCACTCTCAACACTCTACCACTCTCTCAACTTCATCCTCTCTGTCACCCTCCTTAACTAATCTCATAAGAAGGGCATGAAAAGAGGACTTCTATAATCTGGTAAGTGCTGCACTTAGGATTTCTATTTATATTATCAACATGTGAAGTCAGAGATGGATCTTTCACTGACTCACATGAGCAATGTTTGTTTAGATAGCTGGTCATTCCTTAAAATTTTACCTCCTTTCAGATTATCTCTTCCTCTTTATGATCCTTTTCACCTTAGAGGATAGGTTGACTGTCCTTCCACATAACATCTGCACCTTGTTTGGTAGTATTGGTCGACTGAGAGACAACGCGTAGAGACAACGCGTCAAAGGTAAGCAAGCATCCACAACATTTTCACTTCCACTTTACTCGTGCTTTCCTCCAGCGAAGACAATAGAAAAGATAGACATACTTCATCTGTTTTGAAACTGCGGATAGGAGGCTAGACCTCAGTCTGTGGACTGGGTGGCGCCTAGCTCATCCGGCCTGGCCCCCCAGAAGCAAAGCATCTTTGCACTGATTGTAGCCTTTCATTTGTTACTTTGTGACTTTGGTGATGAAGACGCTCCCTGTTAGATGTGGCGATATCTGAATTATATGAATCGACAAAGTTCACATTGGATGCTGATGAAGGTCCACAGAACAGATCCAGCCAGAAACCAACATGGGCAAGTTGACATATGTTGCGGTAAGACAATCTTGGGAGAGACTAATGATCCCAAACTGACAGCTCTGTTAGAGGAGGATCGAAGGTCTCAAGGCCGGGCAAGCCGTTTGTAAAGACTTGGTAAGGACATGGTCGTCTGCGATGCTGTCTTCCAAGACTAACACCTGTGATGTAGAAGAAGCGAATTCCTCCCGGCACCTCAGCTCGTTCCAGTGGCAGAGACCCTACTGTCGAGATAGACCTAACTGGAAAGGAGCTGACTGATGAAGGATTCGATTCATTTATTGATCAGCTCATCGAATGCATCACATATCGGGGCGAAGAGCATCCAGAAGGTGCCGCCAGGGTCACTGAGCTTCATCTCCAGGGCAATCAGCTCACAATCCAGTCCCTCACTAAACTCGGTCAAGTTGTAGTGTTTAGTGCTGGGGACCTGCGAGAACTCGATATATCCTGCAATCAAATCGAGGTCACCACAAAAAAAGATAAGAAGATGTGGCAGAAGTTCCTAGAATCATTCAAAGGCTGCTACCTTTTGAAGAAGTTCGATCTCGGACACAACCCACTCGGACCATTTGGAGTGGAAGTACTCGCTCGTGTTTATATTCAAAGCGACGTTGACTACCTCGAAACAGAAGCTGAGGAAATCATCAAAACAAAGATTGAACCGGAAGAGCACGAAGTAGTTGAGGAACTCAGCAGTCTGAAACTCGATCCCGGGAAGGAAAATGTGCCACCTAGCCACGGTTCCCATAAGAAGCAGTCTGGAAAACCAAAGCATGCTCGACAGAATGGTGAGCAGCTCCGAGTCTTACCAGCCGGGATCGTCGCTAACATTCATTTCACATTAGGTCGTGATCACCCCGCTTCTACAGCGAAGCTGACGAAAGCTGAATTAAAGCGTTACGCTTGCACCCGGGGTCTTCGCTCAGTCCCATACCTGATCCTGTCAGGCATATCGTTGACAAAGGGAAGTGCGACTCATATGGCGAACATGATAATCCTGCATAGAGCCCCAGAGCAGCTCCTCGAGTATCTCCCTGCTGGGAAGACGCCTGCCCTGCCCGATACGGGCGATCGATGCAAAGGGCTTATCTGGCTCCCCAACGAGGGCCTGGGGGGACCGTCGGAGCGAAAGCTGCTGGAGCTGGCCGAGGCGCTTCGTCAACATACGTCCGCATCTGAATCCGGAGAAGAATTCAATGATGGCAATGAACAGGCCATTAGTGATACGGGAAGCACCGACCTGTCGGCGAGTACGATGTCACAACAACTGCGAAACAAGCTGAACTTTGAGTACTCTCGACTGTGCAAACGACTCCGCATCGAGGCATTGAAAGTCGAAGGTGTTCATAGTGTCCAGCTTTGGAGTACCGCCGTCCGTATGATGGTCGTCTCACGTACCCTTCTCTTGGAGAACAAAGACCGCCTTGTCAAAGCCGAGTCTGAAGTAGCCGAACAGGACCAAGCGGGAAGTGCAGAGGGGAATGAAGATCCAAATATAGGATCAAATGGAGAAGTTCTCATACAAGGGATGTATTCAGAGAATGACGAGTTTATCGACTCTGGAGAGAGTACTGTCTTCGCCCAGATCTATCACGAACCGGGAATTGCAGAGATTGTTCCACACGGTCCGTTCCTCCCAGGGGCCGAGAATTTCGAAGAAAACTTTCCGAGACTTCAATCTGAGCATGTTGAAACTTCAGAAAGCTTCGTCCCTGATGTCAGTGAAGGCCAAGATGAGAGCCCACACCAGGAAGCTGATACTAAGGAAAGTCACATGCACCAGAATAAACAAAAGACTTCTTCGCTTCCTCGCGCCCATGTGTCCCGTTTTGGAAACGCCCGTCCTCCTACGCTCACGACGGCTAAGAAGCGTAGCTGGCGCGGCGGTCTACCCTTCGAGTTTTGGCGCAGAATCATTGCAGACGCCGTCAAAGCGAACGGAGTCCTTGACAAAGAACAACAAACACTTATTATGAGATACGCCTCCGACTGGGATGCAGTAGCCTATGAGCTTGCCATCCAAGGAGCTCCGGAGAACGAGAAGTTGTGGAAGTTCTTGGAGACCGTCAACAGCTTCTCATACAGTCCGTTGTCGGGAGACTACTGAGAACATAACCGGGAAGGTATGGCTAGGTAAGGATAAAGAAGTCGAGGTTCCCGAATTGCCTGGCATCCTCTATCCCTGTGAAAATATCCATTCTCCTGCGATTTGTTGAAGGCGTCTGCACCTGCGACACCATTCTGTTGGTCTAAGTGGATCAAAGTGGGCAGCTATCATCATGCCATGGTTGCTAGAACTGGGACGGTCGTGCTAGTCCTTTCATACTTCAGTATTCCCAGAATTTCAATCAAAGAAATAAAGAAGTGAAGAAGTGAAGGAGCAGAAAGGAGATCAATTCTGGGCGTTCGAAGGGGACCTCTTAGGCAAGTCCTTGGTAGCAATGTATGTACTTGATAGGAACAGAGCCATAGAAAGTAATAAGCACTGGAAACATCTCGTAGAAAACTGAAGAATGTTTCAGCCTTTCGACACGAAATTCCATCGAAGTTAGGTGTATAATCGAGGTAGATGGGGGTGAGGCCTTGTCGACTGTCGGGCCACGTGATTCCCGACGGCAGGTCTTTCCAAAACCACGGATCGATAGAGTTCGAATCAAACAAGGAACCAAGGCGCTGTACCCCTTTCCCCGGAACCTCGTAGTGTCTCATTCCACCCGCGAGGTTAAAACTAGACCACTGCTATCTCTAGGTGCGCTGCGCGCTACACTGCTTCACGTCTCGCTTCCTGGTCTATTCTGTCGAGGATGGTCCGCAAGCAAAAGCAGACCGCTCAAGCGCTCAATGATATCTCAACTGCACCAGCAACATTTAACGACGGGCTTCTACTACCGAAATTGATCGCTTTTGATCTGGATTACACATTGTGGCCGTTCTGGGTTGACACACATGTCAGTGCACCAGTGAAGCCAAGGGACCATAACTCTCATTGCGTGGATAGGTAAGGAGGCGGTCTCCCTTGGCTGCCCCGAAAATCTTTTCAACTTCGGATATTCTCGCCTGCTTTGTCCCACGTAATATTTGAATGTCTTCGCTTGCTAACTCTTAACCGGCCCATAGATGGGGTGAGTCTTTCGCTTTCTATCCCGCAGTTTCTTCCATTATCTACGCATGCAAAAGTCGGTCTATCCCTCTCGCGCTGGCATCTCGAACGCATACTCCAGACCTCGCGCGTGATATGCTTAAAGCCCTTCATATTATCCCGTCGTTCTCAAATAATCCAGCAGCCAATACAAAGTCAGTCCGCGCTCTGGAGTACTTTGATTACATTCAGATTTTTCCTGCGAGCAAGACCCAGCATTTTGCGCGCATTCATCAGACTAGTGGTATCGCATATGAAGACATGCTCTTCTTTGATGATGAGGCACGCAATAGAAATGTTGAGACGGAGCTTGGCGTTACGTTCTGCCTTGTTACAGACGGCATCACGAAGGAGGAAGTTGACCGTGGGGTTTGGGCCTGGAGGAAGAGAAATGGTATCAGGGCCCCAGAACAGAATTGAGATGCGCAACTGCGGGATCTGAAGTGGTACATACTATATACAGGTTGGCGTAGTGGTCTGTTTTTGATTTACTTGGATATGCTTGAAGACAATGCTGTACGTACACTAGATACCCTGTTTCTATGGGCTCTTTTCTTGTCAATAAAGCCTGAGATTGAGCGATTCTTTCGGAGACGGCCGGTAGCAGACGTGGCCCATGTCTCCAACCCGAAAGTGGGAGTCCATCAGATAAGATAAGCTTTCTTTATCGCGACTCCCGCAAAAGCTTCACCACCGCGTTAACCGTGTTTAACCAAAAGCCCCTTCCAGAAAGCAGCAGTCAAAGCAGGGGAGCGGACTAGACGACTTCAATACTTGCTGAGTTGTCAATATGGATCGCTCACCAAGGGCAACGGGTGCCCAAACATCTGCGCCAGCTGCAGCATCTTCATCATCATCAACGCACCTCAAACCTCCCTCTGCTCATCAGCGACGCTCACTCTCACCGCACTCCTCGCCATCCGCGTCGGCGCCGCGGCCACCACTCTCAGTCCACCCTACAGCCATAGTAGCTGAGGCGGTCGTGATGCAAGGCACATATCAGATTACCATTGGTGCAGGGACGGTTGTGCATCCACGCGCCAGGATGTACTCGTTTGAAGGTCCGATCATTATCGGGGATGGGTGCATCATCGCCGAAAAGAGCATACTCGGCACTCCCCCCGAGACCATGAATGCCTCATCAAGATCAGCATCTACGGGCATGACCACCCCTACATCTGCCGATTACTCATCCCCTAAGACTATCCGTCTCTCAAGCTCCGTCTCGATCGGCTCGCTCTCATCCGTCCTCCCGGGAGCCCAAATCCATTCCGCGTCCACAGTCGAATCCCTCGTCACAATCAACAGAAATGCAGATGTAAGTGCACATTCTAAAATTTGCTCGGGATGCGAGGTCGCTGAGAATGGTGTCGTCGGTGAGTGGACTGTTGTTTGGGGTGCAGGGGCTGGTTTCGGACAGAGGAGGAGGAAGAGGGCAGTGGGTGCAATGGGGCTCTCTCCGCATGTCATCGACGGTCAACAATATGATCAAAGGCATTCTCCGGAAGGGAGAGTTGTGGAAGATGCAAGATTGGTCGTTTTGGGCAAAGAAAGGGAAGCATTGGCTAGGATGGTTGGGGCTGTCCCTGCTGCCTCCGGAAGGAGACGATGAAAATGGTCGACGAGTTGCGCGTTGGACCTCTTTTTCTTTTTCCCTATATTGTGGACTTTTACCAAATCTATAGCGGTGATACCATTTTCTGTTTCACTTCGGATACCAAGCCTAAGAGTAATCAGTTCAGATTTTGTGCATGTAATGGTACGTGGACGAAGCTCTGAAAACTGTAATTCTACAATCACACGGAACATCCTTCAATCGAAGGAGTCAATGAGAGTAACAAGAGAGAACGATTCGTATTTTACATGCATTTCTTCCCTTCCAACAACCCCCTTCCCTATTTCATTTTCTGGTGGTGGTAATGGCAAGAGTACGGTCACAACCGCAGCCCAGCAGTAAGGCAAACGCGGAAACAAATGAAAATAACACAGTAAAGATATATCCCAAACTCGTCCCGCCTCAGCTTTCTCTCCAAGGATCAGAAAGAAAAGGAGCAGAAGTAAGAACTTACAGGCCTAAATGCACCATTAAACCAAATGTTCGACGACAATCACTACTCCACAGCCCAACATAAATATCCTGAATTATTGAAAGGGAGAAACTGAAAAGAAAACTTGATCCTCCTAGGATCCTCTTGCGTGACCCCCACCTCTCATTCTCTTCCCGCTATTTCCACTGCCCTCGCTACCGGCCTCTGAGGCGTCGTCCCTTGAGCGCTTATTTCCCTGGGGGATAAACTGGCGAGCCTGGATGTTCATGCCCCCTCGACCACCGCCTGCCGCAGCTTGTCCTTGACCCTGCTGAGCATTCGTATTCTGAACATTCTGAATTCCTCCTCGTGAACCGTGCCCTCCTCGCCCGCCTCGACTGCGAGGCAGCCCTTGACCGCGCCCACCTTGAGGCTGCTGTTGCTGCTGATTCTGCTGAGCCGCGCCGCGCCCGCCTCCCCGACCACCTCTGACGACCGGAAGCCCTGACTGAAGAGCTCTTAATACCCCGGGACCAGAACCAGTCGGGGGCTTGTTTGGCAGAGCTTGCGACTGCTTATTCTGCTGTCCTTGAGCATGTGGGTTTTGAGCAGCGGCTTCAGCTACTGCTTCAGGTTGTGTCTTGGTTTCTTGTTGCTGTGGCGGCTCTGATGGTTGTTCTGGTGGCTGCGGCCGGCGTTGAGCAGTTTCCTCAGTTTTATGGGGCTCAGCTGCAGCCTGAGGACCTGCTGGGGATTCAACAGCTGGAGAGGAGGCAGCCGCCTGAGCCGAAGAGGGGACCGAAGGGGGCTGCGGAGCTGCGGGAGCTGGCTGTGTTACTGCCACTGCTGGTGAGGGAGATGCTGCTTGCGGAGGCTTTGGCACTTGCGCGGCGAGTGAAGGTCTTGCACTTTTCGCAACATCCCACACTTCACCGACTGGCTTCTGAGGGGTCTCGGTGGCTGCCTTCTGGACCACATCAAGCTTCGCCTGTGAAGTCTTGAATCGAGTGTCAAGCATGCTTATTCTAGCAAGGCTCTTCTTGTCAGACAGCTCAACAGCTGCCTTGACCTTCTCTTCTAGTTCATCTTCGTATGTCCTCTTGAGCGTTTCCTTCTCCTCACTGAACCTCTTTTCCAATGCTGAGGCAACTTCCTGGCTGGCGCCTGCGGACTCTTGGGTCTGCTTTTCTTTCTCCTTTTCCTTCGCAACCATCGCTCGAATATTATTACGAACAATGTTTCGAACAGTTTCGTTCTTCGCCACCAGTTCCCTCGCTTGGCTCTCGGTCAGCTCGGGCAGCTCTCCCTCCTTTGCGGGAGTTGCAGGAGTCCGAGGAGCTTCGGGTCCTTGCTGGGTAGCGCCCTGTTGATCGCCTGCTAACTTTGCAACCTCCTGTCTGTGAGCAGCCTTGATTTCAGAAAGTTTGTGGTTGTACATATCCCTAAGTTTTTCTGCTCTTTCCTTGACCTTCGTTTCGAGCTCTGCGTCCTTCTGAGATAGAGCGGTCTTCGTTTCAGCCAAGGCAGCATCTTTTTCTGCAAGGGCAGCTTCCAGACGTTGTATCTTATCCTCCAGTGCCTTCACCTTCTCAATATCGCCTCGGCTTCGGGCCTGCGTATCTTGGGTAGGGAATTGTGCAGCCGGCGTCGAAACCGCAGGGAGTCCAGACTCTGGTGCGGCGTCCTGTCCACCAATCCTTGTCTTAAGCGCGTTCAGTTGGTCCTTTGTAGTCCGCAATTCCTCCTTCAGTACATCCCTCTCTTGGACAACGGCATTCAATTCTAGTTGTTTGGCATTGATTTTAGCAGTCAGGTCTTTGGATCGGCCCTTGAATTGGTCTGTGAGTCTGGTGCGTAATTCCGTGACCCTGTCCTCAGCATTCTTGAGCTGCTCAGGGAAGGTTGCCGCCTCGGCCTGCAAAGTGTCACGAGCAGAGACTGCTTCATCCCGTTCCCTTTCTAACGCTGCAAGCTTTTCCTTCAATGCTTCCATTTCAGTAGGATCAACACGGTCGTACTTCTGGAGGATATTCTGAGTGCGCTGTTGCCACCGATCACGGTCTGCTTGTAGGAGCTTCATCTCTCCATCCTTGGTCTCCACGACATTTTCGAGTTCCTTAATCCGAGTCTCAAGAGGCGTTATTTGCTGTACAAGTCGTTCCACGTGAGCAGACTTTTCTGCAAGGGCACTTTCCGCCTGCTTGACTTGGTTTCGGAGTGTGACACTGCTCTCACGGAACAAGTTCAATTCATTGAGGGTTTCCATGAGTTTGTTATGATTCAAAGCGGTGTATTCGCTGTCCGCAGCAGCACGACGCTGCTGTTCCAGTTTCAGTTGAGTCTCATCGAGCTGAGACTGCGCATACTCCAACTGCTGGCGGAGGCGTTTGCTCTCTTGGGTAGACAGGTGATATTGTACGTCTACTATTTCCTTCTCTCGCCGGAGGTACCTAATAACCTCCTGAAGACCTTCCAGACTCGGCGTTGTCGCCGCTTCCTCTTCTGTCTCAGACAGAACAGTGCGATCCCGTTGCAACGCAGATATCTGGTGAGTGATATTTTCAAGTTGGTTGTGGAGCAAGGAATTCTGATGGAGAACTTCTTCGCGGCGCTTCTGCAATTCTGAAATTTCGCCCTCATATCTCGCCATACGTTCGTTCCAGCTCTCTTCTTTTTGAGAGAGATCTTTCTTTAAGGTCTCGGATCGAGATTTCAATTCAACCACTTCGAGTTTCAGCTGATTGGCTTCTCCTCGGACCGTTTGCACATTTTTCGCAGCCTCTGCATGTTTGACCAACTCGCTTTCGTAATTTTGCTGAGCGTGCTGAGCAATCTCAGCCTGGGCTTTTAGGTCATCTTGATGGAATTGAGCGGCAGTGACGAGTCGCTCATTTTCGTCCCTGAGCCTCGAAATGTCAGCGTCATACGAAGCCTTCTGCTCATTTAAGCGTCGTGTGGCATCTCCTTGCTCGTCACGAAGTTTAGAGAGCTCATTGTTCGTTGTAGATAGTTCTTCGGAGATCTCTTCGATTCGCCTCTCCAAATCTTGAATTCTCTTATCCTTTTCATCAACAAGACGCTCTGTCTCCTCACGATACTGCTCTTGGGTCTCGGTAACCGACTGCAAACGTTCCTCAGTTGACTGGCTGATCGCTTTGTAGTCCTCAACTTGTTCCTTTGAATGTTCAAGTTCAGTTTTAGCTAATTCCAAGTCGCGTTTCAATTCGGCAACTTGGATTCCTAATTCCTGCTCATGGGTCAGACCATTACCTTCCTCCACTTCTTCCATGACCTGCGGCACTTCGGTAGACGGTGCCAAAGGAACAGACACACTAGGCTTAGATTGTAAAACCTGAATCCGTTCTTCAGCACTTCGAAGCTCAACAGTGAGCTCATCTACCCTTGACTGCAAATGGTCTCTTGTCGTCTTCGTAGCAATCAGCTCTTCGCGGACAGCGCTCAAGCTAGCCACCAAGTCGTCAATCCGCTTCTGGCTCTGCTCATGCTCGTACTCCCTGCGCAGGGCCGCTTTCTTCGATTCTTCCGTTTCATCGTTAAGTTTCCTCTTCGTGGATTGTAACTCGGCTTCCAGCGTCTCAATTGTCGATTGCAGTCGACGGCGACTCTCAGAATCTGCGTGTTCACGTTCATTTAGGATCGTCTGTAAATTGGCGTTGAGCGAGTCGAGACGGCTACGTTCATTTCTCAGCGTCTCGTTATCTTCAATTAGTCGTCTCTCGATACTCTTCCAAAGATCCTTTTCTGCCTTCAGGTTCGCATTTTCTCTCTGAAGACTCTCAACAAGTCCCTTGGCCTCCACCAAATCTTCAGCAGCCTGCTGGGTCTTCAGATCTTGTCTGTTGGCATTTTCGAGGATGGTGCCATATCGTTTTTGCAGCTCCGTATTTTCGTTCTTGAGCATATTAAAGTTGTTCTGCAGAAGCTCTGCACGCTGGGTCGCTGCCGCGAGCTGACTATTTGAACGGCCAACTTCACTCAACAGCTCGCTATTTCTTCTGGAGAGCTCATTTACTTGTTGCTTCAGAGCACTGTGATCAGTTGCAGTCTCCTCGCGGAAGCTATCAAAATGTGCCTGTAGCTTGCGAAGTAATTCACCATAGTCTGGCACGTCCTTCCCATGAGAATCAGCACTGGTGGGAGGAGCGGCACCAAGAGGAAGAGACTGGGAAAATGCAGACACTTCGCCGCCATCGACAGTCTGGCGTCTGCGCGTGAGCATGCTACGGAAGGTGTCGCGCTCCTTCACGTAACTCTTTGTCTGTGAGACAAGGTTGGCGATTTCATCACGATACAACTGTACGCGAATCCTCAGATCTTTCAATTCCTCATGTTCTTGCTGGCGAACAGCATCCCTTTCACGGGCCTCGACACCCTCCATCTTCTCTCCAAGCTCCCGCAGCATACGCCGCAATGTGACATTCTGTTCCTGCAAGTCATGAAGGTCTTTGAAAGTTGTCAAGTTATTGCTAATGAAACGTGCCGTTGGGCTGAGGTCCATGGTGGATTCATTTATTTCATCGCGGGCGACCTTTTCGAGCTCTTCCCTATCGTAGTTACCTTCGCCGTCTTTCAAAAGAGCAACCTCCAATACTAAAACTTTAACTTGTGCACTCAAATCCCTGAGTTGCTGGCGGAGCACATCTCCTTCACGGGCGAATCCTTCAACTTGACCCTGCCACTTCCTTGCTTCCCTAGTTGCATCATCTCTTTCCTTCCCGGCAGTCTCTAGAATATCGGACATTTCGACGACAGCGTTTTCAAGTCGTGCATGGTCGGCTCGCAGCTCATCAATTTCGGGTTTGCTCGATTCAAGGTCTTGGACCATCTCGTCTAAGGTGGTCCTGAGTTCCTGGCTGGTCTTCTGTTCAGCCGCAAGTAAAGTTCGCATCCTGTCGTATTCCGTGTACATCTGTGTGAGCGTGGGGGCGCCCTTCACGCGTGACGATCGAGGAGAAAATGTCCCCACGGGCGTCCCAGGACGAATAGGGGTACTGGGACCAGCTCCATTCAAATTGCGAGCTGGGCTCATGGACCTGATCCTTCCCTCGGACTCCAGTTGGCTGATATTTAGTTCAAGCTCTGCAATGCGACGCTCGGCAGTTTCCTTGTCAGAATGTTCAGTCTCAATCTCCACACGAAGTCGCGAAATCTCTTCAGCCGCATCCTCCTTCGCTTTCTCTAGAGCTGCCTGACACTCCTGTACGCGTTGCTTGGCAGTGGCGGCAGAAGCTTCTTGCAGCTGGGCCAGCCGATTAGCACTGTCCAATTCGATCCTGAAAGACTCGGAAGTTTGAATAGCCTCCTCTTTGAGCTGTTGGATTTTATTGGCCGAATCTTCGTAACGTTGCTCCAGCTCGTCCAAGCGGCTCTTGAGCGAATTCTCGCTGCGCCTTAGCGACTCGACGGTAGCATTTGTCTCCTCGTTTTGACGTTGAAGTTCCGCTAGCCGCGCGCTCTTTTCCTTGCGGAACTTCAGATATTCGGCAGACTTTGTCTTCAGTTCCGTCTCGAACCACTCATTGTTCCTCTTCGTCAAATCCAATTCCTGCTGAAGACTTTGTTCGCGGAACCGAGAACTGGCAGACGCCGAATTTGCAGCCTGGAGGCTTTGTTCTGTTTTGGAGAGTTCTCGTCTCAACTCGATAGTTTTCTGGTGCTGACTGGAAAGTTCTTCTGCTAGTTTATCGTGGGCGGCCGATTTTGATTCGAGAAGAGCCAAGGTATCTCGGTTAGAAGCTTCAAGAGACGAAATGCGAGATTTCAGTGAGCTTAATTCTGACTCGCTCGACGTGGATGATGACCTGAGCGTGGCGATCTCCGACTCTAACGTAGCCCGGGCGTTTTCTAGAAGGAATTAGATTGCCACACAATGCAAAATAAAGAAAGGGAAAAGGTTGCAATCAATTACCAGATTCCTTCAGATTCCGTCTCAAGTTCTCGACTTCTGCATGACCTTTCTCGACCGAAGCCTTGAGCACCTTAATCTTGGACTCACCGCTGCGGACAGCATTTTCAAGCTCTACCTCCAAGCGAAGCTTGTCAGACTTGAGCTCATCATTCTCCCGCGCCTTTTTAGTGATTGCTTCCAGCAGCTGATTGACGAGCTCGACGGTAGGGGCTTCTGTAAGCGTAGTGAGGGTCGATTGGGGTACTGAGTAGTGCACAGAGAGGTATGGCAATTCCACAGTAGCGGTAGCCATGGTGAGTAACAACACCGCGCTATCGAGGCAAGCAAATCCTCAGCTCTGCAGTGCCTACAAGCCGTACTGTCGTGGGAAATGATCGCGCGAAGAACTCGCGTATAGGAGATTGATGCAAACGGTGTGGCAGCGCGTATGGTGCGCACTGCTTTGAAATAAAGCATTCAACGCTCCGGGCAATGAACTTATAACATGGCATTAAGAAAGGAAACAAGAATGAAGAAACAAAAAAGAAAACATAGGATGTGCTGCCGATAAGCTAGCACCCTATCGAAAGGATTGAGTTGGTAAGTTGAAAGGATGATTGTCGAGAGGACCTTGGGCCGCGAGCTAGCAGCTGTGTCACGTGCAGAATCGCAATCTTGACGATGTCGCCTCGGACCCTGGCGAAGCTCTAGGATTCATCCACAGAAAAATACAATTAGTACTCTGCAGTCTCTGTGCTTCTGTGCTGAGACTCTACATTCTACAGATGGGTGTCTCCACTAGTAGCCTCATCATCACTCATACGACTCGAAGTCTTTGGTGAAGCCGGCAGGCACCGTCCTTTGTTCAAGTTACCTTCTATCTGTTCCTCCAGGGCACATCAGTTTTTCTCTTTCTGACAAGAGCTGTGCAAAGTGTATTCCCTAGACAATGTCGTACCTGCAGCAGCAGCTCAAGAGCTTCAACTCCAGTGTCATCGACTCAGCGAGTCGACTGCCACAGCAGAAGCGCGTCAACCCCTCAGCCAGCAACTCGCAGGTACCATCCTCTGCGCCTACGCCAACTCCTACCCCTGGTGGCGATATAAAAAAGAAGCGACATGATGCGGACATCGTCTATTCGCAGCCTGCAAATACGGGCACGGGCAAGGATATCATGACTCAAGTTCTGTTCGCAACCGAGCACATGAAGTCAAAAGGCGTACCCCTCAAGTTCTCGGACATCGTCTCATATCTCTCTCTCCAAAATCGTGCCAACGACCCAGGCTATATTCAGGCTCTCAGGAGTATTCTCCGGGTTCACGAGAAAGTCGAATATGACCCCGCCGGCGCTAATGGAGAAGGCACATTCAGGTTCCGTCCACCGCACAATATCCGTACTGCGGAGCAACTCCTTCAGAAGCTGCAGTCCCAAACAACTGGGGCCGGTATGAGCGTCCGAGAATTGCGGGAGGGTTGGCCAAACGTGGAAGAGACCATCAACCAGCTGGAGTCCGAAGGCAAGCTCCTTGTCACAAGGAACAAGAAGGACGAACACGCCAAAATGATTTGGGCAAACGACCCATCCCTGATGCAACATTTCGATGATGAGTTTCGTCAAATCTGGGAGAAGATCAAGGTACCTGATCAGCAAACCGTGAAAGAGGAACTGGAGAAGGCCGGTATTACACCAACGAGCAAGAACAAGGTTGTCAAGGTGCGACCCAAAGTCGAGCAGAAGAGGACCAAGAAGCCTCGACGGAGTGGAAAGACGACTAATGTTCACATGATGGGTGTTTTGAGAGATTACTCCCATCTAAAACCCTAGCACTATATTTGTCCGGGAGTTAGTTCCTTTTTTTTTTTTCTTCACTACCTGGACTGTTAAACCATTATCTTTAGATGGGGCTGGAATTTTGCATTGCTACTGGCGTTCAGATGTGGTCTTTACACCAAGGATGATTACGGTTCTGTCTTATTCGGGGCATTTTCTAGCTACTAGGCACATGCTTTTGCTGTTTTCCCAGGCCTGGTCAACTTCGATCTAAATGGCGCATTGTTTTTATAGGGATGCTTACATGCAACAAAAATCGATATAATTTCAAATAGAGAGATGTGCATTAACGCAGTGAAGACTATGCCTTATATTTTACAGTGTAGCTTCGGGATTATAAGCGCATATATCTAAACGTTCTTCAAGCATATAGATCCTAAAGGGCGAGACTTTGTGCCTGAGCAATTTTGATTGTTCTATCTATCATACTCATCTAGACCCCTGGGCCTCACCTAAGGCCTTTTCTCGTAAAATGTACACATGCTTGAAAACTCGAAAGGTAACAGCCAACAAGAACATCAAGCGGAACAACCACACAACCGCCAAGTGAGAGATCGCGTCGAATGAAAGGATACAAAAAAAATAAAACGAAAAAGTAAGGGAAAGGAAGAAGGGGTATATGACTCACAGGATTCCAGTGGTCAATGTTTCTTCCCGTTAGCAGCTTGAAGAGCACCAGGACCCTCCACCTGCTCGAGATATTCTACCAAATCCTCAATGGTGCAGACCTTAAGTCCCCACCGCTTACCGAACTTCAAACACCCATCTCGGCGCATCATCCCATTGTTCCCCTGGATCTCTGCAACACCCTCGACCTGCTCCCCGTCTTCCACCAGCTCCGCAATAACAGCCGCCGGACGTTTTCCTGCTAGACGACAGAACTCAACCGCTGCCTCCGTGTGACCTCTTCTCTCGCGAACGCCACCGCGGCGAGCTTCGAGGGGCAAAATGTGACCGGGCCTCCGGAAGTCCAAGGCGCTGGCATCGGGTGCCGCTAGCGTGCGGCATGTAAGGGAGCGGTCATGCGCGGATATACCGGTCGTAGTAGAGGGGTGGCTCGAGTCGATGGAGACGGTGTATGCGGTTCCTTTCGGGTCGGTGTTTTCAGCTACCATTTGGGGAAGCGAGAGGTGTGCAGCGATTTCGGGTGTAATAGGAGCGCAAATCAGGCCGCTATGCATACCGGGGGGGGGAAATTGTCAGATAATGTTCTAAACATGATCTTCCTGAGGGTATTATCTCCACAGGTGGGCCGTACCTCGTGTATCTGACCAGGAAAGCCATCTGGGCATCCGTGATAGACTCCGCGGCAATGATAAGATCACCTTCATTTTCGCGATCTTGTGAATCCAGGACGACTATGAATTCCCCATTTCCTGTCATAAAATACATCGCATTAGCAACTGTGGACGGGGGACGAAATTTTGAGGCCTTGTTTTGCGCTGGAAGAAAACGAGGGGCAGCTGTGAGACGCGAATATATGTGGACTCACTGAAAGCATTTATCGTATCCTCAATTGAGTCGAACTGCAAGTTTTGATCGGAAGAAGGCATGACGGGCTATCTATTGACCAAAAGTAAAGGTGGAAGAAAAGAACGGCGTTGCGAGCACGCAAAGTGGGGAAAGACAGAAAAGCGTGAAAAAGAAGGGTATGTCTCGTGACTCGCGTCCCCAAATCAAGTAAAAAGCTCAATCCGAATGCTGTCGCGATTTCAGTACCAGTGGTTATTCAATCTATTTATTGAATTAAAGCGGAGAAGTAAAGTGAACTTCGGGCAAGAAGGACGATACGCTTGAATGATGCACTTGAATGATCCATGCGACCTCGGCGAGGAGGAGTGCGGGGGAAGCGATTTGGCACAGGTTTCGAAGAACAAAATAATCACGCCGAAAAGCAAATGCGACGGGGCTCTGGATTAAATAAATGTAGACTCCAAAACGTGAACCACAACCAGAGCAGGACCGTCCAAGGAAGAATCGTCAATTAATAAGACGTATCTAATGCTTAACAAACTGGGGTCATCACCGAGGCATTTTAGGCCGCGCGAACTCCACTGACGATGCCGGCAGCAACCGCAAACATCGCCTCCCACAATATCAGCCAGGTGGAGAAGAAAATTGAACTATGACTGAAGAATAGCGAAGGAAGGGAGGAATCAGCAAGGATTCAGATATGTCAGTTCCTGATCTAACCCGAATGAGGTCTTTTATTTCGTCAAAGCACACGTTACATCATATCTGCCACATGCAATGACGCCAAAAAAGAAAACTTTGTATGTGAAACTGAAAGAAATGTAGTTCGTCCATCCGAACTGCGTCCTTGGAAAGTCAAGAAGACCAAAAAGGGAAAAGGCGGCAGCGCGTCCAATTGTGTAACACTCCCCGCTTAGGTTCAAGTCAAAATGATTCAAATCAAGCCATGCCTAATCTACCTATCCATCGTACCTCGTCGGCCTGCGTTTCCAACGCTTGTCGCATTCGTCCGGCATACTCCCGTTCTCGCTGTCTCTCTTCAAGCCTCCGACGTCGCAACTCTTCACGCTCTGCCTCATCAAGATTTTGGTCTATGGACATATCGTCAACCTCATATTGATCTTCATCAGGATCCGCGGGAACTGAGAACCTGACGCGACCGATCCGGTCACCAGTCCAGATGAGAAGCTCATCTCCTGTCAAATTCCCGCCAGTGGGAAGAATCCTGCGTCCGACCTCACTAGGGTTGGAGGTGGACGAGTCGGTAGCGAATAGACGTGCCGACCCTTGGACTCCATCATCTAAGTCAGAATTATCATCTTGGTTGCCGGATGTGCGTGAGAAAGATCTCGGTTCTTCGGGTCGATTCCACTGAGAATGAGGAAGCGTTTCTCCCGTGTTGATGTTGAAGCGACGAACCTCGACTCGTCCGTCCCTCTCGGCCCACTTGATATTGCCATCGGCGTCAGAATAAACAAGACGAGTCCCGTGAGATTGCACTGAGAGCAACTTGGATCTTGCAGCGCTCTGCCGATTTCGGTACAGCAATGAGAGATTAGAAGACGCATCAGAGAGCCCATTACTCTGATGCTGAGCTGACGAAGCTAGATCGTAAAGTTCGAGAGACCCTCGACCATTATATTCACCGCAGGCCACTACGATGTGCGACCTGGGCCACGTCGAATCTGAGGAAAGAGGGAACTGGGAAGGAGGAACCGTAGCAAGACCGCAGAGTCGGCCACCCGAATGAACCGTGTTCTGTAATCTAGGGAAGAACCGACGATCGTAGCACATTATACTTGGAAAGCGACCCACGAGGAGGATAGTGTTAACATGAGGAGCCGGCGGATGTAGAATCGACAAGGCTCCAGGCTGGAAGAGTGGCGCATAATTAGCATCTTTATCAAAAGGGACTGAACTCCGAATCCGACGTGGTGGTAATCCGTTGGACTTGAGCCGCAGGAGAGGCGAGTCTGGATGAGTGAAAACTCGCGACTCCGAAACCGAGTGAGTGATTTCCCTCTCGCAGAGCAGACTTATGGCTTCTTCTTCTTCCGGAACGGACAGTCTAGAGTCGTATAGCTGTAGACTCAGGGTAGTGGCCAGAGTAAGTGGCACTGAGTAGTCCGTTTCTTGAGATATAGAAAATATCGACCACGGATATCGCTGCTGCGAAACGACTTTCAAGGTTTCTAAGTCGACCTCATTAAGAATATTCCCTACAGCAAGATATGCCCGTCGGCGTATCGAATCCACATTCACGGACTCGCCCACACCGACAAAATCCGCAGCATGTTTCGACTTCAACACTGCTGGCGTTTCCCTCCTTCGGGACATGTCTGTTGTCAAAATTCCGGGAGCGCTCATTCCGATGATCCTTCCCTTCATACCTTGCGCTTGGGAGGAATGAGAGTGGTTCAGATCCCAAATGCAAACACTGCCATTCTCCAGCGGTGCAACAACTTTATTCTCCCTTGCGGAAGTCCAGTCCCGGAACAGCCCCATGCCCTTGACCTCGTGAAACTCCTTTCGCCAACCATGTTCCCGCCCAGTATACGGATGCTGTAGCCAGCTGAGAGATATCGGTCCGTGCCTGGCTATATATTCCGAATACCAGTCCACATCCTCCCCTTCGTATGAGGGATCCCATTCAGCTGCCGCTCTGGATTGTATTGCCTGAGAAGACAGGCCAGACAAATCTCCGTTACTTTCATTGAACGTCGCAGTGGGCTGCTGCTGAATCAATGAATGCGAGCTCTGCCCCGGCAAACTGATGGGGACAGAGGGTCTTGACCCCCTCAGGAGGCTCTCGACCGCCGTCGAGCTCGAGCTCGAACGCAAGGCTTCCGTGGCGCTCCATGACTCCTGATAACAGTACAATCTCCACCTGCTATTATTTCGCGCGAGAGTGAAGAACAGCTTCGAGACTGACTGGAGCTTCACTTGGTGCTGTGGCGGAAGATCTAGAGGGATTATGCTTAGTACCAGGTCCGGAAGGTGATCGAAAGTAAGGCGGCGGGTGAGAGAAAATTGCATCATGCACAACCGTCATTTACCGCATTCAGTAGTAGTAGTACTTACAGTCGATGATCTTGATCAGAAGCTCAACAGGCAGCTTGTCCATGAGGGGAAGGGAGCGAAATGAAGGGACACCATTGGGATTTGTTGGGAGGGCAGAAGCTGCTCGGTAAATGGAGTTGTCTGGAGCGTTTATACACACTCTTGATCAAGGGCTATCAGGTCGGATATGTCCCTCTGCGGGCCCGAGAGCGCGGGGGCGGTCCAGACCGTCACGTGATTGAATAGCTGTCAAGGGATGCCTGGCTTAGGCAAAGACGCGCGCTGCAGGTCGAATGCGAACTCCACCACCGGCTCTTCTGTTGCGCCCACATGCATTCAACGCATGACTTGATCCTACATAATAATGAAGGCTAGACTCCGTCGGAATTCCATGTCGGAACTGTTTGCAACTCGGTCCTGCAAGTAACACCGTGTCAGCTCTTACGCTGCATCGTTGTGCTGACGATCCACTAAATTTCTCATTGCATTTAATATAGCAAGCAACCTCTGCGGTTCGGGAAAAGACGCGATATGGGCCTGAATTTCCGTCCAAGAGCTGGACATCCATGCATCGACCATGTAGCGATACCTTAATGGTCGTCGGCTGAATCGCACCTCGGGTTCAGCTGGGAGTTCCCGTCCATGCACATGGATTGTACAAAATTGGAGCCAATCAAGATTTTACTAGTATCCCACCTGAACGTGCCTTCTCCGTCATTGATATTCCATGCACCCGCCAGCGTAACACCCTTACATGGTGTGCATTAGTGCAGAAAGGAGAACATCGCTAAGACAAAAGAGATGAAGAGTGCAAAACATACAAGGCGCGGAGCGCATGATAGGAGAAGAAATGGGTGGCCTTTCGCTATGCATAAAGTGGTGGTTTAACAGGCTCAGGTGTCTGGCTTGTACACGGCATCCTTGCAGAGAATAGTCACTTTCTTGAAGAATCGCCTCCATTCCAAAGGATCGCCTTTCGCCTTGAGAAACTCAATCTCGAAGAGGCTATCAGAGACACACTGCATAATGACTTTCCCTTGGAGCATGCACATCCTGCCATCTTTAGCAGCTACTGGGACCACTGCTGAGGTGTCTCCTGCGGAAACTGACGGAATGGCCGGCACAGGAACTCCAAGTCGATGCAGGGCTTCACAGACAAGAGGAACCAAAAGTTTGAGTTCCCAGGCGGAATAGAATCGTGTCATAGGACGAGATGGCACGATATCAAAAAATCTCTGCGCCTTCTGTGTTCGGCTTAGAGGTACAGAGGGGCAGGGCGAGAATTGAGACATGGACGGTTCATCTTCAAGGTAACCTCCCATGGAAACTGAAAAGGGGTTGGATGTTGGTTGAGTTGACGAGAAGGTATCAGTGATCGGATAGTAAGGTGTATCCCAGTCTACTAGCATTACCCCTACCGGTACCTCAGGCTGAGTGGAAGAGATCCTGATCGTAGGCGCATCGGAGCTGTCGTCGACATCCATTGCGTCCACAGGCCGACGATGTGCAGCGGAAGAGAACGGGTCCTGAGAGAAATCAATGTGAAGTGATTCAAACATCGTAGTTGCCAGATTTATTGGGTCTCTCAACCGGCCGTCATCTGATAGATATTTGTTCTGACGGGCAAACCAAGGATGCCTTCGCACGTCCTCGAGAGTGAACCGTTTGACGGGGTCTACTCTCAGCATACCTCTTATCAAGGAGGACGTAGCTGTGGGTAGTTTCTGCCACAACTCATCAGTCGTTCGCGAGTTCGTCGCAACATACTCATGGTACTCGTAGCTGTCATCCGTAGGGCTATCCCACGGGGTATTGCCCGCCAGTAAAACAAAGAGAACGATTCCGCATGACCAAACGTCGACAAGATCAGCTCGGTACCCTTTCCCTTTTGCCTGGCCACGGGAGCTGCACGAGATAACCTCCGGCGCGATGTAAGGGGGACTCCCGCAAAATGTGGTGGCTAGTTTCGTCTCTCCTTTGTACTCGAATAAGGTCGCGAGACCGAAATCCGCGATCTTCAGATTCCCATCTGCGGACAACAGGATGTTCTCAGGCTTGATGTCTCTGTGCCCTACACCCTTGGAATGCATATAACTGACCGCACTGATGAGTTGTGAAAAGTAAACATGGGCAATGTCCTCACCAACGCCCTCATCCGCCTCGATCTTGTCGAAGAGATCCCCTCCGTCAGCAATCTCCATAGCTATCCATCGCCAGTTGACATCTTCCCCAGTTTGGAAGAAGGCTATTATATTATTGTGACCACCAACATGCTTGTGCAGTGCCACTTCCATCTCTATCTGTCGAGGACTGATGTGACCATGGCGGGCGGCATAGTCCTTGTTGATGAACTTGACGGCGAAGATAGGGCTCTCCGATTGGGCTGGACAGGCCTTTTTGATGCTATGAGATAGAAGAACGCGTTAGAAATGCTGGATGATACAGAAACAAGTAGGCTACATACCACGCATAGGCACCTTGTCCGATTGTTGGAGACACAATGCGGAAGGGCAGGTCGTTCGGTAAGGGAGCCAGCTGGGAGTGGTGCATCGCGGACAAGTCTGACGTTCAACCAATGTAGGAAGGCAATAACTATGCGCCTTTGTATAGTCTGTAATACCTCCACGGAGAATTAAACCTCTGGGCCATAATGGGTGCACCGAGCATAGTGCCGTACTGTAGGAGGCAGGTAGATTATCTTGGAAACTTTCCACGCCGCGGAGCTTTTTTGTCGAAACCGCGGTGCACGGGAAACGCGAGCCACTTTATCCTCTTTGAGTAATGTGTTGACGGGCCTTGTTATCGACACCGTGTAAGACCAACATGCATCACAATGCTTTTTTCCGGTGGCGTATGGTGCACCGTGTGAACTCGTCTCGATAAGAACCGACTGTACAGGACAATAGGATCTGCATGGCGGACTTCAGTGTCGACGAACCTACTCGTTCGATGGTTGCCCAAGATTTCCAGCCTGAGTCACATTCACTTTCATTGTAACTACCTGTGATATCAAATTTGAATAGCTTTACTTGCATGCTGCTCCCTGTTATCTGTTGAAATCAGTCTTGGTTGCTGATGCAAGTACCGTTCTAATGCGTTGCCGGGGTCTGTCTTACTTCCTGGTGGAGTTCTACGAGCTGTAAACAAAGGAACCACGAAACCATCCCTGTTAAACTTCCCAACCTCTTCAATATCGTTCTCTTTCTCCCTTCTTACACGCTGTCCCAATTACTTGTCAGTAGACAGTCACTGCTCTTTTCTCAATACAATCTTATTTTCTTGACGACTTTGTCGGACATCCCATCGTTTCGTTAGGTGCTCTGGGCCATCCAGCTCTCTTTTTTTGCTTGCATCGGTACTGTCCAGTCGCGGCCCCATCGACACCTGCCCCTGCGACAGCACTGTAAACGTTCCCTTATTAAGTACTGAGCGATAGATCGGTTTCGAAGAAGACTGTCACCTACATTTGATCCCGGTGATATGGATTACACCATGGATGACCTTCAGAACTCAGCGCCGGACGCCCATGAAGCGTCCAAGCTGAGCTCGTCAGCGCAACGGAGTGATACCCAAAGCGTGACTAAACGGTTCGTTCACTTGAATTAAATTTTATGAGAGGATTTACAGCGTGCTAACTCAGTATATTCTTCTGCTTGACCAGTCTACAATCCGAATTAATGCAGCTCATGCTCTCTCCTTCCCCTGGGATCTCCGCCTTCCCCAACGCGGACGGAAACCTTCTCTTCTGGACTGCCACTATCACAGGCCCAACGGAGACGCCTTACGATGGACTCACTCTGAAGCTCTCCTTTGAGTTCCCGAACAACTACCCCTACTCTCCGCCGACGGTCCTCTTCAAGACGCCTATCTATCACCCCAACGTCGACTTTTCCGGCCGGATCTGTTTGGATATCCTAAGGGACAAGTGGAGTGCTGTGTATAACGTGCAGAGCGTACTGCTTAGCTTGCAGAGTTTGCTGGGAGAACCGAATAAGTAAGTGAACTGACGACGGACGTGTCGATCTACCTTGACATCTCGTGGATTTTGACTGATTTGGCAATAGCTCGAGTCCGTTGAACGCTCAAGCTGCCGAACTGTGGGACGCAAACCAGGAAGAGTTCAAAAAGCATGTTCTTACCAGACACCGCGACGTTGAGGATCTCGAGTAGTACGGAGAAGCCAGAGGACGGAGGACTTATACATGCCAGGCCTGTAATGAAGATAGGGTCATGATCATGATCATGAGTTCCAAGGTTGTCTATATGGATGCGGCGTGGCGCAATGCGTGCATATGCATGTCTGATAAGCTGGTTACGGAGTTTCTGCGTTAGGTGTCATTTCGTTTTCTTCTACTTGCTTTCCGTCTAGGACAACTTTGGCCTGCTCTCGTCTCTGCTTGTCATATTGATATTCTCACTTTCAGCAGGTAGAAGTGCAGAGTACAGTTAGCCATTAATAGCATAGTGTCTATTCCTCGGCCTGGACTAGAAATGTCCAAGTCTATTCTCGTTTTCGCGACTGGCCATCCCAGGCAATTAAACGCAGCTGCCTACCTATGTATTCTCGGCTACGTGGTGTGATTACTGCTTGCTTGACGACGTATATAGCATTCACACCGCGTCTACAATGTCAAATCAGAATGTTCCATACTCGAGTTGAGTGTCAATCCAGACACAACCGCTAGCTTCAACACTGTATATTCAACAGGAGACTCAAAAATATTAAGACAAATGGTAAGAAAAGGGAGAGGGATACAGAACAAAGACATGACACATATATATATCCGATGCACGTAGCTCGCATCTCCACCCCAGAGAAGGACTTTCCTTATGAAGACGTCGCGTTCGAAGGGGTGAAGTACTGCTGCTGGTCCTTGATCAACATCCCCGCGAAAGAAGCACTTGTGAACGTGCTCAGAGCGCCCGTAAGCATAGCACTGACGGCTACTCTAGACACGTCACCGCTGCGACCCGGAGCAATTTGAGCCAGGACACCAATTTGGTTCCCCAGAGAGCCGATGTTGGCGAAACCACAGAGGGCGTAGGTCGCGATCAGACGGGAGCGGGCGCTGAGGTCGGCGTAGTAGTCGTCGTGCTGAAGGGCATTGTAGGCGACAAACTCGTTCTAAATAATAAGACTGTTAGGTTTCGGAAACACCCTCTGTTCTATTTCTTTTCACAACTTACAGTGACGATCTTCAATCCAATCAGTTTTGCTACTTTGTAGATATCGTTGCCCTCTCGAGATACGCCCAGGAGGAACGAGATAGGATAGCAGATGTACCCAATAACCATTTCGATGCTCAATGGCGGATGGTTGATGTTCAGATAGTGACCCCACCATTTGAGTAGGCCATCGCAAAGAGCAACGAGGGAGATGATGCAAAGGAGAGTCGAAGCAATCATGGCAGCGATCTTGAGACCCAGCCAGGCTCCCCGAGCGAAAGCATCCAGGGCATTGGCGGCGCGGTGTTCTGTGTCCTCTGGGACGACCACACGCCCAGACGTGAGAGTCTCCTCTTCTTCTGGCCAGCGCATCTTCGACACCGCCAACGACGCGGGGATACTCATCACGCAGGATGAGACGAGCGCCTGCGCATTTATACCCATGCCAATGTAGGAGATCAGCACGCTTCCTGCAATTGTCGCAAACCCAGAACACATAACTTGGTGGATCTCTGCCATGGTCATATGCGGCACAAACGGACGGATAAGCATAGCGGACTCGCCCTGCCCTATGAAAGGCGATGCAGCAGCCACGACGGCTTCGGCGCCAGACACGCGCATGCTCCAGAAAAAGAAGGTAGCTGCCTTGACCACGAACCACTGCAGGATGTTGAAGTAGTAGAGCAGCTGAACCAGGGAGACAAAGAACATGATAGCTGGAAGGACACCGACGAGAAACCATCCCACCGACGGGACGCTGGCTGATGTCAAAAATGCAACTCCGTTATCGGCAAAGCCTAGGAGATTCCGCGCTCTTGCGGAGATGAAGTTGAAAATATCGTAACCAGCCCGGGTACGGAGGACAAAGAGGGCCACAATGTATTGCGAGAGCATTCCCACAATGACCGTATGCCAGACAATCTTTTTCCGGTTTCTGGACGTGACCCAGAGCCCGAAGAGAAAAACAGCCAACCCGAAAAGACTCACTGCACGGTTGTCCCGAGTATTGTCTGCCGTCTCGTCGGACACAAACGTACCGAGGAGAATGACGGCGACCGTCAACAAGGCGCCGCAGGGGATTCTGAGCCGCTCCGGGATGACGCCGACCACCCGTGGAGTTACTACATTCCAGAGCCTAAAAACGGGTTTTGTCACGATCGTGACGGGGATATAGAAGGTGACGATCCGCAGAGTGATTGCAAGCCAGACCAAGAAGGGGACGACCCAGCCCAAGTCATGGCGATGAAGTATGAGACCCGCGATCCACCAACTGAAAGAATTAGTTATATTCTTTTCGTATTACACGATTCAATAGACATCATCGTCTAGACAGGGAACTTATGCCACTCACCCGGTGAACAAGAGGAAGATAACCGCATAGGCAGCATGCCGCCAATGCTTGAGCACCCGCCGATGCCAGGGGCGCTTGGGATAGCTCTCTCCCGTTTGCTCAAGGTCTTCAGTGCTGCTGGAGCTTTTCTTAACGTGCTCGAGCGGACTTGGATCTGACACAACATTCTTCTCGAGAGTTGGATCTTTGGCGTAAACTACAGTCTCCTCCCTGCCACGCTCCGCGAAGGCCGTATGGCTATGATGAGCATGGTGATGTTGATTGGCAGGATCCAGAACGGGATCTATTGGATGCGTAGTGGTCGTCGTTGTCACCTCCGGTGTGTCAGCGGCCATGCTGGATGGTAAGCAGTCGTAGGAAGTCTGGAGACCTGATCCTGGGTACCCAATTCCAGCGTCTTTCCTGTTCTGTTTTGTTTTCTTTTCTTTTTTCTTCCCCTTCTTATTCTTCCCGTACTCAACAATGGCTGTGGGTCGTTGAGAGTAAATCAGACAATGTGGAGGGAGAGCGAGCTGTGTATCTGGACCATAGCACAGAAGTCTCAATGGGAAAGCAGTCGCTAGACCAGTACGTCAGGGACGGAAGTGAAGGAAAAAATAAATATAAAATAAATAGGTCATGCATACTACGTAGATAAGAGGCGACGATTAAAGGGCACAATGGGCTGATAGGGCTGATAGGACTGATAGGACTGATAGAGTGATGCGACGTTCACGCTCAATGCTGGTCATTAATTAGCAAGGTAAGCTGTGAAAAGTACGACTTGGATATCAGGCTGGCGAGTCAACTGGCCACCAGCACGATAAGCCGCCCGTTGCACAAGCTGAGTGTGCGGGGAGAAAGGATTTTGATGAGCCTGGAGTGGAAGCCCGACGGGTAGTAACCCTAGTTTCTCTGAGCCTTTTCCTCTATCAGTTACGATCTCAACAGCTCTAAAAACTCAATTCTCCATCTCCGATAAGAGGGTTGCAGCACTAGGGGTCGGACACGTCCAATGATCTCCCGGAAGATCGTTTGCCCTTCATGTAATTGCCATGTCGGGGCGCCTTCTGGTGCTTGCGTAGAACATCTTAGTTTCGAAACATACGAGCGCTATGGACTTCGGAGCTGGGATATTTCGACTGCGTACTCCGTATCTCCGTGTGTTCAACTGCCAAGTAGATAGCGCCCGTATTCTGATATCGTGTTGATTGTTACGTTGCAAGATATCTCTTGGCAGTTTGATTCTTTGCGTGTGCCACGTCGCGTCGAGCCGCTCGGAAATTTCTTGAGTTGCAATGAGATCTTCGACAATCGGAGATTGCCGACACGCATGAATACCTAATCCTCATGTTCACCTCCTCCAGGCTAGTCCAAACTTGCTCAGGCGATATTGGTACCACTATCTTTGCCCAGCAGCGCTCTAGCCTTGTCGGCATATCTTCGCCAGCTACTGCAAGCTGGATACTTGACAGCATCTAATCAGAATATTCTGCCAGCAGGGCCGAACACAGCCGATCATTGGTTGGCATGTGGGTTCTGACCAGAGCTCCACAACAGCTTAATAATAATAGCCTAGATTGCGATTCATATCCATGTTCTGTAGTTTCCAAAGGTGCTTCAGCGTGTTTGGAGGCTTCGAAGAGGCACTCTTTGCAAGAGCCCTTGGCTAAGATTCATAATCAGCCATTTCCGGAGTTAACGGCCGGCCCCTGTTATGCCCACTCGGCTATGTCTTATTGAATAGCGACGGAAGTCAAGGATTACCTCTAGGATACTATGCTCAGGCAATGGCGATAGACTCTTGCCGCGACATCCCGTGACACAATCGCTTCTCTGTTATTTCGGAAATATTAATATTCACGTATTTGACCGAGGATATTCCGCCGATATCCACCCAGATGTATCCCTGCGTAGTCTGTCGAATCTGCTATTCCGACCGCCTGGACCTCTAAGGCAGAAAAGTCAGCAATATAGGGCCGGCTTTAGGGAGGCATTGCCTCCAGTATAATACGAGGACGCCCAACCTGGAAAGCCGAAATTATGAAGAAACTTGGCTAAGACTTGCGGTGCCTGTCTGAAGGGAATATTCTTGCTATTGACCAGAAGATGTGCAAGGCAGTATGTAGTTGGAATGTTCATTTTCCAGGAGCCATGATCGTAGAGCAATGGGAATGTAATGTTGTACCTGCTACCAAGTTGGTAGCATCCACGGATCCATCACGCCTTCGGAACCGGTATTCAGCAAGGGCCAACAGCGGGGCCCATTCAGGTCAAGTTACGGATCGGAGAGCGGGGAAGTTGGAAGCTATCCTTGCTTCGAACGTCTATGTCTACGAGTATAGTGTAGATCATCCGATCATGTATGTCAGGATCTGAAGGGATGTGAACAGATACTTGATTAGTAGTACTGTCTTCGGTCGTACATTGTTGAACTGGATTACCGCGTTCGGTGTAGCAAATAAACGGATGCATGATTATCCGATAGCGCATCATACATGTAGGCAGAATCAGATGGACGCGTGTGGGCTTACGATCCATACTACCAGCTAGCCGATAATATTCCCCTGATTTGTTCCACTATTTCATATCTCTTAGTTTTAGCACACTGCTACGGATCGCTGGCGTCCGTTTGGAGACCCCCACCTTCAATCCTTCGAGGATGCGGACTAGATACACTATCGATCTAGGGAGGGGAAAGCTTAAGAAAACTGTCATCTAAGAAACCGCTGTCCTCGTCTTGCTCCCGTATTTCGCCAACTACCCTGTCTTTTATCCTCTCTGCTACTAGTCTTTCTTTGCTGTTTATGAAAAAAAAAAAAAGAGAAGACTAAAGAAAATCAGCTCAATGCAAAAGTAACCCCGACTCGGAGTATGTGTCGCTGGTGACTAAATCCATATCGACATCCCAATTCGAAGACCTGCGGCCTGGTGCTTACACTTTCAAGCAGGAAGAAGGGGAAAAAAAAATAAATTCAGCGATAGAGAGAGATAAGATAGATTATTTCTTCATATCGTTCCGCTCCGTTTCCCAGCACAAATAGGGCGATTACGGTCTTTTTCCAAACATGCGGACGGAAGAAGATCTCAAGTGGGAGGCCGAAGAAGGCGTTCCGCGAGTTGAGGATCCTTTCATCCAAAAGTACCTCCACGGGCGCGATGCCTTGATAGCAGAGGAACAAAAGCAAAGACATGGTTAGAGCTCTAACTCCGCGTTTGATGCATCCAATGTCGGCTCTGTAAAGAAGAGTTACCCGGAAAACTGATCTCCTCGTCGCAGACTTCAACCTCCGCAGGTCTCTGTCTCCCGTAGCTGCTCAAGCGAGCAGGATCGTCTCCCAGATTCGTGCACGGGAGCTGAAGTATGTGTGGACCAAAGACATGGAAGAGGACATTGCCCATCAGTCCGACGAGATCCTCTACCCTGGCGTGATGTTTAACCTGGCCAAGGGCCGGATGGAGAATACCGATCTCTGGAAGATCGTGGAGAAAATGCCGAAGGGCTCTCTTTTACATGCTCATTTTGAAGCCATGTTTGATATAGATTTCATGGTAGATCAGGCGCTTTCTACTCCGGGCATCCATATGTCGGCTCCGAAGCCGCTGTTGTCTCAGAAGGACTACGAGAAGGCGCCATTCGCCTTTCAATATTCTTCTCGCCCAGCGAAGAAATCGGAGAACCTGCCCACCGTGTGGGACGCAGGCTACGAGCCCTCATCACTAATTCACATCCAACATGCGGCGGCATCATTCCCCGACGGTGGTGAGCCAGGATTCCGCGCGTGGTTGAAGAGCAGATGTATCATCACCCCAGAACATTCGTACAGCCATCATCACGGAGTGGATGCGATCTGGGACATATTTAGACGCACGTTTCCTATACTCAAGACGATTCTTTTTTACGAGCCCATTTTACGGTCCTGTATGCGCCGTCTGCTACTGCAGCTTTCCGATGACGGCATAAGGTACGTGGATTTCAGAATCGGTTTCCACTTCGACTACCAGCGAGAAGGCACCGATATACCGGAAGAAGACTATGTCGAGTTCTGCCGGGTATTTAAAGAGGAGATCGAGCTTTTTAAAACCACGGAGGAAGGAGAGATGTTCTACGGGGCGCGGATTATCTGGTCGATCCTACGTATATTTCCGGATCGCGATATCATTGAGAGCATGAAGCAGTGCATCCAGGCGAAGAAGGCGCACCCAGATGTTATTTGCGGATTCGATGTGGTCGGTCAAGAAGACCAGGGGAGGCCGCTCGTCGATCTAGTTCCGATTTTATTCTGGTTCCGCAAACGCTGCGTGGAGGAAGGGGTGGAGGTTCCGTTCTTTTTCCACGCCGGAGAGTGTCTCGGTGATGGTGACGAAACGGACCACAACCTCTTCGATGCTATTCTTTTGGGCACCCGAAGGATCGGACATGGATTCTCACTCTACAAGCATCCTCTTCTCATTGACCTGGTCAAAGAGAAGAAGATCCTCATTGAATGCTGTCCAATCTCCAACGAGATCCTCAGACTCACAAGTTCGATCAAGTCTCATCCGCTCCCCGCTCTTTTATCCCGTGGCGTCTCGGTATCACTGTGCAACGACGACCCAGCCATCCTCGGACATGGGAAGAATGGCCTCACCCACGACTTCTGGCAGGCGTTGCAGGGGTTGGAGAACATGGGTATAGAAGGTCTCGCCATGGTTGTAGAAAACTCGATCCGATGGAGTTGTTACGAAGACCAATCGACTGCAGAGTGGTTAGCTGAGATTCGAGGTGGGATCATGGGAAAGGGGCTCAAGGCAGCTCGACTGCGGGAGTGGTATGCAGACTTCGAGATGTTCTGCGGATGGATCGTGTCCGAGTTTGGCGACGAAGAGCCTGATCATGCCGAAGTAGAAAACTAGAAGCCTGAGGCCCAAGTTAGACGCCTAAGCGGAAGACTGTGAGGGCTTGCGTGAACTGTTAATTATGTAGGTGCAATCATAGAGCGGCATCACGAGAGTGTGGGCAGTAATGACACAAGTTCTGGGTTGAGCGACAAACAACGCACGCTTCGGAGAGAACAGTAGAGAAAGAAACAAGAAAACTAGACAGATTGACCAAGCCTTCCTATCTGCAACAGGGTTCCGAGGTGCTCTACCTAGTTGGTGAGGCGCACATCGCTCTGGTGCTTTCTCCAAGTGATAGTGCTCAGAGTGGCTGATAGGCGTCATTCGCCGTCCTAGATTCCCCTCCTCCACCACCTGCCGGCTTCTGACTGGTGACACTTGTCGCTGGTTTGCTTCTCGCTCAGCCCCCTATCTCTTGCAGTTAAACTACCCTACTCCGATCAGAGTTTGAATTGACAAACGGCCGCCGGGCAGCAGCAAGGAGTTGGCGTGGTGCTGTTGCTCGCTCTAGTCCGAGGTGCCGGTGTCTCCTATTGCCTCTCGAACGTCATCCGAATCCTCTCCGCGATTTTGGGCATCGAGATCGACACACGACACCTCCATTTTTATTCCTCCTTTTGAGCTATCTATCCGTACTATGAACTACCTCCCATGACGGCCATCGCAACATAGGTGAGCCCCGGGCTCTTTGGCCTTCAATATGGCGTACTTCTTGCCCTCGTTTTTCCAAAAGCGGTTGCTTCGATATGCTCTCTCCCGTCTCGAGCTTGTTGATACCGAGGCGCTGGACCTCGACAGTTTGGGTATCCGATGGGGTCAAAGAAGCTCAGTTGAGTTACGCGATATTGGGTTGAAGTTAGAGGTGAGTGGAATATTGTCGACGGATATGGTTCCATCCTTATACCGATGCTGGAGTTCAGCGAATGCTACTGATTTTCCCGCTGCTCTTTGTCTCCCCCCTCTCTCTTTCTCATCAAAGGAACTGTGTTCTAATATTATCATGTATCTCTCAGAAATTATCTACTCTCCTTCGTCTTCCTCCCTCCACGGAGTTGCTCAGCGCTCGCGTTCAGCTCCTTCGAATCACCGTCCCGGCGGATATTTATAGTAGCGGGATCGTTTGCGAGGCCAGTGGAATTGATGTCCATGTAAAGGCCCTATCGGAGGAGCATCAGAATACGGAAGAAGACGCGAAGCAACGCAGTTCCACAGCTAAACATGATCTCAGTGGGGAGAAGATTCTGCCAAAGGCGGCCGATCTTGCAGAGTCCTTTCTCGAAACAGAACCCGAGGAAGAAAAAGAGGAATTGGAGGCGGCCATCTCTTCGCAATCGCAATATCTAAGGCGCGAACCATTGGGCGGTGGCGATGACGAAGATGATCTTGGACTCGGAGACGAACAGCTGTCGCTTCCAGGTTTCGTGGCTAGATTCTTGAAAGGTGTCGCGGACAGACTGCGGGTCGAGATCAAAGACATTTCTGTACGGCTTGACATAGAACTGAGACAAGATGGGATGTCTAAGAGGCAGCCGGAGGATCGACCAGACCTTGTCTCTGGTGTGCTGAGTGTTGGTGATGTGGCTGTAGGGGCCGTGTCTGCTCCTGGGGAAACAAGCGATATCGCACCTCGCAAGGAGGGCAAGCGACTGATCTCTTTCGCAGATGTAAATCTCTCGCTCATCTCTGATCCTGTGGTTTTCTCGAACTATTCTCGTTTTGCAGCTCCGCCATCGCCGTCTACCACAATGCAGTTAAAGGACGGCCAATCCTGGGGTAGATCACACTCGCCCTCCTTTCCGCCATCTCACTCGTCTCGCTCGGGATCCACTCTGGACATGACGCATTCAACGATACTTCAACGGTCTCAAGAAGGTGGGTTCCCGCATGCTGCTGAATCTCAGGATGTTGAACTGCCTCAAGATATTACAGCCTCCGGCTCTCAACACATGCGAGGCTCCACATACAGTTTGGACGGCAGGTTTTCGGACGCTGATACAGATTATGGGGAGAGAAATGACGGAGCGCTGGGACATTCTGGGAACTCTTCAAACGGCGCTTTTGACAGTCAGCTACTTGACAACCCGTCGTATCTGAATTCCGTGCTTGAAATTCAGCAGGATGGCGACGAACTAGAGAGTTCAACGACTCTGCCGCAAGACGAGCAATGTCATCCTGCAGCTAGGGATGATATGCACCACCAGAGTCCATTGATCGCTTCTGGACACTCAACTTCGGAGCATGGGGTGGATCAAAGCATGGCCTCAGTCGGTCGCAGCCAAGAATTTAGTTCCCACGAGTTTCCAGGAGACGATGCACTTAGTTGTGGAGACCACATGCACATGAATAATTCTCGAGTTAGAGGGCCTACTTCATCGGCTCTGGGAAGTGTTTACTCGGCCCCAGGAATACCCGCTCATCGAACGCCGCCATCACACGATTCTCGACCACCCTCCGAATCTGGTAGTACCGGCTCAAACTCTGGGTCTTCGGATGGGGATCTCTCAGAATCTAGGCTCTATTCCCACGAAGAAGCGCAGAGTATGTACATGAGTGCTCTCAGCCATGGCTCGACTTCTGAAAGTCCTGTGCCCGGCCTACCGGGGGCTTGGGCATCTGGAAGGAGCTTTAGAGATAACGGAATCCAAAGGGAACCCGCAGGCCTGACTGATACTGGCCAAGAACAATTTGATCGTGATGAAGATGAGACAGCGCCTTCCACTCCCAAGCTTACCGCCCAGTCAGGATTGTTCTCTAAGGAACAATCGGTGCCGGCCAGTGAAACGCCTGTTCCATTTGCACCGGACTTAGGCAGAGTGAGCGTAGCGAAGAGGTTCTTTGAAGTCGATAAGATTTCATTGTGGCTTCCGTCTAGTGATCAGGATGAAGCGGACGCAGTCGACGAATCAATCCAGCCGCGTGACAGGACTCCCAAAACTCACTTGAGGAATCTATCTGCTTCGAAACTTCGTGATTCTACCGAGCTACTTGGATCTAAAACCTACAGTTCTCAGAGAAATTATAGGTGTTCTATGGAATCGTCACAGCTCATCGACAGTATTGAACCAAGCTTGCCCCATCAGTCAGAGTACGGACAAGAGCTCCACCCTGGCCCTGGACACGTGCGCCCTGATTTCGAGCTTGAGATCTCTTCGGTTGCAGTCCAGTTCGATATTGCGACAGGATGGCTCCTTGCAAGAATGGGACAGAAGGTCCTTCACACTTTTAGTGGCAATGGTGGAGAATCCCGCAAGGAGCGGCTCTCTTCGCGCGAGGCGCAAAGCCGAATCTCATATAGCTTTAGCTTGAATAGGCTATCTGTTAGATTCGTCGAACACTTACATTGGTTTCCTCCTGAGAATTCTCGGTTATCCCCATCTTCCTATCCTTCAACATTGGAAGATGTGGTTCTGAAAATTACGTCGTCTGGTTGGAAGGCCGACTTATCCCTAGAGAACAGTGTAACAAAGTTCCGGCTCGATGTGTCGAAACTAGCATTTGGGTTTGCAACGGACGATTTGGTCTCCTTCAATGAAAACCTGAAAATACGAGAGTCCGTTAGAGATGTCTTTGCGCCTGTTCATGCGGACATATCTCTCTCTGTTGTTAAATCTGCAGAAGCTTCCAAGGTTGTTATAACGACTCTTCCACTTCATTTGAATCTCAATATCCAACGTCTAGAGGAAGTTTTGGGCTGGGTTGGCGGTCTCAGCACTATTTTGGAACTTGGAAGTTCCATTTCATCGGTTTCAACGATGAAAGGGGCAAAATCGGAGCCCAAGAAGCGATCACGCGGGGTGCGTTTTGAAACGAGTTCACCACCAGTGGCGGATGAACGCCAACCTACCTTCGCGCCGTGGAAAGTGAACGTTAGAGTTGGCGGCGTTGCCGTGGATGTCACTGGGGAGAATCATTTCAAGCTCAAAACGTCGGCGCTTAAAGCAGTCAGCAGATACGAAGGGATTGGTATTCAAATCGACAAGGCCAAGCTGTCTGGTCCATTTCTACACGATGGCACAGATGAGACGCCAGCTGCTAAAGTCAGCTTTGGCAATATCAGACTTGAGTACCTCTTTACGCCGAAGGAGGTTGATCTGGATCGACTTCTATCGTTGATTACACCATCGAAAGATAAGTACGATGAAGACGACGATATCATGCTGGACACGCTTTTCAGGCAACGGAAACAGGGTTCTGTGCTCCGTGTTACTGTCACGACAATGAAGACAACTCTTTCTAGCATGGATGCTTTGGAGTCGATATCTCAGTTTGTTAACGAGTTGAGCGCATTATCCACCGTTACCAAATATCTACCAGAAGATGACCGCCCTGGCATATTGACTTTGGTCTTAGTCAAGGAATTTAATAGTCAAATTCAAGCAGGAGAGGAAATCGGCCTTATCGACATTCAACTCAAGAACGCGGAGCTGGGCCATATCAGTATTCCATCTCTCTTTGCCGCTCAGATTGGGGCGATGGCTGTCAGCAGGAATGGTACAGAGGAATTGGTGGGCCAGGCATTACCGTTGAGCGAAGATCGCAATCTTCATGCTACACATCAGCCAGTATTAATGGCTCGGTTTATTGCTGACGAGATGGACCCCACCGTCAAAATTAAATTATTCAACCTTCGAGTAGAGTATACGATTTCGGCGATGGTTGCGTTCTTGGGCATCAATAGCGAGGTGGAAAAAGGCAACGTGGCTGCTGGTATGGCAAATTCAGTCGCTAATCTGGGTGACTTCCAGTCATCTCAGCAAGGTCGAGCTTATCTAGCTCGTCGGTCGTCGACGAAATCGGAGAAATCAGCGGGGTCTTCGAAGCCGGCGAGAATAGCAATTATCTTGCGCGATTGTCTCCTTGGACTCAATCCCCGTGATAGTCCTGCAAAAGGATTTGTCGTGTTCACAAATGCCCGATTCTTTTGCTCAATTCATGATCAAGAGCCTACGGAGGCAACGCTAGATCTTAAGAAGGCCTCCCTTATGGTCATTGACGATGTTCAAAACGTGGGATATATGGATAACTTGCGTCGACGGGGCGCCACCGTTACTCGAAGTCACCAGGACCTATCACTCATTGAGCTGGGTTACGTTCCTGTTTCCACCATATCCTCAGCCACGGTCGTTGTAAAACTAATACCGCTGGACGACAATGATACCAAGTCACTGGACGTTGAACTGCGAGATGACCTACTGATTCTTGAGACCTGTGCGGATTCGACACAGACATTGATAAGCATCTTGAGCGGACTGCAGCCTCCAACTCCTCCTAGCGCAGAACTCAAATACCGGACTGAGGTTACGCCTATTCAGGATATGCTGCAGTCCTTCACTGGCGATGCATTTGCCGCAGGGCCTTCACTTGCCTCAGAAAATGCACCGGATCCTATCTCAGGCTTTGAGGGGATATATGAAAATGAAGAGGGTCTAGAAGAAGAGCTCGACTACGTCAGTGATTTTCATCCTACGATACCAGAAACTGAGAGTAGTGCACTCGCCGCAAGCATGACGGCCTCGGGCGGCCTCTTGGATAGTTTTCATTCACAGTGCTCTGTTTCATCCAGCATCTCGGAACTCGATTTTCGAGAGGACCACTTCTCGAAGCAGTCAGCCGTTGGAGGAACGGCACATCGGTGGGATTCCACGTACAATACGTATGGGCTTTCGAACGAGGCGAAGCTTCAAAAAAGCCCCCTCAGGGTAAGGGTGAGGGACGTCCACATTATCTGGAATTTGTTCGACGGCTATGACTGGCAGCGAACCCGGGATACTATTTCCAAAGCCGTGAAAGATGTGGAAATGAAAGCCACGGAGCGGCGAGCTAGAACTGCCAATCGAACGTCACCCGGCCCAGATGAGGAAGAGGAGTCTGTCATTGGCGACTTCCTTTTCAACTCGATCTACATCGGTATTCCTGCCAACCGGGACCCGCGAGAGCTGCACCAGGACATCAATCGTGAGATCGACGACCTGACTAGTGAAACTGGCAGCTACGCGACGAGTACGACGGTGACCGCCACACCGTCTAGGCAAACTGGGTCTCCGCATAGAAGAAAGTTGCGCTTGTCCCGAAGCAAATGCCACAAGTTGACCTTTGAATTGAAAGGCGTCTCTGCGGACTTTGTCGTCTTCCCGCCCGATTCGGGAGAGACGCAAAGTTCCCTGGACGTGCGCGTCAATGATCTGGATATATTCGATCATGTGCCCACCTCGACCTGGAAGAAATTCGCTACTTATATGAGGGAGGCTGGAGAAAAGGAGAGTGGAACAAGCATGATACATTTAGAGGTTTTGACTGTGAAACCTATACCCGAACTGGCTGCGTCGGAGATTGTTTTGAAGGTAAGTAAATGGTGAACGTATAGCGATTGGCGAAAGATTTGGTACTAAATCTGCTCTCTTTACAGGCTACGCTTCTCCCTCTTCGGTTGCATGTTGATCAAGATGCTCTAGATTTTATGAGCCGCTTCTTCGAGTTCAGGGACGAGTCCTCTACGGGTCCGAGCTCGCCCGGCGACGTCCCATTCTTACAGAGAGTGGAAGTCAATGCCGTACCGATTAAGCTAGACTTCAAGCCGAAGAGAGTTGACTACGCAGGTCTTCGATCCGGTCGCACGACAGAATTCATGAACTTCTTCGTTCTGGATGGGGCGGACATGGTCCTGCGACATGTGATCATCTACGGGGTGTCAGGATTTGACAAACTCGGACACACGCTCAATGACATTTGGATGCCAGATATCAAGAGAACACAACTACCGGGCGTCCTTGCGGGCTTGGCTCCTATCAGGTCTCTGGTGAATGTTGGTGGAGGTTTTAAAGATCTAGTAGTTATTCCGATGCGCGAGTACAGAAAGGATGGTCGCATCGTACGAAGCATCCAGAAGGGCGCATTGTCGTTCGCTAAAACCACCAGCAGCGAGCTGGTGAAGCTTGGTGCCAAACTCGCTATTGGCACTCAGACAGTCCTGCAGGGGGCGGAGGACCTGCTCAATGCTCCTGGAGCTCAGTTTGCAAGCCTGGAAGAAGATGCGGTTGACGAGGAGACAAACAAGATATCTCCCTATGCCGATCAACCGGTTGGTGTTGTTCAGGGGCTGCGTGGTGCGTTCAGAGGTCTTGAACGCGACTTACTTCTGACACGTGACGCGATCGTTGCGGTGCCGGGCGAAGTTGTCGACGGTGGCAGCGCGAGTGCGGCAGCAAAGGCCGTCCTGAAGCGTACGCCGACCATTGTACTTCGCCCCGCTATTGGGATGTCCAAGGCTGTCGGACGGACGCTGTTAGGCGCAGGCAATACCTTGGATCCGACCAATCGAAGGAAGATGGAAGACGTATGTTCTTTCTCCCCCTAACTCTTTCCGGTCCTTTCTTTCCTTCCGTTCCTTCCGGTACTTGGACTTTGTACTAACATGATTCCAGAAATACAAGCACCATTAGAAAAAAAAAAAAGGAAAAGAAAAAGAAAAAGAAAAAGAAAGGGTTGGCCTAACGGCCTAACGGCCGTTGAACATGACGTTTCTGGCTTCGGGAGCTTGCTTCTGGCTCATGGCACCAGTGGATGAGCTGACTTGATTGCACGGCAAAGTGGTGGGATGTGGGTATATAGTCCGACGGCAAGGGGAACAGGGAACAAAACGAGCCAGCCAGGACTTTTTGGGAGTCTAAAAAAACCATGACTAACGATGATTGATAACGATACCATACCGATTTGGAATTTGTAGACAAGCATTTGGAGTGTTTCATTTGTTTTTGAGTTGCCTTGCTTCCTTCTGCTTCAAGCATACATTGGTGTTTTGGACCTGTATTGGGCTTATCGTCACGCGTCTTGGTGTGTTTGGTGTGGCTCGGAACCTCTGCTGATTTTCTTTCCTTTTTGCCTTTTGTGCTTATGTTGGTTGTGAAGAGACTGGAAGAATGACATGATTCTGGGACGGAACATGATGTGGATAGAATGCCGAGCAGTACTGGAAATATTCAGATTCAGATACCAATCACTCGAATGCGAGTAATTCATGATGACTGTACAGTCTTTCTGTTTCTGGTCTCGACCGAGGCCACGATCCGGCGCGCCAATACATGTGCCTGCATGGAGAAGGTCGCTTCGCAAGCCGATTCGGCCGGAAATACGAGCTGCTGCACGCAGGGTCCGTGATCAACGAGCTGAGATGTCTTATTCTAGACTCTCAGCAGCAGCCTTTCTTACGCTCTGTACCTCTGCGCGCCCTGTCCCTGACTGGCGCTGTTGGATCATCCAGCGCGTAACCGCCCTGGGAGGAGGTGCCACGGCCCAGAATTTTTTTTGAAAAAAAAAAAAAAAAAAAAAGAGACTGATAATAAAAGGTTCAGGCCGGGATGTGCCCAAAACCGGGAACCGAGGAAATAGCTGACGCGATGCGGTTCTATGGTCCACCAATACTGCTGTACGCTCTTCCCTTTGATTCTCCACCGATCTTGCCATCAGCTCGACAGATCAACCCCCGGCTGCGCACGATGACTGGTGGGTGCCCCGGTGGGGGGTGTTGTCGCAAGTGGAGAGTTTGGAGTGAGAAGAACAGGTACAGTCAGCCTGTCGATTGGTCGGAAGGGGAGAGACTGCTGGCAGGTTTTCTGGTTCTGGTTGTCGGCTTCAGGTTGTTTGGAAATCAATCACTTGAGCGAGCGCGCCCCCAACGTGATACCGCTTGACATCATGGACTCCGGTCGCGAGTCGCTCTTATTTAATAATCCAGTTTGGTTCTCGCCTTCCTTCTGTGGGTTTTATGGGGGCCGGATTCCTTTCGGATCTTCGATTGGCGTTGAATTCAGGTCCAGTCCATCCTGCCCGGCTCAACCGCGTTCGGTCGATATTACTATAGGAGGAGGAAAGCCGGTGCCTTTGTTCAACGAACTCTCATCCTTCTTTTATTTTTCTTTTTTTTTCTCTCTTTACTTTCTTTCTTCTCTTTTTAGCTATCTTTTGCCCGTTCTGCATAAACGGCATTTGCCTCGTTCCTTTTAGCAAGCTGCACTTCTTTGTGGATACTTCCCTGTCCTTTTGGCCTCTTTCTTCTTCATGGAACATTTGACATATCCAATTTGTCTTGTTTTCTGTCTTTGATATCGTCAAACTCCTTATCTTGCATGGGTCCTGGACTGATCTATCTTTCTAGTCATACTCGTCCACTGTGAGTTGTATCTCAGGTAACTGTGGCGCTGGTCTGCTAACATTGTAAACAGACTCGCGACATCCTTTACTTTAAAATCTACGTTCCTGGCTTTGTCTGGACAATAGCATTGTTTTGACGAGAAACTAGATCTTTGATGCGTAAATCTGCATCGGTGTCTTTGACGACTTGAACGAATCTCAACTGGTACTTATATGCCCATAGTCCCAGAAATGACTGCCATCACTCAGTCACAGGACGGCTACTCCGTCCCAGCTACCATGCCAAAAGCAGAGGAGGAGCCAATATCACATACTTCACTTCAATTTCCCTCTATACACCCTCCTAGGTACTCGACTGCCCCATTTCCATATGCCTCTTCCGATAGGCTCAGCAACCGTGCGCAATCCGGAAGTACTGGACCCCCAGAGAGCCCGGGAAGATCGAAAAAGATCAAGCGGAAGAACGCACTCATGAACTTGAACACGGCGCGATCGCTGGCGAATCGCCACTCACGTTCTTATTCTGCGTCCATTTCCGCGTCATCCGCGCGGTCGAGTCCGCCGCCTTTGTCGCCGTCGAATTCACTGAGTATCATGTCTCAGAGAAGTGAGCCAGACGGGGACGGGTTAGGTTCTCTCTCCCGTGAGTTGCGTCTGTTTCAGATAGTTTTTCTTGCTGCTCGTATGCTGATTGGTCGCGCAGTTATAGCTTCTTCGAGCTGTCCTGAAGTGAATACTATTCCTGAGGTGCTTGAAATGAGCTCCCTAGAGCAACTAGTAGGTCTTTTTTTATAGTCTTGTATCTACAGCTCCCCGGGGATCTAGCTGATGTATCTACTAAGGACACTTTATATGATGAAGAAGAACAAGACGACGCTCCAGACCATCTCACTCGCTTCCACTCCAAGTCGACGTCAGATTCGTGGTTCGCAGCCATGCCCCCAGCCCATGTCACCGTCTCCCACGATGGGACGGCATTTGAGATCCTCAATCCTCGCAATTCACTAAACACTTCTCGAATCGTGTCCTTCATCGACGACACGGACCGTTTCTCAACCCTCGCTAGCAGTAGTTATGCGTATGCCGCCAGCAGAGACCCTGCTGAGACCTTGGTTGAGGAGGAAGCCGAGCACGATTATCCAGCAGAGAGAAAGCCATACCAGGCTTCCTTCCATTCCTCCCTGCAGCATCTCCCGTCAATCTATCCAGCGGAAGCTATCCCGAAAATCCCATCGCCTTCCCCGGGAATGGATCTGACGAATCCATTCGCTTCTCTCCCGCGATGCAGAGACCTCCCCAGAACTCCACACCACCTGATCCGTCCAGGGCCCTTGTCCAACCAGCCCAGCCAGCAGGATCTGCGCGAACGGGGACGACCCGAGACTCAACGACGCTCACCCAATGAAGACCCAGCGTTGAACGCAGCAACTTCACCTGGAGCAGGATCTGGATCTGGATCATTCCGTCCTGATCCCATCCCCGATTTCCCAGATCCTCCCACTCTATACGCTTTCGGACGCCCAGACTCCCATGAGAGCCTCCATCCATGGAATCGGAGTCTGGCCAATATCATCCCAATCCCGAACCCGAGCGGTGGATTCCGCGCATCCACTCCCGGCAGCGCAGCTAGGGCAGCGGACGACGATATGGTAATCCACACCTGGCTGCCGAGGCCGGGGACAGACGCTATGAAGAAACATAGACGGAGAACTGACAGGGAGCGGACGCGAGAGAAGATGTCCAAATTTGGCCTTGGTTGGATGTATTCTTTGTTTCGGACAGGGCGTTGAGTCGAATTGGTAATTGTGAATGGCATAAAGGCAGTTAGATGTTTATTTCTTCTTTCTGGAAGAGGTGGGGCAGGGGGGGAGGCAAATAAAGGGGACGGTGAAAGCATACCCTCCGTCGTCATGGAACATGGAGATGGTGTTCAGGCGATCTCTTTTCTACTTGGGGGTCTTGGAATATCTGGAACGGGTCAAGATGGGTCATCTTGACGTTTATTTATGCATTTACTTAGTCTACGTGCGGAAAGTTGAAAAGCAATCTGGATTGCTCTTTCCGTTGAATATCAACAAAAGCATTTGAAGCCCGGCCTATTTCAATACATATGAGACCAACCTCTTAAGACTGGTGCAGACACTACCTCTCTACGCGGCGCCGCCCTAAGTCTATAGCATGGTGAGTTATCTGTTTAACAGGAGACTGTGATTGACTGCATCTGTGTATGTGGAACATCTGAAAAAAAAGAAAGGCTTTGTACAGGATATGTATGCTGTCATTGACTTGATTTTTGTCGATAATCTCGGGTATCTGTAGTGAGAGAGAACAAAAACGAAAATGAACACGACCGATATATACTGAGAGAAGGGAGGACACAAGAAACCAAGGAAAAAAATATATACAACTCAAAACGACCCTTTTTTTTAAAGAAAATAAATAAATAAATAAATAAATATATCCACTTCCCCAGTCTTTAACGCTTCGAACTCGGAGATCCAGGAGATTTCGACCTTTCAACGACAGAGGCCAGAGCAGCGCTGACCAGACTCTTGCGTCTCAAGCCCTGCTCGCTCCGCTTGTGCAGACGATCACCACGACCGTAGCTCTTGTCGATACGGTGTGACGACGGCGGAGCGCACGAGCTGCTCGTCCGCCTGGGCCGAGGCTCAGGCACGGACAGTTCATAGGGTGTACTCGCTGCAGAGTGCCGGGACCGGCTTCGTTTGGACTTTCTGCGCGGCGACAGCTGCGGCGGAAGCGAGTTAGGATGGCACTCGTCTTCTCCGAAAGGGTCGCATCCTCCTTCTAGAGCTTCTTCTTCCATGGCTCGTCGGACAGCGTCAAGCGCTGTGCCGGCGCCGCATTGCAGTCGGGAGATGTGTTGTCGCTTTGCGCGGACGCTTTGTCTGTCCGGATATGAGATGGAGACGGGGGAGAGTTCGCGACTGCGATCTGGGGACTGGAACTCTGGTGGTATGGACGTCGGATACAGGAAGGGTGACTGTGGAGCGGATGGTTGCGAGGAGGTTATCGATGACGAGTCGCAGAATCCTTCATCGTCTTGATCCGTGTCCGGTGGTGTTAGAAAGTAGCCTGGAAGCTTGGTTGGGGGATAATGAGGGGATTCGGGAGTCGGCGACAGAGGCGGATGAGCTCCTGCCGTCTCTGGATTGTTGAGGGTGTGTTCATGTAGTTTTCTTGTCAGAGTCGTGATGGAAAGGCGCCTCTGGTGGTCGTATGGGAAAGGCACAGAGGTAGGCGGTTGGTGTGAGGAACGGAAGAATGAAGATCGAGAGCGAGTCACCGGTCTCTGCGGGAGTCGATAGAACGATCTGGGAGACGGACATCGCGAAGACAGGGGCGAAACCAGACTACTATCACAATCGGCCATGACTCGATCTTCATCGGCACCAAGTCTGGTGGATGGCGAGAAGGAGAAGTCTTCGAACATGGTGATGGCAGTGACGAAGGCACTCGGGAGGGCCGGGAGTGTAGGGAATGGGGTATGGGGACAAGGCGTGGATCGGTTGATATGCGACTCGGAAGGGCAAAGAAGGAAAAAATGGCGACAAAGTATTAAAAAAAAAGAAAAAAAAAAAGGGACTCAAAAGTCGCCTCCCCGGACTACTTTCGGGGGCCAAAGAGGACCTGAAAAGTGGCGTTCTCGGCGGCAAGACGAATGCAACGCGCAGGAAGGGCAGGGAAGCACAACGGTGGGCAAAAAAGGGCGGGGAGAAAAGTGTATACAGGATGGAGGATAGATGGATAGATGAGAGGGGCAGATAGCGCACTCGTGCCTTTTAATCTCGCCGTCACTTGCCGTTGTCGAAGGGTCGAACAGGATAAACTCGTAAAGGCCGCGCCAGGAGGCGTGTTCTGCAAGCTTCTTCGCGTCTTCTGGAGCCAGACCCGCCTATGTTGCAACGACGTGCAATCACCGTCGCGCCTGGCCGCCACCAGCGAGAATCCCGCCTGCCCTGCGCCCTCTGGTTGGAGTCCCGGCTGCGTCATGTCCTCGCCGGATCACCCACTTGGCGTTCTGTTGGGCGCGACTGCCCGGCCAGTGGGAGCTCCCCAGCCCTGCGCCCTGTCCAGTGCAGCGCCTACGGTTGGGGTTCATTGTGTCGTTCGGTGGGGCCGCGACAACTACAAGACCGCTATATACTGTGCGTGCTTAGGACAGAAACTTCGAGAGCACTACCGCCTACTTGGCCTTGGCCTATCCCAGAGGAACACATCAATTGCTTTTTATTTGAGCTGAACCGACCGAACCCCGTTATTAACATAACATAGACACATCGCCATTCCCTTAAGCTTCATCAATAACAGCAGTGTGCAGACCCTTGGGGTTCTTGACATTGACAGCCTGGACGAACGAGTAGAGGATATTCTTATTCTCCTCCTCGTTGTTACGCTTGCGGGAGATGCGAACGCGGAGACGGAAGGGAACACCCTTGATACCGGATTCCCAGACCTTCTTGTTGAGCTGGGGGTCGAGGCGCACGTCCTTGGTGCCCTGTTATTTTGCAGGTGACCATGGTCAGCAACCCTTTTCTTCTTTTTTTTTTCTTTTGCAGAGGCATGTATCAGGGGAAACACTTAGTAAAAAGAAGAAAACATACCATGGCCTGCTCGGCAAAATCCCGGATAGCCTTGATGGCGCGAGGAGCGCGCTTCTTGAAGGAAACACCGTGCAACTATTCCCGAGCGAGAGTAAAAAAAAGAATCCAATTAGTCTTCCGTCCAAATGCCATCTGAGGATGAGGAAATAGATCCTGTTCTTGCGAAGATGCTGCTGCGGCCATAGAGGTGGACTTCATCAAACTAATATTCTTCTTTCGTTGTTTTCTTCTTGGCTGTCCATACGAACTAAATCCCCTGCAACAGCAATTGGTATACTCTTGCAGTTCTCTTTGTCCGGATATCTTCCAACATTCCCTGCCGTTCTACCATCACCTACTAGGTGACAGTGTCGTGTGCGGCGGATGTGGTTGTTCTCCGTCCATACCTCCAGGTCGAATCGCATTTGCTCGCAGGATACAAGGTATAAAGGGAAATTGTGGACTCTTCTCATCAAAGATCCGTTCATTCAACGTACTCTCTTATGAAGGTTGATGGTGTATTCGCGGGTCACGACATCCTCGGTGGCCGCACGTTTGGGGACGGGGGTTTTTGTAGCAGCCATTTCTGCACAATGGACGGTGATGGATTAGCTCAGTAGAAAATCGAAGGGAGTCGAGCAGATGATTAAATACTAACTTGATTAATGTGGCGAACAGGGCGTGCGCTGGTCGGTTTGGCTGCTGGAATGGTCGACTGTCGAGAAAAAGCGCAGAATTTCGCGAAGTCCAATTTCGCTGATGGAATTTCCGGTGCGCTCGCTTAGCCCATCGCGGCATTGATTGGTCGTTATATGTCACGTGATTATTTCTATCCTGAAGTTATCTGTCCAACCGCGACTACAAATTATTACTACGAATACTACCTTGTCTACTTAAAGAATTGGCATGCTGTTAGGTTTAAATTCCTTTAATGATCACTGTCTAGCATACATATAGGTGGCATTACTCTCCGGGCTAAACAACTGACGCCACAGCAACGACTCAACCACGACTTACATCAGGGTATAGATCAAATCTCCTCTGAGTATAGATGGGAATACCATTCCTGGTGCTTTCGATGGACTCGTTATTCAAGTCAGCATACACAATAGTCTCCGCTTCCGCCGCCTCCTCCAAGATCTCAGCGCTGGGGTTAGCAACCAAGCTATGACCCCAAGCATGGTACGTAGCGTCCATATCCCGTGCAGGACTGCACAGAGCGACATAGATCTCATTGTCAATGGCGCGCGCCCGGCCGAGCAACGACCAGTGGAGAGGGCCAGTAGTCAGATTGAAAGCGCCCGGGTACACGAGCAGGAAGGCGCCCTTGCGAGCCGCGATCATGGCCGACTCCGGGAAGCGGATGTCATAGCAGATCGCGAGGCCGATTTTCCCATACTCAGGCAGGTCGATAATGGTTAACTGCTCTCCGGGGCTGAGCACTTCGCTCTCCTTGAATCTGATCTTACCCGGGATGTCGATGTCGAAGAGATGCGTCTTGCGATGCGTGCCGATGAGAGCCCCCGTGGGCGAGAAGACAAGCGACGTGTTGTAGTATTTCTTCGTCGTCGGTTCTAGTTCCGGAATGCTTCCGCCGACCAGGTACGCTTTCGCGTCCGCTGCCAGGGCCGAGAGCGCGTGGTATGACGGGGACTGCTCTTTCGTTGGAGGGGAGGGAAGGAGCGTTTCAGCGTATTTAGGGAAGTACTGTGTGCCGTAGGGAGAGTTGAAGCATTCAGGGAGGACAATTAGTGATGCTCCGGCCTTTGCAGCCTCGAGGACCTTGGTCCGAGCATGAGATAGGTTAACTGCTTTGTCCGCGCCTGTTTGAAGAGTCCAGACGTTTGTTCGTCAGTTTCTATGGCTGAATTCTCAGGAATGGCGCCAACTTATGAGTGTTACCAGAGGCGAGCTGCACGAGTGCAAGCTTAAGGGGCTTTTTTAAAATAGATGCCATGGTCGTCGTTGGAGTTTGGGTTCGCCCAGTGCGTTTTAATTAGACCTTGGAGATGGTGACTGCATTTGAGAGATTGCGGGGAGTCGCACCGCAACAGAGATAAGGTGGTTTATCTCACCAGGACCGTCGGCCGTGGGGATCGAGATGGCTAGCTTCACACTCTCGAAATGCCAGCCAACAGTCTCGGGCAACTATTTATTACAGTAGGTAGTACGACCAAAGGAAACACTGAAGTAGTCGGTTGGTAACCCATATTATGATTTGATTTTCCTCGCTATTGGCATTATCAACGGTGCAAAATCCCATAAACAGCCCAATTTCACTCGAAAATTTCAACAAATAGACATGCTATGCGGAGTTGCGCCTCTCTTCACCGTGCTAACAAGATGCTCTTGTAAACGAAGCTATGCATGCGGAAACCTCGACAATGCAAAACATGTATGCAATACAAGCAGGGTACTGCGAAACGTAGAAGCGAGAAATAAACAACTAAGAGCAAAGCTCGATACAACTCGAAATTACAAACCCACCCTTGTGACCTCCAGTTTTCATGTAGGAATAAACATCCTGGATCGTAGATGTGCGTGCAAATGTTCGTGAAGAAGAAACCGACGAAGAAGCGATCTTTCAAACGGGGACGGCCGCCTAGGTGACATGAACCTACCAATCCCGAACATCACTGGTGATAAGGAGTTCAGAGAAAGGGGAGAAAGCCGCACGACATGCAGCCAGGGCTTCCCTAAAATTTCAGTCACCGGACCCTTTCCAGTCGTATGAATCTATGTCTTGTATTCCTCCATGGTAGACGCGAGGCGTTTCACTTCCTCCTTCTTGACCCGCAGGGCCCACTGTTCAGGAGGACCGTCGGACTGGGGTACAAGGAACCGCACGATATTATCAGAGGCCGAATATTCGATCGCTTTCATAAGAGCTATATTCAGCACCACTTTTCCACTAGGATCTGCTCTGAGAATGACACGCGAGCGAGAGGTGGTACGATGCTTCAAAATCCGCAGATAGCCGACACCCTGGCTCTCCCATCCGGGCCCAGATGAGAATTTGAGTCCACGAGCTCGCATCTCCATAACCAGGTCCTCATCCTCTTCGCCCGCCGTGCTACGGGCCAGATTGACCTGAGGCAGAGACTCGGCCGCATCACCCGACTCAGTTTCTTCCGCTCCTGTATCAGAATTGAATCCTGGAGTTGTCGAGCGACTCGGTGTAGCGGAAGTGACGGCCGAGGAAAATAGACCAGGCTTCGCTTGCTGCGACGGCCCTCCAAATCCAAACCCAAGTTGCGGCTGTTGAGGTGTGCCACTGGTGGGCTTCGCACCTGCAAATGATCCTCCGAAAAGGGTAGAAAATGGCTTTGATTCGCTGGGGGCTGCCATCCCTGACACAGACTCAGGCGTCGACTCCGGAGTCGAGGCAGTGGCAGAATCAGCTGCGAACTTAATGGGACTGTTCATCTTCCAGGTATTATCGGCGGTGGCCTTGGCAGCAGAGCCACTTGGTGCGGTGCTTGACCCGAATGCAGGAACAGAGGAGCCGAATATGTTTCGGGGGCCACCATCTGCTGGGCCCTTCCCGCCATTTGGAGAGAAGACGTTAGGGGTAGAAGACCCAGAAGCGTTGAAGGACGATGAGAACTTAGAGTTACTCAGCAGAGTTGAAAAAGGCTTGTCCGAAGACTTCTCGTCAGAAGGCGGCGCATCTCCTTGACGCTTCGGATTTCCATCTTGGTCATATTGGATACGGTCAAAAAGACTGCGACCACCAGAGGAGCCAGGCGTGTTGGCAGATCCACTATCCGCGATTGAAGACTTAGCCGCTTCGGAGTTCTTGTTCCCATATTTAGAAATGTTACTGGTATTTCTAGCTTCACTTCCAGGGGCACCTGTACTCGGGGTGGACACAGGCGTTGGCGTTATCTCCTTATCCGTGGTATCGCGGCTGCTCTCGCCATCGCTTCCTGGAACGTAAGATGGATCCTTACCATCATCCTCACCTTCCGAAGCCTCTTCGGTGTCGTCCGTGTCGTTCTCTTCAACCTCAGACGGCGTCGCTGATAAATGGCCAAAAATATTGTTCGGTGTAAAGGAAGACGCCTTTTTTGAATCAAATATCGAAGTTCCCGCACTAGACGTGGATGTATTAACCGCCGAGGTGTCTTTAGATTCAGTCGAAGTTGCAGGGCTCTCTTCAAAGGAAAACCCTTTTCCAGGGACAAACTTCGCATGCTTTTTGGAGAGAGCTTCGAACTCTTCTCGTTTCTTCTGCTGTTCCTCGGCATCCTTACGCTCCCACTCAGCTTCGTCATCCTCCTCCGAATCATAGTCCTCTGCTTTACGCTTAGCTTTCTCCTTGGCGATGCTCGCCTCAGCCTGTTTCTTGAACTGAGCGAAGAAATCCGTTGGGGGCCCTGGGGCGAACTTCGGAGGCGCAATCGTCGGCTTAAGAGATGAATCCGCAGTCTTGTTCTCAGTCGGCTTGAGGACGAATGGATTCTTTGGCGAAGCAGTGTCAACACCAGTTGTGGGCGTGCTGAAAGATGGCTTCGACGGCGAAGAAAGCAGTGGCGGGGGGGCAGGACTTTCTTTGGGTGCGGAAGCAAAGGAGAACGGAGATTTTGACGGAGATAACGGTGGAGTAGTGGATCCAGGAGCCGGTTTGTTGGGGTCGGATACGGAAGACTTGAAGAGCGACGATGTTTGAACCTTAGAGGATTCATCGTTGGAAGCTCCATTGCCGGCATCGGAAGAATTTGAGAAAGACTGAGCGAAAATGCTCGCTGTTGTGGATTCCTCTGACCCCTTAGCTCGCTTTCCAAGCAAGTCACTAGAGGCGCTCACGGGCTTATCATCATCGTCACTCGACTTCCGCTTTTTACTGCTCGAAGCAGTCTTACTTGGCGTCTCGAGGACCTTAGACGGCGTGCTCATTATCGGACCCTGGGCAACCGAGGTGTCTGAAGTGCTTGACGCAGGGGCACGAAAGATGGGGGAAGGTTTGTCTCTGATCTTATCATTAGAAGGCGTATCGAGGGACTTAACTTTCTTCGTAGAACGGGAATCGCCATCAACAGACGATCCAGTAGGACTTTCCTCATGACGGGTCTTCCGCTTTCCGAGGCTGGTTGGAGCACCAACTGTTTCGCGGGCCCGCATGTAATACAGCACAACGGCGTCAAAATCATCGGTTGCCGGGTCGAGAGCCGCAACCATCCTCTTAAAGGACTCATTCAACGTGCGAACACGCCATGACAATTGCACGTCATCCTTCAGATCTGGGCGGGTATTAATATCGGCCGGGCCAGAGGGAGCAGCCAATTGCGGTCCGTTAGCCTTAGCAGCGCCTTGTGTAGCTGCAGTGAAAGTAGGTGCCGACGGAACTTTAGGTTCTTCGGCTGAAGGAGGGAAAGGCGAAGGTTGAGGTGAGAAAACAGTAGATGGTTTCGAAGCACTGGCACTTGCGGCAGGCTTCGGTGTTGAAAGGTTTGCAAAGAGCTTTTGAGTTGTTTGTGGCTTTTCCTGTACCGATTCCTTAGGAGAAGGCGGTACCGCCGACGGAGGCGCAAGAAGACCACCAAAAGGATTATTCTGGGTGGCGTTCGGTGCAACCCCGGCCGTGGATGCAAGTGGCTTAGGGACAAACGGATTGCTTCCACCAACGCCCGGCTGAGGGGTATTAAATGCGGGCTTCGAACCAAATAATCCAGGAGATGTGGTAGGAGGAACGGCGCTCCCACTCTTAGAAAATAACGAAGTACCTGCTGGAGTTGACGATGAAAATTGGAATCCCGTTTTAGTCTCTGGAGCTTTTGCTTGCTTCTGTTCAACTGCATGTTCTTCCGATGGCTTTGATACACCCGCAAACAGGTTGCTGGGTTGAAAGGGATTCTCCGTCGGTGCAGTCGCCTTGGCAGGAGATGGTTTGCCGAAAAGAGTGGAACTAGGTGCGGGCGAAGTTGAGGTGCTAGCGGCAGCCGATGTCATAGCTGGTGCAGTAGGAGTCGTCGTGGCAACTCCAGAAGAATGGGGAGCGCCAAAGAGTGGGGGAGCAGCGGACGACCCTACGGTCTTCACTCCAAAGATCGGCTGTGAAGATGCCGGCAAGCCAGGTTTAGCTTCATCTTTGGTGTCGCCCTTGCCTTCAGGCTTCGTAAACAGTGACTTCGCACTACCGCTGATGTTTGCAGGGCTTTGAAATATAGATTTCGACCCGTTAGCATTGGCATCAGGTGATGTCTGCATCGAATCCCCCCCAAAAGCTGCAGACTGACCGAACGCAGACGGCTTCGCTGGGGTGGATGGGCCGAAGGTACTCAGCGAAGGCGCAGTGGTAGTAGCGCTAGGTTGTCCAAATATGTTACCCGTGGCAGCTGGCGTCGCAGGTGCGGCCTGACTTGAAACCCCAGAAGTCGCAGCGGCACTGCCAAAGCCGCCAAAGGGCCCGCTGGTGGAGCTGGGCTGCTGAGACCCGAAGAGGCTCGCTCCAGAACCCTGCTGGGGTACAGCTTGACTCCCATGAGACGGAGAATTAAACATACCTCCCTTAAAGCCGCTGGGGGCACCGTCAGTCGGCGGCTGGGTGGACGCCCCGTTATTCAGATTAGCAAATGGGTTGCTCATCGTCGTGCTAGAACCAAAAGAGTTGAAACTAAACGATGGAGTACCACTTGAGGTACCAAAGGAAAACGGCGTAGACGAGTTTTGGCCTGGATTTGACCCAGCACCAGGAAAACTTTGAGACTGGCCAAAGGAAAATCCGTTGGATGGTTGGGAGCTAGGTGCGGAGGGCACGATATTGGGGTCTATTGAACTGAAAGGACTTGATGGCGGCGGTGCAGAAGAACCTGGAGCAGTTACCGGCCGCCGTCTCCGGACGTCTTTGATCCTGTAACGTCTGTTAGCCATAGCTGTGTTGGCAATAATTGGACAGAGTTGCAAAAAAAAGGGCGCGTGCACAGAAGAGAAGCAGTTCGCTGGAAACTGATAGCTTAAAACTGAGCGAAAGTGGTGGTAGATTGGGGTTGCTTGGGTAACGAAATGGGACGCGTAGCAACGAGACGTGACGCAAAAACAGAAGACAAGCAAGGGAGGGAGGAGAAATGAGAAATGGGGAAGGGGGAAAGAGGTAGGAAGGCCAGAGAGAAAAAAAAATTGAGAGAGGGGGGAAGAAATGGGTGAATATTGAAAGAGTGAATGGGAATTGATAATCACAGGTTGGGAATTGCATGTGGAGTCAAATTCACTTACTTTCTGCTTGCCATTTGAGCAGCAGTTGCCCGCTGGGGCTTGTCACCTGGAGTGCTCTCCATCTCGAATTCACTCTCAGATGGCCTGGATCCCTGAGCCACCTAGAGCAGATCTCTTGCAACCCTCCTGGTATGTTGCACACGAGGGTGAACTTCGCGCCACACTGCTTCCCTGATGTTATATATATACCATCCACAACGCACGTCCTCTAGATGCGCGACTCCTGTCGAGTAAGGGACCTCTAACTGAGGCAGGCCTCGCAGGGCGAATGATGGATGGCCAAATTCACTGCAGTTGCTGAACGGTCGATAGTGCGGCTCCTAGGACGTTTTATGGTCGGCAGGTAATGCAATCCAATACAGTATCTATTCTAATATAGCTCAAGAGGTACTGGTGGCTTGACTTCAGAGTGTTGACGAAGTGCCAGATGTGAATGCTGGCGGAGACGAATACTATGATCGCGCGAATCGTCAGCGGGTGAGGTGGCGGAACGTGCGATGGGAAGGTGGATTCGCCCAGGTGCGCACCTTTTTATCAATCGAGGACAAGTCAGGGGTGTGGCGTCAGCGACAGCGCTTGCCAGCACCGAGGAGTGAATGATGAGGGAGGGGAAAATGATCGATGAAGGTACCCTGCCTGCTAGGACAGACCTGCTTGGGAATTTTTGCCCCAAGACGCACCGCACCCTTTTTTCTCGCCCAACGCGAAATTCCGCTGGCTGGGTCACGTGCAGTCACGCGCTAAATGTCACGTGGCGAGTCCCGCGAATCGCTTGCTTCCCAGGCTGACAGTCACTGCAGCGGCGAACGCTGATACGTTCAGCTTGCGGCTTCTCCCGAGGTCCCTTCGAGTTCAAGGTTGTTGCTGCCGGCCATTCGTGGATTTGCGCGTTCTGCCTGTCCACGGGTGCCTAGGGAGTAGGCGCAAATACTGAATTCCCTAATACATCAACCACCCAATATCAAAGACGCCAAATAGATTTATCGTTGTTTGTGGAAGCTATGGAGCCCAGTTAGCTCGTATATGGTACTACCATAGAAATTTAAATAATCTACACGAAGAAGATGCCGAACATCGCGCGTCTTTCCCAATTCTTTGTTGCATCGCCTACACCAGCGGAACAAAGTCTCTGTACTCTGTCGTGGTCAAGTATCGGTCCCTTCCCGCTGGCGCTCTTTCCAATGACAACCGTTACCTCTTCGTGACAGACTCAGGTTCCTGTTCCTCTCGTTGACACCCGTGCTTTTGTCCAGGCTGTCTTCCCCCAGCCCTGGCCAACTCATACGTCATATAGCTTCGTCCTCACTCTCCCGTGGTAATTACGAGCAGCGCCATGGAAGCAAGCAGATGCACCCAAGAGCTGGGCATTTGTGAAGAACAAACCTGTATGCATTATTACTGTGACTGTTAATTAAAGGCAAATATTTACATGGGCACGCCAAACTACCAACTTGATAGGTGTCCATTGTCCAAGGAAGCAAGCCTCAACTTGCCAGCACCACCACTAATGTCCCAACACTTGTCAGCTGTTAGCTCCCAAATCAGCATTGTAAAGACTGAATGACTCGTGGAGGCAGCTTATCAGGTTATGGTATAGTTTATGTAAAATGAGTGAGGGTAGATATTGAGCCGTTGTCTTGTACTTCTGTGCCCTCAAGACTGCAATTCAGCATGCCAGAGCACAGTAATAATAACCTTCTGTGTGTATAATAATATAGACTTGATCTGTCAATCTACCTAGACTAGTAAGCACTCAGATATAAATAAATGATTTCGATTTGTCCAGGGCTCTGCGCCCAGGAAGCTTTCGGCAAGTTCCCTTGCAGGTCTATCCCGGCAAAATCAACACGGCTTGGATGGAAATATGACAAACCCATTGTTCAACACGTCTATATCCGAACGATGCGCGTCTCTCTGACAACCCAAAGCTTGGCTGGGTCTGTTCGCCTACTACCATGCTACTTGACGCGCTTTGACAGGCACATTATTGTTGGGACCGAACCGAGAAACAAAATAATCGTGTCTCGGAAGGACGACAATAATGTGGCCCACTATTACAGAGTACTGAAACAGCACCTGGGCTGCGACCTGATGATGGCTCTGATGCTGTTGCTGTGGGATTGCTCTTGAAGTCATCTGCAAGAGGTTTTTCTGCTGACTACCGAAGATCTCGGCCCATCCGCTGCAGCATTGACCGCTGGACTCCTCTCTTGAGGATGTCTTAGCCGAACTCCTGACTAGTCATCTAGTTATCCGTCACCGGTTCAGTCAGCCAAGCCATCATGCCCAACCTTGAATAGGAAACACGAGGATGAGCAATGTTCTTCAGCAGGCCTCCTGCGAAGTCGGGATTGGATCTCAAGACGCCGCAAGATTCCCGCCGCCGTCGGTGATCCCTCAGACCCCTGTCCGGCCGCCGTCAGGGGTGACATCCAACCATCTTCTCTCAGCAGGAGACTTCTGAGAGAGCTGCCCCTTACTATTAAACTATACTTTGCGCATCCCAATCCGTGCGCGTTTACCCCAAGCGCCAAGGACCTTTCCTCTGTCGTTTTGAGGCCGGACGTGATCAGAATGAGACGTGTCTGCGTGACAGAGCCAAAGGAGCCCATGTAGGACTAAAATTAAAGGAATTGAATTATTGCCAAGGGGCCAGCATGTGTGGAAAGAAGCGCATAAGAAGGGTTACACGCCCTCTCTGTTTAGCTTGTTTTTCAGTTTCGAGTTTTTCATTTTCACTGCGCTTAGAGAGGAAATTCAATTGAACATGCGGTTTCTTTCTTCTCTCGCCTTCTCTTTGCTTGTAGCAGGCATCCGAGCTACGCATATCGAGGATACGGGGTATTGGCTAGCAGATATCTCTCACCAGGGTATTGCTGCCTTCAATTCAGATCCGTCCACTTACAAGGTCTTTCGCAATGTCAGAGATTATGGGGCTCAAGGTACAGTACTCAGCACTTCCCTAGGAACCAGTCCCTCCGGCTCATTGCTTTTGATTGTGTAGGGGATGGTGCCACAGACGATACAGCTGCCATAAACGCAGCAATTAGCGATGGTGGCCGTTCTAGCCCTTCAAGTCGCCAGACGTCTACCACAACTCCGGCTATAGTCTATTTCCCTGCGGGAACTTATGTGATTTCGTCGCCAATTATGGACTTTTATTTCACTCAGCTAATTGGGAACCCGAACTCGCTACCAACTATCAAGGCCGCCTCGGGGTTCACGGGGAGCTACCTGATAGATGGTGATCAGTATCAGAGCGATGGGCTCCAAGGCTGGACTTCGACCAATGTATTCTTTCGGCAGATCCGCAACTTGAAACTGGATACCACTGCAGTTCCAGCAAGTGTGGCAGCAACTGGTATTCATTGGCCGACAGGACAGGCAACGAGTATCCAAAATGTTCATATTGCCTTGAGCTCCGAGGCAGGAACTCAGCATCGAGGACTCTTTATTGAAAATGGTGAGCTGCAGACCTGACGAATGGAAGAGAGGCTAAGGGCTGATTTCTGACAATCCACAATTCCAAGGGTCCGGTGGCTTTATTACGGATGTCTCCGTCACTGGCGGTTTGAAGGGAGTCAATGTCGGAAATCAACAGTTTACGGTCCGTAATTTGAATGTCTCTAACGCCGTGACTTGTGTATACCAAATATGGGACTGGGGTTGGACATGGCAGGGTCTCCACCTGTCTCAGTGTGGCACAGCCTTTTCCATGGATTCGGGAGGACCTGGCAGCCAACAGGTGGGATCGGTGAATATAATCGATAGTACGATCGAGGATAGCCCAGTTTTTGTTAGAACAGCATGGGCAAGTTCGACATGGAGTAACGGCAGTTTAATTCTTGAAAACATCAGCCTTAACAATGTTTCTGTTGCGGTCGAGGATGATCAGAAAACCGTGTTATCTGGCTCAACAGGTAGCACGACCATCGCTGCTTGGGGCCAGGGCCACCAGTACACTCCCTCTGGGCCGGTCAATTTCCAGGGTCCTTTGAATCCCCCCTCCCGACCCAGCGCTTTGCTTAGCAACGGATCGTCAAATTATTACACTAAGACGAAACCGCAATATGAGGCTTCTCCAGTCTCGACGTTCCTGAGCGTGAGGAGCGCTGGTGCCAAGGGCGATGGCTCAACCGACGATACCTCAGCCATCCAATCTGCCCTGGACTCTGCGGCATCGTCAGGAAAGATCCTTTTCTTGGATCAGGGTACGTACAAGATATCTGCAACCCTCCACATCCCCGCCGGCTCTCGCATCGTGGGGGAAGCATACCCAGCTCTCTTGGCAAGCGGAGAGTTATGGTCGGACATCAACAATCCTGTACCCGTCATCCGAGTCGGCAATGCAGGCGAATCTGGTTCCATTGAGTGGTCGGACACGCTGGTGAGCACCCAAGGCTCTACGCCTGGCGCCGTCCTCATCGAGTGGAATCTGGCCGGAGACCAGGGATCTGGCTTGTGGGATGTTCACACTCGCATCGGTGGTTTTACGGGCTCAAATCTTCAGGTTTCACAGTGCCCCATCACAGCGGAAGTTTCGTCAACTTGCGAGGCTGCTTACTTGGCCATGCATATTACGAGCCAGGCCAGTGGTGTTTACTTGGAGAATGTCTGGCTCTGGACAGCTGACCATGATATTGATGCTCCTGTAAATCTCGCAGATGTGAACAGCACCCGAGTTTCCATTTATACTGGCCGGGGTTTACTGGTGGAAGGGAAGAACATATGGCTGTAAGTTTCGGTGCCTTATTCTCTCTGTTTCGTTCCATTCTCACCCTTAATTTTTTTTTAACTTGATTATATGCTAATATCCGAGTACGTAGGTACGGAACGGGTGTCGAGCACTTCTCTCTATACCAATATCAATTCGTAGGAGCCCAATCGGTCGTCGCGGGGTTCATCCAAACAGAGACGCCGTAAGTCATACCAATTATGAACACTACCTGTCTCTCAGGGGGGATCTGCCCAATTCTAACAACAAAGATATAGATACTACCAACCACGCCCTCCAGCAGACGAGAGCCCTTACCCGATGAACTCCACTCTCCAGGACCCGGACTACAGTCGGTGTCCTCCAGGTGTATGCGCGGCGTTCGGACTCCGCGTTGTGGAAACGGAAGACATCTTCATCTACGGTGCGGGTCTGTACAGCTTCTTCAGCCACTATGACACGTCGTGCTCCGACTTCCCTACACAAGCATGCCAAGTGCACATTTTCTCGGTGGAGGGGAATTCGACCAGTTTACTCCTCTACTCGCTGAATACGGTCGGTGCGAAGTATATGATTGCGCTTGATACGGAGTCGGTAGGGAATTCGAGCGACAACATGGCTGAATACGGGGGTACTATTGCGGAATTTTTGTTGGAACCGAGTTCGTAGTCTTATGTACGCACTTATTATTGTTGAAGTATTGTCGTAACTAGGTAGTTTTCGACGAAAAGAGAAATAAAGTCGAACGATTTTCCATTAGACAAGAGCACGACACCCGTAACTCAATACAGATGGCGGACCCGGATATCATACAACAGATAGTGGGGAGGTAAGTATATAAGCGCTGGTCATCGTGTGCACGCGCGACGAAGCCAGCATTCCCTTGTTTTAAGAACCGTAGAGTCCTCCCCCGATCTCCCTCTCAGCCACGATCTACCTCCAAACCCGCCCAGGGTATCACGGCAGAGAGCTGCACGACGATGGCCGCCGGTAACCCTGGTGCCGTCAGCGACAAAAAAAAATAGCAGAAAGAAATCTATAGTTTCGCCTTGCTCTGAGCCTTCTTGAAAACGGGCTCAATCTTGGTGGCCTTCATCATGTTGCCCCTGATCTTGAGCTTGCCGCCCATGAAGAGTCGCTGGGCATTGGCCTTGCCGGCGACGAGGGCACCAAAATCAGCGTCGGAAAGGATGAGGGTGACTTGTGTAACGGTAGAGTTAGCATTGTAATCATGCCGAGGGAAATTGAAGGAAGACGAGGAAACATGATATTCGATTTCGTCTTTTTTTTTTTTTTTTTTTCACGAGGAACAAACAAACCAAAAAAAAAAGAGTAACATACCATCAACCTTTCCACCAGGAGGAGCAGCGCCCTTGCCTATAACGCCCTTGTCCTTTACATCGACGTACCAGCTAGCCTCCTTACCCTGGGCATTCTTGAGGGTGATACCGACGATGGTCTTGGCCTTCTGGATGGCCTCCTTGCGATCCTCCTCGCTCGCCTGGAGGGTGGCGCTGATGATGTCGAAGGCAGCGGAGGCGGGGAAAGCGTCTGGACGGGCACGTGTCAGTGTTAAGGGGATACACAACTGCACAAATGTACACAGGAGTACGGATCATTTACTAGCCTTCCTGAGGAGCACCAGAGGAAGGAATAAATGACAGGGAGGAAGAGGAGGGAAGAGCAGAATTTCATGGATGTGCGTTTTCCGGAGCTCAAGTCCACACATACCGTCCTTGAGAGACATGGTGATTGATGATATGGATACGTAAGAAAGGGTCTACTATTCGAACCGGTACGTAAGGAAGACTAGGAGCGGGTTTCGGCGGGGTGGGTTTGTTCTAAACAGAGAAGGGATATGAGAGGGATTCAGCGAGAGCGGGAGCGATGTAGGGTGGAGGTGAGAGATGCAGCTTTTATGGAGGAGAGGTGAGCAGAAAGGCGTCCCCCGAATGGGCGCATGTGAACCCGTCCACGGGTGCCAAGTGTTTGAGTCTGGGGCACAGAAGCCGAGGCTGTTCGACGGTGTGTCAGAAAATCATTGCCTGCGGAGGACTCTTCTACTGCTTCTGATTTGTTAAGAGCACGACTCTTCCGGCGTTCACAGTGTCTGTCACTTTGTCTTGTGCTTATGAAAGGACCTAGGTCATCAGCAAGGCCTTCCGCCATCACTCAGAAACAAGCCCAAATCGGCTTCACGTGAACCTCAATTCAGTCCCGCTGACTAATCCTGACATGGCAAGAAAGCACAGCAGCCTCGAGGAGTTCTTGTATGACTCGCCGGCTCTTTTCCATCGACTCGCAAGTTCCGAGCATCACTAGACCTCAATATCGCGGGTGCCTGCTCATGAGTTATTCTTTTACCCTAACCGCTATTTGCTACATACCGATTATGTCCCTGCAAGTGGCTGGTACCTCTCTTCAGTAAGTTCACGGGTGAGGGCCTTACCTCTCTACAGCTAAAAGTAGAGATTTGAAGATGCTATCGGAGGAGTCCATGCTATTGTTTCGCAGACCCCTATTCCCATATGCCAACTTTTGATTGCGGGGCATGAGACAGGAGCCATGGAAGTATCCTACATATCGTTTACAAGCTCAATCGTCGAGAACTTCCATCGGATGCGTAGTAGATAGCTCCGTGAATGGCCAAGAGACGACCGAGTTTAACAAAGCTAGGCTGCGATTGCCTTAGATGAAGGATAACACTGCTCGATCGGCAACATTGCTATTCCTAACTCTCATACCGTAGGTCTCAAAGACACGCTTCAGAGTAGCGGAAACGACTGGCTGCAGGGAAGAGTCGGGCCTTGGAACGGAGGAATGTGAGACGAGAGACAGGAAATCTAGATAGCTCAGGGACCTGGCGGCAAAGATTCTCTGATATTAGGCAAGCTCCCACCATAAGACCTAAGAGCTGCCCCTTCCGGAGACGCACATGTAGTGGTGGGGATGGTGCTCTACAAAGCGGCTACAAAGCGCAAAGCGCAAAGTCACTTTGCGCAGCACTGCGGAGTCTGAGCCCTGTGTTCGGACATGAGTACGACTTCACCACAGTAGCAGTTTCGCTCCGATAAGCTTTAGCTATTCTCAAGTGCTCGATATTTGCATTGCCCTGCACCCATTTGTATTACTTACTAGTAGTGTGATGCGTAAGGCATCGCATGGCAGAACCAATAAGTACCATGGAACCGAAGCTACAATCCGCAGGGAGTAGCCAGTAAGGAAGGGAGGATGTTAGAGCGACAAAGAAAATGGAAGGGCGAAGAGCAAGGTCCCTCTAAGCGAATCTTACGCTAGCAATGAATGCTCAGTAGCAAACATGACACTAATGAAACAGCTTCGAGGAAGTGGAGCACTCTGTCAAAAAGACGGACATGCTAATTATGGCCAGCCCGAGTGGACCGACCTGTCCTCGCGTTCAACTGTCCGATATTAGCGCCGAACGAACCTCCCCCAGTTCATCCAGGGTCTCTTCCAAATCATGTCTACTTGATACTTGTTTAATTTTCTTTGGATATTTGTAGAGTTCTTCTTCTTTTGTTTTAGATTCCTTTTTCATAGCCCCCCCCCCCCCTTGTTCTCTAAATTCGTCCAAGTTCGCCGAACTGCCTTGTCGCGTCCCTTTGCTCCACAGCGCTCCACATCCGACCAGACCCCGATATCGATATCTTCACATCCATTCACTCTTGCACATCCAAGGCATAGTGGCAAAATTATTCGGCAGTGTTTTTCTGGGGGCTTCCAGAGGGTGTTGACGGCCTGCCAGTGTCTGCCTTGTCACTGTTTATCAACCTCATGACAAGCTGTCCAGCGCAGAAAGGAACTCAGCCTCGTCGAAGCTTTCAACGTCGAGTTGACAATGTCGTCTTCGCAGTATGACGCGTCTATTGAAAGTGTCATGGAAAATCTCCAGATCCAACGTGTCCTTCTCAAGAGTCTAGAAGAAGAAGGGCCCGACGCGATCGATGATCGAGAGGATATTCTCGATGAAATCGAACGATTAGAAGCGAGACTGGCGAACCTGCGCAAAAGCCGCTTTGAGAATATCCTTGGCCCGAACTGGTCCCCAGTCCGGGCATCTGCATCGGATAAGAGTGCACCCCTGGCCCAACTTGATGGAGGCTTTGATTTGGATTCGCTGCAATCTTCTGGGCCTCCGAGGGCTTCCGCTATGTCTCGTCCACCGGCCCCCATTCTGCACGCTCCTCAGTATCCTGAATCCACGCACCGTTCGTCGGTAGTGTCGTCCTCCAAACGCCCATATGAGAGTTATGGTCCGGAAGAAGATTTTGGGCGCCCGTCGAAACGCTCTGCTATTGCATATCCTCGCCATTCCTTTCCTTCTAGTCCCAGCGCTTTGTCCAGTCGCAGTCAGATCGAAGGTGTCCAGTCTAACTCGAATGATGACCTAGACGGTGACGAAGAAATATGGGAGCTACTGGGCTTGGATAATACAGAAACTCTTCGTGAGCTTCAGGATGAACAGCGGAAAGCGGAACAGTGGCTCGAAGAGCGAAAGGAGCAGGAGCGCCGTGACGCCGAGTATGCTCGTCTAGTTCAGGAGGGTCTGTACGAAACTCTACCTCCCGACTCCGTTGCGAGTGCTTCTTCACCGGGAAATTCGGGGTTTCCGTCTTCGTCTCGACCTGCTTCCCCAAACATCCGACTGGACCAGTCTGAGAGCGGCCGATTTTCAGGATTCAACCCATTAGGACCTGATAACTCGTACCCGGGCAAGGCATGCTTTTCGAAACCCCCCGTACCCTTCTTTAGTGCGAATGGACATCTGCCTCGAGACCGTCATGTGGCTTCGATATCGAATAGCAGCGATAGCGATCTTGCCGAGATAACCCAAGTGGATTTTCAGAACAGTATTCGCCATCCGTCTGACTACGAGCCGGTTCTAAAGAGTACCCAGAACGTTTATCCTAATCCTTATCAATGGACGAACAGCAGTTTGCCATCTCAAAGGTCAATGTCTTCCTATCCCTCTAGAGCTCCCCTTCCAGCACAATCATCAAGTTACTGGTATAACCCAAACGCTATCCACCAAACCATCGGAAAGCTCGACCCAAGGAATCTGGTTGAAAAGTCAAAGAACTTCTGGGACGGTGGTTTGAACCCCATGTCTGCTATCCAAGCCTTCGAAGATTACACGCAATATAGCCCGTACGAGTACGTGCATCAAGTTTAATCCCCCCCTGATTTCTTAACATGCTGACCTTCTAACCTGAACGCACATAGTGACATGGATAGCTATAGTGTGGATCCGAGTAAGACTCGCGAAGAAATTAAGCAACTGCTTGAGACGATCAGACCAGATTTGGAACTTTCTAAAGAGAACCGAGAGGGCACTCCTGAAGCTCTCAAATTTAATCTGATGGAACACCAGAAGTTTGGCTTGACGTGGATGAAGTCGATGGAAGAGAGCGATAAGCAAGGTGGTATCCTTGCCGATGATATGGGACTTGGCAAGACTATACAAGCTCTTGCTCTCATAGTTGCGCGCCCGTCCACTGATCCAGATCGCAAGACTACACTTATTGTTGCCCCAGTTTCTTTGATGCATCAATGGAAGCGAGAGATTCAGAGGATGCTCAAACCTGGTCGGCATCAGCTCTCGATCTACGTCTTACACGGTGAAAAGCGCCATGTACGCTTTGCGAACCTAAAATCCTATGACGTGGTTCTCACAACATTTGGAACCCTGGCATCCGAATTCAAACGTAGTGAGCGGTTGGACAAAATGGAGAAGGATGGTTACGGTGACCAAAGCGCTAGCAAACTCAGCACCCTGCCTGTCCTTGGACCCAGAAGCCGATGGCACCGAGTCATCCTCGATGAAGCTCAGTGCATTAAAAATAGAAACACCAAAGCCGCCGTCGCCTGCTGTCGTATTGATACCACTTACCGATGGTGCATGAGTGGTACTCCCATGATGAACAATGTGGGTGAGCTGCATTCGTTGATAAAATTCCTTCGTATTCGGCCGTATAATTCTTTGGAAAAATTCAATGCGGTAAGTTAATTTCAGCTACCCTTCCTGTCCAAGCAAGAGCTCACTTTCTCGGCGACAAAGGATTTCACACGGCCATTGAAGAATGGAAAAGAAGAGCAATCAAGGGCAATGACGCAGCTTCAGATATTGCTGAAAGCCGTGTTGCTGCGGAGGACGAAAGAGTCGAAGATAGACGGCAGACCAATTCTGCAGCTGCCGGCCAAGGTCTCAGAAAAAGTCCACGCTGTGTTCAGCGAGGATGAACGTCAACTGTACGATGCGTTGGAGACCCGAACACAAGTGCAATTCAACAAGTACCTCAGATCCGGCACTGTTGGACGAAACTACTCTCATGTTCTTGTCTTGCTTCTTCGGCTTCGGCAGGCATGTTGTCACCCGCATTTGATGAAGGACTTCAGTGTTAATGTAACTGCCGAGACTCGGGAGCTGGATTTCGTTGCGAACGCGCGAGGATTTGGCGAAGAAGTTGTCGTTCGTTTGCGTGAAAATGACAACCTCGAGTGTCCGATTTGCATCGATGCGGTCGACAACCCCATCATTTTCTTCCCCTGCGGCCACAGCGCTTGTGCCGAATGCTTCTCGCGAATGACAGATCCTGCGGCAGGCGTGATGCAAGGCAATGACGGCGCGGTCGAGGTCAAATGTCCCAATTGCCGTGCAAAGATCGATCCCAAAAAGATTACCGATCGCACGTCTTTTCGAAAGGTTCATTTCGAAGAATCGGGCGATGAACCTGTTGAGAGGGAATCCGAAGTTCCTACGAACGGTGATGAAGATGAGAGTGACGAAGACGATGACAGTGACGACGACAGTCTCTCTCGCTTCACCGCGGACGATGATGAAACTGAAGGCAGTTCTTCTGGACGAAAGCAGCTCAAGAGCAAGAAAAAACAGGTCGGAGAGCCCAAGAAGAGCTTGGCAGAGCTCAAGAAGGATTCTTCAAGGAATATTGCATCCAAGCGCAAGTACCTGCGTCGCCTTGAGAAAACTTGGGTGACAAGCGCCAAGATCGAAAAGACCATGGAGATCCTACAGGGCATACAGGATCGTGGAGATGGCGAAAAGACCATCATATTCAGCCAATTTACTTCGCTGCTAGATTTGCTTGAGGTTCCTATCTCGCGTAGTGGATGGGGCTTCTGCCGTTACGATGGGAGCATGAGAGCCAGTGACCGGAATTCAGCTGTGATTGACTTTACTGATAATGCAAACTGCAAAATCATGCTGGTGTCTTTGAAAGCAGGAAACTCTGGCCTAAATCTCGTCGCCGCGTCTCAAGTGATCATTTTTGATCCGTTCTGGAACCCCTACATCGAAGAGCAGGCGATCGATCGCGCCCATCGTATCGGACAAGTGCGACAGGTCAACATCCATCGCATCCTGGTCGAGAAAACTGTGGAAGACCGCATCTTAGAGCTTCAAGATAAGAAACGGGAGCTGATTGAGGGTGCTCTTGATGAGAATGCTGGAAAGAGTCTCTCTAGACTTGGAACTAGGGAGCTCGCCTACCTCTTCGTATGTTGCCAACCCCGTATCCATTGTCCCCATTACGTTACAGTGGCACTGACTCATACTTTCTTCCATAACTTTAGGGAGTCGATTAGACATATGATCAGCATAATCCTCTTTAACAACGGCGCATTTGCTAGTTTGCAGCAGGACTGCCCTCTGGTTCGAGGCGCCCAAGTACTACCCTTTAATGAAGATAGATATCTATCTATTCAGTCCTTGCTCTGTAGATCGGTTGTCGAGTTACTTTCTTTTCGTCACTTTCAGTTTGTTCATTCAGTTCTGTGGTTTTCATATCCTTATTCTTTGTCTCTATTTCTTTAGACGGGTATCCATTCTTTTTCTTTGATAGACGAAATCAAGGAATGTGGCGGTGTTGATAGATGGAGAGAAGGGTTTGGGAATAGATATCTTGTATCCCATACAGAATCGAAGTTTGTTTCCTCGATATCCCATTATCAGCTGTAACCCCCAGCCTCCCAGTAATCAGTAGTCAGATCTAGAAATTCATAGTAGTGAACTTTACCTAGGTACAGTACATACAGCACTCAGCAGCGAAACTGAATGGAGCTGATCTGAAACTCCGACCCTGTTGCGCAGACCCGATGGGTAAGGGACTCTCCATGAATTGCTGCTATATCTGCCTGTAGTTTGTCCATGCATAATCGAACAGCTTGGTCCTGGGAATGCATGTCGAGATAATTAATAGAGATATGTGATGTCCCTGGTCTTGACACCGACTCGTAGAAGTGGCGGATTCCTCACCATGAGAAGAGTGAGTAGGTAGCTCATGGAATATCCAAAATTGACAAACGCAGACGAGCAGTTGCAGGTATTATGGCTGATCGGGGCGCATCGCTGACCTGTATCTGCATCTGTAACTAACTAGTTATCCCTCATCTTACACGACTAATCTGATAGAGTTCAGAAAAAAAGGAAAAGAAAATAGAGATGATGAAAAGTCAGATACTGCTTTTTCGACCAGGACATTTTGGTGTGTCGTAACGGTGTCGTTCTTTGAAGATGTAAATCGAAGATTTGAGGCTAGAGAGTCTAACTACTGGTTGTTAAAAAAGGGAAGAAAATAATGAAATCCGTAATCGTGTCCACCATCCAGACTATCACTGTGTCGTCATTCGAAACTTCACCATGGCAATTCAAGCAACATTGTATTCCGCATTGATATCCCCGCCACTATGATGGCTGCCAAACTGCGTCCCAATTTCCTTAACCGATCACTTACAGGTCCGCGTCCTCCTCGTCGGGGAGAGGTTGGTTGGCTGCGTCGTCCAACTCCTTCTTGTACTGCTGAATAAGCTCGGGGCTCACCTCGACCTCTGGAGGAGCAAGGGCAAGATCGGCAACAAATTCCTATGACAATGTTAGCAAATAGTGCATTATAGGAAGATTGGTACATTATACTAACAAGCTGAGGGTTGCCAACAAGCTTCCGCGCAAGCCAAAGGAAGGGCTTCTCGAAGTTGTAGTTGGACTTGGCAGAGATATCGTAGTACTGAAGGTTCTTCTTACGGTGGAAGGTGATGGTCTTGGCCTTCACCTTGCGCTCTTTGACGTCGACTTTGTTACCGCAAAGGACGATAGGGATGTTTTCACAAACACGGACGAGGTCACCTAAGAAGGACGCATCAGCTAATCCGCTTACAATCTCACAACAAAGCAAACTAGGAAAACATACGGTGCCAGTTAGGGACGTTCTTGTAGGTGATACGGGAGGTAACATCGAACATGATGATACCGCACTGGCCGTTGATGTAGTATCCATCTCGAAGACCTCCAAACTTCTCTTGACCTGCGGTATCCCACACGTCAAACTGGATAGTGCCCAGGTTCTGTCATCATAGTTAGTCGATTGCGACCCAAACAAAGGCGACGGGCGAAGCGGGGTTGATGGCGGGGCTTACGGTGGTGAAGGTCAGAGGGTGCACTTCGACTCCGAGAGTTGCGATGTACTTCTTTTCAAACTCTCCAGTGAGATGGCGCTTGACGAACGTGGTCTGTAAAACTCCATCATGTTAGCGAAGCCGTTCTCAAAACAGATGCCGCTGATAGTCAAAATCGCTTATTGTGTCTGTTCAACGTGACCAAGCAGATCTTAAGCGCTCAAAGCGTTCGACGCATTAAGATGCACCGCGGCCTGATCAAAACTAAACTGATTGCACTTGCCTTTCCAGTACCACCGTCACCGACAAGGACGAGCTTGAATGTTGGCGGAGCCTGAACAGCCATTATGTTTGTGTGATGCTTCGGACAAAGAAAACAAGTAGAAAAATCGCAACGCAAAAACCCCGACGTTAAGGAGAATCTCCAAGAGTAGTTCTGATGACTGGATGGCCAACGAAGGCTGTATTTAATGGAACTAGGAGGGATGCGAGGAGGGGCGGAAAGAGAGGCGAGTTTGGTACGGCGGTTGGTGATGGAATTTTTGGTCAGTAACGAGTGGCGGGTCTCACGTGACCTGTGCTCATGCGACGACTTGTCGACAAGAGGCCTGCGAAGTCTCTACGACGCACTTGATCGGGTTCGTCTCATGTCATATTGGTGCTCAGATAACTATATTTCCAACTATTTTTGTCTCCCTAGCCCCGGTCATCCTGCACGCAACTCCGACCTCTCAAAATGTGCCTGCCAGTAAGAAAAATCATAACACATCTCTCGTAAAGTGGAACTTGGACTCCTCAGCGCTGCCCTCAGACGATGGAGGGTAGAGCGCCTTCTTCAAAGTGGAACTAGATGACAGCCCAACATTCCACGGCCGCCCCAGTCGCGCCGTGGTGAGAGTTGTAAATCCAGCTCGGTAGTAGCTGCGGGACCAGAGTCTTGCTTTCTAACCACCTTGACCAAGACGGTCCGCTGGATAATACGTTAGCAAACTATACCTTGGTACTATGACGAGCTCAAAGTTTCGAAGTGGAAACTAATATATGGACACGTACCCCTTCATTCTGCTGGACGGTCTCCGCAATTTTAGAGAGACGTTCATGGTTAATCCAATTCACATTCCCAAATTTTCGAATAGTGTCGCCTGCTTTCAGGCCCGCTTGATCTGCTGGACTGCCGGGCACAACGCTGTTTACTTTTGCGAAGGGCCTCCCCAGAGATGATGGATCCGATGCGCCGATATCCATAATTGCAGACGGCTGGGAAGGGGTCACAGACGTACCGGCAGCTGCGGGACCCTGAACGCGCTGAAGGTTGGCGAAATGATCATGCAGGGCTCTCTCGAGAAACTTCATGACCTCTTTGTGGTCATTCCGGAGATGGATTATTCGCACTCGCGTCGTTCGTACTAGAATATGAATTAGGCCACTGTTCGAAGGGTACGAGGTTTCGCATCCTTACTTTGAGCGATGTCGAGGTCATTGCGAGGGAATCCGTCAGGCGTAGTCAACGGCGTGTCCATAGTGACTCCATGCTGAGATAAAAGGTAAGACCCTGATTAGGTTTCCGTTTCATGGTTGTAGAACCCAGGCGGGATCTCACTTACGGAACCAAGAACGCTGCTGAGAGTTGATAGCTCTGTTTCGATACGCTCCTTCTCCTCCATCAGGGCCCCCATGGAGAACTGGGCGTAGTCGCGGAACCCCCCTCCGGATGTAGGCCCGGAAGGGACAGTGGGGGCGTGAATATTGCCGTTCATAGGAATGCCCATAGTAAGTCGAGAAAAGAATCAGACCATTGTCAAGATCCGGAATAGTTGCTAGAATGTCAGTAGTGGCTGTGAAGCTGCAGGTGATGATCCTATGAGGAGCATTCCCGGGTTGTTCGCCTTCCAGAGCTTGGCGCTTCCAGCTTAGTGATTTGTATGCAAGTTGGCAGTAAATAACAGCATTCTCCTTTCCGACTTCCTTCACCGCACCATTCCATTGCACCTTGCTTTCTTTGGCAACAACAACAATAATAATACACAGGCGTTGTAGCATACTTCCAAAAATGGCGACTTGCACTCATTGTCCTGTGGACTCTAGCTTTTGGGAGGCAAACTCCCCTCCCTGTATCTCTATCTCCTTCAGCTGCAGCTTTTCCCCGGGGGGCCTGTACTACATACACCCACTCGAACCTGGTTTCTTTGACTGTTGGTCTGCTTGTAAAGAATGCTAGAATTTATGTCACCGTCCAATTGGAGTGAATAAGATTGCCCGAGGAGTAGTGGTACCTCGCACACGATCTCTCTTGTACGTCCTTGCTTCCTCTCAGTGTCTTCAACCTGGTCGTGACTTCCACCGAAAGCAAGACAGGCCATGCCTGCCCCCAGCCTGCAGTGGTTTCCCGAATGAATTGCCACCAATCGTTTCCTCCCTCTATTCTGTGCCTCCAATTGCTTGTTATCCCCGCGTTCGGGTATCTTATCCTTCATCCATGTGCTTCAGACGCAATGGATCCGGATTGTGAAGACAAGCCAGAAAATGAACGGCCACTTTTGCTTCTGGAAAATTCTGAAAAGGAATCGAGTCTTCATGCGATACATGATGGCAAACTAGCTCCAAATAAAGCTATTTCTTATCCCTTCAAGAAATGGATGAACAGTTTTCGTGCCAAACGACATCGTCCCCTTCCGTTGTCCGAGAGATTTGTCGAAGGCTGGTTTGAACCGTTGTCAGCAGAGAGCAACGGCATCGATAATCTGTCTCCCCATCATGCGGTTCAAGAACAGCAGTGGGAGAGACTATCAGGGCACTCATCTCAATTGGGTACCGTCAAGACGGCGACAATGAGTGTCACTAGCCAGAGTATGTTCAGATCGAGAGGAAATACTCGTAGCACCACCAACCAGAGTGCTGGCACGGAAGTTCGCATGTCGATAGACAGCATGAGGACTACACTGAGCCCTCCGTTGGATGAAGCGACCCAGAACCGCTCTCTCAAGAGGCGCCAGGTGCTGCAGGAAATTGTCACAACGGAATCTGACTATGTTCTCGGTCTGAAGGTCCTGTCTGATGTATGTCGAGCTTTTTTTGTATATTTCTGGCTTGAAGCAGCTAGTTTAACACGATGACGGCTAGGTCCTCTCTCTTTTTTCCGCTACGAGGCCCGAGATTTATTACAACATACAGAAAATCCGCGAAATACATGGGCGATTTCTTGTCCTCCTTCAGAACGTGACTCCAAGGTCTGTGGAGCTGTCGGGGATCGACCTTACAACTGTGACCACGCCCGGACCCCAAGGACGTTTGGGCGCCATGGACCTCCCAGGTATCAGGGGTTTGCAAAGTAAATCCCTGAGAACTCGAAGTCTGAGGGTGTCAGTTTGGTCTCGCATGAAAGCTTTGTCTGCAGAGCCGTATGAAGTCTTAGAGGTCGCTCGCGAAATCGAAAAATTGGTACGGATTGAACTCCGCGCATTGTAGCCACATGCTAACATCTGAGTGGCCTGATTGTAGTCAACCTTTTTCCCAGTTTACGAGGAATTCTGTACTAACTACGAATTGTTAACGCAAGATCTCTCTATTCTGCGACGGTCGATCCCTAACTGGGCATTGTTCGATCAAGGCATCGAAGCACTATCAAAGTCGGTGGCGTCTATAGACAGTCGGAAGCTCGAGGGCAATAAGTCGATGTCGTTGAATGATCTACTCATCAAGGTTTTACTTTCCAGTGCTCTTTATTTGTACCTGCTAACGTTGATTCAGCCTATCCAGCGGCTCTGCAAATACCCGCTTCTACTCGAAGATTTGCTTCGGCATACTCCTGCTAGCGACTCTCCTTCTGCCCATGAAGAGATCCAGGAAATCTCGGAGAATATGCGCAGTTCGGTCGCTCGCATTAACGCAGCCACCGGTGATCCTGTCAGTAAGGACCGAATCGGGAAGACAGTCCTTCTTCAAGAGAAATTGGAGTTCCGTGAACCTGTAAAGACCCAAGTGAGCCCCGTATGCGCCGAATTGAATACTGAACGAATATACAGAGCCCGGTCCAAGATGTGTACAGGCAACTGGGACCGATGTGTTTGTGTGGTGTCCTCCACGTCACCTATCAATCGACAGTAGAGATACAAGGTGAATACATGGTCTCTGTCCTTTTCAACAGCCACTTCGTACTTGCGAGGATGGATGAAGACCATCGCAAACTTCAGGTTGTGGCGTGCTTATACGTCCCTGACATGAAGATTGACGCACTAAATACTGGGAGAGGTAAGGGACGCCGACTGCCGATCCATCCGCCTAAACACTCATCTTGATATAGGTCTTTTTTGCCGGGGGGCCCTATTCTCTTGGAAAATATCCTTTTGTGATGGAGAGGACAACTTTGAGCTTGTTTTGAGCGCTTCTTCCGCAATTGAGGAGAAGCAATGGAAAGCCGAGACAATCAAAATGGCTGCAGCGCTGGCCGAAGCAGGGCAGACAGCACCGTCACAGTCTAAGATGCACTACTTTTTGTTGCTCCATTTAAAGCCCTTAGGTAGATGCCCGGAGCAGGCTGTTTCTCCTCTCTCTCGAAAGTCGTCTATGCAATCTCTTGCTGTTGCTCGGTCCAAGTCCAGCTCGCGGGAGGTATACATCAGGAAGACGCATTACCCTAACAGTACCGAGGAAGCTGGGCTTCAACCGGATGACGGAAATCTCGGCCGTACGAAATCAGTCTATTCGAAAAGGGAGCCAGTTGAGTTGGCCCCTAAACGACAAGATCGGATTCGTTTGGAGAGATTTATCGCTGACGTGTATACGCGCGATATGCTGCCCTTCCCCGGCATGGTTCTGGCTAAAGGCGATATTCTCTCTAGGACTGGTTCCCTTATCAGGCGCATCAGTTCCCGTACGGGGTTTACCAGACGTTCTAGTTCCCTTAGCACGACGCACGCCAGATCTATAGTCGCAGAGACTGGCTCCATCGAGGAAAAGCTTAGTGTGGGAAAAGAGGCGTCGTTGGATAACAGCAAACGTTGCAAGCCCCTCGCTGAGTCACAAGTACAACCTGATAGAAATGAAACGGCAAAGGCTTTGCTGGGGAAGTCTGGTAGTGCTAAGCAAACGGGACTGAAGAAACTTTACAAGCGCGCATCTCGAATTGACCTCCTAAGAACGGGAGCCACGTACAACGAACCAACCTCCAGAAAAAAGAGGGATTTGTTGCACACAGTCCTGTTTCCAAGGAACGTGAGTAATGCTAATTTGAAGGAGAAAGGTGCATAATCGCAGGCCAGGTGCTTTAAAAGGAACGGTATGGCTTCTGCCTTATCAATACAAAATGCATATGCGTTTGCGCCTAGATTTTACTGTCAGGCATTACGAAAACAACAAGAGCTGAAGTGGATGGAGATGACTTCGCTATGATGAATTAAGGCGGGGAAACGAATAATACCCACGACTGTATGCAGCAGAGCTGTAGGCTGTGTACAACACGTGGAGCAAGTCGCATCGACAAATCATCAGTTACTCGAACCTTCGCCGGAGATTACTGTTTACTCCTTGTTATATGTAATCTAATGGAAGGGCTTGGAAGCTGAAGATCACTCAATACTGGGCCCACCTTGCCTTCAACAGGCGACGTTCGCCGCGTTCAGTGCTGGGGCCAATGACCTGAGGATCTGGAGATCAGTTGAGACCGAGATTGATGACGTCAAAGATCCACGGCCAGTCCCGAGACCAAGTCTAGGTCAAGATTTGTCTTGTATTTAAAGAGCTGCCGGGGTGTTCACAGAGAGTAGAATTCCAACTTGACTGCCTTCTATATTTTACAACTACAAGATTCCGCACTGTAGTTCATCAACCCACGCGACTACCTGCCGTTATAGTACGTCCCAGTGACGTCACCCTTCAACTGCATACGCGACAACTATTCAACTCACCAGCTCTGTTCTCTTGGAGTATAATACTCTTCGAAGACAGAATAAATAAAAGAAAGCATCATTTCCATTGATTATGCCTCGTGGTACCGACAACACCTCCAAGATCTTCTACAAGGGCCGTTCAGAGGACTTCGTTGTCTTCGTCGACGACCTCGACATTCTCAACAAATGGCGCAAGGACCGCAGTATTCCTCTGGCACAAGTTGTTAACGGGTGGAAGATATTCGTCACTCACAAGTGCGATCTACCAGATTGGCACCCTATTACCTAGTTTTCTTCCCCCTGCTAATTATTTCTCAGACATGGAGCTCAAGGAGTGCTAGACGAGGCCAGTCGAGCCAGCCTCGAAAATGAATTCGGGACATACAATGAGGACACCTGTATACAGAAGATTCTCGAGCAGGGAGAATACCAGGCTTACTCGGTTTGTGATTCCCCAAGCTCCCTCCTCTTCCTCTTTTTCTTTCCTTTCCTGTGAGTCTTGACTGCTAACGTCGACTTTTTTTTTCTTCTTCTAGCAACGCGAGCACCAAGCGGAGAAGAACGTGGCGAATGAGAGCGGAGTGCTGGGGAGGTAAGTTTTGATTGACTGGGATTGAATTGAAAAGGCTTGGGTGGCTGTGATTGAGGGTGATGATGGCTCCTGTGCTTGAAAATAGCAGAGGGGCGGATTGGGAATCCCTCCCTATATGCCTTGATCGGGCCCATGCCGCTCTGTATATATTATATCTCCCTGCCCTGGCTCAAATGGAACCGGGAAAGGGGGTGGTGAAATGAGGGGCTGTGGTTTACAGACCTATGGACCAATTGAAAAGAAATCAATCTCCAGAAGATTCTCTGTTGCCAGACACGATGGGAATGTCCTTCGTTTGATCAGCATCGGAACAACGGATGTGCCTCTTCAATGATGTCTTAGCCCTTGCCATGTAGACTGGCAGACTATCTATGCTTATGGATGCCCTACCAGTAAGATCCATACTCAGCAGGATTCATATTCCGTATCCATTATCATATCTGGGTATAGTAACTAATCGACCTCGGAAACCGTAGAGGCAGAGGCCACGGCAGCGGCAGAAGCAGCGCGATCCTCTCTCCTCTTCACCACCCACCGCCCCAACTCGGCCCAGACAGCCTCCTTCTCCTGTGGTGTCATACCTGCCGCTAGTCCACTGGTAGTTGTAGCCACGAAAACCGGAGCCCCATTCCATCCTCTGCCTTTTCCCATATTTTCCTCCTCAGGCTGCCACCCATACCGAAACTCCTCCTTCCGAATGGCCCTACCTTTCCGCACCCTCCATACAGCTTCCCATATACTCTTCCCGACCAAGCACACAGCCTCGGGACGCTGCGCTGCAACCTTAGCCTCTAGCACGGGCACTCCTGCATTCATCTCGGCCTTGCTGAGCATGCTAGCATCGCGCGTGGGACGCTCCACGATATTGGTGTTCCCGACACTGTACAGCTCCGGTAGTTTGTAGGTATCCGAGGGTGGGTGCTTTAGAGTAGTGATTCCGGAAGAATACAGCAATTTCCAAAACAGGTTCGAGGGGTGGGCATAGGCGTATCCCGTGCTGCCAGTCAAGATGCCCGGGTTCACGCCCACGAGGAGAAGGATTAAATTCTGTGGGACGGTATCGCGGAGGAGGGAAGTCGGTGAGGAAAGGGGAGAAGGAGCCTTGGGCGACTCTGATTTTAAGACGGATTTTTTTCTTCCTGTCGGGTGTGCTGAGAAGGACGGTGATGGCGTCGATGGCGTCGATGATCTCGAGGAGGAAGAGCGCGTCACTCGTGGCGCTATCGCTGTCGTGGTTGTAACTGGTTGTTTCCTTCGTTTCAAGTTCATGTCCCCTTCGCTGTTCGATGTCAGTTTCCGTTTAGGGCCGTCTGGCGACGTCCCAGGATCAGCAGAGACAGAGCCCTGATGGTTGGACGCATGGAAGTATTGCCTCAATTTCCCGTTGAAGCTGATCTTTTTGTTAACTGGGACATCGTTCTCTTCATCATCCTCCTTCCTCCGGAAATAAGCACTTTCCGTGTTTTCAGCTTCAACTGGGGCTGGTGAACGAGCCATTGTCCTGCAAAGTGCTTTGCCGGACAGCTTGACAGCTGCTCGGTGATGAGTATGAGTAAGTCAGCAAATCACAGTTAACTATCCATTTGTTTCGATTTCTTCATTCGGCTAGCGACAAGGGTCCAGTCAGAGAGTCGCTCCTCATCGCCACATGCTGACTCGTACAGCCTGACGGAGGAGGAAGATCCTGTCTAGCGACAAAATGCAACTTGCTCTACTCTTACGTACAGGATAGGTGTTCAATCACGTGATATTATAGGTCCATGGTATGTACAGGTAACAGCTCCACCATTATAATTGGCATACGTTGATTCCACATAGAATAGCAAGTCAATTGCCAGAGACTAAGAATCAACCAATGTAGACAATTTCATCCGCCGTAAGATTAACAGGACATCCAGGCCCGCTGGTGCAAAGCGTCAACCGATTGAGCGCGCATAGATAAGTCAAGAGACACCACGGGGTATCATTTCAAGTCGAGAGGGGGGAGAGGGAGGAACGCAGAAGAAATGCAGACAAAACGGTTGGCAGCTATTATACTTTTAACTGTGATTTCTTTGGCAGTGTCCACGGCTTCGGACAAACTATCTATTTCGATTCAACGTCAGATTCAGCTAGTGGGTGGTATGGCAATCCAAACGGGGTTGATCGAACATACCTCTCCCTCAGAGTAGGCCCACAAATACGCTGCGATCCCAATTAGATAGTACAGTGCCGGGTTCATTCCCTGATAGATCAAGGTTGAGGAGAGAGCACTAAGTGGATAAATGATCATCCGGAACTCGATGCTTCGGTGGAATAAGGTTCCCGCCAAGGGTTGGAGAGGCCATTCCCATGCAATCGCCAGGAGACCCAGGACGAGATTCACGATCTGAAGAATGGGAGTAGGCTTAACGGCACCATTCAGATTCGTGGTAGTGAAGTCCCAGAAGATTTTCGGCCAGATGAAGGCTTCGATGGTACCACCTATTTGGTCTGCACGCACAGATGTGTTAGCACAGAGGGACAAAGCGTACTTCGAATTTCTAAGAGAGGAGAACGCTGAGACTTACACGCTCCAGCTGTGAGGATAATGAGACGAGCCCAGTGATTCTTGATGAGCCTGCCCATTTTGTGCAGAAATCGACTCGCTCTTCGAGATTGAGCTAGCCTTAAGGAAACGGTGCTCTTTCGTCCAGCGAAAGAAAGAGCAAAAAATAACAATAATAAAAGGCCGAGGAACCAGTTGTAACTCCGAGGTTATAGGAACAAATGCGAATGTGGACTTCGCTGCGACGACTTGACGACTTGATGACTGCTTGACTCGACTGCTGGCAGTTGTCCCAACGATAATGCGGGTTTGGCGCTATACCTGGATTCGCATCATATAGAAGGGATAGGAGGGGTACATATCATCAGAGTGCGCGGAGGGGGATGCTCGGCGTGAAGAAGTGGTGCGAAAAGGATGAAGCGTTATCTCGGAAAAAGATGGAAAGTCAATATCAATGGGTGTAATGAGAAACAACCATAGCTGCTAGAGCTCTTAGCGAGTGCATGCCTGCCACAGCTGCGACCGAATGTGGCGGTTTTTCTGCAGCGTGAAGTGGATGGTCATTGTTGCATGTATCCAAAGTAAGAAAGCCAGCAACGGCGAATGGCTGCGCAGAGGCGAGGTCTGGGTAGATCCTTGACGCCGCACGACTCAATCAGCAGCCAGTATTAGACGCCGAGTCGTAGAACAAGGCACAAGGGAGAGCGAATGAAGGAGAGAAGTTGACAAGCGGCAATGTGATTGCGGGAGTGCCCGTGCATGGGAACCCCTGCCACCTTCCAAGGTTTCTTGCAAATAATCAGCTTGTCATTGTCCGTCGCACGCAACAATGCCCGGTTTAATCGATATCTTCCTGTTGGCTTCGCTTTGTTCGTGTCCTTCGTGATGCCGGTGATGTCCCGTTGCTGGGCAAAACCTGTGTCTCCAGCACTGGTACTGGAAGCAGTCATTGAGAAGCAGCGCCCTCCTGACTTGAGCTCGTATCAGATCGGTCAGCGCCCATAAAATGCTTCTAAATTTGGCTGCCCCGCAATTGTCTTGCCGTGATGAGCACAGAGCGGCTGCAGGAAGCCCGTGATAGACAAGACCAATGTGATGCTCGCAGCCAACCATCTGCACCAGAGAAGAGGGCAGAAGCAGCGGGATGGGACCGTCTGCTCTGAGCTTTCTCGGCAAGGCCAATTTGGCCCCTTCTGGTCGTGATTTCTTTTGATAGGCCTGGAGTCATACGATGAATCTCTCTGAAACTGAGCAAATATGAGCTGAACACCGCCGCTGTTCGTTTCCAGTCCTTTTGTGCAGACATCCTTGTCGAGTGTCTCTTAGCAAACAGTGGCCAGGCTCATAATACTCATACCTCGCAGACGGGTCTCAACCCATTGAGGTTGTTGAAGTCTGGTTGTCGCTGTTATTTTGCTTTCACTCCAACTCGCGGTGCATCATTCTCTAGTTCTATGCTTGAGTGGTCATGGCCGACAACACGTAAGGCGAACAGGAAACTTTCGTCCGCCTTCAGAGCGTTTTTACCTTTTGTCATCGGTTACCTGCTCAAGGATCGTCAAGGAGTTGATGAAGCTGCAGGGCTATCTAAGATCTTCCCAATACGGTTGTGATTAATATCCTCAATTCAACTGTCATTTGCTGCTTTCTCTATTTGCTTTGCCTGCACGAGATATCTCGTGCCGACATCTCCAACATGCGCCACCCATTGCAATCCCATTTTGCTCCTGCAAAAATCTTATTCTATTTCATTTTCTGGGGATTTCATATCCTTCTAATTGCCATTGGATGGTACGTATCGTCCTTTAAGGGCTCTTCACGGACCCGAGTTGACCTCCCATCAGGTATCGCCAAGCTACCTCTGACAAATTGGCTGGTTTAAATAAACTCCGATACTCCGTCTGGATATCTAGAGGTTCTGCTCTTGCGCTCACAGTAGACGCCATCCTGATCCTGCTGCCAATGTGCAGGAATATCATAAGGGTTGTAAGGCCCCGAGTCAGATGGCTGCCGCTTGATGAGACCACTTGGTTTCACCGTCAAGTGGCATATGCCATGCTCCTCTGCACCATTATCCACACCGCTGGCCACTATGTTAAGTAAGACAAAAGCCTTTAAGTCCGTCAACTCCGATGCTCATATCCATGTCTGATTTGCATTTAGTTTCTATAATGTCGAGAAGGAACAGCTTCGACCAGAAACGGCGGTCCAGATCCACTACACCCAAGCAGGAGGAATCACCGGCCACGTCATGCTCCTCTGCATGCTGCTTATGTATACGACGGCTCATCATCGTATCCGCCAACAGTCCTTCGAAACTTTCTGGTATACGCACCACCTGTTTATCCCATTCTTCCTGAGCTTCTACACTCATGCTACAGGTTGTTTTGTGCGGGACACAACACAGCCGATATCACCTTTCGCTGGGAAAGCCTTCTGGAAGCACTGCCTTGGGTATCAAGGCTGGAGATGGGAGTTGGTTGGCGGTGGTCTTTACCTCTTCGAGAGACTTTATCGTGAAGTCCGAGCTAGACGAGAGACGGAGATCACGAAAGTCATCCGCCATCCACACAGTATGTTTCTCTGCTAGTCTCTTCTTCAGCTTCTCCCTCTTTATTTGGTCCCTTCATTCTCATTCAAATATAGACGCGATGGAGATACAATTTCGAAAACCGAGCATGAGATATAAGCCCGGCCAATGGATATTCATCCAGGTCCCCGAAGTCTCGAATACTCAGTGGCACCCCTTCACAATTACATCTTGTCCCTTCGACCCATACATCAGCATCCATGTTCAACAAGTCGGTGATTTCACTCGTGCTCTCGGTGACGCTCTAGGCTGTGGTCCTGCCCAGGCGAAAGATTTGGACGGCCTTGACCCTATGGGAATGTATGAAATCGCCCTCAAAATGGGACAGGCGATGCCCAAACTCCGCGTCGATGGCCCATACGGAGCACCAGCCGAGGATGTCTTCGGCAATGAAATCGCGATTCTTATCGGCGCCGGAATCGGTATTACTCCTTGGGCCTCTATCCTGAAGAATATCTGGCATCTGCGTGCCAGACCCGATCGGCCCCAGCGCCTGCGCAGAGTCGAATTCATCTGGATCTGCCGAAACACCAAAAACTTCGAATGGTTCCACGACCTTTTGTCTTCATTGGAAGCTCAGTCCGCCTCCGACGCGGCACTCTACGGCGGTGCCGAGTTCCTGCGCATCCACATCTACCTAACACAGCCTATGGACCGAGACACAGCAGCGAACATCTACCTCAACACTGTGGGTCAGGAACTCGACCCGCTCACCGAACTGAAGAACCGGACTCACTACGGCCGTCCAGACTGGAAACGTATTTTCAGTACCATGCGAACTGGACTTCTCGATCAGTCTTATTTACCTGAGGTGGGCCTTGGGAGAATTCAAACAAAGGAAGTAGGTGTCTACGTCTGCGGACCAAGTTCCGCGGCTAAACAGGTTCGGGACGCGGCCAAGAGTGCCTCGACGAGGGAAGTCAAGTTTAAGTTTTGGAAGGAGCACTTTTAGAGGTTGGGATATATTGCATATATACCGGCATCTGTTCATGGTGGATGAGTGATGAATCTCAATGTCTCTATCTTATCTCGTTCTTGTCTCCACTTTTTGTATAAAGGCGCAAAATACATATTGCAGTGTACATTGAAAAAAATAACGAATCCGATAGAACTGAGTTCTCTCACTACTTCAATTCTTTTTGCTGTGACGTTATCCATCTAATGTACAATGCAGCCGTAATCGTGACTGAAGGGAGAAAGGAAGATGGTGGATAGACGATCCCCTTTTCAGAGTTGGAGGGTCAAGTTAAGAACTCAGATCATGGACATTCAGTTCTACGCGCTCATCCTCACTCTCTCCATCGTCGGGCATGGATATCCCTCTTGCGAAAGACGTCTCTGCCAGACCGCCACTATCCCTGGCCATTTCCATTACCATTTCGTCCAAGAGCCCTTCGATATCAACATGGACCCTCAACTCCTTCTCCATAAGCACGTTGTACACGCGCCGCAACTCGTGAAAATCCATCCCCTCCCCTCCTTCGGATGCTGATCCAGACAGAGCCCCGCCCGCTACCTTACGCTTCGGGCGGTATTGATCCACGACGTCAGCGCGAAGATGCGAAAAAGCGAGCATGATCAATTCCTTGGACCAGGGGCATGCGCGGATTGCGCGGTAGAAGACGTCTTTGGCGTGTTTGATATCGTTCTGTTCGAGTTCGAAGAGGATGTAGAGCTTCCAAAGGGAGAGGTTAAAGCGGGCGGAAGTGCTGGAGGAATTGCTATCTCCGGCCCCATATCTGGTACTTGTGAGAGCTTTCGCTTCGCCTGTGGCCTTCTCGAATGCGGCTCGGACGGAGTATACCGTTGATCCAGTGTATACGGGGCGGTTGAGTTCCGTGTAGATGGCGAACAGATGAGAAGTCACTGGGACTTGCTGTGTGGCGACAGCGAGACTCTGGTCGGCTGATTGGAAGGTTCGGGTGGTGATGTCTCCGATGACATCTCGGATGCGCCCTTCGATCCGGAAACGAGACTCATTCCAGGTGAAGAGGGAAAGGAAGATGGTGTTATGGGGGAAGAGTGATATGCTCTCAACAAGAAGCTCGCGGATCCGAGCTGGCTTATAAGCGCGCCGGGTTCTGATATGGTGGTAAAGGAGTTTGGACCGGGACTGATGGAGCAGCTCCGTCGTGAAGGATCTGAAAGCTGTCGCTTGCACGGGCAAGCTGGCAAGCCTATTCTCGGCGGCCTGGTATACCTCTAAAGCTTTGTCAAGATAAAAGCCATGCACCAGATATAAAAGGATCGCCAAACAATCAACGTGGGCGACAAATGCGCTAGCATTTCTAATAGTGAGAGAGTTCTCTTGGGCCTCCAATAAGAACTATGTAAAGGGTTAGAAGTTGTGAAGGCAGCAGAATACGACTGGCAGGGATACTCACACCTCGTATCTTCAGCTGCCCGGCGGGGCTGAAGATCATTTGGCTTGCCGTCTCAGAAAACAACTTCAGATCCACCCTGTTCTGGGGTATTGAGAGTAACACTTGAGATGCTCGAGCAGCATCCTGAATCCACAGCAGCTCCCAAAGCCACGTACTCCACAGTAAGCCGCATTCGATCCTATCGTGGTCTGGAAATGTCGTACTCATCGAAAGGGCCGTTGCCCAGACATGTTCAGCTGCTGTGCGACTCCCGTTGCGACATTCGATAAGAGCGTATGCGTTGTACAGCCGCAAATTCGACGACCTCCTTTTTAACAACCATTTGGCGTATTTCTTGGCTTCCTTGATATCACACACAGCTTCCAGGGCCAGAGCGTACTCAGCAAGGGCACCATCTGTCGGATTCGCCTCCACCAACAGCCGCAATGTTCTTCGCACCCAACCCGAATCAATGTCGCATCGTCCATTAATGTTGCTTGCCCACTGACGAAAAGAGTAAAACCATTGTTGCTGTCCTGCGATCAGGGTATCTCCCGTATGGATGAAGTTATGGTGAGAAAAGAAGATAGGGGGAACTGTGGAATCCTCCGAATCGACGTTCAACCTGGGAAGCCAATCGTTCAGCGAGAAGTCAGGGTTGTCAATCAACTCATTGCGCAAGAAATTGTCACCACTCCATCGTCTAGTAGTCTCCATGTTATTCAGGGTTATCAGGGGAGGAAGATGACAATAACACAGGAAACCGTCAATCAGGACATCGTTCAAATCAATTCCCCAACACTGAGACAGGACTTCTTGAAGGTCAGAGAAGATGACCACCCGATAGGGGTCGTCTTCGTCCAATTCATCTAAGCTGCGCGCAGGCATTCGAGCCCTGATTATCCGCTCTCTTTCGCATGCCGACCAGGACGCAAACACGGATCTTCGATCAACTTGGGTCGCGGAATTCGACGTTTCTGGGCCAACATCGGCACTGCGGCCGCTTTTCCAACCCTTTGCGCCAACGTCGCCGATGCGAGCGACTTCCGATTCCCAGAACTCAGCAAAAGCTAGCAATGCCTGGGCTTTGGCGCCGTTTTGGTTTAGTGCACTAGGTCGGAAGAAGACAAATTCAAGGATCGCCTGCCATAGACCAACAGCGTGGTCCGTAAATCCGGCTTCTCTCATAAAAGCAGTCAAACGCAAAAGCAAGTATGTGTGAACGTAGACTTTCTCACGACTATCCGTACTCGAGGCGTTCAGCTTCAGACAGTCAACAAAAGTTGCCATACACCGTTCATAAGTGAAATCGAGGAACTCGGTCTGACGGAAGTCAAGGTACTTGACCCAGAGACTGATAAATCGGGAATTATGCTTCAAGGTATCCTGCCACTGATCTGAAAGCTTTTTGGTGTCCCATAGCTTAGAGCCTTCTTCCAACAACCCTAGCAAGAGGCGGTCTTTAGAAGGAGAGTTTCCAACCCTTTTTAGAGCCTTCCTGTACAATGAAAGTTTTACATCCGCTAAACTCATCTTTTCAGCGTGGCTTAGGGGTCGCGCCTCATTCGCAGCGCCGCCAAGAAGAGCTTCCTGGTGGTCGATAAGCCGTATCCATGAAGCGACATCATAAGAATGTTGTTCAACTGCTCGCAATAATTCTGCGTTGCGTTGTTTCACCTCATCTTCCAACTCAATGCGGCGCTTTTCTTCATCATCAGACTCTGATTCTGATGCAAACTCTAGCCCCTTTGGAAGTCCCTCTTCAGGTTTTGCTTTGCCGTGGATGGAACGGTATGCATATTGATCGTCTTCTGAATCGACTTCCCCAAAAGATGTTCTACGTTTCCGCTTTCCAAGGACGTCCAGAGGAAGAAAGTCTCTTGTTTCGTCGGCGGGGTCTGTATGAATATCTTTTCGTACTCGTAGGAGTCTAGCAGGCCGTTTGTCTTGCTTGGACAACATGCTCCTCGCTTTTGTCCTTGTCGTATCGGGGCGCCAGTCGTCTGTCGTCAAGACCAACGAGTCCTCTCTCACAGAGTCACGGTCAATTTTGTAGCTCGGAGGAAGCCCGAGAACCCTTCCTCGGCCGACCCTGTGATACTCAGGAACGCTGTATCTGTGCAATGTGCCATACACAAGGTTATACTTGTCGCCTTTGAGATCGATGACATATAGGTCTGTTTCCGGCTCGGGGTGTTCGTTCACAACGGACTGCGGAGCTGACAAACGACTGGTAGCGGAGGGTGTGTGGCCATCCCTCCGACGGTGACGGTGCTCTCTCCGTTCAACTCGACGCTCTCGGGAGCGAGAGCGAGAGCTACGAGTTCCACGTTTCGAGCGATGTTGAGGTCTTTCATCACCGCTAGATCTCTCATGATGGCGATGCGCGTGTGCGCGACGGACTTCTTGTGGAGGCGATGGTTTAGGCTTGAAGCTGGCAAATCGCGGAATCGGCTTCTTTTCCTGCAGGAAGTGAGTCATTAGAGAAGGCATGCTTCTTTATTTAAATTTATAAATCCCGAAACACGTACCTGGGAGCCAGACGAATCCATGCTCCTGCATGAGGCATCGCGGATTGTTGATCTTTGATGCGTTCAGCGATAAAGTTAGTTTTAGCTCCGCCTAAAGTCCGCGGGCCGCAGGAAAAACTTCCTCACCGGCTCCGCAACTTTCTTTCGATATCCGCAGAAAAAGTCCTGCGCGAGGAAAACCTAGCAAGCTGCCTCTGCGAAACGGCGAGGGAGTACTTTCTCGACAGTGGTTATTGAAGGATGTGCTTATTTTGTTTACTTTCTTAAATTTTTTCTTTTTTTTTTCTTGACTCTCTCGCCGAGATGTCCTCTCTCGCCGCGCAACTGTCGCAGATTGCGGCAAAATCGACAAACGAACTTGACCTCAAAGCGCAGAGAATTTCGCATTCGCAGTCACTTATTTTTGACAGGAAGGTTGCCAGTTCGCAAGACTTTGATACAATATATCAGATATGCTACGAAGGGTTTCAAGAGCTATGTCTCCTGGATAGGAGATTTGCGCAATTCGAGCGCACTATTTTCAGCGAGCAAAGTAAGGACGAGGATCGAAGACAGATGACTGCCGCCCAAAACGAAGAACTGGACACAGTTATTGAGGCTTTCCTCGCTCTGGTCGGGGGGAGATTGCTGCTGAGTCCGGCAGTCAAAGCCATTGACTGGCTTGTGAGACGTTTCCGGTACGGCCTACGGTCTATTGTTCCGATGGGAAGATTCTTGCTTGGCTGACAAGTGGACGAATGGATAAACTTCTAGGGCCCACGAGTTTAACACGCCATGCATTATCCTTACCTTCCTCCCGTATCATACAACTCCGCTGTTCCTGAATTTGCTATCTATTCTCCCAGAGGATCTGACGCCAACCTTTAAAGTGCTCTATCCGTATAAGCGGAGCCTGATCAACCCGCCTCGCCATCCTATTGTACACAGTGCAACTACAAATAAGCCCTTTTTTTCAGCATTGAACAATTATGTTCTTAGTGTCAGCAGACAGCAAGCACACCACCATGCGCTGCTGGCGTTCTGGTCGGGCATCATTACAGAGGCAGTGGCTGCAATGTTGGATTCAACACGCTCTGGGCGGAAGGAAGTCGAAAAGCAGAAACACGAAGATATATTGTTGCGAGTACTTCCTATCCTGAATTATGCTTTTTCCATGAAGAAGACTTCAGAATTGGTTATTGGCGCATACATGATTTCCGTGGTCCTTGCACAGAAAGCTGCGCTTGAAGATAAGGTGCTGGATGGTCTTATGGAGGCAGTCGCAGGATCCTGGACTCACGAAACAGTCACTCCTGGTCTTGTATGCCTGTCTGTTTTGTCGCAACACAAATCGGACTCCAAGCTGCCGAAGCGGGCTTTCAGGGCCATCCTCCGGTTAGAATCTCCAATCAGGCTGTTATCTGACATCGCCGCTGAGTATCATACATGTCATTTACTGCTCGGACTTGTTGCGGGATGCGTTGGAGAACTTAACAAAGATGACCCTGCACGCCTTCACCTGCTGTCCGCCGTATTCGAGAGCAAATTGCTTGGGGAATCTGATGCGAGAAAAGGCATGGAAATGGTCCTCCACGCGATTAATGACGGTTATAGGAACGGCATGCTGTCACTGGATGTTCAAACGTATCTTGCCGATCTTATCCAGCAGTTTAACCGATCCGACTACCTCAAGCCCGTTTTCCAGAAGACACTGGCAGAGTCTTCTTTTGATGTGACCTCCCTTGAACACGACCTCCAAACAGTTATTGAAGCTCTCCCTGATACTCGTGCCAGTGAAGATGTGGAAATGGAAGATACGGCTGATAATGGTGATGATCAAGACCTTTTCACGTCTGCCCTCGACTCCCTCGTTAAGGAAAGTCCATATGATGCTTCCTTCCTAAGCGAACAGTCTACTCTACTATTTGACAAACTGGTTGGGGCTCTTGCATTGGCTGTCGGTTCCGAAGATCGACTGAATTCGTTTATCAGCCTTCCAGTCCTAAGAAAAGTCGATGCCATTGCTAAGCCGTCGTTCTTGTCCTTCTTTGTCAGAGTCTTTTCTGGTTCTTATCCCATAGGCGTAAGGGCTGGGGCACTCAGGGTCGTTTCGTCCTTCCTCGAGCTGAATACTTCCGGCTCTGACTTTCAAGCTCTGTTACCATTCTTACTTGTTGCTCTTGCAGACGGCTCGGGCAGAATTCGCCGGGAGGCTGCTGGTCTCTTGGCGACCGTGGGCAGTCTGTGTAGGAAGAACAGAAAGGAGGATGGTCAACCTGGAGGAGCGCAGGCCTACCAAGTATTGTACACCCAGGATGAACCATCAAGCCTTATATCTTGGCTCTCCACTCGCGATGTTTACAAGATCCTTGAGCGAGCTTTACTTCCGGATCTGGAAGAGTATGTTCTTGACTCTGCGCATGTTGGTAAAGTCCTCGTGAGAACCCTGCGGGGGTCGGCAGCTCCTGAAGGCTCGGGCGCAAGTGAACTAAAGAAATCTCTTCGGCTGAGTTTCTTCAAGTTCCTTTGCTCCCACGCTGTCCATATGCCACCTTTCGCAGTTAAGTTCGGCTTGCTAAGACTTCTCAATAACGTTGACAGGGCTGGTGGCTCTAGTCGAACAAACGAACTTAAGCCTCTGCTAGAAGAGTGGCGCAAATTGGACGACAAGAAGATACAGAAAATTTGTGAGAAAGAGCATCTTTCTCCCTCCGATATTGACCAGCAGCTTGTGGAGATTGTCACGCCGAAAGAAAGGGATGCTGTCTCTATTCTCTTATCCAGTGTTGGACCTGACTCTGGTTCCGTGAGAGCGTCGTTCGTAACTGCTAGTCTTGGACGTTTAAGAGACATATGGCCCAAGATCCCAGAAGATCGGCAGCATCTGGCTGCGGAGAAGTTGCTGAATACGTCACTCGAGCCTTCTACTGGTGACTCGCCATTAGTTGACGGTTGCAAGGATGTCCTCCGTGGTGTTGAACTACCCGGAAGCGTTCTCTCCCTTTTTCTGAAGGAGATTCCTGCATCCCTTACCGATGCCGATAGTCTCGGACCGGCGCCAAAGCGACGCCGGACCAGCCAGAATAATATGGTCGCCATGACCGTCAAGGACAGCGCAGAGTTTAGTAGACTTATGGAAAAGATGACTTTCATTTTGGAACTTGTGGACGGCTCTACACCAGAAGCTCATCCGGAACTTGCTGACGGATTGTTCCAAACTCTCGCTGCCCTTCACCACTTCAAGACTCAGATTCATTCTGGATTGAGTTACCTGCTCAGCTTAACTTTGGGCAGTCTTCTGGCCATTGTTAACCGGTCTAAGGTATGTCATATTGTATCTATTCTTTAGACCCTCGAAGTCGCTGACTGTGAATTGTAGGGACTTCCCAAGCCACTCTTCGACACGTCGGTTATCCGGGCTGATCTGGTCGTTGATTGCGTTCGGACGACAGGAAGCCCTCAAGTGCAGAACGTGGCTCTTCTTCTTGTGGCAGGACTATCCGTCATTGCTCCAGAATTGGTGCTTCATAGTGTTATGCCCATCTTCACTTTCATGGGATCCAACGTCCTCCGGAAAGACGACGAATACTCCGTTTCGGTGATCGACCAGACAATCGACCAAGTTGTTCCAGCTCTCATCCAGTCGTTGCGGAACCAGAAGCGCGACATTGTCTCTGGAACCTCTGAGCTCCTTCTTAGCTTTACTGCTGCGTTCGAGCACATCCCTTCTCACCGTCGTTTGCGCCTATTCCACGCTCTAATAACTAAGCTCGGAACGCAAGATTTCCTGTTTGCCGTGATAGCAATGCTCGGAAACAGGTACGCTACGAACAAGGATGTTTTGACCTTGATGATTGGTCTGGTATCAGATGCTAGTGCTGTTACCGAATTGGTTGTATGTCTCTCCAAGCTTTCTCTCTCGATTTGTTCTGGTTATCCGAGTTATCTGACTTCATTCGCGCAATAGACATATAGCAAATACTTGAACCTGGTCAGCGATTCACTTAGTCCGAAGCCCGGCATCTCGCAAGTTCTACTCGGAATTGGGGCCAGCGAAGGGAGTGAACCTCAAAAGGTGGCCGTTGACTTGCTGCGAGTTTTGGCCCACCTTTTCAGGCATTCATCCGTCAAGGTCAAGATGGCAAGGACCTTCGCTTCCGAAGACGTTGAAGCGTCCGACCAAATCCGCGCTCTTTTCTCGCGCATTCTCGAGCAAATTTTGCGGATTGGCGATTCCACACAGGACTCGAAACCCGTCAACCAAGCCTGCGGTGACGTTTTGAGTGCCTTGTTCAGCACCTTAACTCTTGTAGATTTCCTCGATACCATCGAAATCTTACTTCAGCGGCCAAATGATGATCTCCGACGCAAGGTCCTTCGACTCTTGGAGAACAGACTGCGCCAGAATCCGGAGCGGGATAGTGCGTCGCAAAACAGGGTTCTCGACTTCTTGCCTGTCTTGGTAGGCATCGTCGAGTCCTCGCCCGACATCTTACTTAAACATGCTGCTGTTGCTTGTATCGATCGCGTGGCCGACAAGTATGGCAGAAAAGATCCCTCGAAGGTCTTGGATGCCGCCAAGGTTGTTGCTAGCGGGTCCTGTATTGGCCTGGAGGATGAACGTATTCGCATCATGGGTGTGTTGTGCTTAGCCTCTCTGGCAGAAGTGCTCGGACAAGCCATGATCCCTGCACTTCCGGAGACTCTAGACCGGTCTCTGAGCTTGCTAGAGCTCAGCCTAGAGGAGGGTAAAGAGAATTCAAGACTCCACGATGCTGTGTTCTCCTTATTTTCCGCGCTCTTCGTTCACCTTCCTTTCATGGTCTCGGCAGTTCACTTGGATAGGTTTCTGGTCTTGTCGTTCAAGTCTGCCAACTCCGACCTTGAGGAGAGCAGCGACGATAGCCGCCTGGACACGCTAAGATTAATGGCGCGGAAGATCGATATTGGTTCGACCCTCACTGCCATTGACCGCAATTGGCACCATGCTACGCAGGCAGGGCCAGCGGCCACGAAAGAAGCGCTAGAGGTGGTCAACCTGGCAATTGAAAAGCACCCGAAATCCGCGACTATCAAGAATGTCGGCACCCTGTCGAATATTCTTTTCAAAGCGTTCGATTTGCGGCGGGAGCAAGTGGTCCTTGATTCCAAAGCGGCGTTTGACCCGTCCGACCTGGAAGAGATTGAGGAAACGGTCAACCAAGTCACCATCAATATGATCTATAAGCTAAACGACACGACGTTCCGTCCAGTGTTTATCAAGTTCGTTGAACGGGCTGCGACAGGCTTACCAGAAACAGATATTCAAGGCAGAACTTCGCGCCTTACAACGTTGTACAAATTCCTGCAAGTCTTCTTTGGCACCCTCAAGGTACGTGATTTGTCCACCAGGCGGCATAAAGATCAGCATTTCTGACGGCTACAGTCTATCGTCACCGGATACGCAAGCTACATCACCAACAACGTTGTGGAAGTCCTTTATGAAGCCAGTCCAAGTGACAAGAACACTAAAGCGCTCTGGTTAGCAACCGTGCGTATGCTCAGCAATGCGTTCGAGCACGACCAAGATGGTACGCAGTACACTTCCATTAATCCTTGTGAAATTTTCCCACGATCTAAGCTGATACGACGACCTAAAATCAGAATTCTGGCAGTCACCCTCTCACTTCGCACAAATTTCGAAACCGTTGATTTATCAAATCACCCATGCAACAGATTCCTCTACGGCATCGGTCGTCATCACAGAGCTCGTTCCGGCCATCACAGAGCTCGCCGTCGCGGCCGACTCGGCGGACAATCACAAGGAGCTCAATGCGGCCTTGATGAAGTTCCTCCGTCCGTCTTCCGGGTCTGACTCCGAACCGGGAGGTGACAATCCGCATACGCGATTTGCCGCTTTGAAAGCCGAGCAGGCGCTCACGGAACGGCTTGGTGAGGAGTGGCTGGCGCTTCTTCCTGAGATGCTTCCGTATATTAGCGAGCTGATGGAGGATGATGACGAGAATGTTGAGCGGGAGGTAAGGAGGTGGGTGAAGCAGATCGAGGATGTTCTCGGTGAGAGACTCGATGATATGTTGATGTAAGTGGCCTGCGCGGCTGTTTCGCTTTGCTTACGAGGGGTTCTAGAATGAGAAAAGAAAGAAAAGGGGAAAATGCATTAAGTGGCGTTTTGGCTGGATGGCCTCCCAAAAAATAATTATCAAGTTGGGTTTACATGTTCTTTCCTGTTGCGTTTACAAGTCGAAGCCATTCGCCCCCTGTATATAACCTGTTCAATAGACACAACCGGTCTGAGCACAGAAAGCTTCATATGCACTTGCCATTCAATATATTTTCAGTGGTTACACAAGATAAATCAATAAAAAAAAAGTAGTTCTGTTTACAGTCACAATTGAGAGCGACATGCCGACCCCGTCCGTCCTCTCCATGCTTATTTATGCATCGTTGGGGATCTTAGCGTCAGCAGCATCAACACCAGCATGCCACCGATACTTCGCAGCCGGATGGTCCGGGGGAGGCCCCGACTGTCCTGGCTTGCCGTAGAGGTTCTCGCGGTACGTGGCTTTCTCAGCCACGTAGCCGTCCCAGAAGAGACCACGCTTGCGCAGCTCGGGGATGAGGAGGTTGATGATGTCCTTGAAAGAACCGGGTTTGACGGCGTAGGCCTGATGCGAGAAAGAAAATCCATTAGCCATTTCGTCCTTCGGAGGGACGTCCATAAAATACTTAAGCAAGACAGCAACAATAACAGTAACAACAATACTTACGAGGTTGAACCCATCCACATCGGCCTCTCGAACCCAGCGCTCCATATAGTCCGCGACGGTGGAGGGGGAACCGACGGGCGTTGCTCCCAAGCCGCCGACGGTGATGTGTTCTGCTACGGTCTTCTTGGTCCATTTTGATACCTCGGGGGTCGACTTGGACCAGGCTTCGACGGCAGAGCTGGATGCAAGTTAGCTGCGAATCTGGCATAGTGACAAAAGAAAAAAAAAAAAAAAAAAGGGAAACTCTTATGTTGGTGCGGGCATACCGAATGGCATTGCTTTCCACTTGGCGCAGTTCCTCATCATCACCGTACTGGTTCAGATCAATACCGGTCCATCCACCGAAGAGCGCCAGCGCACCATCAATCGACCCCAGACTGCGATAGTACTTGAATTTCTCAAAGGCTTCTTCGTCCGTCTGTCCGAGCACGGGGCACAGAAGAGCCAGGAACTTGATGCTCTGCGGATCGCGCCCGAACTGCTTATGCGCCGTGTCGCGGATCTCAGCGACGTTCTTCGCGACGACGCTGGGGCTGTGTCCCGAGACGAAGATCGCCTCTGCGTGTTGTGCCGCGAAGGCCTTTCCGGCCTTGGACGTTCCAGCTTGCAGGATGACCGGGGTGCGCTGCGGGCTGGGTTGGCAGATGTGTGGGCCGGGCACCTCGAAGTACTTGCCCACATGGTTGATTTCGCGGACGCGTGAGGGGTCAGTATAGATGCCGCGCTCTCTGTCGAGGACGACGGCATCGGAGCGCCAGGATGATTCCCAGAGCTTGTAGGTTACTTTGATATATTCTTCTGCGATGGCGTAGCGGTGGTCGTGCTGATGATGTCTGTCAGCGGTGGGGATGTTAAGCAGACTGTTATGCCCTAGAAACGACTGACCTCTGGCTGGGCGCTGCGTCCCAGATTGCGAGCTGCAGAGTCAAGGTAACCGGTGACAATCTAGTCCCCAGATTTTAGTTGGAGCTATAAAGAAGATCCTGCGACGTCAAAACTCACGTTCCAGCCTATGCTGTTCATTGCAAGAAAGCACATTAGCATCCTTCCAGTTTTGTTTGCCCGCCCCGAATAGTGGAAATTAGAATCACTTCGTACCGTCCCTTCGTGAGATGATCCACAGTGGACAACCGCCTCGCAAGATGATACGGTTGCTCGTACGTCGTGGCGACAGTCACTCCGAATCCAATGTTCTTCGTCGCCGCTGCCATGGCCGGGACTACAGCCAACGGCTCGTTCACCGGCCATTGGGCACCAGATATGATAGCCGGCTCGAGGTTCTTGGGGCCCTTGTAGACGTCATAACCACCTGAAGAATTCAGTTAAATACTAATAGCAGCAACGTTGTAGCAATTCCAGGGGAGATAAGTATGGGTAATACCTACCTAAAACATCGGCAATGAAGATCCCATGGAACTTCGCGTCTTCAAGCAGCTTGGCGAGCTCAATCCAATGGTCCAAGTCGTTGAAACGGTACGATTCATCGTCCGGGTGTCGCCAGAGGCCCGGCGACTGATGACCGCTGCCTGTTATCGAAGTCAAATTCTGAGCACACACACGGCAGAAGGAGATTAAGGGGCTTCCATCCGGACCAAAGGAAGCTGTTCATGGGTATTTCGAACATACACATTTCAACGAAGGCATTGAGGATGAGCTTCTTGCGGGGCTGGTCGGCGGCCATGATTACTAGGAGTGTCTAGGATATCTGAAGGTCAAGCAGATCGCAATGGCAGAGCACAACAAACAAAAGGTCTGAAAAAAAAAAAAAAAAAACTCAGCGAGCAGAATACGTAACAGGAGATCAGCTGCTTTAACTCAATTTTCCACCAGGGTTTCTTCCCCTCTTCCCCTTCGTGCAGCCCCTCGTGTCCGCTAATTATCGCTATTGACAGCATATCAACGGGTTCTTCATAGTATCACGGTGGGCCGCGATGACGCGATCTGTCAGGAATCAGGACAACCCGAAGATCGCGGAAACACGTGAAAATGATCCGCACGTCTTTCATAACAGAGAGCAGTGTCCACTGCCCAGTCTCTGAGGCAATCAGGGTACTGGGAGTGTGGCGTTGTGCGGAAACTGGACGGATTGCGTTGACCTGCTCCAAGCAGTAGTTGTAGCTAGGGCTTCAGTCCCACCACCGTCCACCATTCGCCGCGACCCGCCCTGTAGGACCCCACGAGGCGCCCACCATGTGCTCGGCCCTGGTGAATCCCTGTACCGGTCTTCGGGATGATGTCTGGGCTCGGAAGCTAGAGGTCGACCATTGGGCCAGTTAGAGGTGCCGGTTCTTCTATTGGATAGACGTGAATTTCTTGATCGTCGGTTTTGTTGTGAAGAGCTGCGAAAAGGCCTTGCATTATCCTTTCTTGGTATCCTAAGCACCTCATAAGGATCGTATATTGCACTATCTACAGAGCTTGCAGTCGCTTTATTATACTTTTCGGCAGCTGTGCCCTGAAATTCTGCAGCGGTCCCTACAACGAGACCCCTCAGAGATATCAGATTCTAGACGTCTGTAGGCCGCGGAGTACTTCCAACAGATGAGAAGCCTTCCTTTAGCCCGAAAGATATAAAGTTGAACTGATAATTTCTTTGCCCTATCTCAATGTTCTTATTTTGCTCTTGTGTCACCCATATTCCCAGTAGCAGTTGACGTTGTTGCTAGAATCGAACTCCTCCTCCCCCCATCGTGGAACGAACAAGATGGCAAGGCTAGAAGCTCGAGCCGACAGTGAGACCGCTGTCCAGCCTCCTCTGTCACAGGCTGTCGGGTACATAATTGTAATTGTCGTGGGTTTGGTCATTGCCTTTGGTACTGCGTCCTCGCTCCTCCCCTGGAGACGACCTCCATAGAAGCTAATTTTGGTTGACGACAAGTGATGATGTTCATCACAAGGGTCCTGAAGCTAACCGTTGGCGAGGACAATAAGAAGACTGAAATGTATATCTTCACTGCTCTCTGCTTCATGGAAATCTAAGGAGCTAAGCTGGGTCTCAGGTTCATGACTGCCAATCGGACCGTTCGAACAGGGTTGACTGCGTCCGCCGTGATATCCGTTCGTCTCCTCCATCTGTGAATCGCAGTGTGGACAATGTCAAGGCTGACGGCGCAAAACTCTTACGTGAAACAGTCCTGGCTCTGGACAACTGCCATGCTCGGGTCGACTCTAGTAGGCTATAGCTACGGCGTTGCAGGCCCATTCTGGTTCGCAGCGGGCTGCAGTCCGATGATCGTGTTCTTTGCCTTGGTGGGAGTGTCCTGCAAGAGAAAGATCCCCGAAGCGCACACTTCACTTGAGGTTGTCCGAGTGAGATACGGTGCGTGCGCCCTGATATGCGCAAGTGGGATTTGGTGATATGAGGGCTGATCTCTGGCTGCAGGTCGCGTTGCTCATATTGTCTATATGGTCCTCTGTCTCATCAATAATATCTTTGCCTGTGCCAATATGCTCTTGGGCGCTGCTGCAACCATCTCAGCCATGTGAGTGTCTCAGGGACCATGGAAATGCTCATTCCACGTCTCTAAGGTCAGTCTAGGACCGGAATGCATATCATCGCCGCAACGTTCCTCCTGCCCGTGGGAGTGACCGTGTACACCTTTGTGGGCGGTATCAAGGCAACGTCAGTGAACGTCTAAACAACCTTCCCGTGAAAAGAGCGACGAACTAATCGATTGACGTTGAAATGCAGATTCCTCACAGATTACTTCCACACGGTCATCATTCTTATCATTGCCTGCTACTTCTCCGTAAAGGTGTTTACTTTCGACCAGATAGGCTCGCTGGGCCATCTTTACGACCTCGTCAAGGCTGCAGGGGAACGTAGTCCGGTTTCTGGTAATCATGACGGAACATACTTGACTATGACTTCCAAGGAGGTGCGCATAGACCTATATGAACGGTCGATATGTCTTTCTGCTTTCATGCTAATGTGCATCAGGCAATTCTGTTTGGAATCATCCACATATGCGCCAACTTCGGCCTGGTCATCGTAAGTATACCTCTGACGGATTGATGAAAACACATCACGGCCTGACTGCAGTCTCAGATGGATACGAGCTACTTCATCAAAGCATTCTCTGCCTCCCCCGCTGCTGTGGTACCAGGATACACAATCGGAGGAATAGCCTATTTTGCAGTCCCCTGGGCACTGGGCACGGTGATGAGCTCGGCGGCGCTGGGACTGGAGAATAACCCCGTCTTCCCGACCTATCCAAGGGTAAGTCGAGAGTGGCCGGCACATTAATAATCTATACTTTTCAACGGCCAGGTTCTAATGTAGATTGCCTCAGAAAATGACCACTTCGGAAGTCAGCGGCGGTCTCGTCCTCCCATACGCAGCGCTCACCGTCGCAGGCAAGGGTGGTGCAGCTGCCATCGTCCTGTTGACCTTCATGGCCGTCACCTCCACGCTCTCCGCACAGGTCATTGCGGTCAGCTCGATCCTCAGCTTCGATGTGTACCGGGAGTACTTCAACAAGTCCGCCTCTGACAGGGATATCATCCGCTGGAGTCACTTTGGGGTCATCTTCTTTGCGGCTTTCTCGGCTGCGTTCAGCACCATGCTGCACTACGTCGGCATCGATCTGGCGTGGACGTTGTACATGCTTGGTAATGGGCTCTCTTCCTTCTCTTATGTTATCACTGGACCATAATTCTAACAGAAAAACAGGCGTGGTTACCTGTCCCGGCATCTTCCCCATGGTTTTCACCGTTCTCTGGCGCCGTCAGAGCAAAGCCGCCGCCATCCTCGCCCCCATCTTGGGCATGGCGACCGGACTGGCTGTCTGGCTCGGCACCGCATACGCATTCGGCGGGGAGGTCTCGATCTCGTCGACCGGAATGATCCTGCCCTGCGTCTACGGCACCGTCGCGTCCGCCTTCTCGCCCCTCCCGTATTCGGTGTTGATCACCCTGCTCAAGCCACAACGCTACGACTGGTCTGATTTCAAGAAAGAAAGGCTCGCCCTGGAGAAGCTCAATAGCGACCTCACCACTGCGCATAACGATCCTACGCATCCTCATGCGGAGCATCACTTGCATGCACATCACCACCATCACCACCACCAGGCTACGGGTGGCCAAGAGACGTACCTGGAAGATGGAGACTTGACCGTCGTAACCGATAGTAAGGAGCTGAAACGGTGGGCGCGCATTGCGGCGTTTTGGTCTGTAGCGACCTTTTTAGCCCACTGGGTTATCTGGCCACTTCCGATGTATGGGTCGAACTACGTGTTTGAGAAGGGGGTGAGTTCCTTTTCTTTTTTTTCTTTTTCTTTGTAGTTTCGTCATTCTATACAGCTATTGCTACTCCCCTGGTCAATGGCTAACATTGTTCTCGCAGTTTTTCTCCGCTTGGGTCGTAGTAGCCATTATCTGGCTCTGGATCACCATGCTCATCGCCACATTCTACCCTCTCATCGACGGAGGTATTGCACAGACCATAGAAGTCTACAGAGGATTGCGTGATAGGAAGCGCGGTGATGCCGGAGTTGTGATAGAGGAGAGCAACGGTACCTCGACGCCAGCGGGATCAGTGGGCCTCGAAACCGTTCAAGCGGATGAGAAGAAAGGAGAGAAATAATGGGATGCATGGTAGCATGCTATTATTGTTTATTCTATAAGAGTGTCGAAATGGCGGCCAACAATGTAGGTCAATTATAATAGAGGTCAGAAATCGAGGTCAGTAAGGAGCTGGTTGACAGACATGGCGCACTATTTAATGATGGATCTATCCTCTGTAATAGAGCTTGAGTAACAAAGAACTGTTTCATGTTTCTGTTTCGCATTTCTATTCCACTATCTACTCGTGCTATTGTGAGTATCTTCATCATTGCTATCACCATGAACTTTAAGACCTTTGTTCTTCTCAAGTACATAAGACACGTATGTAGGTATATAGGTACAAAGGTATTGACATCAATATTCTCCTGACCTTCCTCATCACCTCCTTGTGACTCTCTCTCATGAAGGTTCTGATACCATTACTCTATTTGTCCGTCTGAACGTACTCCGCAATGATGCCTCATAGCTATATGACAGGTACTCCAAAAGTACCTTGCAGCACAAGCTATACGACCCTTACATACTGTTGACGGTAGTTTTCAATCACAGGACACATTTACAGGTCTGTAGGCTTCATTCATTCACAGCTATTGAAAAGATCAACGACTCCTCGGGTATAAATCAATTTGGTTTCCTTCTTCCTCTCTCTCCCCTTATGCATCGTTGTCCCTCGTCCCTCGTGGCGTTCTCTCTTCACTTGCCATCAGCCAGCAACCCTTCACCGTCTAGCCAATGCAGTTCACTTCTTTAGCCCTCATCTTGACCCTTGTTGGGGTGGCCTGTGCAGCAGCTCTGGCTCCACCGGCTCATCGCCATGCTGCAATGGGTCATCACCGTGCTGCATTCGCTCATACCGGCCACAGAAAGTACGGTTTGTCCGCCAGGACTCCGAGACTGACTAGCAGAGAGGTCAACTCGTCTAGTACTCCCTATAACACGTCTGCATCCGGGTATATCTCTGCTGCTTACTACGTGAACTGGGTTAGTCACAAGTGGTCCTGCATTCGATATGATGACAAGTGCTAATAACTGGTACCCCGATCCAGGCTATCTACGACCGACAGTACTATCCCCAACAGCTCCCCATAGAACGCCTTACGCACGTCATGTACGCCTTCGCCAACATTCGCAATGAAACAGGAGAGGTGTATCTATCCAACCTCGACGCGGATATCGGGGCGAAAAATTCCTCGGTCGTCGATTCGGCAAGCAACGTCGGCGGCTGCATTAAGCAACTCTTCTTGCTCAAGAAGCGCAATCGCAATCTAAAAGTCCTCTTGTCAATTGGTGGGTACAATTGGTCTCCTGGCTTCGCCCCGGCCATCGCTACGGACGAGAAGAGAAAGAAATTTGCCAGCTCGGCTGTGCAGTTGCTGCAGAATCTGGGGTTCGATGGGCTCGATGTCGATTGGGAGGTAAGATTTTGCGTTGCATCTTTGCTTGCTTGCTTGCTTGCTTGTAGAGAGGCATTCAGCCGCTCACCGTGTTCAGTATCCTGCGGATGACACCCAGGCGACCAATTTTGTCTTACTGCTTCAAGAATTGAGATCGGTGAGTAACTACACAGCCTACAACATGCTAGATTAGATCTCAGTAAGCTGACACGACTTAAAAGGCTCTAGACACGTATAGCGCAGTCTACACGCCTGGCTACAAGTTCCTCCTCACGGCAGCCACAGGAGCAGGTAGGCAAACTTTTCCAAAACTGACTACTATACATATATGCAGATATTAACTGGAGATATTTCAACCCCCAAAAAACAGGCCCGCAAGACTACCAATTCCTCCACGTGGCAGATATGGACAAGTACCTCGACTTCTGGAACCTGATGGCCTACGACTACTCCGGCGGCTGGGACACGATAGCCGCGCACACGGCAAACTTGTACAACTCGACCTCCAACCCAGCCAGCACTCACTGCAACACCGACCAGGCCGTGTCCTTCTACCTTTCATCCGGGGTGTCGGCGAAAAAGCTCATCCTCGGCATGCCCCTGTACGGCAGGGCGTTCCTGAACACCGACGGGCCGGGCACGCCCTTCTCCGGCATCGGTCTAGGATCCTGGGAGCTGGGAGTCTGGGATTACAAGGCCTTGCCTTCGGACGGGCCAAATGTGCATCTCGTCAGCGAGGTGGGAGCCAGTTACGGCTATGACGCCTCGAAGAAGTTGATGATCAGCTATGATACGCCGGCCGTCACGAGGATGAAGGCGGATTATATCCGGAGTAAAGGGCTGGGCGGGTCGGTGTGGTGGGAGAGCAGCGGTGATAAGGCCGGAAATGAGAGTCTGATTACGACTGTAGGTTGTTGTTTTTTTTTTGTCTTGCTAACTTACAAGTCTTATCCTGTCTTTTTTTTTTTTTTCCTGTTTCCGGGTCTCCTGAATAGATATACTTACTGAATTCACGCTTGAGCAGGTCGTTACCTCTCTCGGTGGCCCGGCTGCCCTGGAGAAATCAACGAACGAGCTGAGTTACCCGGCCTCCAGGTATATTAACCTCCGGGATGCGTTCGCGTCGGGCTAGATGTTGCTATTGGACTCGAGTTGAGCCAGCGGGTTTGATGTCAGATCGTCATGGGCGTTGAGCTGGGACCGCGCGATGCCGAGCATGAAGCCCTAAACAACTGTTCCGAGTGCCTCTACAAACGCCACTGGGTGAATCTGCTGGAAGTGAGTACAAAGGGTGCCATTTTCAAATTTGTGAAACTACTACAGATAGATAAGTTGTTACTATATTTCAAAGGACTTTTTTTTTTCTTTTAAGAAAAGAAAAGAAATGTACCATAGCAATTTTATTATTCGTAGGTCATCGTCAATCAGTGTAAATGTGCTCTCAAAGTCATGACTGCAAATCATATACAACATGCAAAAACACAAGTGAAAATGTATTAACAAATTCCCATGGTATATATCCTTTTTTTTTTGCGCATTATCACCCAACCTTGAAGACCCTAAAACTAGTTCTTTATCAACTTTCTTCATCTAATAAGCATTAAGACTGCGTGCTAACAGCATACTTAGCAGCTCTCAGTTCAGTACGCCGGGGCCGTATCAGAAGAAAAGCTGCCATAACGATAATACTCCTCCAGTTCGTCCTGTTCGATAAGATTCTCGTAGGAGATCAGCTTGCTGCTTCGATCCCCCTCGGCCTGACAGGTTATCTGCACAGGAACCTTCAGCGAAACAGAAGGATCCACCAGGCTTTTCCCCGATGTTCCATACGAGACGCTGATTTCAAGCGCATAAACGCGCGCAACGAGACACGAATAGAACGTCGGCAAGAACGCCGTCTTGGTCGGAAGAGTTACCGGCACGAGAATCGAGGCCGTATAGTACGATTTCGAGGACGAGGAATGCTCCTCCCACTGCGTCGATGCGATGCAGAAATTGGAAATAGCAGTTGTATCCTTGTAAACTCCTCGGTTTGCGTCTAGCGATAGTTGCTCCTCCGTCATAAACGGGTAATCTTCCCATGGCTCTGTGCTGAAGTACGTAGCCGTCCTGAGCTTGCTCCGTAAGGATCCCAGCGAAGGCGGTTGCTCGTTCCCCACGGGGTCGAATCGTAGATTCACTGTTAATATCGTGCTTCCCAGAGCAGCATTGCCCTCCCGGTTTGGCGCTTGCATCTGGATCGGGTTCGGCTGCGGCGCGCTCACGACCAATCGCCCGAGTTTGCTGCCCATGAGGCCGCGCCTGACGGTCTTCTCCTTACCTGCAGTATATATCGTGGCGCCGGTTGCAAGGCTCAGAGGAGGTTCCTCGTCGACTAGCGGGATGATGCGCACTGGCTTTTTAACGGAGGTCAGGGTGTCCATGGGTTTGTTGCCTCTTCGGGACCGCTGAAGGATAGCTACTCGAATGCAATACGAGACCTTGGTCACATCGGGAGCCAGATCGTATTGTAGACTCTTACCAACCCCAGCGACAAATGGCTCTCCCATGCTCGGGGGAAGTTGGGTGTGCGCATGTCCGATCTGCGCGTTGTTCTTGTCATGCTTACACACCTGCGGGAGGAGTCGATCGGGGACGACGAATGTGAAGGGGAATGTGTAGGTGTGGCCTTTCCTTAGAACGCGAGGGCTTGGATAGGCACTCCCGCCCATCGGCTGGCGCAGTCTGAGGAAGGTATGGGTGGCCATTGTGCGGCCGATGGTGGAACCTCGCTCTAGGGAGACTCTTACAAAGCCTACTTTCAGATCAGTTGGAGGAAGTACTACTAGCAGTGGACCTAAGGGCGAGAACTGACCTTCAAAGGCGATCTCGATCTGATCAAAGGGGGTATCACTGTCGACTGTGATGATGACGTGTCCATCAATGGGGTCGAAGGTGGTGTAGGAATTGACAAAGTTGGATCCCTGACCATCCAGGTTGATCTGGACCTTGGGACGAAACCGGCTGGTCAGGGAGCCCAGTGTGTTCTGAGCTTGTGCAGCGGCCATGGCGAAGACTGATTGACGACCGGAAAGTGAACGCGGCGAGGCTGGAGGATACATCGCGGGCATACTTTATGGCAACGATGAATCAGGCAGATACAATAAGGCAAACCAGGCAGAAATAATAGTAATAATAAAGCGAATCAGTCGTTTATCTATTCCAGACATCGTTGACTTCTAGACGACGTATAGCGATATCGTGAGTCACATTCTCCTTCGTATTGGACCCAAACTTAAACAACCCATCGTCCACGCCCTGCAACAGACAAAACACGACGATCGATGTCATTCTCGTCCTGGAACCACAAATTAGAACTAGTTTTCATGTAAATTGCTTAGAAATGCCGCTCCTGGGGATATCTGGGAACAATTGGTACAATAGTATTTCCGTGAGTCAGAGGGAGAAATGATTCGTGTTTTCGCTTGGACCGAAACCTTAGTGGTTCAATGGATCCTGCACGCCCTGCGCTGGACAAGCAGTGTCGACCAACGTCATTGTTATTATCGTTTTCTTGCCCTGTACAGCATGGATACGCGTTTTCATGTAGAAGCTGGCTCATTAATCAATTCAACTAGATTCGCAATTGAGATCTGTTTCGACGTTTTCTCGTAAGCCCTAGCGTTGATAGGCTCTCTACTTACACATCTGACAGGCATCCATATTTAATCATGCGTGAGATGACATGAGATGACATCGGCTAAGACAAGTCTTGGAGCAAGGAAACATACTGGAATGGGGTGAGCAACATGTTGGATCTGAGCTAGTACAGCAAATGTCGTATCTAGCCAGCCACATCCCACATCGTCTGGTTGAAGCACTGTCCGGTGTCCACTGAAGCGTAGCAATTAGTGCACAGAGAGCTGTCTCGGAGGTCCCATCCGAGGTCTAGCCTCTGTTCGACAGTCTACAGCCCCAGACCCGGCAGTTCTGTCCCGACTGATAAATTACGACTCACTCCGTTGCGACAGATGCGGACAGAATCGTACTCAAAGATCGTCGAGGTCTGCTCATCCCGAGCAGCCTTCCTCTCGTCTCGTGCAGTCCAGCCTGGGGCCGGCTGCATCCAGCTCAAGATCAGTCGAGAGGAACGAACAGACCGAGCGAGGCAAGAGACATTCACGCACGTTGTACTCCCTAGTTACCTTGGTACCTTGGGAGTCTATGCAATTACCTGAATTACACCGGGCGACACGCCAACGGCTTACCAGCATGTGGACAGCCGACAGCCGTTCCCGTTAAGGAGTATAAACAATCCTTCCAAGCTTGCGTGGCATTTTTGAGACGGACAAAAACACTCGGATAGGAACGAACGCCGGTACAAAAATGCCACTCTGGACAACAAAGCTGCTGTCCTGAGAATCTGAACTCTTGATACAAAAGGATATCCCCCCAAAGCCGAACGCCAGAACAAGCCTCCGCTTTAAATCAATACGCCACCCTCGTCCGCATATCCTATCGAGAGCTGTCAGCCGGCTGTGCAGACACTTCGCCTGCCATCATGGTACAAAGTGAACTCACCGATATTTTCCGCTCGATTTCCCGGACTGAACGGTCAAGCTCCGCAGCAATCATCATCTTCGTGTCGTTTGGCAGCAGGAAATACATCTCACACAGATCTCCGTCGATAACGCCTTTGACAGGTGCGTAGTAACTGCGGTAGATCAAATGGTCTCGTCCAGCAAGGGGCGGGTGTTGCGCCGCTAGCTGCATTTCCAGACTCTGAAAGAAGTCCACATCTTCGCGGCTGACAAACGGCACGAACATGCCAACCGTGCCCTGGAACCCCGTCCACAATAGTACATCGCGCCCGCCCGCAACGAGGTGGCACTTTTGCAAGCTGGTGGGAATGTCCTGCGCGTAGAAGTGGATCATCAAGTCCAGCCGGTTCGGAGTGCCGTTCAGGTAGCCACGTTCATGAATGAGATGTGCTCCGGAACCCTCCTCGTCTGACGCATCCGAAATCTTCTGGGGACAACGCACAAGCCAAATATTGCCGAACTTGTCACCACTTGCAGTCGTCTCGTAGTCCACCATCGTAGATGAGGTCGTCCAGCGAGAAATCGAGTCGTCCACGAAGGGAATCAGACGATTGTCTTGGTATTTATAAACTACATATGTCATACTTTCCTGAACATCACCAACAACGATTCGGCTGCCTTGCGTCTGAAGATTGACGATCAGTCTCGGTGAAACGGTCGCCTGGCACTTGCGAAGCAATTGCTTCATTCCCAGATCGTAGATTCGGAGAATCCGACCCACGCCAGCAGCCAAACGGCCCTGGAACCCAAGAAGAGCCAGAGGCGGCTCTTCCACTTTCGTCTTGTGGATGAATTCAAGCTCCCGACCATCGTCCTGGAACCGGTAAATGTGAATGAAACCAGCGGAGAAGGAACGTGGGCTGGCAACCATGTCCTTTCCCGTTCCCACAACAAGGAACGTTTCATCATCCTGGCTAGAAAAAGAGACGGCAGCCACACTGACTGCAGCCTCATTCTCCTCGAGCTCGATGGTCGAAACTACCGCCTTGGAAGTGACCGGGTCGACAACTTGAATACATGAGGCCCAGTGGCCAGTGGCTCGCGGGTAGCCGAACTCCTCCGGAGGTAGGATTGCTGCTTCTCCATTGCGAGCCTTTGAATCATCCAGTAGTCGCTGCCTGGTTCCAGGTGACAAGACATTGTTATCTGATTCAATGACGTAGAAAAGCGGCAGTTCGGGGTGCTTCACGAAGTGGCGTGGCGTGTACGCGAGGGGCACAGACTCTTGGAGCATGTTATTGTCTAACTTGTCAATGGAAAAAATCCTGACATTCGGTCAGCAGAAACGCATATAATGGATGGCAAATTAATAGGAAAGGATAGCTTGATCTCAGTAGGAACAATTGGAAAAAATTTCACCACACGGATGTTCGGACAAATTATATTTCATCACGCAATCAAAAGAGGGGTATCCATCAAGGGACGAAGAAAGAATGTACGTACCGAAGATTCTGCCCTTGAATACCGACCATGCCCTCCACACACTGCTCACTGGAGAAGTTCCACCCCCATTCCAATCCTACATAATCCAAGGGGGTGAGCATGAAACCCTTCGTCTGGACGTCAGAATAACCTAGCCAAGGACGGGAGCTCAGAGCCAGCACAGCGGTTTGACCCTTGATCGAAACATGGAATAGTTTGACTGGCTTTGCTCCTAGGAAACGTGTCCGGGTGTCTGAAAGCTCGCCTGTTACTTCATCCAAAACCGTTCGAAGGTAGACGCCGGAATAAAGGCCAATATGCAAGTAGGGAGTCACGCCACCTGAACTCGAGTCGGCCATGGACATGATGTTCAAGGCAGAGGGGGCGGAAGTCAGGGCTTGGACGGATTTATTCTCCAGCGTCGAGTCCGGGTCTAGGCTCAAAATGCGAACTGTCGAATCATCACAACCGACTGCCAGGAATGAACTGCGAACGCGGCCCTCCGGGACCTCGCCCAAGCTCAGGCAAGTGACGGTGCCAGACATCTGACGTCTCTCATCATACTCAGCGAGCGAGCCATCAACATCCATTTCGAAGTAAACAATTTCGCCGGAGCTCAAGGCGATTGCAACCTGGCGTTCGTTTGTTGCAGCTGCGACAATAGACCGATGTTGAGGAGCAGGCCACTCATTAACACGGCGATCGGCAAGGATGTGGCGGATACCACGCGGATGCACCTGTATCAGAGAGTCCTCGCCAAGCTGTTGAACAGCCAGAGTAGGCGCGGTCGAAAGAAACCCAGTATCTGAGACCTCTAGAACAGTCTCCCCAATGCTGAGGACCAAGGTGCCGTTAGCAAAAGAAAGGATGATGTAAGCGTCAAATTCATCCGCCTTCGTCAGTTTCGTTGTCCACACGGCAGTAGGCACACTGGGAAGCTCAGATTCGACGATTTCAGAGATCTCTAAGCCATGTTTAAGAGTCCGGAAGGTGCTTCGAGCGCCAGTGCCGCAAATAGTGTGGATTTGTGGTGCATCGTCCTCAGTAACATTTGCGACCTTGCAGTCCATCAATGGGTTCAAGGAATTGATCGTATCCACGAGATTCAAATTCTCGGGGCCCCGGGGACGGAAGAAGGCAGGCTTGCACGGAACTGAAGGATCCGCAGAATAAGAATCGCTAGAGTACTCGGTTTCTTCGTCATCATCGCCGAGTTTCTCGAACTGGTAGAAATGATGATTTCCCGTCTCACTCGCAACATAGAGGAAGCCGCTCTTTAGAATCAAGAGACTAGTCGCAACAGGGACAGTGTCGAAATACTTAATTCTGATCCTTCGTACCTCGCCTGTCCACTGGCCGTTGTCATCTTCCACCATTTCGAAAGTAAGCTTAAACAAATCGCCATCCTCGCTCTGCAAGAGAAAGAAAAAGGCACCGCGCATTTTATGCATGACGCCAGCGACAATGCACCGCTTACGCTCAGGGTTCTCTGTCGGGCCGCCGCGACGAGGAACCGGCACCCGGAAGGCGTCCTGGTTTGAGTGGCGATAGGTAATATTATCCTCGCCGCAAACCAAAACTCCACTGGGGCCGTCCGCTCCCCCAGGAACCTGAAAGAGCACCGATGCCGTTCGATCAACTGGGTCAGCCCATTTGCGGACCACATGGTTGAGGCCCAGATCCAGCTCGTAATACACCAGTAACTTTTCTGCCTCGGCGTAGGCCTGGCCCGTAGGATCTTGGTCCGACTCAGAGTAGTCCACCTCCAGAGCGGCAAAGATAGGGTTCTCGTACCCAACGTCTAAGGCTGTCATCGCGAAGACGAGAGTCTGGGGTTTGTGGGCCTCAAGCGGCGACGAAATGGTCAATTCAGCTTGAGCATTCCGATTCAGAACGTAAACAAGCTTATTCTTCTCGATTGACGCAATCAGGCATGCCCTGCCCTTAGGATCGACAGCCAGGTACTGGCCCGGAATCACACGACGGACACCCGACTTGCCGAAAGTCTCGAGATGGATGCGATTGAACCGATTGCGCGACGGTACATATTCAATGATGGTAATGCGTCCGGAATCGGAACCAATAATGATATAGTCTAGAAGACACTGCTCAGCGACAGTTCAAGAGCCAAAACGAACATCCAGCGTCAACGTCACCGACCGGGGCACGTCCCCCACTAAAGGAGTCGGCTCCGCAGAGAAGGGTCGTGCTGCCCGGAGAGCTTGACGAATCACTAAGTTGTTCATGGATACCCAGGAGGCAAACGTTGAACATACCTTTGTTGCTCCCAGCCAATCTGAAGGCAGCTAGAGAGCGGATAATACCGAAAACATCCTGGGAGAAAATAGGTGTGATCTTCCCCTGTGTCGGATCGGGACGGTGGATTGTGAGTTTCGAGCCCGCAGCGGTGACAATCTGCTGCTCCCTGGTCCCAGCAAACTGGCCCAAAATGGCTTGTGTAATAGCAGTCGGAGGCTGGATGGTCAGGGAGTACATGAACATGTGAGATGTAGTAGCCATGGTGGGTGGTTAGCTGCCCTGAAGCCGGGCCGGACTGGATGTTTTGAGGAATGCGACTACAGAATGATGAACTTTAGGAAGCAGCCAATCCCATTGCTGCTCAATCGACCTGGAGGATACAATAGCTCCAGGGTAGATAAAGCTCCAGCAAAACCAAGGAGGAGGAGAACCAGACCTGGTACGAGGATGGCGAGGACGCTGGACAATCAGTCCGGGGCCGTGTTGTCTGTGGGAGGTGGAAATTTCGCAGCTACCAGCCGCCACGTGACAACCTGCGCAAGAGGCGCGCCGCGTGCTCCGTAGCGCAGACCCAGCTCGAGCCACAGTGCAAACTGCTGCAAAGCGCCCCAAGGCGGACGATGCGTTTCCTCCAGCTTCTTCGGTAACGGTAACGGTCGCCAGTGCGCATCCACCCTGCCAACGCCTCCTGATTCTTCTCAACTCGCGGTATCGATTCTTTGCTCGGATCCGGATTCTACGTGGTGTAGCACTGTGTCTTTGTGAGCAACGCAGCCCTGTTCTGGAACTTTTCCGTCCTCTGTCTCTCCTCCGTTCTCAAGGCTGCCCGCCATGGCTGATGACGCTACTGCGGCGGCGGAGGCACCCATCACCTTCACGGTCAAAGCATCCAACGACGCCAAGTACACGCTCACTCTCCCTCTATCCACACAGATATCGGACCTGAAGGAAAAGCTTGCGAGTTCAGAATATGCAGATACTCCTACTCAGCGCCAGCGCTTAATCTATTCGGGTCGAGTACTCAAGGACAACGACACCTTGGCTACCTACAAGATCAAGGATGGCCATACGATTCATTTGGTGAAGAGCGCGGCCAGCAACCAAAATCGAGCCCAGTCTTCTACCAGCACATCTACCTCTACATCAGCTAGGGCAGCAGGTCAACCAGCCGCTGCCCCTGGCGTTCCAACGAATATCGCTGCGGGCACTGGAAACAACCCCTTAGCCGGTTTGACAGGTGCGCGCTACGCAGGCTTCGCGCAGCTTCCGGGCGCTGGGTTATTTGGTCCAGATGGTGGGGTGAGTAGTCTTCCATCTAGCGAAAGAGTCCTTTTACTGTTTGGTGGCACTGCATGTATACTCACTAGAACCTATCTTAGATGGGACCCCCTCCTGACACGGAGAGCATGCTCAGCATGCTCGAAAACCCTCAGTTCCAGTCCACGATGAATGAGGCTCTGCAGAATCCGGCAATGATCGATATGTTGATCCAACAAAACCCTATGCTCCGTGAAATGGCCCCAGGAGTGCGACAAATGATGCAAAGCCCGGAATTCCGACGAATGTTGACCGACCCCAATTCTATCCGGCAGGCGATGCAGTTGCAAAGAGCCATGGGCGCACTTGGTGGCAATGGCGCTGGTGGCGGCGCATTCCCGGCACCAGGCGTCACGAATACTACTCCTCAGGAAAATAGAGATACGCAGGCGGGCGCTGCTCAGAACAACGCGAACCCACCTGCACCAGGGATAAACCCATTTATGCCAGGAGCCCTTGGAGCCGGTAATCCTTTCGCCGCCCTGTTTGGTGGCAATCCCAGTCTGGGCTCTAACCCAACCCCGACCGCTCCGAGTACTGCGGGCACTGAGCAAGCCGACACTCCGCAAAGACCAGCAGGAGGAACAGCCGCTGGAGAAGGTCAGAATCCTTTTGGTTTCCTGACGAACCCCGCCTTGTTTGGAGGAGCACCAAACGCGGCGCAGCCCGGTCAGGCAGGACAAACCCCATTCAATCCCTTCAATCCACAACAGAATCCGTTCCTTAGAGACCCGGCGTTTCTGTCTCAAGTGATGCAAAACATGGGAGGGCAACCAGGTGAAGGCGGTGCGGCAGGTGCAGCGAATCCTCTAGCAGCTCTCTTTGGGGGAGACTCCGGGTTTGGAGCTCCCGCACCAGCGGACAACCGGCCGCCGGAAGAGAGATATGCAGTACAACTTGGTCAGCTGAACGACATGGGTTTTTACGAGTTCGAGAGGAACGTAGAAGCCCTGCGTCGTGCCGGAGGCAGCGTGCAAGGGGCGGTGGAGTATTTGCTGAGTCACCCGTCGTAAGGGACATCCATTGCATTCTTGGACGGACTCTTTCCATGATATCTATTTAGCCTTTTTCCGAACCCGGGGAGAAGAGTGGGTGGAAACCATGGCAACCTACCATTTAACCATTACACGAATTCTCCTTTCTTTTGTGGCCGCTTTATCTAATGTCTGTATGTCTTGAGAGTAGTTTTTCTTTTTTCTTTTTCTGTGGGATATGCGACTATGCGAGAGATGTGAGCTCGATGTGACAGATGCGTGGATTTCTAAAGGCTTGATTTGATCAATGCGCGTCACGGCAGGATAGGAAGGTATACCTGTAAACATACTGATTGTAAGATCGATTCTATCTGCTGCAGCAGTACAAATGTAGACTTGCAGAATCTGTGGCCTCTTCTTATCTACTTTCTTGCTGCGTCGTGCAGACGACGATCTGTCGATCTGGTATCCGGGGCCTTCTCGGTTCGGAACTTGGAAAGCTAAACCGAGTTGCAGCGAATCACGCAGAGCAACGATTCTAATTATGGTTTGCGCTGGATTCCAGGGCGGATCAGGTTGACGGCCAGACATGCTGGTTTCATTGCAAATCCTCTCTGTGTTGGCCTTTCGCCTGTCTTCGCCCTCCTCCTTTTCCCTCCCTTCTGCGCCTCTCGTCCCCGGCATCCCGATTACCCGCTCTGCTCGTTGTCGTTGTCGTTGTCGTCTTTGCGCCTGCTTACTCTCTGCGTCGGCCCCGAGCAAAAGTCGCGCTTCGCCATCCATTTCGGCCCGTGCTCTTGGGGGGGGATTGCCTGTCTAGCTGGCTGCCTGGACTCTCGCAGGATTCCTCCACCTCCATAAGCATTCAGTTCCTCCACCGCGTTCAATTTGTTCCGGATTTCTGTTATTCGCCCTCTCTTCTGCTCTTCTTGTCTCCCTTCGCGCCCTTGTTCCTCTCAGGCTTCTTCGCGTGAAGAAAACACGACGATCACCCCCCCGGTTCCGTCGATCCGCACCGAATCTTTGTGACCCGCCACGCTACAAACAAGTATCTCCTCCATCTGGCAAATCGTGCATGACTAGACCGGCCACAACTCTTTCCTCCGGCAACGTGGGTACATTCCGGCACTCCCCCACGATATGGTGATATCACAGCTGCCCTTGAGGCCTCGGTTATGGTCTTTGTGGATATTGTTTATATCATATACGTCAGCGTTCTACATACCTGGTATGCGCCTGCTTGTGTAATGAATGAGCCAGCTTTCTGTCCCTAGCTTTTCGCGTGGACAAGATGGATGACTCTGTGCTCTCTTTGCTGACGCATTGAACCTGTCCTGGTGCCGGGTCCCATCTAGGTTACTCATTCCAGAGCTATCGCGATGACGAGCCAATCCCACTCTTTGTGAACAAAATCTTTTCCGATTTTACACAGCTCCAATATGCCTATTTCGATCTGCCCTTCGTCTGTCCTCCGAGCGGGAAGCTACACGCCGGTTCTCCCTTCGCCTCGGGCCAGAGCATTTCGCTCAATCTGGGCGAAATTCTCCGGGGCGACCGTATCAAGACCTCTGATTTCGAGCTGTTCATGGGCAGAGATGTAGAGTGCCAACCACTTTGCTCTAGAGAGATCAGTCGCGGCGACGTTAAATGGGGCCGTGAGCTGATCAAAGATGGCTACGTTGCGGAATGGATTGTCGATAATATGCCTGGGGCAACCAGTTTCGTGACCGTCGACCGAACCCGCAAATACTATGCAACCGGGTTCAAGCTGGGTTATCAGGAGCTCGCCGGAACACCGGACGGCAAGCCACGCTTTTTCATCAACAATCATTTCACCCTGGTGATCCGCTGGCGGAAGGCTCCCGGAAAGACTGGTGAGAACGGTGGGAAGGTAATTGTTGGCTTTGAGGTTTATCCGAAGAGCATTAACGCCAACGGTCGTGAAGATGGTGGTTGCCCCGCGCTGGTTCACGAAGATCACGAGGGATTGGAGTTGTACATCCCGCCGAACACATCACATCTCAAGCAGTATGTGGGCCTTTCATACACTCCAGAGCCGGACGACAAAGTGGATGATGGGGCCACCATGAAGATCCCTTACACCTACTCGGTCTACTTCAGAGAAGAGGATAAGGTGGAGTGGTCAAATCGATGGGATCTTTATTTCAATAACCACGAAGATGGGTCTATGACGCATTGGCTTGCGATCCTTAATTCGCTGACAATCTGTGGTGTTCTGGGCGTGGCGGTAATAGTCATCTGGAGCCGGACGGTGCAGGGGGACATCAAGGGACGTGGAGACGGAGTGATGGACCACGGTCAGGCTAGATCCCAGAAGGGCATGGGAATCTCAGAGCAAGGAGCGGACGTCGAGCGCAACGTCGACCTCGCCAGCGTTGAAGATGCCGCAGCAGAAGATATCAGCGGATGGAAACTCCTGCATGGTGATGTGTTCCGGATTCCTGCTCACAGCGATCTCCTTGCACCACTTGTCGGTTCAGGCATGCAGCTTCTGTTCATGTCCTCTGGGCTCTTACTTCTCAGTTCCTTGGGATTTCTTAATCCCAGTTTCCGAGGTGGTTTCGTCAGTGTCGGGGTCGGCCTGTTTGTTTTCGCTGGGCTCTTTTCCGGCTACTTTTCTACCCGATTATTTAAGACGTTTGGAGGGACTCGATGGCGAAGAAATATCCTTATTGTAAGCGTCCCTCTTCCTTTGCTGTAGTCGCATGTTTTCGTCACTAATGTGGGAGCAGACGGCTGTTCTTTTTCCCGGATTGACATTTTGCCTCATCTTCATTCTCAACCTCTTTGTCTGGTCTCAAGCTTCGAGCACTGCAATCCCATTCGGTACCTTGATTGGGCTGGTTGCACTTTGGCTGCTTATTCAGGTTCCGCTGGTGTATGCTGGAGGCTGGTACGGCTACCATCGAGCGGCGCCATGGGAGCATCCAACCAAGACCGACTCTATCCCCCGCCAGATTCCTCCGCAACCATGGTACCTTCGCAGCATCTACGGACCTCTTCTAGCTGGATTGCTGCCGTTCGCCGTTCTGTTCATTGAGCTCCTCTTCCTGCTCAAGAACGTATGGCAGGACAAAAGCGGTTACTATTATGTGTTTGGCTTTTTGGCTGTTGTCTGTTCTATATTGATCGTCACAGTCAGCGAAGTGGCCATCATTGCGACGTATAGCCAGCTGTGTGCTGAGGTAAGGGGATTAGACAGGAAAACTCCTATGTTCAGTGGACCTGTGCTGACATGTGTTTAGAACTATCATTGGTGGTGGCAGAGTTTCCTAACTGGAGCCAGTAGCGCATTCTGGATCTTCGCCTACAGCGTTTGGTACTACTTGTTTAAATTACATGTGACGGGGTTTGTCTCAAGCCTCTTCTTCTTCTCTTACAGCTTCCTCGCTTGCACCGTTTATGGGTTGTTGACGGGGACGGTCGGTTTCTTGGCGTCATATGCTTTCGTCCGACGTATCTATGAGTAAGTGACCAGTCAATTGTATACCGCTAGATAAGATGAAATGACTGACTCTGGAATGCCCTATCAGCTCCGTCAAGGTGGATTGATAAATTCCGATTGTCCTGAGAAATCTCAATGGGGTTGGCAAGATAAAACAATAGCGAAACGACAAAAAATAATAACGTAACGAGTCAGTCGCCAGTCCTTGCGCTTCAGTGGACATTTTACGTTCTAGATTCGAATGTCTCTTTCTAACAGTGGATCAGTTTCTTTAACTTTCTGTTTCGGTGTCGGGGACGCTTATATTAAAAACAAGTCGGCGTCGGAGCGTTCGCAAAGCGGGGTCTACCGCTTGATTTGGACCACGAGTCAGTTGACTCGATCATTTGGAGACATACATCTTTCTCTCATTTGGCACTATATAATAGTACATTAATTTTTGGCCTTCTGGACTGAGACTCGTTGTATCTTTCTTGGAGACTGCCACACCATTTGCATTCACTACCATTTCCTTACCCTTTTGGCTCTTGACTTTTCTTTAGGAACTAAGTGAAGTGAGCTTTGCTCCCACCTCTACATGAAAACAACTCATTGCACTGTTGTGAAGGATTAATCAGGGTTATGTAAATAGTATTCGACAATAGTAGCTTACAAAATCAGCTTGCCTACCCAACATTCACAGATAATAATTCCAAGTCTTATGTCAAGATACATAGTTAGATTATCTATGGAGCTTATCCCTAGAGATCTAGCATGTTTTGTAAATTCAATGTTATAGTGAACATGAATCAGGTTTGCTGGAGGCCTCAGTGCGAGCCAGGTAGACAAACAGCTAAGATGTCATCTATCAATTCCAGTCTGCCCCTTTCCCTCATTATCTATAGGGAAACAGCTGGTCCTCAGTGCACTACATGTACTGGGTCTAAGCCTCATCCTCGTTAGCAGATAATGTTGGTCTTCTGGCCTTGTACGGGAACGCAGCCTAGATGACCTAGCTGCCCCCTTACAACTACTCATCATATCACAGATGAGCTTAAGCTTTGAAGCTGATAAATCTGGTGCCATTCTGTAAACCAGTACAAGAAAGATCTTTGCAAGAGAAAGTCGGTTTCTGGTCCTACTTACTCTATATAGGATAGCATACCTTGGCAGAAGACGGAGAATCTAATCTCTTAGCAGATGGTCCGCTAGCCCGTCTTGCAATCTGCCGTGTACACATCCCATCTGTCTAGATTATTCCTCATTTCTCGGTTAGCCGGTTTAGACGACTTACCTTAGTCCTACCTATCTACATCTATTGTGACGTGTTCTGGTTGATATTGTCGCCGACGCTCAGACTACCGCCTTATAGACTCTAGCGACACAGGCTTCGGATATCGCAGAGATAACCGATTCTCTTTTTATATATTTACCACTTTCAGGCATATCTCAGGAAAGAAACTGAGATGGAAAACCTGGAGACAGGTTGGAATTGGAGAAGCCTGACGAGGAAGCAAGGACCCAAAACCAACACCAGAAACGACACATGAACAGCCTGATTGGTAATGCCAGCTCAGAGTTCCCCCTCCTTGCCAGCCTGGAAAGCATCAATACTCTCAGACAGAAACAACTGTGAACAAAGTCAAAGAGAAGAATAACAATAAAGAAAAAACAAGAAGTTCACCACTAAAGGAAACATGCAGAAACCAGCGCCAGCACCAGAATCAACAACGGAGACACCAACAGGTCCCCAGGCAAAGCCAGTGCTAGTGCCGAAACTGAAAGAAAGCCTCGATCCGAACCTCAGGCAATGTCTGGAACCCCTCACTGTTCCGTTCTCGGTCCCGTATTGGGAGAAGATGGTCGGAATGGTTCATAGGGCTGATATCCTGAAGGCGGAGGGGTACCGCGTTGAAGAGTTCGGGACGGAGGAGCTGTTGGGGTTGAGGAGGTGTGGGAAGTGTCGAGGTTTGTTTGTTGTCTTTTCTTTCTAAACGGAATTACTATTTATTTGTCTTGAGGATCTGTTCTATTCGCTCTATCTTTCAGCGGCTGCCTTTGTCTTGTCTCTTCAAGCAGCGGTAACAAAGGTCCTGACTACGGCTTAGCTCGGATCAAGAATCGGGCGCGTCGAGAGAGGAAGAAGGACGGAAACGCTACAAAATCTAAAACGGACGATCAAGATAAAGCAAGCAAGTCTCAAACTATGCAGGTTGACGCGGATATCTCCGCGCAGTTGGAGACTACCGCACTAGCCGATGGAGATCAGACAGAAATCGCGGACGGCGGAGTCCAGGTGATCTCCACTGCGGTAGAAGGATCAGAGTCCAGCGATGTAGCAAGCAAGGCTCAAGACGGCAAGGAGAGTAAAGAGAAGGAAGAAGAAAAGAAGACTGCGGCGGTTTGTCGGTTTCATACTGGAAGGGTTATTGCAAAGGTGAGCGCGTTTCAAGGGTATTCTATTTCTATTTTTGTGTTAATTATACCACAGCACTAACGCGTCCTAGCATTTTACCTGTTGCCAATTGCACGTCTCCAAGCCCGGCTGCGTCAGCTCGGGAAAACACTCTCCCCGGGACTACGCGGCCGGACAACTCGAGCAGGAGTGGAAGCTCCATGAAACTCCAGTGGTTCGAGGGCACACTAGGTCAAGATCGCGATCACACCGCCAGGCGGTTGTCCTGGACTGTGAAATGGGCGTCTCCCGCGACGGCGAGTCGGAATTGATCCGACTGACGGCGATAGACTACTTCACAGGCGAGGTTCTGATCGACTCTCTCGTCTACCCGCTGGTGCCGATGTTGCATCTCAACACGCGATACTCAGGCGTAGATCGCAGGACATTGGAACACGCACGTAGCAGGAACAAATGCATCCTGGGCCGGGATCTGGCCAGAATGCAACTGTGGAGGTTTGTCGGGCCCGAGACCATCCTGGTGATGCACGGCGGGAAGTCCGATCTGATGGCACTGCGCTGGATTCACCGACGGGTCATCGACACGTTTCTGGTCGAGGGGTCGCGGCAGGAGCCTATCAAAGGACGGTCGTTGAAGAACCTAGCGGAAGTGATCCTGCACACTCAGATCCAAAAGGGCAAGCAGGGACACGACAGTCTTGAAGACGCACTGGCCTGTCGGGGACTGCTGCACTGGTATGTGGACAATCACGAGCCCTGCCAGGAGGTCGACCAGAGCAAGGCAAGGCGCACGTGACCCGGCGATCACACCATCGGGCAGGGCGATGGCACTATTCCGCAAGTGGAGCGCAGCGCGTCACGTCAGAATGAAGGGCGATTGCGCTGTCTGGGGAAAAAGTGAGAGTGGCGCATGTGTTCGTTTTTTTCTTTTTTTTTTGGCTTCATTTATATCTGACGAGCCGCAGTCTCGCGGTCTTTCTTTGTCTCTTCTTCGTCTGATTGCCGTCTTCGGAGCTCCGGCAGCCTTCTAGTCTCCCCGCTTTCGATCATTGCTCCACATTCCCTATCTATGGTCGGAGAATCTCCCAGAATCACACGCTGTGCGTTCACCCGCCTTAATTGAGATTCTCCTCGCCCTCCTTAAAAAGAGGAAGAGGGAGGGGAAAATATCTTAAAAGTCTTTATCCGCCTTTCTCTCCCGGTCTGCTCATTGCCTCTCTCTCTCTGTCTGCACTCCTCGATCCCACCTCGAAAGATTGATAAGGGGCACACTTTTATTTCTTCTTCTCTCGCCGCATTCAACACCACATCCCTTTGGACAAAACAGTCAGGCACAGAAAGGCATTGGTTGAAGTGACGGAACTCCCGCAATAATCATCGACACTATGGCGACCCCCGAGAAGAAACCCAACATCCTCTATATCATGGCGGACCAGATGGCGGCTCCCCTGTTGTCCATCCATGATAAGAACTCCCGTATCAAGACTCCCAATCTGGAAAAGCTAGCCAGCGAGGGCGTTGTCTTCGACTCCGCTTACTGCAATTCCCCCTTGTGCGCTCCCTCGCGCTTTGTCATGGTCAGCGGCCAGCTCCCCTCCAAGATTGGCGCCTATGATAACGCCTCCGATCTCCCCGCGGACACTCCCACCTATGCCCATTATCTCCGTCGCGAGGGCTATCATACCGCTCTAGCGGGAAAAATGCACTTTTGTGGTCCAGACCAGCTTCACGGGTACGAGCAGCGTTTGACTAGCGACATCTACCCCGGCGATTATGGTTGGTCGGTGAACTGGGACGAGCCGGTACGTTTGGTTGGCGATCCCGTGCTCCGAAAGTCGGGGAAATTGCGGTGAATTTTCTTTTTTGCTAACAGAATTTCCTTTTTTGTACAGGATATCCGCGCCGATTGGTATCACAATATGTCCTCCGTCGAAAACGCCGGCCCGGTCGTCCGCACGAATCAGCTCGACTTTGATGAGGAGGTCATTTACAAGGCAACCCAGTACCTGTACGACCATGTTCGGCACCGTACCGAGCAGCCCTTCTGCTTGACCGTGTCCATGACCCATCCACACGACCCGTATGCCATGACCAAGGAGTATTGGGATCGGTATGAGGACGTCGACATCCCCTTGCCCAAGACCGGCGCCATCCCGCATGACCAGCAGGATCCGCACTCCCAGCGTGTACTGAAGTGCATTGATCTGTGGGGCAAGGAGCTGACGAATGAGCGCATTAAGGCAGCTCGGCGCGCATACTATGCGGCCTGCACCTACGTGGACGACCAGATCGGAAAGCTGCTGCGCGTTCTCGACAACTGCGGACTGACCGATGACACCATTGTGTTCTTCACCGGTGATCATGGCGACATGCTAGGCGAACGAGGACTCTGGTACAAGATGGTCTGGTTCGAGAACTCGGCCCGCGTGCCGTTTATTGTGCATGCGCCGAAACGATTTGCCCCGAAGCGTGTATCAGAGAACGTGTCGACCATGGACATTCTGCCTACTTTTGCGGATATCGTCGGTACTCCATTGATCCCTGGGCTGCCGTTGGACGGCGTGTCCCTGATGCCCTACCTGGCTGGAACGGACGGGTTGAAGACCGACACCGTGCTGGGCGAGTACATGGGGGAAGGCACCCAGTCTCCCGTGGTTATGATCCGCCGCGGGCGATGGAAGTTTGTGTATTCGCTGCTTGATCCACCCATGCTGTTCGATGTGAAATCAGACCCCGAAGAGCGTGTGAACCTGGTTGCAGGGCTGTCGTTGGCGGCGGCTGCGCAGACCGCTGCCAAGTCAGTGAATGTTCCAGCCATCGTTCAACTGAATCCCAAAGCTCCACCTACCCCCATTGAAACACCACGCGCAACACCTTACTCGCAGTCAAACGGCACGTCACTTGCAAGATCCTTCCCCTTCCCGACGCCTCCGCGTACGCCGAGTCCTGCGAGTGTGCAGACGATGCCGGATACCACGGACCCCGCCAAGTTGCTGGCGTACTTCATGGACGAGGTGCGTGCACGCTGGGACCTGAAACAGATCCAGGAGGACGTAGTGCGATCGCAGCGTCGTCGGCGTCTGGTGTATTCTGCGCTCATCCAGGGCGTGCCGAGTTTCTGGGACCACGAGCCTCGTGTTGACGCGAGCAAGCAGTATGTGCGCAACCAGGGCAAGGGCGCGCTGGACGATGTAGAAATAATCTCTCGCTGGCCGCGAGTGTTGCAGCAAGCGGCCAGCACGTTGGCACAATAGGCTGATGATTGGATGGGGCTTTCAGCCGAATCGGTTCCACCCGAGTCGATTGCCCTCGCCCCACACTCTACATCGCGCGCGGGCTTTCTTCCATCTGCCCTACATCGGTTAACTTAACCCCGAGCGCACGATGATTAAGCACGACGTTTGAGCACGGTGCGCATGAATCATGACTATGCATTCTGGCTATGGTTTTGCATGTTCGCATTTCCGGTTTTGCTACCTATCTTCTTGAGGATCTCGTATTATGTGGTTCCTCTTTACGCATTTCTAGCGAGGGCGCAATATCCGGGTGCATTCTATCTTTTGTCTCCAAGCCTTCTATTTTATTTCTCGAGATGCAATTCTGGCGTTCTCCTCTCTTCCATCCAGCGTCGAGCGATGTTTGATTTCGCTGGTCGGTTTTCAGTTGATATATTGTACAGTCTTTGGCCAGTCTCCATTCCCGAGTCTGTGATTTCATCTTGGATAGGGCCGTGTATATTTTGTGGCGTATCTTGTGGCATTGACGGATTGATTAGATAAGCTATGATGTCGGAGTAATGATACGCCTATACACGCTAAGATCGGTCCCCGAGCCCTAAACCTCGTGTGGAAAGTCTTTACATTTCAAAACAACCCTATCTACACCAACCACCATGCCAAAATAGCTCCAATTCTTCTTCTTCTTCTTCTTCTTCTATAGAATATTTCCCAGCCTGAGAATATTGTCAGGAACCTAGCATGCCGACCATGCTATTAAGTCACTGCGCCAAAAGGCAACGATATTATGGGTCCACGCCACCTACTATTTACTGGAACCTCAGTGCTACTGCTGTTAGCTACATGAACACTAAGACTGAATGCAGTAATCTAATTCAACTCCAGGACTGTGACAAAGAGTATCCCAGAAAGGCAAAAGACAAAGAAAAAAGTAGACATAGCCATCTTACAATTTGGTGGGATACACACTTCTGCCAAAAAGAATGCTGGTGATTTCGCCGGAATTCCCCAATGTTACATAAACTTCAGAAAGAAAAAAAAAAAAAAAAGGTATGCCAAACTCCTTAGCCCTGTCCATGTATTGTAGAAAGAACTTTGTCACTCAGTCACCCCTTTTGTTTCCCCGGTAGCATACCCTAGCCACCAACGGGAGAGTAAATCAGCAGTCTCGGGGTTGAACTCTCTCATATCATACAGCTTGGTCTGTCGTACAATGAGATCGGTGCCGTCAAAATGCGCCTCTAGTACTCGAATATGCTGCGGACCCATGACAGAAAACAGCAAGACCTAAATAGAGCATAAAATTAATCAGCCACTGACGAAAATATTTCATCCCTTTACACATCTATATGTATCTATATCACTCACCGGAGCAAGGACATGAGGACGAAGCGACTTTGTGTTAAGTCGGCCAGCAATGATACGAATAATGGTGATGAGTTCGCCCCGAAGTAGTCGATCATCACCAATGACGTCGCTCTCAACCTTGCATTTCACATGTGGTAGTGGTGGATTCGGACCTCTCCTTGCATAGGGCCGCAAAGAATAATTTGTTGAAGCGAGAGCTGTGAGAGATGCTCTCCATTCAAAGGACGTCTCAACCCACGTCTCGAATAAGTCACCGAAGTTCAGATTTCCCCACCTGTACAACAGTAAGAAGGGGCATCTGAGCGTTATAAGAAAAAAATAATAAAAAAAAAGAGAGAGAGAGAGAGAGAGCAAAAAGAGGTAGAGATGCATACGCTCTGTAGTAAATCCCAGGAGGGTCTTCTTCATTCATCTGAGAAAAGTAGGATCCCATGTATGAAGACAGGCCCTGCACATTGAACCGATTTTCATCATCAGGTAGGTAAGCAGGATAAGGGCGCATGTACTTTTCTGGTGGTTCCCGGACCCCTTTGTATGGGGTAAAGAAGTGAGGCCTGAGACTAGAATCTTCATTGAGAGACAAAGATGATTGCTGGATATGCACCTTCTTCAGCTGATCAGGCTGCATCTGGTGCACTCCAAGCTTGCAGACTCCATCCAGGATATTAAATAGGGTCTGGCAGTAGCATTTTCGTATCTCAAGTATCTCTGAGCTCATCATGCCTAGCAAAAAAAAAGATGAATGAAATCAGTAGCACAAAAATGATGAGATTTGATGAAGAGAGTAAAAATCTGTTAGAGGATCTGTTGATAGAAATGGAGGAGAATAATATTGGTGAGTGAAAAGGAAGGACTGGCATTGTGACAATATCTGGTTGCAGGGCAACTTGAACTGCACCAATCATGCACCAAACATATACTAATCATGCACCAAACATGCAGCAAACAGACAGCAAACATGCAGCAAACATACACTAATCATGTACCAATCCCTGCCCTGATGGCATGCCAACCTTAGCACCCTAACTGTGCAGTATGAAGGCTGGCAAACTGTCAGGGCTTGAGGCACTGGGGGCACTGCTCCCACATACATGTTACATAATGAGAAATGAGGTCATGTGACCTCAGCACATGCATATTTGTATCTCCTCCCACAGTCCTCTACAAGGACCAGCAGTTAGTCTCTGTATGAAGGTTACCCTACATTTACCCTACGCACACTATACTCTGTACTCTATAGGTAGCTATTCTGCCTTGTATCTATGCTACTTGACCCTTGACTAGCCTGACCTGCACTTGTGAGACTGCAGGCCTCACACAAACCTTGGAAGGTAGTGAGTAGTACCAATGAGCAGCCCTCTAAATATAGGATAAACATTAATAACATATCTGTCTACAATATTCCATTGTATGTGCTTTGGATGCAAGCCCACTGGGAATGATTTAATTTTGCCCAATAAGAGCTAGCCAATGTATAAAGCAACCCCTCCTATTCAGAGTGAATTGTTGTCTTTCATTGCTGCCCTGGAACCCATGCTGTAACATTTGGGGAACCAATAAGTGCTCTCCCTGCTCACTAAACCAATGTATGGAGCATCCTCTTCTGTGCAGGACTGACGAGGTGGTTTTTGCTGCTGTAAAGGCTAAAGATAATTATAGCATTGCTACTGAGCTTGCTGCATCAAATTGACTTTCCTAAATGCAATGCCTATTGGAGAAAATACACTGGCCATGTCAGGACCGAGCAACACAGCCTGTAATGCCATGGACAGGAAGTGGTATATATCTAAGACAATCGCCCACTGGTCCTCTTCTCTCTCCAGCTCTTCCTCTCTATCCCTTTTCCTTCACTCACCTGCCACATTCGATTTAAGCTGACAGTCATCACCCATCATGTCAGAACACCTGCCACACAACCCGACAGCATGGAAGGATCGAGTACAGGTCGAAAAGGTGGATGGCAAGACAATCCACGAAATACATCTTGCTCCGGCGTCTTCAATAAGTGAGGAACAATATCTGTTGCTTCGTGTTTTGTGGGAGGATAATAGGAGTACAGAATTTGATCAGGCAAATATGGACTGGACAAGTGGATAGACAAGGCGTCTGGCATGCTTGAGTCTTATAGATCCTGGGATCTTTACTGTTCTAGCTTTAAAGGCAGGCTAGAAGAAGGAGCCTTCTCTCTGGCTCGATTTTATCAAAAGCAGGTTCTCCATGTCCCTCACGATGCTGCCTTTAGATCTGATGTTGCCATCAGCCCTGTTGCACATCGCACCCGCAGTCAGGTCAGGAGCCTAGAAGCAAGCTTCAAAGATCTCTCAACTGAAAGCCCTTCTAAGCCGCCAAGTACTCCTACTCGCGACTCAACTTTTGAATTTGATGACACTCCACCTGAGCAGAGGACTTATGGACCGAAAGAACTCCTTGACTTGAACTTTCCAAAGACCAAAGACGAGCAGATTGTCAACACTGCCCTTATCGATTTCTTGAATGCTTTCATTATTCACTTTGAGTTTCCCGTCTATTGGTCGCTGTATCGAAAACCTTTCATAGCTGAGTTTGGAACAACATCGTTCGAAGCTCGCACCGACGGATGTCTCGAAGAGGCCGGATCCAAGGGAAAGGTTCATGCAATAGTTGAGGTCAAGCCAATGCTGAGGACAAAGCAACCACACGCTATCCCCACGCAGGAAGCAGCTCAGATGGCGGCCTGGATCAAGAGTCACCCTGACCCTGTTGGCTTCGGAAAAAGCTGCGGTCGGTAAGTTGTTTTCGGTTGGTCCCAGTTCCCAATTAATATGCTGACAAAGTAGCCGTCTCCATGTTTCGCAAGACAGGCACGAGATATTCATCATATTTGCCGAATATGAAGAAAATTATGTGAAATACCTAAACAACACGCTAGGCCCTGACGAAACACCCGGGTTCCTGACAATGCATCAATTTGGTCCTTGGGATTCAGATATGTCTAAGCTGGGTAAGATTCTGCTTGCAATTGCCCTCAGAGCCAAGTCGGATTGTGAGAAAGGCAGGTAGCTCTGCTGTTGGGTCTGCATGTTTAACTGTGCCGACGGTGGATAATAGGGGCCAAACTGCCGTCACTCAACCCGACTCTACCCAAGCCAGAAACGGGTCAGGTCCCTGTCTATTGCAAATCCCATTGTATATAAGCACCAATCGAACCAAATCCCACTGTTGATAGGGGTGGGTAGAGATGCATAGTCTCAGGCTGGAAAATGCTCTATAAAATGATTTGATATCGAGTCCATCAGAAGTCATAGTAGATGATAAGATCGATTATGTAAGCAATGATGTCAGAGTAATGTAAGTCGGTACAAACCACCACCCATCTACCAGTGAACCCCACGGTAGACCGACCTAAAAAAAAAAAAAAAAGGAAACAGAAGACGAGAAAAAAGAAGAAGACAAAATGCCCCAGCTAAAAGTAGCAGTCGCCCAATCCCGCACCCTCGACTCAACAGCATCAACCCTGTCCGCGCTGGAACGCACAGCGCATCACGCCGCAACAAGAGGCATCCACCTCCTCCTCTTCCCCGAAGCCTACCTGGGCGGCTACCCACGCACCTGCGCCTTCGGGTCCTCCGTCGGTGCCCGCGCCCCCCACGGCCGTGACCAGTTCCTGGAATACTTCAAGGCGGCGGTTGATCTCGGCGATACGCCTGCTGGTGCGGGCGAGGAGTGGGTTGCTCGGCGACTCCCTGTGCCTGAGGGGAGGGAGTACCGCGGGGACGGGACGAGGGAGACGCTCGAGAGGATTGCGAGGGAGACGGGCGTGTTTATTGTTACTGGGCTTGTGGAGAGGGCTGGGGGGAGTTTGTATTGTGGTGCGCTTTATGTGGAGCCTAGACGGGGGGTGTTGGGGAAGAGGAGGAAGGTTATGCCTGTATCTCTCTCTCTCTCTCTCTCTCTCTCTCTTCCTCCATTGTCTACTCTCTTCTTTAATTCTTCGAAGCTGACGAATATATATATATATATATATAGACAGGCTCTGAACGCCTCATCTGGGCCCAAGGATCACCATCGACCCTCAAGGCTGTCACGACAACGATCAATGGCGTCCCCATCACCCTCGCAGCGGCTATATGCTGGGAGAACCTGATGCCAATGCTCCGCCAGAGTCTCTACTCGCAGAACGTGAATATCTATCTTGCCCCCACCGCCGACGCGAGGGATACCTGGTTACCGCTCATGCGGACGGTAGCGTGCGAGGGACGCACGTTCGTGCTTTCCGCGAATCAATGTGTGCGCTACGATGAGCTTCCGGGCTGGATTACTGGACAAACTGAGGAGACTCAGGCCGGGACTGCGACTGGGACGGTGCGTCCACCACCGGAAGTGGAACCGGCCCCTTCGCCTACTCCGTCCGGACTGGCGACGGGGACGACGCCTCTGCCTCGGTCTGTTCTAGATAGTAATGGGCAGAGCATACCGAATCAGGGCGTTAGGATTGAAGGGGACAACACCACCGCCGTCATTCCCGCTGGAGGTACGGCTGGGGGGCCGAAGAATAAGGCATCTTTCGTCTCGCGTGGAGGCTCCTGCATCATCTCGCCGTTTGGCGAGGTGCTAGCGGGTCCAATCTGGGAGGTCTCCACGGATGACAGTCCGGATCGGTTCACGACGACGGACGAGCTACATTCGTCTGTTGCTGTCGGTGACGGGCTGGCTGTCTCGGAGATCGATCTCGATGATTGTTTGCGGGGACGACTCGATTTTGATGCTGCGGGGAGTTATTCGCGGGGCGATTCTTTTCGGCTATCTGTTGAGGGGCTCTCTTTGGATCCTCCTGTGTAAAATTAATTTGTCTTATATACATGGGATTACTGGTTTAGATGGGTATCTATGGATAGGAAACAGTCAATTGTACGTGCATCAATTCATTTGGTCAAAATTGTATATTTATATAGCTCTAAACCCAGAAACACCCTCTCTCTCTATATGTCTAGCAAATACCATGAGTCTTCCCCGTCTTACCCTGCAATGAATGCGTTTCGTTCCGGTAATGCGGGGGCACAGTCGCCTTGGCCGTGTTGCTGTGTTTCTTGACATGACTGTGCAAGCCTGAGTTAGTTTCCGCATGTTGAGAGGAGACTTTTCTTCCTTGGAATCAAGCTGAAATCAAGCTGGACGGCCCGGACGGCATGAACAACGGTAGAACGGCAGAACGGCAGAACGACAGGACCAGAACACCCAAACCCTAAAAACAATTAAACTAACCTTTTGTATTTCTCCATCAGCGCCTTGTCCATGTCGCCCAAGGTCTTCAACGCCAGCTTGATATCCGTAATGAGCCCGTCGCAGCGATTCATACTGAAGTCCTCCCGGACAACAACACGCATTAGCCTGAGCGAATTGCTATGGGGAGCCATCGTGTACGCCGGCACGACCCACCCGCGCACGCGCAGCTGGTGCGCCAGCGCGAACTCGTCGAACAGCGTGTCACGGTCGGCGGGCAATCGGAACGCCACGAGGGGCAGGCCGTGGCCGCGGCCTTCGCTCATGATGATGAAGCCTAGCTTCTGTAGCTCTTGGGCTAGGTAGTCGGCTGTGCGGGTGAGGTTGACCATGATGGCGCGGTAACCGCGCTTACCTAGTCGGATCATCTGGTAGTATTGGCCGATGACCTGCGAGGCGCCTTTGGAGAAGTTCAGGGTGAAACTAGCTTGTTCCGCTCCTAGGTAGTTGATGTTGAAGACTAGGTCTTTCGGGAGGAACTCGGGGGATCTCCAGACCACCCAGCCGACGCCGGGGTAGACCTGTAATTTTGTCAGTTTGGCGATATTTCTAGAAGTTTTTTTTTTTTTTTCTGACGGGGTGAGGAGGTGAGGGGCTTTTATTTTTAGCCCGGACGAACCAAGCCGTATTTGTGTCCTGAGACGTTGATGGACACCACTTTCTCTAGTCGGAAGTCCCATTCCAACCTGGGGTTGACGAAAGGAACAACGAAGCCACCACTAGCCGCGTCAACGTGGATGGGCACATCGAGGCCCTTCTCGACCAGGAGGTCGTTGATCGCCTTGACATCCTCGTACTGGCCCGTGTAGGTGGTGCCGAGGATAGCGCAGATGCCAATGGTGTTCTCGTCAACGAGATCAACCGCAGCAGCAGGGTCAATGACATAGCGATCCTCCGTGCAGTAGACGTAGCGTTCCTCGACATCGAAATACCGCACCGCCTTCTCCCAGCACACCTGGACGGCGCTGTTCATGATCAGGTTGGGCCGGGAGTAGTCCTTGCCCTGTGCCTTGCGCTTGTTCTGCCAGCGGCGCTTCATGGCCAGCGTGCCCAGCATGATGGCCTCGGACGAGCCGACAGTGGAGGTACCCATGGGGTGCTCCGCCTCGTCCTCTCCCTGGGGGGCATGGAAGAGATTGGCGATCATGTTGACGCAGCGGCTCTGGATCTCAGCGCTCTGAGGGTACTCTTCATAGTCGATGAAGTTCTTGCTGAAGGCTTCGGTCATGAGCTTCTCGGCTTCATCTTCCTAGACCACAAAGTCAGTTTATCTGCTGCTCTACGCTGTACCTAATTTTCTCTGCCTCGGTTATCGGTCTTGGCATATATCATGGTCAGAGCTCACCATGTACGTTGTGACGAAACTCGCCAAGCTGTCGGTCGAGAAGATTAGCATGCGGGACCCACCAAAAAAAAAAAACAAGCTTCTATTCTAGAGATCGGAGAATAAATGATAAAGGAGTGTGATACTTAAGCATCGGATTCCCGTCCAAACTAAGTTCGTCCTTGATCATGCGATAAGCGACTTCGCGCGGCATTTCCTTCTCCGGCATCTCCTCGGCTGGGAGGGCCTCGCAAGCAAAGCGAGTGCCATAGACGCTGGAGTAGAAGCCATCGTCGTCCTCCTTCTCCAGCTTGATTGAGTTGACGCGCCTATGCAGGGCCTCGACGGTGCTGCCCCTCCTGACTTGCGCGAGATGGACCATTTTTTTTGACAGTAGCAATGATTGTCGGAAAGCAATTGAATGGAATGAAAATGAACTCGGAGTTTATCAAGACGATGAGTCGAGGGACGAACTGAGGAATTATTTAAAGCAGAGGGAAGGGCTTACGTTCTGGTTGTGTGGCGAAACACTTCAGGGGAAGGAGAGGGAGAGAAGGGGGGAGGAGTCGAGGGAGGGCGGTTTAGCGAAGACCAGTGAGGAGATACAAAGTAAAAAGGTCCGTGTGGGCGGGCGAGGCTGCAAAGTATGTGTCAATAATCACAGATGAGACAGCAGCATTATTTTCTTTTCTTTTTTTTTCCTTTTTTTGGTTGTTCGTTTGACTTTAGTGGACTCACTGGGAGCCAGCGGGATGGTCCCGGTCCAGCCGCGGGACAAGAACCAGTGAAGCGGCAGCTGAGCGTCAGGTTTGGGGGCCAGCTTTCGCAGCTCTCCTGACTGCCACACACAAGTCGCAAAAAGCACAAAGCACAGATGACGGCAGCGCTGATCTGATTGAAGCTGGCAGCAAAGTGGAAGACATCGTGTGAAGCGCTGACGTGGCCAGCAGGACAAGACTACCAGGACTTGTCTCCAGCTCGAGATCCGCCGTCCGTCGTGCTCGATGCCGACGTGTGTTTGGTCTCGCAGAATTAGTTATGCAGGCTGATGCAAGTTCACCATTCAAGCTCATCCGTCGCCAATCATGGCGCAGCTGCGGTGGGCCAGATCGAGGGCGGGATATCGGCATTGAGAGGGGCAGTGAGAGGGGGGCATATCCGGCATATCCACAAGATCGGCTGGGTAGCGATGATTATGGATCAGTCAGTTTTCTGGCGATGAGTAAAGTACATCTGATATGCCATATGCAACTGAAGACATGTTGTATGCGTGATTTTTGGCCAGTCTTTCTGGCCGATGGCTTTTCTCCTACGCTCTCCACGGCATTTGTCTCCTGACTCGACCAGCTCGGTCCGTGGCGGCCCCCATGCCCAGAGAGATGCCCAGAGAGATAGATGCCCAGAGAGACTGGCCAGAGAGAGGGGAGGAGCTCCTTTTCCAGGTCTGATGCTCGACACTGCCACAGTGCCGTGCGCGCTAGCTCTTGAGACACCTAGCCTAGGTACTTTGTGTGCCCTCGTGAGACAGACAGACAAGCCCACTCCGGCTCGTCGTAGAGGTATGCCCCTTTCAAGAGATCATCTGGTTGCGGTGAAGCCAAAGTAAGTAGTTCTTGGTAACCAGGCGCCCAAAGTGTATCTGGTGACGGGGATCATGCATTTTGAGTTTCCGGTCTCAGGAGAAGCCATGTTTGCGATAGATTGAAGAACTTCTAGAACCACTGGAGTTCCCGGGTTCCGGATCAGCCGACCCTCCTTTCTTTTGAGGTGTCGATCTCTATCGACATGTCGACAAAGTGCAGGATTACAAGACTTTGTCTCTGTCAACTCCATCAACAACAACAACAACAGCAACAGGATAGATCTTCCACTCGAGACCGTGCGGCCATCGCAGTAGTCCTACGTAACAAATAGATGTAGGTCCTCTCCGCTGGACGACGGAAATAAGGGATATAAGGCAGCAGCGCCCTGATGGTATTGAAACTCAGCGAAGAACGGCTCTTCCGCTCCGCGCTTGAGCAAGGAACTCGAGGATCCCTCTGAGGGATTCTAGGTCCAGGACAGAGCGGTGAAGTGGGAATACTTATATCTCCATCTGCGCTGCACAAACAGGGGGGGGGAACATGCTCTCATGCTCTCATGCTCTCATGCTCTCGGTGACATCCGTCAACTGCAGTCCATCTCATCCCCAGACGCCAAACACCAAGCCATCATTGGACACGAACACCGCCAGAGCACGGCGACGACGACGCATTGGAAAGATGGACGACAGGAAAAACAGCCGAGGCGGCGTCCGGAGAAGGCCGGAAGCGCCGAGAGCCCTTCCGGGATCTCCCGGGACACTGAAAATGGCTCATAGAGTTGAGGAGTTGAGATCCATGGATGAGTCGAGAATGACTTGATTATTATTGTCGCAGCTGTAGCGGTCAAGCTGCAATGCTACTAGAAAGGCAGGAAATGGTGGTTCATTTCATTTCGTTTTTAATATTAATCTGCTCGTCTTGGTGGCCATTTTTCGCGCCTTTTTGCGCCGCTGGCCTTTCTTTGCTCGCCATCTTTCCCGTCTCTTAACTCTCCTCTCTTCTTATTCTTCGTTCAGTTCACCCTATCTCCAGTATATATAATATCTATTTTTTTTTCCTTTCTTTCCGTCTTCCTGCATCACCCCGCGTCGTCGCCCCAGCTGTCCGGACGAACGCCGCAAACTCTCTCGGTTCCCCCGCACAACGTGCTCCTCTCCACTCTTCTTCCTCTTGCTCCTCCAACAAACCACCTCCCGCCACACTTCAGCAAACTCCCTACCTGCCTACCTACCTACCTCCTCGATCGCTTCTATTCGCACGGTCAGCAATCCATGCTGATGTCTTTGCGCGCTATTTCCCACCTTCTCGTTGCCGCTTAGGCCGCTCGTCCGTTCCGCGCGCTCTTCTCTTCAACCTCGGGTTATTAACCTCGGTCGCCGCCCCTTCATATTCCTTCATCCGGCTGCAATCACTCTGGCTCGTCCCATCTTCTTTCCAGCGCGCGACTTAATGCGCTGCGAATTCCCTTCCCGAGAGAGAGATTCACAACACCCGGGTAATCGCCTCAGACCCGTCACGTGCGCTCCTGGCGCATCGACTTGAATACAACTTGAACGCAGTCCGTCGACGATTATCGACTCCAGCACAATGCACGCCGAGATCGCCGTGGAGTCCAAGGATCCCCTTCCTACCCCGTCTGCCGACCGTGGTGGTGAGAGCATCAAGTCCGACAGTGTCTCAAATCCCGACTCCCCCGACGTCAAGAGAAAATTCAGCGATGATACCCACGTCCCCAAGTCAGCGTCTTCGAACGCCAAGGAACCCTCGAGGCCGCGGAGGAAGAAGGCCAGGCGAGCTTGCTTTGCTTGTCAGCGCGCCCACCTGACTTGCGGTACGTTGACTCCTCTTTTTTTTTTACCTCGATTATCCGCTACATACAGTCTACTGATCTCAACAACAGGTGATGAGAGACCCTGTCAGCGCTGCATTAAACGCGGCCTTCAAAACGCTTGCCAGGACGGTGTGCGGAAGAAGGCAAAATATCTCCACGACGCTCCTGATGGAGCTCTGATGCCCGCCGTCGGGGCGAATAATTTCTACAACAACTCGGTGCAGAATACCAACGGCGCCAATAACGGCAATATCTCTCTCTCAAACCCCGCCGCGAATGCGACCAATGGCACCGCTGCCCAACAACAACAAAACAACGGCGCCAGTTTCTATGCCACTCCGCAGTCCAACTCGTACAATGTCTACCCGGAGAACTCGATGGGCCAGAGTCCTTTCACAACCGCTCAGTCTCCAGCCTCCCCCTCCTACAACGTGAAGCCAGGCGCCACCGGGCGACATCCCAGCCTGTCTTCTTCCACAGTCAATCAGCAGCCGTCAGCGTCGACCAACCAGACCCAAGCGCAAAATCCCTTCGCAGGTCCCCTCTTCGACCCCAGTGATCCCGCGCTGTTTAATTTCGACCTCTCCAGCATGAACTTCGAGAACCGCTACGGTGCGATGGAATTCAGCATGCTAGGCCATATGGCCACGGGTGCCGGCGACTCTCCCAGTGATTCGGCCACCCAACGGGGCTCTGTCGGTGCTGGCGCCGGCAGCGGTTCGATTCCCTTCTCTGCTGGAAATCCAGCATCCGGCAATGGTTTTGGCGGCGACAGTGGCAGCCCTGGGAGTACTCAGCCGTTCATGTTTGGCGCTGATCCTCTGTTGAATGACTGGTCCGCCGGACAAGCCTCGGGCCAGCACGTGAACGTCAACGGCATGTATCAGAACAATATCACCATTCCTGGACACGTGTCTGGCTCCATATGCGATGCACCGCGTGCCTTCGCGATTGAAAGCGGCCCCGCCAGTTTCACCAGCCCCAGTTCGATCGCCACGCCCGACGTTGCGACCGGTTTGGAGGAAAGCTCATTCAACGCGGTGAACAATGGCGGCAAGTCCAATGGCCTGACGCCCAACGGACAGCGGTCAGTGGTTCCAGCCTCTGGGTTTAAACAGCAGCAGCAGCAGCAGCAACCGCAGCAACCGCACAACGCGCAAACAGGAGCGAACAAGAAACGCCATCGCAATCCATCGTCCATCTACGAGAGCGTCAAAGAACCATATTCGTATACCAGCGGCTTCCACAGCCTGACGGCCTTCGTCCAGCATCGCTTCCCCCCACAGAAGAGGCTGCAGATCGCGAAAGCCCTGGCGTCGATCCGCCCGTCTCTCATTGCCACCAGCAAGACGTTGAACCGAGACGACCTGATCTTCATGGAGAAATGCTTCCAGCGCACGCTTTCGGAGTACGAGGACTTCATCAGCGCATGCGGCACGCCGACGATCGTCCTGCGACGGACAGGCGAGGTCGCAGCGGTGGGCAAGGAGTTCAGCATTCTCACCGGGTGGAAGAAAGAGGTGCTCCTAGGCAAAGAACCGAACATGAACGTCAACACGGGCGGATCCGGCCCACATCTGGGCGCGTCATCTCGGGCGGGATTTCTTCCCCCGCGGAACCCAGCGGCGGCGGCGGCGGCGGAGAACGGCAACAGCCAGCGAATACAGCCGGTGTTCCTGGCGGAGCTGCTGGACGATGAGAGCGTGGTGGAGTTCTACGAGGACTTTGCGCGGCTGGCCTTTGGCGATTCCCGAGGCAGCGTCATGACGACGTGTAAGCTGCTGAAGTACAAGACGAAGGAGGAGATGGAGATTGCGCAGGCGGAAGATAACCAGAAATGGAACGGGCATTTGCGCAAGGGTGGGATCGCTGGGGAGTCGGGCATGCACCAGTTGGGATCGAAGGATGGTAAGGTTGAATGCGCGTACTGCTGGACGGTGAAAAGAGACGTGTTCGACATACCGATGTTGATTGTTATGAATGTAAGTGTCCATCTGTCCTGTCGTCTGTCCTATTGTCAACGACGATGCTAACTTTACCGCAGTTTCTTCCGTGTATTTGAGTAGATATCTATTCGGCAAAAAAAGGGATAGCGCAGGATCTGTTTTCGTTGTATATATCTTCTTTATTTATACCCTGATTGCATTGATTTGCATGTATTGAGTGAGTCATTATTATTATTATTATTCAAAGCTGTACAGCGTACTTGACACTATTCAGAATGTAGCATCCGTAGTTAATGGAAATAAGCTGGGTGGTCTGTCTGTATGTAGCCTATATCCGTCTCTGGGGAATCATCCATCAACCAACCAATCAGTCATTGCAGGCAAGTTCCAGAAGCCTCCGCTTTTTGAACAAAAGTTATTATATGAAAGCACGATTACGGCCCCCCCCCCTCCCCCATCCTCCAACATCTTCAGTCCACACACACACATCAAACCCCCCTCCCTAACGGAAAAAGATGTCCGATCGACCCCGCGTCCGACTAGAGGTCACAGGTCCACCCGAGGGCCCGTCGTCGCCCTTCCCCATCCGACTGTCTGGGCCCGTAATCAAAGGTTTTGGGCGGGGGAGTAGCGAGGTACATCCACCACCATAACCTTGAAAAAGAAATATAAATACACACACATATATATGTATATGTATATGCAAAAAGGCAATAAAATAAATACTAATTGAATCAATAGCTCGGCATCCCAACCGCTAACATCCCCCCCGGCGGCCTGGATGACTATCCCGATCTGCAGACGGGTGTGTACTACGGCGTCGTGTCGCTGGATCCGGCTGGATCAGCAGGAGCCGGCGCTGATGATAATGATGATAATGAGAAGAAGAAGAAGGAGAAGTCCGTGAAGGCTGGCGGCGTCGTCATCTTACCGGCTGTTTTGAGCATTGGGTTTAATCCTTATTATAAGAATACCGTCCGTTCTGTTGTAAGTTTCCTCTCTCTCTCTCTCTCTCCCCCCTTGCCTTGCCTCGCCTTGCCGTTGCCACCGTTTTAGCTGTTAAATAAAATTTGTCGAAATAAGGAAATCCACATCTTGGCTCCCCTCGAGGAGGACGAGGACAAGGACAAGGACAAAGAGAAAGAGGAAGAGAAAGAGGAAGAGAACGGTACCACTACTACAAACGGTACAGCGGCGGTCTCGAAAGAGAAGACCTCGTTCAACAAGCTTCCCGATTTCTACGGGACCAAGCTCAAGCTGCTTATCCTCGGGTACATCCGGCCTGAGTTCGATTATGTCTCTCTCGAGGCCCTGGTGGAGGATATCCGGGTTGATTGTGAGGTTGCGCGGAGGAGTCTTGCGCGGGATGCGTACGCTTCTTACTTGTTTGGAGGGAGTCAACTTTCTGACTCCGCGGCCAGGGACAGGGAGTGGTTGCTACGGTTTTAAGGACTTTAGATGATAGATTTGTTGTTCGTCCTTTTTTTTTTTCTATAGACTAGAGATTCGTTGATACCTAGCTACCTCAACTGAACTGCTTTGCCAGGCTTGCTATCTCGCTGCTCACTCCTCCTGCACTCTTCAGCGTCCTCACACTAGCCTCCTGGGCAATTGGAATGAACTCTTCCACCCATCTCGACCTCCCCCCCTCTTCCTCCCTTGCTAGCCCAGACACCACCGCGCCCAGAAGCGCGTCGCCAGCCCCATTCACGCTAACAATATCCCCATCTTTAAGCAGAGCAGCAGGAGGGAAGAGCCGCATATATATCCCCCCAACAAGGTCGTCTGTCGTCGACGCCCGCGACAAAATATACGGTACAAAGTCAGGCGAAGTCAATCTGGGGTCCCCAGGACGGAGTAGCTGCGTCAGAAGGACTCCCTGTGCGCCGAGTTTCGTAATGATGCACGGGATGAAAGGCAGCAGTTGGATGCTTTGCTGCGGCGTGCCCTCGTTCACCAGAGCCGCTGATGTCATTGCAACGAGCCGTTCTCGAGACCCAGATGACGGCATTCCCATGGCGTCGATGACGCGCCACCAGCCGCTGGAATCGAAAAGGCCCGCCTCGCGTGCGCTCATATGCATGGCCGCTAGTTCGAGATTGTTAGGTGCTGCGAGACTGACCGAGTTGTGGGGAACAGAGTCCGACGGTCCGATCGCAGCATTACCTCCTCCTCCCAGACCGCTGCCGAATAAACGGCGTGATTTGGCCGTAGACACAGGCTCAAAGGCAATCCGAGAGCCGTACTTTTTGCCCATACTAACCCACTTCGCCAGAACCTCGGCGTTCCAGTTTGCGTCGACGGCAATCCATCGAGGCTTGCTGCGGCGGACCAGAGGTTCCCAGAAAGCCTCAAAGCTCAAATCTTGCTCTGCGCCTTCCATGATGCTCATGTCCGCCATGGCCACAAGCAGATCCTTTTTCGCATCGTTTACGGCGACATATTGTGCCGTTCTAACCCCCGAAGACGCTGGAAGAACTTGAATCGCCTCTGTGCTGACCCCCTGCTTCTGCAGCGTCGATAGGGCTGCGCGGCCCGTCAGATCGTCCCCGACTAGACTGCAGAAGAGAACAGAGCTCCCGAGATAGCTACTAGCAATGGCCACGTTATATCCCACTCCTCCGAGGCTCTGTTCGATCACCGCCGGATTCGATGTATGCAAGACTGGTGCGATATTAGTCTTATCCTGGGAAAGAGGCGTGTAATCGCAGGAGAGGTCGACGGCAAGAGACCCGGCCACTAATACATCTACTTTCCCCAGTTTCTCAATATGATGATCGCTGCTTTCAACCAAATCGGAATTTTCTACCGTCTTTATCTGCTCCCGTTCAGTGTCCGCAGAGACTGTCGGAATCGCTGGCATGTGTCTACGTGGCGACAGATCTCCGAAATTAGCAATATCGATGGTGATTTCTGAGGTGGAAACTCACCGATCACCTAACTCCCCGCCGGCCTTTTCCAGTTTTGAAAGTTCCACCGCAACTTTCGTCGCCAAAGCGACATTCGACTCGACCAGAGCTCGATTGGCCGCTACGCTCTTTCCATTACTTAGCTCCTTGATCTTAGAGAGAACAAAAGGCGTATTGTCACTTCCGGTGTGTCCCTCAGTATGTGAAAGGCGCAGAGCCTCGTCGATAATTTCATCCATTTCGGATAAAGGTATTGAATGCTGCAGGGGCACGGGGTTAGCGAAATGGACTCCAGAGGACACTGGAAGCTTAGATTGGGCGTCTGGTATTAGACATATTTATTAGCAACTTGTCCATTCCGACAGTGGATAGCCAACTGCCAAATGGTACATAGAAAGCTGCAGTCCTCAGCTGGTGACAACTTACAAACTATTGCCGCTGCCTCCACTTCATTCTGCACCACCTTGGGACTTCGAATTCCGCTGTCTCTGCTGAAGAAAGCAGGGAAATCCACGGGACCTTGGCGGCCATCCGCAAATGTTGCAACGCATACACCTTCTGTTTCAAGGTATTCCAAGGTCCGCGGGATATCCAGAAAGCTCTTGCAACCAGAGCTGATAACCGTAATTGGCGTTCGCCCAAGCTCAGTGAGATCCGCTGTAGCATAGATAAGTAAGTGATCGAGTGGGAAAAATGGCACCTCATCGCTTGTCCCGCACCTGATATATCCATAGACGTTTCTCCTCCACGATGAACGCCACCTGGATTAATGTCAGTCTGAAGAACGCGAGCATAAAGTAGAAGCATACGCACCAAGTCCTCCTGTTCCAAAAATCTTGATCCCGGCCAGGTGGGCCAGGATCATCGTGCCAGACACAGTAGTACCGCCATGGATTCTTTTTCCAGCTATCCCCTAACAAGTCTCAGCATGCTTTACAAACTCCCATTCCAAGGCTCGAAAGTACCAAGCCGCATATGTAACCCAGATCCCTCCTTGAAACTTTCAGCGCGCTCTTCTTCACACTAGATGCTGCCAGTTCAATGATCTCGTCGGGATCCAAGCCAACGCGCGCCACGCCATTGTGAACTCCAATAGTTGCAGGGACTCCGCCATTGACTCGGACGACGGATTCCAGCAACGACGCAAGAGCCACGTTATCCGGGTATGGGAAGCCTGGCGATCTTGTAAACGGAGGTGGCCTTTACATGGGCATGCTTGGTACATACCGTGCGTATATATAGTAGTTTCCAATGCCACAACAGGCTTTCCAGTAGCTACGGCATCCTGGATCTCCTCTGAGACCTTGAAGAACTTGCTTTGTGCAAGGCCATGTCTCTTTCGAATGAACTTGTACCCGCCGAGCACCGGCCGCCTAATTGAGCTCGCCGGTCTGAAGCTAATCCGACCAGCAGCTTGCAAGGCGAGCATTGCTAACTGGAGGGAAATAACTTCGAGAGCTGATAGAATCCAAAAGACAACGGCGATCGTCAATGTGAGGGGGTTGTTATCGGAGGACAATGACGGAGACGGAGCGCGCTTTGTGGCCGCAAGGGTCGCCGTAGCAGACGCAGTGTATACGGACACATCAGCATCAACGCTCAATAGCTGTCCCTCCAGGCCCTCTTTCTCAGCCCATTCTCTTTCGTTTCGGGTTAGAGACTGTGGACTACGGTGCTGGAGCAAACAGCACTGCCCATTCTCACAATGAGGTTTCTAGCAGCAGTGACTCTGCTGTCCGGGCTCCTCCTGCCCTCGAGCTTCGTATCCGCGGAGGCCAGCCACAGTACGCTCTCACGGCTGGCATTACCAGCAGATTTTAAGCCCCCTCAGGTCTTCAAAAACACGAATCTAGTTCGGAATACGAATCTTGAGAAAACATATGTCCGCGAGACGATCAATGTGATCGTGGAGAATGTGGACAAGAAACCCCAAAGCGACTACTACCTGTCCTTCCCAACGGACGTGTTTACCAAGCTTGGGAGTCTAGAAGTCAGGGATAAGAAGGCTGTTCAGAATGGCAGATTTGACTTGGATATTACGGAACTCGACCCATCGAGGTAAGAAGCCCATTGCTTTCAATGCTTCTGTGGATCAGATTAAGAAGCCTCGTTGTCACTTTGCATCATAGCTCACCAGCTTCCTCTTCTTGCTAAAGGGATACTCAATACGTCGTTGTCCATCTTCCTGAGCCCCTTGCGCCGTCGTCTGAAATTACTCTGGGGATCTCCTATAACGTCCTTTCCGCCCTTAAACCGCTCCCTGCAACCATCGAACAAAACGACCGACAGTATCTCACCTATTCATTCTCGGCCTACTTCCCCTCGCCATACCAGACTGTTACCCAGAAAACAAAACTGAAGTTCCCAAATACGAACGTCCCAGACTATACGATGACCTCTGGCATCAAGTCCAGCTCAGGTGCCGATCCAGAGCGCCAGGGCGCGACTTACACCTACGGCCCGTACAAGACGGCGAAGGTTGCGCCGGGAACAGTGTACCCGATCACTGTTCGCTACGAATTCACCAAGCCCGTCATCACTGCTTCGCTACTAGAGCGTGATCTGGAGGTTTCCCAATGGGGTGGAAACCTAGCCACGGAAGAGCGGTACTGGCTGCGCAACAACGGCTCCCAGCTAACGCATCAGTTCTCGCGCGTGCAGTGGACCATGTCCACTTTCCAAGGGTTGCCAACCTCCGCGGTCCGCGAGCTCAAATATCCGCTCAAACCTGGTTCGGTCGATGCCTACTTCACCGACGACATTGGTAACGTCTCCACGAGCCACTATCGCCCCGGAAAGCCCAACCGGGAAGCATCTCTGGAACTACGCCCTCGATATCCCATCTTTGGTGGCTGGAATTACAGTTTCCGCATTGGTTGGAACAATGCTCTCGGCTCCTTCCTCCGCCGCTCAGCCAATGACGCCGATACTTTCGTTCTGAAAGCTCCTTTCATCGAGGGACCAAAGAGCCCAGAAGGTATTCAGTATGACAAGGTCGTTGTCCGGGTGATCCTTCCAGAGGGGGCCAACGATGTCCAATATGAAATTCTGGAAGGGTCTTCCAGCAACGGCCTTCCTGGACCCAGCGAGATTCAGTCTCATCTGTCCACCCATAAAACCTACCTGGACACATTAGGAAGAACCGTATTGACCCTTACGGTCGACAACTTGTCAGATGAAGCCAGGGATTCTCAGTTAGTGGTAAGTCCTCCTATTCTTCTTCTCAAGTCTAGCTGAAGCCTCGAATCTCACGCTATGGTTCTAGGTGACCTACCACTATACATCGCTGGACTCTTTACGCAAACCTTTCACTATCACTGCTGGGATATCGGCTGTCTTCGTGGTCGCGTGGCTAGTTGGTAAAATTGACGTGAGCATCAAGAAACGATGAACGGGCAGATGTGGTCTTTTCTCTTTTATGTGCTTCATCTTCTTCATTTGTGTCTCTGGTTCTCTTTTCCATGGAGTTATGTCCTGTAAGAAAACGATGTTAAAAATGCAGATCCTAAGCGTCTATATGCCGAAGGAGACACCGCACCTTGAGATATTGGTTAGCCCAGGAGAAGAAGAACCTTGGAATACTTTTAAGGTTCAAATTAGCCCAGAGGGGATAAAGGCAGCGAAGAGTAACGCTGTCGTTTATGGATATCAATCCTGTAGAGTACAAAATCCCAGTAGCTCCTGTCTTTTACCCTTCCTTCCCCAAAGACAAATCAAGAACAGTACGCAGAAGCAGACTGTAGTAATATAACAAGCCAGAGCTGGTGCGGGAAGCAGCCGCTTCAGGCCATCAAGTAAATAAATCTCAGAAGGACCGCGATACTAATATCATGGACACTGGCCTCGGAAACGCCGAACCGAAAAACGCCTCATAAAGTAGCTAGGACTTAGAAACAAAGAAATAAACAAAAGAAGACCGAAGGAGACATGCGCATATACGCGCATGAACTAGACCATATTGTCTCGCGAGCACTCCAGCTTTCATCTTTTACTCTTCGAATTTCCTTTTCACACCATTTCCATTCGCGTTATTCGGTGGCGGCGGTCGCCCTGCTCTTCGTCTCCTCTCCTCCTCTTCAAGGGCGGCTTGCGCCTGCCGTTTCTTCCAGGCTGCTTTAACCGCGGGAGCCGTGCGGATCAGGTCTTCCTCTGAGACGTGGTCATCGATACTTTCCAGGACCTTCTCAACGGTCGAGATGTGGTTGGCGTCATTCTTGTCGTCACGGAGTCGGTGGAAGCGCCACCTTCCTTGCTCATCCTTGAAACATTCCACTATTGTATCGTCGAGCGGGACGCCCAGCGCCCTGAGATTATCCCACTCTGACGGGGTGACGTGCATCTCCCCGAAGTGCCGGTACTCGCCAGCGTTCAGTAAGACGAAAAGATGGAAGATAGGAATCGCGTCGTAGTCCGGGTAAGGGTTGGTGATGCCGTCTGCTTCGTCGTCCGTGTCTGGTTCCAGTAACGGGAACTCGAGGCGCATGCGAAAATCGATGGTGTTTTCAGACGGCGGCTTCCATTTGAGAATATGCTCGTCCGTTCCGATACGGTAAGGCGTGCTCCGGCAGGTAAAGATCAGGCCGTCGTTGCCGTGGATCTTTTTCACCTTTGGAATAATGTCGCGAAACATCATTTCGATGCCGTAGCTGAACTGCGTGGATTTGTCCTCGACCACGAACCGCCGGTGTTTCTTCTCTTCCGGGAACCGGCGGTACAGGGCATTATATGGCTTGAGGACCTTCTCCTTGAAATATGCCAGGCGCTTATCCAGGGTGCGGTGCATGAGGCTCTGTCCATCCAGCACCAAGCAGTCGAACACGAGGTACTTGAGTTGCTGCGACCCGTCCTCATACGTGTCGTTCACCAGCTCCCCATCCACCAAGGTATCCACGTGGAACGACTGGAAAGTGTCATCGTCTGGTAAAGGGAAATGCAAGCCGGGAACGTAGCGGTAGTCATTCTTGCGATCGATCAGGTAGTGAATTTCATCCGTGCCCGAGTCCCGGTCGCCACGCGCAAAGTACATAAGGCAGCGAATGCCGTCCGTCTTCTCGCAGACGTAGTAGTCCTCCTTCTGCAGCTCTTGGAGATGTCGCGACGCAAAACTCACCGGTTGCGCCCCGGGAAAGTTCAAGCTTGTGCGGCCGAGGAGTTCAGCAACTTCTCTGCGGAACTGGTCGGCAAGTCCTGGCTCTGCTAGGATGCCGACTTCGTCGAGGACGGGAACTGAATGGCCCATGGTGGAATGATGCGACGAGGGGTAGCAGGATATCCGAGGAGGATCAGGCGGAGGTCGGTCGTGGTGAGAAGGACAATACTGGGCGAGGTCGTCAAAAGGACGCTGGATCGGAATCAGCTCGCTCACGCCCACAGGCGCTGGGAGCAAAGAGTCGTCCTCAGTTGTGGGAGGGAGGATAAAATGTAAGACTGGATGCGAAGTGTCAGAAGCTTCCCTTTGTAACTCTTAGACGTGAACGGCCATCGGAGTCTGGCTGTACAAAATGAAGCCTCAGGCATCGATATCCCATCCCTCGCGCTTGGATTGGATGACGAAGGATCCTGTTCAAGGGACAAAAATGGTGGACGAGAACAATATAGACCAGCAGTGATTTAATTCCTAGAATTGCTCATCTTCGTAGCAAATAACCAGGAAAGATTATTTCATAAACTCCCGCCAACAAGACAGAGGCCAATTTCACATTCCACAAGTTTGATAACAAAAGTCCAGAAACCAAAACCATCCCATGAGACATCGCAAGCTATCCGTACGCATGCACATTTAAGGGTATCAAGTCATCATTATTGGAACACGACCTTCATAGGCGCCGCCTATGATTACCTCCCACACACACACACAGTCATAACGCCGTAACGCCCCGCCAAAAACCACTCTCACCAAGCTGAAGACACCCACACGAACAACGAAAACTGAGCGTACTATGCACGGGCAGTGTAGACCTATGAGCCCGCAACAACAGAAGACTTTCTGGCAGCAGACGGGGCCGGAGCTTTCCTGGCAGCTTCCGCAGAGACATTGGACGTACTCGCACCCGCGACAACGGGCGATTGCAAGGGAATGTTGTCAGGTTCGAAAATGTTTCTGTTCGACGGTGGTCCTGTATCGCCCGTTGAGAAGAGACTACCACCTCGGGAGCCACCCAGGGCGTGTGACAGCATCTCTTTGACGCGCACATAATGGTACTTTTTCTTCGTGGAAATCAGCGTGTGCGTGACTAGCGGCAGTGGACGCGAGCGAGAAATGGCTGCCATCACAGAGTCGCGTTCCTCGTCCGAGTCGACCGGACCGCCATTGTCCAGGTCGTCCTGGAGCGGCGCGTTGGCGTCGATGGCCGCCTCTGTATGATGTACAACACCACGTAATTAGCCCTGTCATCGACACATTCAAAAGTTCTGGGGAGAGAAGAAGGCTCACTCTGCTGTCGCGCCTGGTTCTTCTTCTGATACGCCTGGAGCAACATATCGTAAGGCAGAGAGCGGCCGGGAACTGCTCTCTTCGCGCCCATCGAATGGCTCTTGCAGGTCAATGAGCGCGCACATTGCGCTCCATTCGGCAACGTGACTCCGCACTGCTTCTCAACGTCAACCGGGCCTTTAGGCTTGGGAACCTTCGGCTTCTGTTCGTCCTTCTTCTTTTTCTTCTTGGGCTCCTTGTCTTTATCATCCTCGCCGTCCGCCTTGCGCTTCTTCCCTTTCTTCGTGCCGTCCTCAGCCATACCCTTGACAGCACTCTTCTTCGCGCTCTTCTGCCCCTTCACAGTACTCCCCACAGCCTCATCCCCATCAACACCAGCCCCTTCTTCATCCCCATCCTTCTCAACCTTCTCCTTCGCCCGGTTCGCCGCATCGCGCGCCTCCCTCTTCTTGCGAGTTTTCTCTTGCTTGGCTCGGTAACATCCCCGGATGTGCTCCGCTGCCGTTTGCTTCATGACCGGCCGCTTGCAATGCTTGCATATCACCGTCTCCAACTGGTCTTCGCGTGGCTTGCCAGTCGGGAAGACAGCCATGGTCTTCTCATCAACGTCGGGAAGAATGGGCGATGAGCCGGTGGATTCACCTTTATTCTCTGTAGCAAATGGGCAATTCGTATCAGCGAACATTTTTCCTTCAACCCGATAGTCTCTTCACCCCTTATCGACAATATCATCACAACAAAAGAAAACAGCCCATGTAGATCAAAATTCAAGGTGACAAATTCGCGAGAATGAACGACCATACCCTCTCCCTTCCTCGCCTTCGTAGCCTTAGCCGTCTTCTTCAACCTGATCTTCCCTGGCTTCGTATCTTTCTCAGAGTATTTGTAACCGGAAGCATCAACAAAGCTTCCCGGAACTGACGAAGCGGACGCTATTCCATTTTATAAGTTTACTCTCAAGTCAGCTGGCCGTTTCTTCAAACCCCTTGCTCAGTGAAGGGGCGCATAACGTACCCGTGGCGACGTCCCCGTTGGCGGCCATGAATACTGGATAGAATCTTATGGGCTGCCCTCGAACCGGTGGAATCGCCTTTCTCGATTCAGCACCGTAATCTGCAAGACAAGCAGTGTGGTTCTGTGGGGGTTCAGTTGCTCCAGGCTGAGCGACATCGTCATCGGGTCTGGGGTCGCTCCGCAGTACGGTCACGTGCTTGGTCCCGATAGGGCAATCGGCGAGGTTCTTCCAGGTTTTGAAGATGCAAGTAAAATATTACCATACATTAAAATGAAGAAACGAGCAGATCCATATACATTCAGCCGTTAGTATACACTATTTTACACTTTATGTCTATCCCGGGGAGATCCAGAATCTAACACCTCAGACCACCACAAGAAGTAAGGGTTACGATGAATATCTAGCAAAGCAGAGGCTGCTATTAGTGCCTCCAAATCCAAAACTGTTTGTCAAGGCGACATCAATCTTCCGCTCCTGGGCGACATTTGGTGCGTAGTTGCAGTCAAACCCATCTGCTAGGCGCTGCAGATTGATTGTCGGAGGCATTGTATTCTATCAAACGGTTTTCGTTAGTGCCTCTTTCTTCGAGCAGCTTCCAAATCCAATACGACAATACAAACCTCATGGATGGCAAGAACAGTGAACAGGGCTTCAATGGCACCAGCACCCCCAAGAAGGTGTCCTACAGCACCCTTGGTACTGCTGATGTTTACATCCGACGCTTTCTGCCTTCCCTCAGGCCCTAGGAGGAGCGTCTTGATAGCGGCATTTTCTGCGGCATCCCCGATAATCGTTGACGTAGCATGTGCATTGACATAGTCAACTGTCGACGGAGGCAGATTCGCGTTCTTCAGCGCCTTTTTCATGGCCAGGAACGCGCCTTCTCCATTTTCCTTAGGAGCCGTGATATGATACGCATCACTTGAGCAGCCATACCCCTTTAGCTCAGCGTAGATGCGAGCGCCTCGAGCTTTCGCGTGCTCCAGCTCCTAGTTAGAACCAAAATCAGTATCCAGGCAAGTTGGGCTAGATGGCAATGATCAGTAGTTGAATACCTCTAAAATCATTACCGCAGCCCCTTCACCGACCACAAAGCCTTCACGATCGGCGTCGAATGGCCGGGAAGCCTTCTCGGGCATGCCGTTAAAGTCTGTTGCAAGACTCCTTGCCCGTGCAAACCCTCCAATAGCCAGTGGGTGGATGCAGGATTCCGCTCCGCCGGCCACCATAACGTCCGCATCTCCGTAGGCAATGAAACGACCCGCATCGCCTATAGAATGTGCTCCAGTAGTGCAGGCGGTGGTGACAGCATGATTCGGACCCTATTGATATCAGTTCTCTATATTCTCCAGGTAAACCAAGAACGCCAGCGGAGACCTTACCATAAACCCGTACTTCATCGAGATATGACCGGCCCCGAGGTTGATCAGCAACCGCGGTACAAATAGAGGGGATACCTTTCTGTAACCCTGTTGTCAAAGAGCGTCAACAGAAAGGACCCCTAAGCATTCAATATCGATTTCCATATCCTGACCCCTTTATCGTATGCCACAACAGTGTCGTAGATCTCGTCAAAGTTCCCGATACCAGATCCCAAGCACACTCCCTAAGAGAGAATTGTTAGTACCTGAAGGACCGGCGACAGGGAGGGGTAGGGGTCGCAATGATAAATGGCGTACAGTAGATTCCCTTTCCTCGGAGGCAGTAGGCTTCCAACCAGCTTCTTGGATCGCTTCTTCCGTGGCAGCAATGGCATACTGAGCGAACCGAGCCATCTTGCGCTCGTCCTGCAAGAAGCGTCCCGGTGAGTTTCGTGTCCATCGCATCATAGCAGAGTATGAATCGGGGACCAACGCACATCTCTAGTCAGCCATTCTGACGCGTTCCATGCTCCATCCCGACGAGTGCCTTGAGGCACTACCGCAGCGATCTGACATGGCAGCGCAGAGAACCTCGGATCCCGATCGCAAACGTTGACGATCCCGCAGTGTCCGTCCAGCAGGCGCTTCCACGTTCGACGAATTCCTTTCCGGTGAGAGAGACCGTACAATTAGCCGCAGTTGATTTGGGCAAACAAATCATACTCAGCTACCTCGCTAGGTGGTATCTTGACGCGTCACAGTGAACTTTGCTGCAACCGATGGGGATACGAAGGCGCAAAGCATAACTGGACAGATGTCCGTGAAGGTAAGGAAAATGAAACATCGGAGAGGAATGCGCAATGAAGGCCACCCGACTGCATCCTTTTGGCAGAGGCGTCAAAGAATACCAGGCGACGAGAGGAAAGAAATTCAACTCACCAACTCCCAGCGGCGTGACCGCTCCCAGACCCGTTACAACAACACGACGCATTGCATCATGAGTTCCAACGGCGATCCACTCTCACCAATAACCAGACTGCCAGGATGGCCACGTTCTTTTTGAAGCGCTAAGAATAATAATATCCGTTAATAATGGATCTGACGACGGGCGAAGGATGGATCGGGAAAGACGACGAGAAGGGAAAGTCTGCACGACGTCAACGGCGGAACAGCACCGTGCACTCCGACAGCCTGCGATTCGTCTGCGCTCCGTCCAAGTGGCATGGCGATCCATTCCTTGGCTTCTTGCCTATCGCAGATAGGAAGCTCGATCGGAGCGCGAAGCCTGTCGATATCCACCGATAATGGATTTTGCAAGCGAGCTAATAGTTGTTCTTCCGGCATTGGTCCTCTTTGGATCAATTGCCTTTCTTTTCCTCTCTTTCAACTCCTTTTCTTTCTTTCTTTCTTTCTCTCGTTCTTTCTCGTTCTCACTCGGTGAACGCAATCCGGCTTTCCTGAAATGTTCCGCTGGAAGAGCACGGTACTGGCACTGCTGGCTTTGGCTGGCTCTGCCCTATCTCATGCGGGGCTCCAGCACGACGAGGAGAATGTTGTGATTCCCGAAGAGCAACGAGAAGAATTGCTCAAGAAATGGAATCAAGATGTAGGCCTCTCTCTGTCTTTTGGTTTCATTTTCCCAGGGCCATTTTAGATTTATTGTTCAAACCGGTTGTGCTAACTACTTTCCCAAGCTTCCATTCTCCGGCGTCTCCAGTTTTGCCCACCTGAAGTCGGTCAAATGCCTCGTTGAGCCGGATGAGCGTTATGATGTCGCCATCATTGGCGCCCCATTCGACACGGCTGTCAGCTACAGACCAGGTACGTTCTGTCGGAATTCTACTTCGTTCCATACACTATTAACCTGCTTGGGTTGATTTATAGGTGCTCGTTTCGGGCCTCGTGCGATCCGTGCCGCCAGTGCGCGTCAGATACCTGCTTCAGCGTACAATGCGCGAGCAGCTATCAATCCGTACTTGTCCTGGGCTACCATTACAGACTGTGGTGACATCCCGATCACCCCGTTCGACAACGGGGTGGCAGAGCGCCAGATGTTCGAGGCGTTGCTGGAGCTAGGCCAGCGGCCCGCCGTGACACCCGCTGATTCCAAGTACGGCACCAAGGGGATCTCGGCTGGCAAGTCCAAGCTGTTGATGCTGGGAGGCGATCACAGCATCACATTGCCTGCACTGCGAGCACTGTACCAGATCTATCAGAAGCCTATCACGGTGCTGCACTTCGACGCGCATTTGGACACATGGAACCCGGTCCGTTACAACTCCTACTGGCTCTCAGAGCAGGCCCGTTTCACACACGGAAGTTTCTTCCACACTGCCAGTTTGGAGGGGCTGATCTCCAACACCACTTCTGCGCACGGTGGCCTTCGTACCCGTCTGACCGGCGTGAGTGACAGCGACTACACGAACCCCGGGCCCGAGCAAGGTTTCTACCGCATCCACGCGGATGACATCGACGAGTTGGGTCCGGTGGGAATTGTGGAAAAGATCTTCGAGCGGACAGGCTTGGATCCCGAACAGCCGGTATACCTGTCCGTGGACATCGACGTGCTCGATCCGGCCACGGCTCCCGGCACTGGCACCCCTGAGCCTGGCGGTTGGACCACGCGCGAGTTTATTCGCATCCTGCGAGGACTCGAGAAACTGAATATTGTCGGCGCGGATATCGTAGAGGTGGCGCCTAGCTATGATAACAAAGGCGAGACAACGGCACTCGCGGCTGCGCAAGTGGCATTTGAGATCATTACTAGCTTGGTGAAGGCGGGCGTCGGAAAGGATTTGGGTGGATGGTATGGACGGCCGGAGACAGTGATTGAGGCGGACGGTGGCAGCGAGACTGAAAAGGTCATCGCGGAGAACAAGGATGAGTTGTAATCCGGGACGTATCTACGAGATACGTATGAGGCATGACGATATGATATAGAGGCATGCAACGGGAAGAGATCACCAGGTCATTTAAAACATAGCATATGAGCTGAGAACAGCCTCCTTATGACATTCAAACTCTCAAATCTCCATATACCCGCTCTACTTCCATAACCTGGAAACATATTTGAGCCACCCGGTCTCCTCTTTGATAGGAACATCAGCCTCCTCCGTCTCCTGCATACCAGTAACCAAGTCGACATGTTCAGGCGCCCAGGCCCACGGATCATGCCTGAAAACAATACGATGCCCAACATAAAGCACCAGGAAGGCAGGAATGCCAATATAGGAGGTAAAGAAGCCAGAAACGCTCCACTTCTGGGGAAAGAAGTTGGCGAACCCGTTAATAAGGATGAGCAGGATGAAGAAGATGATGCTAATCCGCGCGCCCCAGGGCTGCATGATGGATTTGTACGGCCGGTCGACGCCCTGCACGTCCAGCGCTTTCCGGAACCGGAAGTAGATGATGCAGCAGCAGGTCCAGCTGATGAAGCCGGAAGTATTAGTCAAGCTGACGAACCAGTTGAAGACGGTCGAGCTGCTGCTCCCGACGGACAGGTAGCCGAGCGGGGAGAAGAGGGCGCTGGCAATGAGCGCGACGTACGGCAGGCCGTACCTGTTGCAGGTCTTGAAGATGCTGGGGGCGCTGCCGGAGACGGCGAGAGAGTACAGCGAGCGCGTCGACATGTACAGGAAGGAGTTGCCCGAACTCCAGGCTGAGGTGAGGATCACGGCGTTCACGATGCTGTCGAGAACGGGGATGCCGGCGTTCTTAATGCCCACCACGAACGGGGAGGAGCCCGCGCCGGCACCGCCGTTGGTCAGGGCAGCGTCGTCGGATGGGCAGATGATGCCAATCGCAAGAGTGCCCAGGAAATAGAAGAAGATGAGACGGTAGAAGTAGCGGCGCGATGCCTTGGGGAGGTTCTGACGAGGGGACTGCATCTCCCCGGTCGTCACGATGATCAATTCGGGAGCGAAGACGAAGGCGAATGCGCTGAGGACGACTGTCTGAAGCAGAGCAACGAATCGACCAATGCCTCCGTCGACGATGTACTCATTGGCTGCTCCAGGATGTTTCCAGTAATGGAAGCCCAGCCGTTGACGACTCGGTCCTCCACCCCAGAACAGGATGAATGAGAGGATGAGCAGTCCCATGAGGGTGATAACCTTCAAACTTGCGAACCAGAACTCCGACTCTCCATAGAACCGAACAGGGAGGCAATTCAGAAAGATGATTACGACCGTCATAACGGTAATCCACACAGCGACGGACACGCCAGGATGCCAATAATTGATCACCAACGCGCCAGCCACCACTTCATTCGGCACCAGGATACCCATAGAGTACCAGTACAGGTACCCCAAGGCGAACCCCATGCTGCGAGAAACGTACCGGTATCCATAGTAGCTCATCGACCCGCCATGGACGGGGAGATAGGCCGCGATCTCGGCAATGGCCGTGGTGACACAGTAAGCCAGGACACCCATGAAAACATAGGCGCCGAGCAGGAAAGCAGGGCCGCCAGTTGCAAGAGCCTGGCCGCTACCGACGAAGAGACCAGTGCCGATGGTCCCTCCGAGGGCAATCATTTGGACATGTCTGGAGCTGAGACCTCTCTGTGTCTTCTGAAATCGGTTATCGAGGAGGTCTGCCTCGACCATGGCGCGGATGGCAGCTTTCTTCTCGTCATAATCGTGCACCGTGCCGACGGCCTCGACATCGGAGGGTTTACTGCCCGGTACATCGAGGAGCTTACCCATTCTGTTGACGGCCCTAAATTGGGGGGGGGGAGGAGAACCGATAGATCAAGACAGAGAGAATCAAGGTCAAGGATATAGATCCTCAGGCATAACAATCCTTTCTTCTTCTTCTTTTTTTTCTTCTCTCTTTCTATTTTGACTACGAGCTAACGAGTAGCTACATGTCTGCTTATTTATACATTGATAGCCGACTGATAGACCATAGAGCTAAGGGGGAGAGGCAAATGTCTGCCCTGGACACGAATCCCCTTTTGCGAAGGGAAGCAGAATAACTGGATACTGCCAAGAGGGCCTCAGGGCGATAAGCAGGCTCAGTACGAACGGTATCGCTACATTTAAACCCTTATCTTCTGGGCGTTTTCTGGGGGTGGCGGACAGAAGCCCCTTTCGGGCCAGTCAGAGTTGATTCGGAGGCAATGCTACATCTCGGCCCTTCCGACCGGGGCGCCATTTACGCTGTTATCTCTCCTCCCTCTCGGAGAATACGCAGCACGGTCTCAATTGCGTGGTTAGCCTTCCTCGATTCGATTCGTGTATACTGAAGTAATCGCGTTAGCTTTCCCAATTGGTATTGCAGATAGTAGATAAGCGCATTCTTATGTGTCAGTCCAGCATGTACCTCCGAGCTGTCATGATGGCCCTTGCAACGGATAGTCTGACCTTATTATGATTATACTCGGTACACCATGTACAGGTGCTCCGTCAGTACCCTTCGACCAACACCTGTCTTTGGGATTGTAGACGCCTCTGTTTGGCGTCATACTCCGTCGAAATGTGCCTGGAGCCGTGTCATGGACAGAGGGCTCCAAAGACAAAGTAACTGGTGCTCGTGAACCCTATCGATACTCTAGCTCTAACGCGGATCATTTTTAGCTCACTGGACAGGTGGTTAGGATTCGTATCCAAAGTTCGAGCCCTTTGAAATAACCTCGACGATATGATCTCATATTGGCAAATATTGGGTACGGTTTGACTTCCCGCTTCCCCGACCGTCTGATAAGAATGCGGCAGAGCCAAGGGTGGGCGATAATCTGCAGGGGAAGGTCAAAAGGTGGGATGGATATGGTATTAGCAACGTCCTCTCCACGGGTGAGCCCTTGTCCGATCTGGGGAATTGGTTTTATCTCTCAATCTTGGATCCTGCCAGGCGCAGAACCAAGTCAATGAGAGATTTTAAAGAGCACAAGACTCTAAATCTCCTTAGATTGAAGTCTTGAACCGTATCGTTTTCAAGTAGCTAAATAGCATATCCGAACGTCATGGCCTTCATCGAGCCGTTGAGCAAGGCAGTTGTAAACCCTCCAGCGATCGCCGGACTGGGCATCATTGCCCTCCTTGTATGTTACTATTCTGCTCTGGCGACCTGACTGGTCCGAATTTAAGATAAATTAGATATCCAGAAACTGACAGCCAGCGGCATCGAGCACGTAGATCTACTATGTGTGGCCGTACTTGGTCAATCAGCTCGATCTGAATCAATATCCCGGGCCAACCCTTGCGCACTTCTCGAATTTTTGGTCGTTCTACTGGGCCAGGTATGTATTCACCGAATGCAGCTATTCTCTATGGTCATTAGTAGTCTTGCTGCTGACAGCGGGCTGGCAGGAATCACCAACTCTCGTACGCCGTGTACGATCAGCATAAGAAGTACGGCGACTTCGTCCGCATCTCGCCCGAGGAAGTCAGCATTGCGCATCCGGACAGCATCAAAGTGAGCTTTTTTTTTATAAAAAATAAAAAATAACACCTTCTTCTCTCCGTTCCATGTCATTACCTGACAAGCTGCCATTCAGCACGTCCTGGGCCACGGAAACGGCTTCCTCAAGTCCGAATTCTACTACGCATTCGACAACATTGAACAAGGCATCTTCACCACACGGAACCGCTGGGCGCATGCCCGCAAGCGAAAGTATGTCTCCCACATGTTCAGTGCTAAGGCAATGGTCCTGTTCGAGACGTACATGACTTCCGCCATTCACACCCTCGGACGCCAGATGGACAGTTTGATCGACATCGGTAAAGCCGGAGAATACGTGTCTCTGTCTTTGACGGATCCGGACATTCAGGCTCGCGCGAAGCCAGGAGAGGCGGGGTTGGACGCAGCTTCTTGGGCTGCATTCTTGGCGTTTGATATCATTGGGGATCTGGTGTGTCCGCTCGACTTTTTTTTTTGTGTAGGGATTTAAGCTCTCTCTAATTGTGTTCTGTGCCGTAGGCATTTGGTGAGCCCTTTGGATTCACCGCAGCTGGTGGTGATTCTAGCAATGGCATCAAGAAACTTCGAGACCGTGGCGAGTGGTGCGCAACGGTGGGCCGGATGCCATGGATCAAAAGTAAAAGCCGCATCTTTGATCTGATCAGTATGCTTTCCATATAAACAGGACAAGAGAGACTGACAAGGCATCATCTCCTTTTCAGCCTGGACCCCGTATTTCTTCTTCGACACTTTCTTCATGACAGGTCTCAAGGCAGCGCAAGCCCTAGCCAGCATTGGCATTGCCCGCGTGGAGAAACGCAAGAATGCCACGACCGTCGACCCGAACAGAAGAGACATCCTCTACTATCTGCTGACGGCCAAAGATCCAAACACAGGCGGCCCGCTCCCCGACCGAGAGATCAAAGCCGAAGCCCTAACCCAGATGATAGCCGGCAGCGACACGACCGGCAACACGATCACGCACATCATCGACATGCTGGTCCGTCACCGGGACAAATACCGCAGGCTGCAAGAAGAGCTAGACCGCACATACCCGTCTCCGCTGCCCGCAGACCACGTCGCCATGTTCATAGACTGCAAGGACCTCCCCTACACGGAGAGCGTGATCTACGAGACGCTCCGCCTGCGTACAACTGTCTCTGTCGGACTACCCCGTGTAGTCCCCGCGGGCGGTGCAAAAGTATGCGGCCAATTCTTCAAGGGTGGCACCGTGCTCTCGACGCCTACTTACACCACGCACCGAGACGTGCGTGTCTGGGGGGCCGACGCCTTGGAGTTCCAGCCGGAGCGGTGGATGGGGGACAACCGAGCCGAACTGGAGAACAACTTCCTGGGCTTCAGTTATGGACCGCGTGCTTGCATCGGCCGCAATGTGGCGTTCATGGAGCTCAAGAAGACGGTCGCGACCTTGTTCCGCCGTTTCGAGTACCGGCATATCTATCCGGAGAAAGACACCTTTATCCGCGAGGGTTTCCATTTGAAGTGTCAGACGCTTCCTGTTTTCGTGTCTCGACGGGAGTAGCAGTGTCTTTTGGAGTGTGGTTTGGACGCTGCTCGAGTTTTTAGGCGAGATCTTATCTCATTTCAACGATATCTGTAGTTACCTATGTAGTTCACAGCCGGAAGATGAGTGTCAGAAGTCGGCTTTGGTCGCCTATAAGCGCGAGAACTGATTAGTTGGATGGTTTCAAAGTCCACGTTAGCTATGCATATAAATGCTCTTTCCTGTAAATATCGTCTGTGACCATTGATCATCCTAGCTCATTACCAATATGGACACCGAACAACAACCTAGGTAGTAAGGCCAGGCTGACACCAACCCAGATCGTCATCCCATGAGAAACAAGTAATCTTACCGAAGCCTCGTATACTCGGAGATCCACACCGAAGAGCCTTCAAGAACTACTACTGGTCCTGACGTCAGAATCCTTCGAATATATTTTCAAAGGAATAGAAAACCTGCCAAAGGAGAAATGACGAGTAACTCTGGTGCCTGCTACGGCGGGGAGCGCTTAGGGTAAGATAACCCCGACATGCACACGAACTCCGACCCGGAGTTCACGATCGACGTATCAACAGTCAATGCAATCATATGAGTCAAGATGTCGAAAGTCAAAAATGTAAGCATAGTATACGAAAATGCGCATTGATGAAGAGGTATATAAGCCCCCTTCCCCCCCCAACAGAAAGAGGAGGAACCATATGGCAAGCCTGCTACCAGTTCCCTAAGTATATTCTCCCAATATCCACATCCCCCGGTCGTGCATCATCAAGTTTACCACGACTCCCAACTGTCCCTTTGTCCTACACATCTGCACAAAAGAAACAAGGCCATGCCTCTGGGATTCCCAAATATCCGCACCACCGGGGAGACGCCGCAAGACGTCCTCAGACGTCAGGCGCAGATGGAAGCGCGAATGGCACAGCAAAACGCGAAGTCGACATCCAAATCTATGACTTCCGACAACGCATCGATCATAAGTGACCAAATGTCAATGCGATCAACAGAGCCACTATTTCATCATGGTGATGGCACAGAAAGTACACAGAAGAAGACAAGCCCTCTGAGATCCGTCCTAGGAGGTGAGCGCCATTCGAACCCACTCCCCCTTTCCCTGGGGGTCCCTGGCTTGACCTGGCCCAACCGTGCCTGAACTATGCTGATTTTATTGCAATATAGTAATGAACCAGATTGCTCCTCGGACTTGACGCTCATCTCTATTGCTTACGCAATATGAATGGGACCCTGGGACCCTGTGGACTTTTATTACGACTGTTTGGACTTTTGGCGTTTTGGTGAACATGTCTTTGTGCACTTAGGTGGACGTGGCCCGTTACTCTTTTGGACGGCGAAGGTTACATGAAGAAAAAGATATGGTTCAGCATTTACCAGGTTGTTGCTGTCAGGTACACCGTGTACTGTGTCAGTTGAGATGGATTCCATTTCGTTTGTATAAATTTTACTTACATACCTCGCACTACCTGACTGTTCAAAAGCAGTTCGGTCAATTTACAACCGATGCAAATACCGAAATAAATAAACATATCAGACGTGCGCACTATCCTGAGCCCCCTTCTCTTCGGAGTAGATGCAGAATCAAGCCCTAGGCTGTCTATATACTATTAATAATATTCAACTCTACCGTGTTCGAGGCAGGTTGCAAGAACTTGTAAAAGGCAGTGCTGTTATTCCATTAATACTGAAAACTAGCCAATGTATGCTACCAGCGCCAACTTCCAAGCCTCACAGTGGATACGTTTTTTTTTTAGCAATCCATCACATTACGCAAGTCAAGATTCCTCCCCCGCCCAAACTGTGGAGCGCGGGTTGTCCGGAAACTGCCCGTCGACTTGAATCGGCCCGTTGAGAATGCCATGGCGGCCTATCACAATCCTTTTCTTTTGGCTCGTCTCTTCTAGCAGACCAGCCGGGCGATTCCGATCGGTTTAGCTCGTTGCAATTGAAGTCGAGGTAGGAAGCTCTATGCTTGGTTTTTTGACGGGGGTGTGAACAGCGGTGTTTGATGACTTCCACGCAGCGCAGAAAGCTATGCCCACGGAAGCTCTAACATGTTGTGCACACTGAAGACAGCTACTGTCGAACTTGCGGCTCCTCGGCTACGGACTTATTTTATTGCACTGCTACGAGCATGCGGGTGTTGCTGTGTGTGGCAGATCGGCTGGTCCAAATGCGCCCAAGGAAAGAAAGACCGCAATACGAAGCAAATATAGAAAAGGTAAATAATATTTCGAGCCAAAGCAAAAAAAAAAAAAAAATCTTTCACTGGCGCTTCATCGCGTATCACTTGCTACCTTCCTATACTTTGCGCGAGCCTTACGGCTCTAGGACGCAACGAAAATGGATAGGTGAGAAGACCGAAAAGGATAAAGGAAACGCAGGATGGATCAAGGCTTCCAAAGAGACAAGGAAAGGAAAGAAGAGAGAAATGGGAAACAGACAAAGGAAATGAACAGGAAAGTAAGGACCATCAACCAGTCCAAAACATGACGCCCTGACGTCCAACGCCGGTAGAGACGAAGACAGCTGCATAACCGAGAAAAGTAGGGTAACGGATTGGAAAATGGCTCAAGGGAGCAGGATGGCAAGGAATGTGACACAAAGGACGATGCGAGAGAGCAACAGGACAACTGATAGTGATCAACGGAGGTGAACATCATCTTGAATCGAAGAATCGAGGCTGCAGCGTAATGACAGAGTTGAAGCAGGGAAAGTCTGGAGAAGTGGTCAAGCAAAACGGTTTAATCAGAAGGCTTGAGATAAAAGAGCCGCGACTCTGAACGATTTAACGAGTCTTGAAAAGACGACACCCCTCACGACTCAGTCGCGACTGACATCGGCGGTAGCCGAACGGGGAGAGTAGAAGGAAGGAACTATCCTGTTCGACTCGATATTATATCAAGAGTCAATCGCGTTCGAACCATAGTCTCCTGGAATCTTTTCGAAGAAGATGGAAAAAAAAAATGGAAGTTTGAGAATCGAAATAGATAAGATCAACTTAAAAGAGGTATCTAAATTGGCCCACAGGGTGCTTATTGTCAGTCAATAACCATGTACGGCCAAGGAGGAGCTATCCAAAGAAGCCCTACTCACTTTAAGTGTTGGTGAATTCTTTCAGAAATAAATTTACAGTAGGACACACTTGGACTTCTTCTTTGGAGCTGGCTCTAGTGCCGCAACAATAGCCTGTTCAACAGCAGTTAATCATCACAGCCCATCAAGCACGATATCATAGGGGTTTAGTATAGTACCTCGTCAAAAACATCCTTCAGTTTGTACTGGGTCAAAGCAGAGCACTCCACATATTTCACAGCACCCAGTTCCTTGCACATGCGATCGCCATCTTCCTTCCGAATGGGTTGCATTTTCTGCCTCGCAAGTTTCTCGCGAACAGCTGGGTCATCGCGTAGATCAGTCTGGGTGCCGACGATAAGACACGGAACGCCTGGACAATGGTGGTGAACCTCAGGAAACCATTTTTCGCGGACGTTCTCGAAGGAAGCGGGTGAGGTGACGGAGAAGCAGACCAGGAATACGTCTGTCTGCGGATACGAAAGGGGTCGCAGCCGATCGTAGTCTTCCTGACCGGCAGTATCGAACAGTCCAAGCGTGTACGGCTCATCACCGATCCTGGAAAATGGAAAGAGAGCTTGCATCAGTATACTAGCGTACACAAGACTGTAGAGTAGATCCATTTCGACAACTGGGCGGGCTCCAAGATAGAGGAGCTGGCATCGCAACCGAAGAAGTCATGACCAGCTTAGGGTAAACGAGTTTGATATCCATAGGCACCCGACTTACATCACAGTCACCGCGTAGTTATCGAAGACGGTAGGGACATATTCGGAAGGGAATTTATTCGTAGTATATGAGATCAAGAGACACGTCTTTCCAACGGCACCATCCCCAACAACAACACACCTGTTGACCAAAGGCAAGAACGTTAGAATATCGCGCGCAAACGGTTAAGTTTATCAGAATCAATATATATATATATCACAGGCAAAGGAAAATTTACAGGGAAATGGAGACAAAAGCCGAGTTAAGCGGGGAAGAGGAAAGGGTGTAACTGACTTGATTGTAGCTACCACCATTGTCGCAATAGGATTATTTAAGACTCCCAGAAACAATCAAGAGCCGGATAAGGTAAAAGACGATCAATTACGATGTATTTCTCAGGTACGATCGACCGAGCGCTGCGTGGTCGACAAAGGGGAAGGAAATGAAGGTAAATATCGGAGAGTCGGAGAGAGGGGAGGAGGGGGGAGGAACGAAGGGGAAAGGTGTAGGAAGCCGAGCACGAGGAAGACCTGAAAGAGACCAACAGCACGGCAGAGGCTATGAAAGGATGTGAAAGGACGTTGAGTGTTCTTCCTCGGGGGCAGAAAGGCGGGTAGAGACAGTAAGTTTAGGGGCGAGGTTTGTGAGCTGATGTGGTGGGAGGCCGAGGCGGAGGACGATAGCTGTAATGATGAATATAACCCACAGAACTAATTACTGCTAGAGGCTTAGCTCAACCAACTTTTAGGTTAAGCAAAGAGTCTCTGCGTGCCCTAGCATTTTAAACTTGACATTTTAACTAGGGGCTACCCTTGCTAGTAGGATCTAGGTCAATGGATACATACTACGAAGTTTCTACTATCCATGGATTGCTAGCACTATATCTTCTGCACACATTCAACAGTCTTGAACGTCCCGGTGGACTGTCTGCTATCTACAAAGGAGTAAGCCGGAAGATAAAAAAGAAACGGTCATACAGCCCCTGTTGCAACTGTTTCATTTTACAAGAACATGAAACCAATATCAAAAAATGGGGGGAGAAAAAAAAAGCAAAGGCCACATGGGAAGAAACAAAAAAGAACAGAGGAAAAGGAGAGAAAAGCCGAATGAAAAGGGCGACACGAGAGACAAAGGCGTGTTCGAGTTCGGCCAAGGACCAAAAGGAGCAAAGGAGGGGCGTCACAGACGACTTTCTTACTGTATGTTTCCTTTTCTGTACTCGGATTACGGGGGCTTCTTGCGGGTGGTGCTACAATGGCGCGGCGTCGTTTGTAAATTACCGTCATCGAATTCGACCGTATGCGTAAGTTACGCCCGTTGTTTCTGCAGGCTCGTGCAATTTAAACTAGCCGCTGAGTAATCGGTCTGGACTCCAAGATGCAATTAATCAATTCATTCCAAGTAAAGTCTCTCTCTATATATGTTGACCTCCTGCCTCCTGCCCAGCCTATATATCCATTCTCCAATGCTCTGTCTATATCGTGCGAAAGGTCAGAAACCAAGTCAGTCCCATAGATCACCATCATCAAATTCGCTTGGGCCTCTCTTCCCTTCCCGGATCCGACTCCACCGAGTTGGTCTCTTCGTTCGGACCATGCCCCATCTTCGAGATCTATTAGCAAGCCGTGCAATAGTATGGCGGGCTGGATTATCACTCACCTTGTCTAATTCGTAGTTTACCATGAGAAGACTCAGCGGAATTAGCGGCAAGATGGCGATGAGTGCCAGGCACAACAGTTTGTCCATCGTCTCCTGGTACGCACGGTCGATTGCAATCCGTGTGGGCGTCCCCTTTTCATAGGACAGCGCCTTGGTAATCTTGCCAAAGATTTCTGCAGCATCCCCTTGGCTTTCCGCCGGTAGATACTGACGGAGCTTTTCTGGAACGTAGCGTGCCCAGACCGCCCCAGAACCTGCAGCACCCACTGCCCCACCCATCTCCATCGACGTTAGAAACATTGCGGTGGCTGCTGCCACCTCCCGGTGGTGGGCAGACGCCTGAACTCCCAGTTGAACCGGCACGTTCAGCAATCCGCCTCCCATACCCACTATAACCTGAGTTCCGAGGATCTGGATTGGTGAGTTTCCTTCTTTTCGATAGCAGAACATCGAAAGAATCCCGATAATGTAGAGTCCACATCCAAGTGTGACGAATATTCGGTACCGGCCAGTGTATTTGATCAGAATTGACACGCCGAAAGCTGCGATGGTGGAAGTAAATGCAAAAGTCTGTGTCACGCGACCAGCGGTAGAGACATTGTACCCTTGCACTACTTGGAGGTAAGAGTTGAGATATGGTTGGACGGAGAAGTAGAATGCCACTGGTAAATCAGGGTTAGCAGGGAGAGATCTCTTTGGGTTGTTCAGGTGAAATACGTACTGAAGTAGAAGAAGGCCAAAGCACAGCCAGCGAGAGCAGTCCTCTGTTTGAGAAGATGCAAAGAGAGAAGGGGATTTGGGGCCAGTCTCTTCGAAGATTCCCAGAAAGGTAGCGCACAGAGGCAAACCAAGCCAAGCACCATCATCACGATTATCCCTTTGTTGTGCCATCCGTTTTGCGCATTAGCAGTAAGCGTAAGCGGAACTAGGATCAGGGTGACCGCAGCAGACAACAGCAGAAGACCAAATACATCGAGGTCATACCACGTGTGTCGTAGGGCATTGAGAAATCCCGGCCGCCGGTGGGATAGCGGTTTGAGCAAGTTCAGCCTCTTGGCCTTCCGTTGGTTCAGCAATAGCGAGAGGGCTAATGGAAGAAAAGATGCAGGTAGGATGATGGACCACATGCCGTAACCCCAACGCCACGATGCATGTTTGAGGACTTCTTGCGCAATAGTTGGCCCTATCCAGACGGTAACGAGGAAAGGAAGCTCGGGCAACATTGCCAGTAGCGCCCGGTTTAGCAGATCGCTGCTGTCGGCAATGAAGACTTGTTGAAGAATCTGCAGGCCAGTCGAGCCTGCAGAGTAGAATATCTGAGCAGATGCATAGGTCTGAACATTTGTTGAAGCGGCCATCTGAATGTATCCGAGAATATAGATCAGGATGCTGACACAGAATGCTTCGAAACGACCGAAGACGTCGGCCACTTTCGCCATGGGTGGTTTGATCACGGCTGCCGCAACATTAGCATCGAACGAAGTATTTATAGAATGGACAGCAGCGCACCATTGACTACATTCTGGACGACCAGAACAGTCGATATCAAGGAATGTTTACTGAATGCACTGGTAGCATAGGCCGAGAGAGACGCGATAGTCTGACCCTCCAGAGAAACACAAAAAGCCATGAGGAATATGCTTTTCAAGGAGTCAAGTCAGCATTGAACACCAGCCAAGGGTAACTGTACACGGACCTGACATAGGCTACGATTAACGACTGCGTGGTCCACGTCAAGTTGATTGCTTCGATCTTCCGGACTCCTTCTTGGAATTCTTCAGGCGTCTCTGCCCCGCTAAGAGAGCCTTCCGCCTCAGGCTCACTTGGTAGGAGTCCATCACCCTCATTGTCACTGTATCGTTCTTCGCGGTCTAACGCGCCGTAGGATGGGCCCGACCCGAGGTCAAGAAAAGGCATTGTGGAGGTAGGCTCCACCGAGGATGAAAGGTAAAGGTCTCACGAATTGCCTCGCCACTACTAGCGGCCATGTATGACTGGGCGCATTCGGTATAGAGCATAGATAAATATGACCATGGAGCGACGGTGAGGCTCGGATCTCAGGGGCGTCAGTACGACAGCTGAGGCCGTGGCGATAACCGATAATCAGGCTGACGTCTAAGCAAGCTGGGATCTGCAAAATGTCCGGACCGGGCAGCCGTAGAAGAGCTGAGCCCCAAAGAAGAGCAAAAGGGTATGTTCCGATATTCTAGGTCAAAGAGAGAGAGCAAGAGAGAGGATAAGGAAGCAAGTGAGTCAAATTAGCGACAGGGTGCAAAGTCACAGGACATGACAGATGGCAACGCCACGGGCACCGAAGACGGCGAGTATCATAAGCGACGCGTGATCCGGCTCAGGCGCAACAATAGTCGAAAGGAAGTGAAGTGGGAAAGGGCCAAGATCACCGATCAGTTTCGGGACGCTAGGAAAGACCACTTATGCATGTTTGGCGTACCATACGCCATGCAGTACTAGTCCGAAATACGTCTGCTGCACACCCCTTTGCGCATAGCTCGGAGGGCTGACTGTTAAGAATAACACACTAATCCTCCTTTAGCTAAGCACAGGAGAGAATGTGAAATAGCAGGGGAGAAGACAGACAGCTGAAAGAAAGGACGGGAGGGCAGAAGGAGAGCGAGTCAGGATGATGCTGGAGCGAGTTCGATGAGGTGAGGGGCGGCCGGGTGGGTAGAGCAGATAAACGACGTCGTGGCAATCCCGTGGCGATACCTAACCATCAGATAAGATCAGTCGACTGCTCGAGTTGCTGCACACTTCTCTACCCGTTTCGGAAAGACGGATCGTCCCGGGATTCGAGGCATTTCCTGCAGTAGCCTGCTCTACCTGTGGAATTGTCTTGCATCCAAAACCGTCACGCTGGTCGTGCCTTCGCCTACTCTAGACATACAGACAGGTACACCCTCTCTACCTTGTTTGCCCACGCTCCTGGAAGATCAAAACCAAATACTCATCATGTTCGTACATGGCCTAAGGTAGGTACCACTAGTATTGTAACGTGTACGTACATGGAATATGACAGCGTAATTGTTATTATATCCCGAGTGGCCATCCTCTCGGCTCCACTGCTACGTGTACGTATGATTATTCTCAGGCGAGGAAAGTCAAAAGTGGATGGCTTAAATTGGCGGCGGTTCAGGTTCTACGTTGTTATTTTTGCTTTTTGTAACTTAGCATCCCTCCGTTGACCAAGCAAGGGGTCGTGGTTTAGTGGTATAACGCTCGCTTAGCATGCGAGAGGTCCGGGGTTCGATTCCCCGCGACTCCACAGCTTTTTGCCTCCTTCCAAGGAAGCTATAGAAAATAGCCTTTTTTTTGGGGAGTGAATTAAGCGTGATCAGCCCACTACCTCGGGCACAACCGATTGTGGGTGTCTCCTACTTAGAATGCGGATTTACGAGTGACGGGAACCGCTTCAGCTGTGACGCGAGGAGGCTTATACGGTGGTACGGTACCTAGGTAGATATGCAATCCTCCTTTGCCATAGAGAATCCCCCAACCAAATGCATTGCTCGACAGATGTAAATTGAAAGCTATATACTCAGCCACACGACTGTGGCCCAGTTCTCTGATCCAACCACCTGATTTACGTTCGGCGTTGAAGGTAGTCCATCATTGGGAATATAAGTCTGCACGAATACATGCATGCGATCGAATGTCTGCGGCTTGAATGAATGACAGGAATGATGGTCGATAGATAGGTGTGCCTCTTTGAAAAAGCGGCATGGTTCGTGTCCATGGATACAGCCTCTAGAAGACGAGCTCCTCAGACTGGCATCTCAGTTATAGGTGAGCCGAATATGGCAGTGGCAGCAACAACTGGGCCAAGCACCAGGACCGCAAGACGGTCTAGAATTAGATATCGAACCACGACTACCCCGTGTAAAATTGTTGGAATATTTCCCTAAGATGTGTCAATTCCAATTCAAATATATCAACAAAGTTGTACACTAACCTGGGCTCCTGCATTGAAAGGTAAATAACCAAAAAATTTTCTAAACGGCCGGTGTCGTTCTAATACCCATATGAAATGCACAGCTCTGTTAGTAAGTGGCAGTACAGCGAGCTGGCAAATCCTCTCCATTTGTACCAGCGATCTACAGCTTTTCATGGCCGCCGTATCCGGTCAGCACCTGTGAATTAGCTTCATGGGAGTGGGAGTATATCCCTCCATTATGGAGACACATAATGCCATGCTTGTCCTACTGTTGGGCTCACAGTCAACATAGCAGATAGTGCAACAGCGGCCACTAAGAGGCGTTATTTTTCTTTTTCTTTGAGTTGGCCAGGGGTAGAGATTTATATGTTTTAATTTCCTTTAATGGACTCCGGGCCTTTGTGAGTGAGTTGCAGTTCCACCAGGGACACGATCGAGAGCGACGTTGTATTGTTTGATGCAGCCTCTTGCTGCATCCAGTCGTCCATGACGAAGACGGGATGGGCTCTTACGCATGACCACGTGCATAGGGAGATATCAGCAACCTATTCTTATCTAAATCCGATTAATCATTTAAAATGTCGGCCTGGACCTTGAAACCACCTGTTCACCTTGTTCATAGCCAACAGTCCGAAGGCGCGGAGGACTGGGTCTCGGCCCGGCTGTGATACCTTGGAGCATATACCGGGTACCAACATGAAGAAGGCAGTAAGTCCTTGTGTTTAATTTTCGCATATGGGGTGCGATTGAACTTGTCCCCTGAGCTCCAGTTGCGCGTAGTTTCAGACGATATGCTTGGTGGGAAAGAGAGAGATATATATATGTTTAGACCTCGAATGAGGAGTGAAAAGTTCAAGGGGCTTACCAACCTGTTCTGGCAGATCACACATTGATACCTATCACATACTTTCGTCCCAGCAGCAGAGGAATGGTCCGCAAGAAGAAAAGAGAAAAAAAGAAAGAAATATAACTTGTTTCGAGCGAGTGAACCAAGTAGAAAGTACTGGAATAGATAAGATATATGGGCAAAAACTTGTGGAGTCGCGGGGAATCGAACCCCGGACCTCTCGCATGCTAAGCGAGCGTTATACCACTAAACCACGACCCCTCATTTGATGGGGGTACCGAGAGACTTTATGGTTCATGAACCAGTGAAGGTTTTCGACCTGTTCCTGCCCGAGAATTTTGCCGATCGCGGACCCATTTGGTCGACGATCGACGCGTACGCCCCTGGGCGATCACTCGCCGCCTGCCCCTCAACAGGGCTGTCCACTCTCTGGTACAAATGTGTCGCCAAGCTTTGGGAGAGTCAACCCCACAGTTGCCACTTGTCGTCGCTGGTAAGACACTCGAACTCATTTACCTCCATCTACCTTAATATACAATATGATATTTCGGATAGGTCTGCTAGTTGAAGGATGACTTGAAAATTGGATTTCTTTCGAGGTTTAGCGACCATGCTCAAGGACGTAGTTGCCAAAGTTGACAATCAGGTCACCACCCTCCTTCGACGGCCGGGCGGCATATACGCCGATCCAGCAATCCTGGCTGCTATCCTCATTCACAAATGCCCAAGTGACCTCGCGGATCGGGACCCTTTGAATCCCTTGGATGTGATAGACCCATAAACTGTTGTCTGGTTCCCTGACCATCTCAATCGTCGCCGCGGAACCTTCCGAGGGAACAGGTAGCAGGCTCCAGTCCGCATACCGGTCCTTCGTAACAGTGCTGAGGTGTGGTCTCCCGTGGGTGAGCTCGATGCCAGTCTTCACCCATTTCCGTGTACCATCACGACTGTTGAGGACAAGGATCAGACCGCCCTGATCATATGTATTTATCCATCTGGCATTGAATGCCACGCGTACCCTTTTGAACGACGATAGGGGTAAAACTTGGTAGAGAATCGGTGCATTGAAGCTGCTTGTGGAAGGAGGTTTCTCCCAGACGTCGGTAGATGGAGGGGCTCTGATTTCGAAATCAAGCGGAAGTTGTCCGTCGCTGCCGGGGACCCTGTCGGATGAGTTGGCGAAGATGAACTCGGTCATGGTGACGGGTTCCTGTCTCCCTGTGAGAAGTATCGGGTTAGATCAAGAAAGAGATTGCTCTGAATGACGAAGATGCTACAGGATGGTTGAATGTCACGGCGAGAAAGTCATAATGACTCCAGTGGCTGGGCTCCATGAGTCGCCATTGGTCACTGCTTAATCATGACATGGTCGCATGTGTCAAGGTACAGCGTAGATAGATACAGCGAAACGACTGGTTTCTGAAGGATGTCAAGGGCAGGATTCTGGTTCCCCCACATTAGATCTGCAAAAAGAAACCGTGTTGAGTTGGTGGGCACACGAAAAGGAGCCGCCCCCAAAACGAGTATGATTATGTACAGCACCGGCTACGGCGAAATTCTCGAGGTCGCATTCGCATAGACGGAGCCAATACCAGCGCCCCCAATTTCCCTTCGGATTCATCCACCACCACGTGTGCGCCGGTACACCGTGTGGTACTGGACAAGTAAGATCGGGGATTTGTGTGGTGGTACAGGAAGCACCGTGGAACGGTGTGACGCGCACCAACCGCTGTGACCGTCTCTGGGGGACTCGTCATCATCATGAGGAACGTTTCGCTTAAATTTTTGCCAGAGTTTGTATACGATGGGGAGCACCGTCTAGGCGACAGCTTTTTAAACACATCCGCTACCTGCGTACCACACTCAGGTTCCCGAATAATTACGTGTCCGATGGCAACTTCGTAAGGATTGTAAGAATTGACGACGGCGCGACGGCATGCAGATTGGCGACAAAGAACGGGACGAGTGGTGTCTGCCCGTACCCTGTAGTCAGCCAAATTATGACGGCGTGCTAAAAATATAGGCTACGACGCTTCCACTCCGGGACAGCCAAACCTTCACGAAGGAACCTTGGCGGCGTCAAACCTAAGCTTTTAGTGTCGGTATCAGACAGCCTTTGGGCCAATCCATGGGCCAACTCCTCGTCAGGCTCAGGCACTGCCCGCTGACATAAGCATCGTGAGGAGGCGCGAACCGCAGGAGGCGCGGCTCTCTGAAATCATTCCTCTTTTTGCCATTCGCCCCCAAGAACTGCTCTCTCGGTCTCTGCTATGTGTCCTGTTTGTTCTGTTCCTCTTAACTGGCCCATATGAACGTGACATTTCCTCCTCCACCTCTGGGAATGGGTTGATCCATTGTCAAAGAGTCTGCACTGGTTCGCCTCAAGTGCTCGCTATGTCTGTCCGTCTCCTGCCTCCAGACGGGTACGGACTCGTTTCTCGTTCGTCGCTCGACTCCCAGGAGACATTGGACCTCGAAGACCTCGACTTCGAGGTTCAACGTCCAGGAAAATGGCAGCTCTCTCTCCGCAGGTCGCCATTGCTGTCAAAATTGCTGCCCTCCCCTTACTCCGGTTACCGTAACCTGAAACCAACGCGCGGGACTAGATGCCGACGGCGTCTGCTCCTCTTCCTCGCTGCCTTCTTCGGGACAATATTGTTCCTCCTTATCTTCACAGCTATATTTCGTCCTTCCTACACTCGCCTGCCGCCGCATTATGCTGCGCTTCGGAAACGAGCGTTGGAGTCACAGATACAAGGCAGGGGCAACCCCCGCAACGAGTCCGTGTTTATCGCTGCCACCCTGTACGACCGTGATGGTGCGCTGGCCGGAGGACGATGGGGACGTGCGGTTCTTGAATTGATTGATCTTCTTGGCCGGGATAATGTGTTTCTGAGTATTTACGAGAATGATAGTGGGGATGAGGGACAGAATGCCCTCCGCGACTTGGGGATGCAAGTGCCCTGCAACAAGTCCCTGGTTTTTGAAGAACACCTTGACTTGAGGGATCTTCCCTCCGTTATAGTGCCAGGAGGGTCGAAGCGTGTCAAACGCATTGAGTACTTGGCCGAGGTCCGGAATCGCGCCTTGAGACCTTTGGATGACCATCCGGAAAGGCTCTATGACAAGTTGCTTTTCTTGAATGACATAGCGTTCGACCCTGTTGATGCTATTCAGCTTCTTTTCTCCACAAATGCTGGTGAACAAGGGTTTGCACAATACCGGGCTGCTTGCGCCGTGGACTTCGATAATCCCTTTAAGTTCTATGACACGTTCGCCACGCGCGATTTGCAAGGGTATAGCATGGGCGTCCCCTTCTTTCCCTGGTTCACAACAGCAGGAAGAGGTGAAAGCCGGAACGATATACTCGCAGAAAAGGATGCTGTTCGTGTTCGCAGCTGCTGGGGTGGAATGGTCGCATTCGACGCTAGTTTCTTCCAGCGCGGACATCTGTCGTACGTTTCTAGACGAAGCTCCCCAGTCCGTTTCCGTTCCGGAAAAGACCTGTTTTGGGAGGGATCCGAATGTTGTATCATCCATGCAGACATCCAAGACCCGCCATCCGATGTGGATGCAATTACGGATACTGGAATATACATGAACCCGTTCGTTCGAGTCGCATACGACAGTGGCACTTTGTCGTGGCTTTGGACGACTCGCCGGTTCGAGAGGCTGTATCCCCTAATTCAAAATATCGTGAACCATATGGCCCGCATGCCGCACTTCAACTCTCGCCGAGCAGAAGTTCCTGGCGAGACAGTGAACGAAACAGTTTGGGTTGCAGATGAGACGGCAGAAGGAGGCGGTTCATTTCAGTCAGTTATTCGGACTGCTGATACCGACGGATTCTGTGGCCTTCTAGGCCTCTCGGTCATCGTTGAGCATCGACAAGAAGGGCAGAAAGGATGGGAGCCTATCCCCCCACCGTTCTTCAATTACACAGCTTTCGACGGGTCATAGAGCTTTATGAAAGACGAAAAATCCCTCTTGCTCTCATTCTGGCAGTTTTGCTTAGCCCATTTCCTTCAGCGTAGTCTACCAACAGTGATAGATGTTATTTGCTCCCTGTGTTTATATAGCCTTTTGATTGGCGGCGTTTCACTTTGCTCTGTTCTCCTTGAAAGGAAGTTCTCTTGCTCAAAATTTCTTCTGTTCATAGCTTTCATTGTTTGGAAAGGTGTTGATAGAGTCCTGACATCTTTGCTGGTCATGAGATACCCTGCCCCGGAAGTTTCCTATATGCTGACTGTTTCAACCCCAGTTCATTGATTGCTGGAAATTCACTGACTGAGGGGTTGAGGCGGAGTTTTCCATCTATATAGATTCACTTGACAGTCTGTTTCCTTATATATTCTTTGATGTTCCTCTCTGGCACTCTCTTTCACAATCTTCCTGCTAATCACCTGTCATCAATTTCTATTATAAATTAGAGCTCATTAAACCTCTGACAGAATTGATAACATAATGAATACCCAGGAAGAGATCAGTGCAGTGATGTACGATGTCATGGCATCCTTTGCTGGGCCGCATACACTGGCAGATAGTATACATGCTCCTAAGGGAAAAGGTGATGATTGGGTTTTGGTCTCTAATGATCCCCAGGTTTGTATTATTTTGTCTGCAATGTCTACCTAGGACTTCATTATCTTCTATCACCTCCTCTGCATAAGCCCCTACAAAGCTCTTCACAGACAGTATTTCACTGCCATAAAGCTGATTTTCTTTGACTGTAACAAAAGGAGTTCTCAGAAGACGGTGCCTCTGCCCCCAACGACATAGCAGAGGGAACTTCTTCTAAGTCTGTTGACGCCCACGCTCGTTCTTCCCAATACAGAACTCTCTTGAGTAAAGCTGCTCAAACTCCTGTCTCCCATAACAACCAACGCCACCACAACAACACCCACGACATCACCCACGACGCGTCTCATCCCTCTTCTCATCTACCTGCTTCTCACAAGTTAGACAAGATGCACCGAGTTCACGACGTGGATGACACCAAGGCATTCTTGGAGGCCGCCCGTTCCCTCAAACTGGACAGGTCTAAGTACGCGTCCGCTTCGTCTGGGACGGAGAATGGTGAGGCTGAAACTGAGGCTGAGGCTGGAGTCAACGCGGACGTGTTTGGCGGTCCCTCTAGCAGTGAATTTCCAGCTAGCTCTTCTGATTTCAAAGCTGATGATGTAGACGTGTTCTGTAAGTCCTCTGCCTGGTCTCTTGAGTCCCCTTTCGCACCAGGATATCACAACTGACCACCACTGTTTCTAGCTGGTCCAGCTGATGATCAGAAAGAAGACGACCGCTTTGGCGAGTGGGACAATGAACAGTCGAAATCCGTCTATGATGCGCCCCTCGGTGACCCAGACCAGGTGGTGAGCTCTGCAGCTGCGGACCATGAGACCGTCGAGGTCGAGCCTCTGACTACCGACGCTCCTCATGACAGAGTCTCCGTCGTGTCTGTTGATAAACCAACTCAGGACCGTTCTGCTGTGGCTCCCGCCGTTGGCAACGAGGAAGAGGACCGCGAGAACCTCCTCTCATTCAAGACTTGGGGAGTTCCTGAAGTGCGCGATAAACCAGGTATGTCATATCTCGTGGGCTCTCCTCCCCTCCCCCCAAGCCGCAGCGACTCGAGTTCTTAGTAATTTCTCTTTTTTCTGCAGCTGCGCGTGTCAGACGTATCATTCTGAAGGGTCTTCCGACCACTTTCAACAACGCCGCCAAGGTCCTTCGCTTCGTCCACGGGGGCGCCTTGGAGAGCATCTCCATTACCCCCCATGGCAATGCGCACGTCATCTTTTGTGTGCCCGAAGCCTGCGAGGCATTCTACGACAAGTATCCGAACGGCATCGTCCTTGACAAGGACAAGAAAAGCGTCGTCTTCGTCGAGAAGGGCGAGGATGTCGATGTCATCAGCTCTCAGCTCGCCTTCAATCTCTCTGTTGGCGCGACCCGACTGGTGCGCGCTGTCGGCGTCGACATGAATGTGACCATGGGTCAGCTCCTGAAACTGGCGACCGGCAACAATAGGAAGGTGGAGAAGATTCTCGATAATTACGTTCCTGGCGAGGTGAGCGCTGCAGATTCCTTCGGAGTGGGAGCAGAGAAAGTGCCGGGGAGGAAGCAACGACAGACATACTGATGAAGGTTCTTTTCCAGGCTCGTAATGTCACTTTCCGCTTCTGCTCAATCGATGACGCCGTCCGCTTCCGTTCCATGATCATCAGGGACGTCGACTATGAACATTGTAACGTGCAGTACGCGAAAGATCCGTGAGTTCTTCTTCTTCTTCTTCTTCTTATTCTTCTTCCCCTCCCCCCTTTCCCTTCCCCTTTGCCAGACTTTCTACTGTGTGCCAGCTGACAAGAGCAGTTGCGAGGAGGCTACTGGTTTCCACGCCGATTGAACATGATCGTCAGCCTTGTCTCTACAGCGCGTGCCGCAGATATGGTCTACGCAGGATTACATGGGTGGAATCGGATGTTCCTTGACAAAGGGGGCCTGACTTAGTTAAATCATCGGCTGTTGTTGGGGATTCGAAGGATATCAATGATTACTGCTGTTTATCATCGCTGTCGGCCCTAGTTCCGTGCGTTTAGGTTTGCTGTTTTCGTGTGTTTCATGATTATTTCTCAAAGGAATGTAGCGCGACGAGTGTCCGGGAGCCAAAAAAAAAGTACGCGAATTTGACGTAACTCCGTGGCTGATCAAGTCGAGATCGACAATGCAAGTCCGCGTCAATCGTGGGTATCCCCTCCTTCTTTTCTGCAGTAGAGTAGTAGAGGATGATACCTAGGTAGTAGGAAGCAGTTTTTGTAGAAGTGCCGACCTAGCTAACCTAGGTAAACCCTGTCTCGAGGCAAAAGAGCGTACGCTGAACCAAAAAATGGGGAGTCGCGGGCAATGGCGCTTTGGTCGGGGTGCATTCCTAGACGGCATCTCCGTTTATCCTTTAACCATTGTCTTCTTTTTTTGGGGGGAAGGGGGTTCTTTTGCTCCAACGACTTACAGCGCTGTACTTCGACTTTCGTTAGTTGTTGAGCGGGCAGTGCTAATGTTGCAGAGTTGGTTGATCGTCAGGACTCCTGCATGCAGATCTTAAGAAACAATGCACCGCACAGCCAGGATGACGACACAGCCCGATGCAAGTACATAAGTACAGGCTACTAAATAATTCCTAGTAGAAGTGTGGACGGAAGGTAGAGAAGAGCCTGGACAGCCCATGGACAAGAACAAGCAGCTGGCAGACCCTGACAGACCGACCAGGGAGGTATCGCTACGTAAAAGAAACCTTGCAGCACCAGATCGCGGACGCCCGGCTATTCCTCGATACACAGAAACGTGAAAAGTTTAAGTTTCGGCAGGGCAATTTTTACGACGAGACGATGGCCAAGACAAGGCAGTCAGCGATCTATTGATGATCGACCCAAAAAGAGAAGGGCCGGAAAAAAAAAAAGAAAAAAAAAAAAAGAGACAACACCCATTGTAAAAATGGATAATTAGTATTCATTATTCAATTTTAACGACCCAGGTGGCAGACAGCAGAGCCTGACGGAGCTGCGATGATCTTCCGCCTGGAGAGAGAAACGAAAGGTTGAAGGATTTGGGCTCCATCCGCAGCAGACAGGATGCAGATGGATTTCATAGCGCAACAATAATGCTAGATCAGGGAATGACATGACCGGATCTATGCGAGTATGGGCTGATGTGCACCTAGGCATTGGCTGTGGAGTCGCCCATTTCCTGATGAAGGCAATGTAGAAAGGGGGTCGCCTTTTGTCGTCGATTAATATTACTGCGTGCGGACTAGGAGGAAGCGAAGCCGGTCGGTCTGCGCTGCCGAATCTGTTATCGAAGACAGACGACGGTTCGGTGGTAAATAGTAAGTAAATATTAACCTTTTGCTCCGTAGTTGCTGCCAAATAATAATCTTTGCGCAGTGGACCAAATAGACCGCTTTCCTGTCGACCGCCTACAGTGTATGTTATAATTATCCGACTTGCACAGCGCTTTGTACTTGTTGGATATGCGGAGTCATTAGTCGCTTTGTACTTGTTGGATATGCGGAGTCATTAGTCGCTTGATGCGTCATATGTATCAACTGCTCACTGTCCGTCGTTTTTCCACCGAGAAGCAATGATCATGGTACATTCATAGCAGTGGAGTCGGTCCTGTGTGTGCAGAGAATATCTGATTCATGCCCCCGCAGCATCCTTTGTCAAGATGATTATCTTCAAACCTACACAACATAATTATTGTGGGCGTGTTAGGGCTTAACACCTTCATCATCAAGGCTCCCTGACGTCTCACTGTGAAACAAGCAGACAGCTTTCTTTCTTTTCCTTCCTTTTTTTTTTTGCTTCTGGAGTTCTTTGTTTCTCGCCCTCTGTGACCGAGAATCAGGGGCAGATACCAAATATCCCGACAGTGTGCTGGGCTTGAAATGGTGCCAGACTAATGCAGAGACTCATTTCCCAGCACATTACTTACCCAGAGTGCTGGGACGGTCGAAGAGTCGGTCGTTGTTGCCATCTCCTCTCAAGGAGTTCTCGTAATAGCGTCTAGAACTTATCACATTTCGGGCGGCCCCCCGCAGGCTTCAATCTATCGATCTCCGGCGTTAGAGATAAAAAGACGGGCGGTTATTAATAATAATATAACTGCGCCCTGTCTCGCGAATGAGAAATACCCCCCAGAAAAAAAGAAAAAAAAAAAAGAAAAGAAACATCATCATCATTATTATTATTACCGTAAATATATCCGAAAATTGATCTTACCCCTCTGCCTTGGCTGTATCTACTATCCAGTCATCGTTGATATTTCGCCAACAATATCTGCAGTGTTGTGGGGATGGGGGCGGCAGTTACTTGAGACTAATGGCCGTTCTGCATGCCTGACGAAATCGGAGCGTCAGTGTTCTGAAAAATAAATTAATTATGATAATGCTCCGGCCCCATTTCGCGGCTGAAGAAGACCCACAAGAGGCTGGAATTCAATGGACCGTCTGCAGACCTGTGCTGCACCATGCGCCCGTAGAATGCCAATAGGAAGTGCCGAAATCCGTCCTCGATTGTTGGGTCGTTGTTGGCCTACCAGAGGGTAACATTGGGCGTTTGCTTCCTGCAGGGTCAAGTTTCTTGGAACTGAGAACTGTTGGAAAATGAACACCTACCATTGCACCGTTGTGCTGGACGCCCAGGGTCTGCTCTGGTGCTTCGCCCTTCATCATTCTAAATAGGAACTGATCACCGCAATTGGCTTACCGCAAGCCAAGCCTGTCCTTCACAGAAGAAATTCTAAACAGGAAGGTTGCATATGCGTATGCACGTAGGGCGCAGCAAAGTCCGGTGAGCCCTTGTACACGCCTCCTGAGCCTGCCTCCCTTTGTCCTGCCTCTGTGTTGTTTTAACGAGCTGCGTTCCGAGGATACAATAATACCAGGGTAAGGAGAGGTGACTACCTAGGTACTGCACGGTGGTACGAACTATGATCAGCAGCGCCCTTCCACTTTCCGACCGTGCTTCGAATGGATCTGCGGGCGACCAGTGCAAGAAGCCATGGTTTCCTCTGGTCCCTGACAAATCGTGGGCACTCGGGGGTCAGTAGTGGCGTCGATTCAGTGCGTCTCGTTGCAGAAAGCGGAGGTGATTTACGTCTGATGGATCTTTCCAGGCTGGTAGTCCAAGATCTCCCGTAACCCTTCGACCGAGTGGGGCGCTGAGGGAGCGGTACTGAAGCTTTGATAGGCGGCCTTTCAAGATTCCGACTGCCGATTCTCCGGGGTTGTCGGGGAATTTCCTGGAAAGCAAGCCAACGAATCTGCCCGAAAAGTTCGTATCAGGGCACCACGATGAATTCAGGTCGTCTGCCCAATGCACCTCATAACTGGAACCTGTACTGTACATTTCGTGGCCACGTACAGAGTACCTAGGTAGGTACGGAGGAAATGCCTCGAGCATGCAGACTGATTGCACGACCTCGCTTCAACCTGAGTTCAATTGCAGAGCGTCCCACATCGCTCTCGTCGATACAAGAAGCGAGCCAGGGTCCAGGCAGCATGGACAATTTGGAAATGCTAATTCATCGCCAGAAAATGCACGCTAGCAAAGAGCAAGTGGAGATGATGCTGATCGTTCCCCAAAGCAGCCTTATAATTAAACAACGAAACGCTTACTTGGGGGCCAAGTGTCCATTATCCAGATGGCTGTACTCTTTTGTTTTTTTTTTTTTTTTTTCATTTTTTTGAACCCGGACAGCACCGACGGGCTAAACTCGAGAGAGATCTCTGAGCAAGAGCCATCGACAATCCTTTTCAAACTATTGCTAGCATCGAGTGGTACGCTAGTAGGAACTAGGTCCACTCATGGAAACCTTGCCTTCACACACTGGTGCACGCGGAATCTGTTCCGTCGACACTAGTGGGACTGGGCAGCGCATTATCTGGCCAATGCATCCATTCTAGCAGTAATGAACGGCATTAGGCCGACGATGACCGTTGGCGAAGTCGACAGGAACCCGGTGCCGACAAGCTGAAGAACTCGCCGATCACCTGTTGGTTGCCTCACGTGACACAAAGCTGATGCGCGTCATGACTGGGAATCACACCTTCCATCATCGTACAGGGACAATTCTAAAAGGGCGTTGCTTTGGTCCCTCACAGGCCGATCAGCCGCGTGTCTTCAATGCCTTGTTCGACCGCTCCACGTCTCTCGGGGTCCGTGGCCCGCGCAGCTTTCCGAGTCCGATGTGTCCGCCGCCGTCTTGAACGAGCGGACCCGGGACCTGTCACATCTGTCAGCGCGACATTAAACTGGAGACGGTTCGGACTTTGGCGACACTGTACTCCAGTTACTCCGTAGTCTATCTAGCTTTCCAGAAGCTGCGCGACTTCTCCACTGCGCCGTAATTTGATGACCAGGTAATTGGACGGGTAAGTCGGTCCCTAGTAACCGAAACTGCACTGTCATTATTACAATCATTTACTTAACTTTTTAGCTTATTCTCTGTAATTTTTTATTATTTTTATTATTTTTTCTAATCGGTACTTTTTGGCGAAGCGCCAGGCGTGCTGTGCTGAATGGCGCTTGGAGAAGAACCTTTACCAGCTGGACAGGGCACCCCGGTGTCCCGTGCCCGATTATTACTCTGTACGTGGTAATAGGTAATACCCAGAGGCTCTTCTCCCCCACTTTGTCTCGTCCCTCTCCCCCACCCCGGACTTCGTTGCGTTGCAATCTGTCCATCCGGATCCGCCAGCAAATTCAAATCACAAAGTTGAAGGGTGGGCTTGCGTCTCCAGCTGATAAGCTCCTGCTAATCATCATCATCATTTCCAGGGATGCAGTCCAGGACAGTTGCTGGTCAGTTGCCGACTGACTTTGAACTTCGCTCCGCTGGGTTAGCTTGACTACGAGAGAAAGCCAAAATCATCGCCATCAAAAATGATACTTCTTCACTGAGACTGCGGAGAAATGAATAATTACGGTTAAGCCACTCCACTGTCAGAGACACCCAACATCGACGTCCGTCCAGCGTTTTCCAATTGGCTGGGAAGCCCCCCCAGAACCAACCCTCAAACTTGGATTCCGCACACCTTCGCTTTCAGAGAATACCGAAAGCAGGCAGATGCATCGGTTTCTGCAGGGAAGAAATAAGCAATGGAGCCTGACGAGGCAATGCTACACCTTCGAATCTTGACGATCTTCGTACTGCGCCGCCCGCGCGTCGCTTGATTTTTGAAATACCGAGAGTTTTACATCTGAGACCGCAGGATTTAGACAGCATTAGAGCCTTCTTTTCATTCGTGGCATGGTCCCGACGCCGTGGTTCAAGGCAAAAGCCACCTGCAGCTTGTCCTGCCGGTGTTTTCCCTCATGCGTCCAATGAACGACGTTATTTTCTCGAGAACTGTTGGTATTTTGCCATCGTAACGGAATAATACCTGCCAAAAGGCCATTTGATCAGCTCTGATTTTCCCGATGTTCCCGCTTGACCTTGTTGGACGCGGGAACAGGTAAACATTTTTTTTTTTAAAAAAAAAGAACGTTCAAACCAAAAAAAAAAAAAAAAAAAAAAAAAAAAAAAAAAAGAGGAGGCGTAATGATCGAATCACCTTCTCTATTCTCTTCATGGGATCAGCGGGTCTAGAGGGTGCCCCTTCTCATGTTGGCCAGATTGGCCAGGCTCTTACCCGCCCACATACATATCCGCAAAACATATACTGCTGTATCTAAGAAGGCTCAGACCGACCCCCCTACTTCGGAAAAGCGGGAACACTGGCCTGCCTAATTGGCACCCACATGCTTCAACTACCCATGTCAAGGAGGAAGAGGTCGCAATGGCACGACCTCAGGATTAATTTGGGGCAAAGCAAAGCACCATGTGCTTCGTACTCCACAATAAGGAACGGACTACAGTAGTACTGCTACCTTCGACATTCTCGTCTGATGTCCCCGACAGTACCCACAAAGCCGAACCCTGCAACGCTTGGATTTGGTCAACGCCTCATCGACGCTTGCAACATGTCTGCCCTATCAACTCGCGTCCTCATCCAACCGCAAAGCCCCCGGACGATCTGTGGAATTAAGCCGTTGCGTGTGTGCTTCGTATTACGGCCCAGTTTTCCTAGCCTCTATCACATTCCACACAGACCGGTGGATTCAGCTTGCGTGCGCAAGAAAGCTCGTGGGGTGTCAGGCTGTCCAAATATCTAATTATGAAGCATGGCTGACGCCTGGCCCGCCTGACCCATGTTGCTTTCTCTTAGGCAATATCTAGAGCGCCAATAATAATATTCCTCTGGCGCGAGGTAGTGAATATTCTCGTCCAAGGACACATGGTCGGCCACGTCGGACTTAAAAGAGGCTCATTCAGGGTATCGAGAATAGTAGGAAGTTAGCAACAATCATCGGCTCCTTCCTTTTTTATATTTCGCTTAAACCAGGCTTGCTACTACCTAGAATCATAGTGTCGTGGGCCAGTTTGAATAACGCCGAGACTGTCAAGCTTGTCAAATCCGCTGCCAATCAATCATTGCTACTCGATCCGAGACGAGGAAGTATTATTTATCAGCTTGCCCCGAAAAGCGAGACTTATTTGAAATAAGTTCTGGGCTTTCATGCACGCAAGACTCCAATCTTTAACAGGCTTAGCATGAAAACTGCTCTCGAAGAAGACGAATAAGACATTTATACTGTTCAGGTCCTGTCTCGGCTTTTTGGCAAGGGTCCGTTCACGAATTCTCCCCGGTTTGCTCCATCCTACAGTACCTCTTTTGCAATAACTTGGAGAAGAGACGTAGGCGCGTTGCCTATTCTCTACACTTCATATAATCAAGACGTGCTGCATATAACTGCAAAGACTGGGAATAGATACCCAGCGGTCGATGTCCTCATTTGTCGATGACGAGGTGATTCGAAGCTCGTTGGTCTAGTTTGTGAGCGTATCCAGCAACCGTCTTTTTGCCTTTATTGGGGACAGAGTATATCGCGTCCCAGAGTGAGTAGGAAGTTGGACCACGCTCGCAGTCACGTTGCGACCCAGAAAGCAGGCTTTAACGTGTCGTTTTACGGCCTGGGAGCTAGTCGAGGCTGTTTGGGAGATCGCAAGAAACGTCTACCCAAGAAGCGATCCTCGTTTCACCTTTTGTCGTCGGATTGCCGAATCTCTTACCTGCACCTTCGTACTGAGACTCCCACACAGAACCTATTGTCTACAGGTTTTCGGAGACAATCAGTTCTTCTCAGCGACATGGCGTCACTCCATCACACTCTACCCTCGACTCATCGGGATCCGATGGCGATCGACTCACTTTTGAACCCTCCAGATGCGCAGCGGGGTTCCCAATTAAAAACCCACGTTTACAGAGAACCATCACATTCACCGTCGTTCTCTTCGAGCCCTGACCGCTACTACTTTTCTCCATTTCAAGACGGACGGACGTACTCGGACACGTCAGCAACGAGCCATGACCAGTCTTGTCTCTCCTATGGATTACGGTCCATGAACTCATCCCCCAGCTCTTACGATGGAGAGCGGTACGGCTCTGTCTCCAGCACCTCGAGCAACGCAGCAGAGCGCCGTCGACCGCCACGGCCGAAATACGAAGAAGAAGAGATGTACTTCATCTGGTACCACAGGGTGGACCTTTGTCTGGAATGGAAAGAAGTACGAGAGAGTTTCAATCGACAGTTTCCTCACCGACAACGCAGCGGGTTCCAGGGTATTCAGTGCAAATTCTACCGCTTCATCAAAGAGAAGAAGTGTCCTACACTGCGGGAACAGAGACGGATGCGCGATGGTGAATTCCTCCGAGAAGGCTCTTCATTAACGGACCCGACACTGCCCAAGTTCGGCGTCGTCCAGTGGGCCGGTGTATGGTATCCTTGGATGCGTGAGGATAGAGAACAAGTGCTCAAGCACGGGTCTGCTTGATACGGAGTTTTACGGCTGGGTGGACTTTTCGGCGCCTTTTTCTGTTTGATCCTTTTTTTTTTTTTCTCTTCCTTCTAATACCATTCGTTCCTCTGTCCTTCTTCAGATCTGTCTTATTTTATATACTGGGATGGCCTCGGTTGCGACTTCACGTCAATTCCCATCGTTTCCCCAGGACTGCCTTTTGTTTCTTCTGCTTTGCTTTTCTTTCGCACCTCTTTAGCTATTACGGTTGCAATATCACATCGACAGTTTTGATAACAGTCGCATTCACATGTTCCATCAGATCTGTTAGGATCGGGTCGAGTCTGTTAATATATTCGCCTTTCTCCAGGAGAGATAAATTAGAAAAAGGAACCGAGTCCGTCCATGCTCTACTGTCTTATTGCTGCGCTGGGCCCCGAAATCACTCAGAGCATGCCCATGCTTATTCTATACAAAACGTTCCAATAATGTAATATACGCACTGGCACTTTTTTTTTGTTTCTGTTACTCAGGAGTCTTTGTTGGCGCCCGTCTTGCCGCATTCTACCTAGAGCAGTCTCGTCGATTGAAATCAAAGTAGGTAGTTTAGGTACTTACTATCTTTTCAGAATGACCCCACAGCAATTTACCCTGGACGATTAGTCGGTAGCTTCTATTAATTTGTAATCGGCAGCTTTCCCCTTAGGTTTCGCTTGAGCAGTGAGTGCAACGAAGGGGACCCCCGGCCCCCGACCGGTGGCGATATGAGGGGAAACCCAGCAAGGGTTGAGTGAATATATTTGCATTTACATTATCCTCGTAAGCACATAATAATGGTTCAAAGACAACATCCTCTTCCTTTTCCGAGAATATGTCCCTTACGCGTGTTTCTCTACCACCCGTCTGAATCAGAGTCCATCATATTCAACCTAGACCTGAATCCGATCCCGCCCTGCGAGATGCCGCCGGGATAATCATCGTCGATGTCGAATTCCTCATCGTCAGACGCCGCTCTGTGTCGGTACCGGTTATATACAGCTGTGGGATCATCATCTTCGTCCTGTGATGAGAGGTCTTCTTCTGGATACTCGTTTGTGGGATTGTTCTCGGCTGGTGTGAGTCTCGCAAGTCAGCATTCCACTCGATGACTATGAAGCTTTGCGGAAAGGGCTATCCATGCTTACCGTTTGAGTCGCCGTCCTCACTGTCCCACTCGTCTTCTTCGTCTTCGTCAACTTCGATGAAATGCTCCCAGTACTCCTCGTCTTCCGGGTCGATGACGATGACGCCTATATTCCGACGGCCGGCTGGATCGGCGCCCTCCAGCGAGACCGGCTCCGGGCCGATTGCGGGATTCGTGAACTGTGCGTTCTCCTGTAATGGTCGGCGGATATATGTGTCGTAGACATAATCGGCATCGTCGTCGGCATCGCCGCCGCCAACTTCCTGTGCCTCTGATGATGGCGCAGTGCCTTTTTGTTCCGCCGTGGCTCTCTGTTTGTTCGGCGATCTTGGCTGATACTTCAGTGCGGGTGGTTTTGGAAGATACGAAGGTCCGGCCGAACGTGTTGTCAGAGGCACCTCTTTCGTCTCAGTTGGCTCCGCGTCCATTCCTCTGTCAAGTTCTAGAGCTATCTCTTCGAATTGACGCGTGAGGTCATCAGACTCCTCCTCCCAATTGCTATGGTGAGTTCTCTGGGCTTCCTTCTCTAAGGATTCGGCGATGTGCTGCTTGGCGGCAGACACGTCTGCCTTCCGTTCCTCTCTCCACTGCTTCTCCGCCTGGTTGACCACGGGCCGCTTCCTAGGACGGACAGGCTGGGCCCGCTGTTCTTGGTGAGGCGTTAGAGAAATATCCTGATCTGAGACGCCCTTTAAGGCAAGGTCTGCTACCATCGAAGCCTCCTTGGATTGCGGTTCACGTCTTAGTTTCTCAACTAAAATGGCTACCTCAGGTGCTCCATCACCTGGTTTTCTCTTTTGAATTCCGCCACCTGCGGCTTTCAGGAAGCCCAACGGCGTGCTCGGTCGAGAGATATGAAATTTGCGCAGGGAAGAAGCAGCAGTAGCGACAGAAGAAGCAGCGACGGTATTTTCTGACGACGGCGTGGCACTTTTACGCCCTGCAGTGCTTGGGGGGGTTGATCGCGGAGATGAGCGAGGAGACGAACACAACGCAGTCTTAATAGTCTCCTCCTTTTCCTTTCGCAAGGCCGCGAGACGCTGCTGTTCTCGCGACTCCGCCCCAGGAGACGTGGCGCGCACTAGAGGGACACCAGCGCTATTGGCATTGGCATTGGCATTGGCATTGGGCTTAAAGCTCAGATTGCTTGCTGATCTGGGGGCGCGGAGAGGCCGCGTCTGCGCAAGTGAAGTGGATGACGATGACGGAGATAGAAGAGAACTGGAGGATCCGTAATCGTCACCGACCTTGACTCTCTGGAAGATGAAGTCTGTGAATCGACGCTTCTTCTGATGCAGGTCGGAGTGGATGTCTGTAGTTCTGGTTAGTCCGCTGAGTCTTGCATTGTTTCCGTCGCCAAGACGGTTAGACATACGTCTCTGGGGAACATACATAGAGTCTCCACGGGTTCCTCTTCTCGACGGCGCTTGATATTGATCTGTTCCGGAGGGAGAGCCATTGCTATGGGGGATAACAGAAGGGAACCTGACGATGAAACGGTCTGTTGTCTAGAGTGGCAAGATGAACCTGCGAATGTCTCGGGATCATCCGTCGAAGGCCATCCCGTTCCGGTTTAGCGTGCCTCAGAGTCAGCTGACCGCGCTGTACAACGTTCTCGAGTCGAGCGAAAACAGACCAAAAAGCACGACAACGACCATTTCCTCCTGGTCAGGGAAACCTCTAGTCTTGGCTACAGTTTCAAAATCACCCGGGCAAGCACTTGCATCATGGTCCAGACCATGGCGCGGCTAGTCGGCCTTTACAAGCGCCGATATCTCAGTAAGCACGCCATTCGGGCATTATTGTGGGATCGCGGGGTCTATTAAAGCGGTGGGGATTGCCCGTCGAGATCAACATCTTCAAATCTTCCATTTTATTTTGATTTTACTATAATAGAACTGGGTCTACATACACGGGTGCGGAACTCAGCGTAAATCATGTCTGCAGCGCCATTCTTGTCCGCCGTCGAGAGCCGACGTAGTATCTATGACTTGTCCAGCGCGAGCCCCATCTCCGACGAGAGAATCAAGGAGATCGTGAAGCTCGCCGTTACACATCTCCCAAGCTCTTTCAACGTCCAGTCTGCCCGAGCAGTGGTCCTCCTCAAGGATGAGCACAAGAAATTGTGGGAGATCGCCGACAGTGCCATCAAGCAGGACCTGCCGGGTGCCTACGCTGCATTGGGGCCCAGGTTGGCTGGCTTCCGAGCTGCCTATGGCACCGTATGTAGTAATCCTGCATTGTCACATAGAGAGAAAAAATCACTGATGAGTGGCTAGGTGCTCTGGTTCGAAGACGACGCTACTCTTACAGCCCTGAAAGAGAAGCAGCCTGCCGTTGCGCCACTGGTTGAGCAGTGTAAGGGGACCTGACCTCCTTTCCCAGGACATCTTTGACCAAAGTTGCTGTGCTGACGTTTCTTCATCTTGCAGGGTCTGACCATTCGTCCGGAATCCACCAGTTTGTCGGTATGTGAATATGTTTCCCTACTGGGTTTTGAAGAGTTTGAGCTCACACGTTCGTGCAGTCTGGACCGCGCTCGAGCAAGAAGGCCTCGGGGCGAATCTGCAGCACTACAACTTCAGCCCGACTTTCACGCGAGATGTGCTGGCGCAGTGGAAGCTTCCTGAGGCGTGGAAGTTGAAGGCGCAGCTGGTCTTCGGACAGCCTGGTTCAGCGGGTCCGAAACCGAAGACGTTCGATCCGATTGAGGACAGGGTCAAGGCGTTTCCTTGAAGCTTTTGACCCAGATCCCAACAATGGCTGTGCAAGGGGTACCTCTGCCGCTCTGCAGGCGATCATTAGGAAGCGAGGGGATCTGCAATTGCGCATCGTTAATTAGATTAGGAGGCTGCACGTATGCATGATTTATGAGTAACAGGGTCAATAGAGGATATTATTATTATTATTTTATTATTATCTTTTTTTTTTGTTTCCCCCCCTCCTTCGACATGGTCGTCGTGTATGGTCACCCGCGGACCACCAAGCCATAAAACGACACAGTCGATGGGACAAGCACACCCCAAAGAATAGCCGTGACAGTGCTTTGATGATCCCATCCGGCCATGGCAGCCGCCATCCGCGCCACAGTTCCCCCCACGATCCCCATCCAGACAACGAAGAAGCCCAAATCTTTGAAGCGCTTCCACGCCTGTCCAGACCGGGACATCTCGGCGCTGGACCGCATGGACGTGCCCCATCCGTCTTGGAAGATAGTCACCAGGCTCCACAGGTGGATCATGGGCAGAGGGACGTTGTAGAAGAGCAGAGCCGGGCCGATCCACATCCACGCGTTCTTGGGTCCCCGGTCAGGGTTCCGGAAATAATTGTACAGGACCGTGTAGGCGACGCGGTAGCCGACGTCCTCCCAGGAGAAATAGGCGAAGCACTTTCCCGTGCAGAGATAGTAGAGCACATATAAGAGGCCTAGGATGGGCCCTGCCTCTCGTTTGATGGCGGCCCAGAAAAAGAGGGGGTTGTTCAGCAGGTATATTTGTGGTTGCTGGAAGGATTCGATGTGGCCGGCTCGGCTCCAGCGGGTCTGTTGTTCTGTTCATGAGTAACATAATGCATATACATGGGGACCACTGAAAAGATAGAGGGACAAACTATTACTGACCTGCTGGAGGATCCATCGGCCTAGAGTCGTCGGGGTATCGGTTGCGGCCAGCGTGTCTGATACATAGGTAACTGTCCATCCGCGCAGGAGTAGGTTAGTGGTGAGATGGCGGTCTTCGTTCACAACCTGCATAAAGAACCCTCATGGTTAGACGGGCGTGGCTTTCTCTCCCTGTATAAGGGGAGGGAACAGACTGACCATTCGATGCCCCAGCACAGTCTGGGTATACCACGGATACAGAACGGCCGGCAGAGCAGAAACACGGAACGCAGTACTCGGCCCGCTCTGACAATCACTGGTTCCCGCGGACGTCGACGTCGACCGGGTCAGGTACAGCTCGCACCAGTAGACCACGCTCCCGAGCTTGGTGGTTAACGAGTCGTGCTCGTTGTGCACGACGAGTCCCGAACTGCCTCCCCCGACGCGCGGATCGCCGGCAACGGTTTCAATCGTGCTGCGCAGGGAATTCGGGAAGACGATGGTGTCCGAGTCCGACGACCACAGATACTCGATCCCCAGCATCTGCGAGATCACAATGGAGAAGATGAATGAGGTGAACATGATGCCCTTCTTGTTCTGGTGTGGTTGGAATAGACACAATCTTGTCACTCCGCCGCCGTCGCTACTCTGCCCTAGCTGTAGGCCGCCGCTGTGCTCGGCCAGGATTTCCCGAGCCAACTGGCAGCAGTGAGATATGGCGGCCTCCATGTATACCTGTGGAGGTTGGGCGTGTAGATCTACGGTGGAGAGCTTCTCGAAAGTACGCACCGCGATGTCTCCCAGGGGTTCGTCTAGTTGAATGACTGTCGAGTTTTCCGGAAAGACCTGATCTAGGTCGGTACATGCTATCACAAAAAAAAAAAAAAAAAAAAAAAAAAAAAAAAAGAAGAGAAGATTCATATATGTCAGGATGGACGAACCTGTTGGAAGACCCGAACCATCTCCATATCTCGCGCTTCGTCTCCATCGACGCCAATCAAGAGGAACCGACATTCCCTCGCGGCTGTATAGCTATTCAAAGCGCGCGCAAATAACTCAGGATCTTCACGATATCCCACAATCGCAGCTATGCATTCCGGTCCTATTCCAGTTTCCAGCTTGGAGCTGGCATTGGCAGGTACACGCTGCGTGGCCTTTTCCAGATCCTTGATCGACCGCGGCCCGTCCCGGCCATACAGTCGTCGCCTCCGATTTTCATTAGAGACACGATTATACTCCGCCGCGAAGATGGTTAGCAAGACGTCCAGCGTCAGGGGATACACCGTGTAGCCGGTGAAAATGTAGTATAATGGGATGATCAGCAAGCATCCTAGGAAGTTGAGGAATTGTCTGAAACGAGAGACATCCGGTCCACGGTGGTGGAACATGGAGGGTTCAGCCCACAATTTCTCATTGAATGAATCCATTCGCCATTAAAACAAAACTTGGAAAAAAAAATAGAATGAAAGGAGCGTGATGATTTCGCGAATACATCGCAAGCTGACACCTGGACGCGATAGACTCTTTTACAACGTTTTAAGTACTATTTTACTTAATAGCCCTTTTTTTTTTTAGGCTGAATTTTTTTCAGTAATTATTGGTAATTTATATTGAGCCTCCGATCATTTCTGCAGACTTCGGGATGAAAACGTCCTAGCCCTAACAACAGACGCCCCATTCGGTGCTGACATCCGACATTCTCAGACACTTTAAGATTGAGGTCGTCGATCTCTTCCAAATCAGACCCTGACGGGTTGACGACAAGCCAATTACGCGCCGAGAAGCGTGTTCATCGGGCTGACGAACCGTCCATTCTAAGAGCCGGGCATCTAACAGTGTCAGAATACGAGTTGAGATGCTCCACTTGCAGTGCTAAACATGACCGTGTGGGCTGAAAATGAAAGCAACCGCGGGAGGAGTTCTGACAAAAAAAAAAGGGAAAAAAAAGGAAAAAAGAGAAAAGAAAAAAAGGGGCGTGAGAACTCCTCTCTCGGCGGGGGAAAGTTTGTCATACTATTCCCATAATAATACGAAGCGACGATTATTTATTGTCACGCCAAATGATGACGTTGAATCTATAGACATGGGTTGACTGGGCCTCGATCACAGCAATGCGAAAAGCATTCTACAAAGACAACCGCAAGGTCCCCTTGGGGATCATGCTGTTGACCATCTTTGTGTTCATCTACCATTTCAAGCTCAGACAACCGGTGTCGCAGGACGAGACTCCGTCGTCAACATTCGCGCCGGAGGAGCTTGTGGTGGACTCCAGAGAGGAGCAGCAGCAGCCTGAAATCACCGTGAACCGCGACATTGATAGACTTCCTGACGATGTTTCTCCATTCTCGTCGTCGTCTCCAGCAGCTCCGAAGACCCCTACTGCAAGCCACGCAGAGTACTACGAAGAAGGCAACAACAACCTGACAGTCGATGACATCGTCCTCACCGTCAAAACCGGCGCCACCGTCCTCTGGAAAAGACTGCCAATCCACCTCGCAACCAGCCTATCCCCGACGCGCATCAACGCGGACAACGTCCTCATCTACTCCGACTACCCCGAACGCATCGGATCATGGGAGATAATCGACATCCTCGCCAACTCATCCGACCGCGTGCGCCGCTCCGACACCTTCCACCCTTACCTCCTCCAGGAGGACTACGAATCGCGCCAGAACTACGCCGAAATATCCAACATGCCCGGCGACGCGGCCGGTCCAGCAGGCGGGTGGAAGCTGGATAAATACAAGTTCCTCCCCATCATGCAGCATGCGGGGCGGAACAGGCCTCGTGCGAAATGGTACGTCTTCATGGAGGATGACTCGTATATCTTCCTGGAGAACCTGGTGCGTCACCTGGGCAGCGGGCGGCTCAATTACTCGGATCCGTGGTATTTGGGCAGCGTGGCCTGGATACACGGTGATTATTTCGCGCATGGGGGGTCCGGGTTTGCGCTGTCGCGGGGAGCCTGGGAGCAGAGCTTCGGGGCTGATGCTGATATTGTCGAGAAGTTTGAGTCGTTCACTGAGGCCCATGGGTGCGGGGACCATATTCTCGGCCATGCGCTGAGGGAGTACGGCGTTGAGTTTGGCGAAACCCACGACGACGACAACAACAACGACAATGGCGGTGCGCGTTCTGGTAGTCGGTTTACCTACGGGTTTAATCCGGAGCCGCACTGGTCGACCTGGTACGAGGAGGCGAATTGGTGTCAGCCCGTGTATAGCTGGCATCATACGCATGGTAGGGACGTGGCGAGGTTTTATAACCTGGAGCAATCGTGGGATATTGAAAAGGTTTGATTCCTATGGGGCCTTTTTCTTTTCCTTTTCCTTTTTTCGAAGAAAAATGCTGACAGGAACAGCGAGGTCCGCTTCGATACCGCGACATCTACCACGAACTCATTGCCCCCTTCCTCCATGCTCGAGTCCAATGGTGGGATAACGGATCGTCCAAGCATGAGATCCGCTCCAACAACGCCGACGACGCAACCCCGCCTCCTTCAGTCGAGAAGGCCGAAATATGGCGCAGTGCCTGGAAGTCGGTCGATGCGTGCGAATCTGCGTGTGTTGCCTGGGCTGAGTGCGTGCAGTGGAGTTTCTACGAGGACCGGTGCAAGATGGACAGCATGGTTCTGCTGGGGAGCGGGATTCCAGAGGAGGATTCGCGACGACAGACGTCTTTGCCGTGGACTAGCGGGTGGATGAAAAGTAGGATCGATAATTGGACGTGCCATGAATAGATTCCATCTGTATTATTGTACATAGTATACCTATACTGGAGTTGTCATAGACGTGTAGGGTACCTAGGGCTCTAGTAGTCTTGTAGATTCGTCCGTAGGGTAATACACAAACAGAAGAACAGCGGGATTAATTAGATAACTAATTCATTCTATTTATTGTCTTACAATATAAGGTTACCGGACCCGCTCAATTAGCGCTTAACTAATAAAAGAAAGGGAGGGCGTCAGAAGGGACAGGCTCTCGAGGGGGGCTCTCCGTCAGTCAATGCATGTACTATCTATCTATCGACGGGCACAACTTTCCCCCCCCCCTTCTCCCAATGGACCGCACCACCTGGCTCGATGGACTGCGCGGCATCGCAGCGGCCATCGTGGCCCTGGACCACTACTTCATGGGCGGCGTCTTAGACGTGGCCTTCCGGTCATTCTGGGCCGACCCTCCAGAAGACAACCGGCGCTTCATCCAGCTGCCTCCCATCCGGCTCCTGTTCGCCTCGCATGCCATGGTGCCTTTGTTCCTGGTGATTTCCGGCTATGCGATTTCCATCAATCTGGTCAGCTTGAGAAACTTCGAAAATACCGCAGATAGCAGGAGTAGTAGTAGGAGTGATGATTTCTTCCTCCGCCGTCTCTCCTCGGCTGCCACGCGGCGAGTCTTCCGCATCTACCTGCCCGTGCTGGTCATAGCGAGTATTTCCCAGCTGCTCTTCTTCTGCAACGTCTACTCGTGGGATTTCACCGATGATGTCGTCTGGGGTCGACGGCCCTGGGCCGCCCCCTGGTTGCACATCACCTTTCTCCTCAGGTACATGTTGGACGTCATGAACATTATCCAGTTCCACAATAACCCCGGCTTGAACGGTCAGCTGTGGACCATGCCCTTTGAGTTTCGCGGGTCCTGCATCGTCTACCTGACCATTCTCGCGTTGGCGTTCTGGAGGCCACCACTCCGCCGGGTGGCCCTCGTCGTCTTGATGGCGTATGTCTTCTATTACGGGCTGTGGGACATCTTTGCCTTTCTAGCAGGTTTGTATCTTGCTGAGACGAGGAGGAGGGCATCGAGTCCAGATGAATCGGAGACATCGGACGAACACGAAGACGAAGACGAAGACGAAGATGAAGAGCAGCAGAAATTATTATTACCACACTTCCACTCCTGCTGCCGTCTCCCAACAACATTGCCATGGGGACAAAAGAACAACAGCAACAAGAAGTTCAACTTCAACTTCAACACCTTCACCCATATCCGAACAGCAACCTGCTTCCTCTTCGGCCTCCACCTAATCTGTCTCAGCGACGACGGCCACCTCCCACCAGGCTACCAGTTCCTATCTGCTGTCCAGTCCTCCAGATGGGACGACGACTGGGCCGTCCTAAGCAAATGCTGGAAAGCAGCTGGTTCGGCCCTCCTCGTCTACGCAATAGGCAAGTCGACCGCTTTGCAGCGTCCCCTCAATTCGCGGATAGCGCAGTACATGGGCAGGATCTCGTTCTCGCTGTACCTGATACATCAGTCCGTGTACCATGTTGCTAGGGACCCCGTGCTCGGGTTCATCTGGTGGGTTGTCACGGGCACCGAGTATCCGGGGACCGCCGAGGAGGCCGGAAAGAGGGTCGTGCCGTTTGGGATTGCGTGGGTTGGGGGGCTGCTTGTCATGGGTGCAGTTGTGGTTTATCTGGCTGATGTGTATACGAGATATGTTGATGTTAGGTGTGTGGGGTTGGCGAGAAGGGTGGAAAGGTGGGTTACGCAGTAAATTAATTAATTCATTTGGATTTAATTAATTTATATCACCAACTAGACGCTGCATGAGAATCTCCAAGAGAGCTAGCTACTGGACCAATGAAGTATGAGACAGATTCATCGCTACCAACAGGTACTCGGAAATGATTATGTATGTAGTAGTATATACTGTGCCTCCTCGAATCCACCCATGAATTAATTTCGTGACTGATTCCCATTTGATACTTGCTTTCCTCAGATGGTTTTTTTTCGCCCCGTTCAGCCCGTTCGCTTCAATCCATTTCCAACAAAATCATACAAATGAAATGAATGACATCACTTAATAGATAGTTAAAAAGTGTAAAGAGCACCAGATCACAAAATTAGTAGAACTGAGACTAAACAGTCGCATACATACGTAAACAAAGGAAAAAAAAAAAAGAGAACACAAATTCCAAACCAGTCTAGGGTATAGCCCACATCTTCAAAAGAAAACCCTCCTCCTGCCAACTGGGATTAGAAAGTTAGGCACTTCTAGCTGCAAGAACACAAGATGAAACAGCCAACAGGAGTAAGAGTTCGTAACCAGCTAGCAATACAATGTCATGCAAGAAGAAAGGTCAATACAAAAAAGGTGCAGGAACCCATTGGCCGTGTGGATGGAAGAAAGAGACCTGGGTGAAGTTAAAACAATAAAAATAATAATAATAATAATGGAAATTCGTACGGACAACGACATAAATGCGAAAAAGAACCAAGATTACCAAGATAATAGAATCCAGAATTAAAAAGGATAATAGGCGCGCAAGAAGAAGAAGAATCTGAAGAAAACTGCTGCTGCTTGTTCATTATTTCGCTCTGACCTCCTCTTCCGTCCAGCCAGGCAGGGAGTTCTCATTTTGGATAGCTAACCCAAGACCGGTGTGGGTGAGTCCACCGAAAGAGGAAAAACTGGAGAAGCTGCCCTGAGGCTGATGAGCCGCAGCAGGTCGTGTCGGTCCCTGTTGGCCAGATACGGGACCAAACGGCTCCTGAGAGAATGAAGGTAAGCTGACCGCGCGCGAATGCTGCGCCCGGGGTACGTTCAGCGTGCTCGTGCTTGCAGTGGCATGGTGACTTGGCCCCGCAGGACCATTAGTGACATTCAGGAAGCCGTTCGTTGATGGCTGACGCTGATGTAGCGACGTCTCGAGGTTCCCGTTGGTCAATTCGCTGGAACTGGGCCCACCGTAGAGAGACTGCTGCTGCGGCTGTGACGGTTGCGGTTGTTGCTGTTGATGTGGCAGTTGCTGGTGTGGCTGCCGCTGCTGGAAGGTAGCTATGGGGTCATTCAACCGCTCCTCCTGTTCCTGGGCTTGCTGCGCAGATACCTGGCTCAGATACATGGTCAACGGGTTGGATGCCACGTTCAACATTCCAGAGGAACTAGCCGACATCTGGTGGGGTGGTCGGTTTTGCTGGCCGCTCTGAGACCCGGTAGAACCAGGGGTAGGTGAAAGGGCGGGACGACTGGCGCTGGACTGTGAAGCAGACTGGCTCAGATTCTGCGGGAGACCGTTCAACGGGGGCGAACTTTCCTGCGGACCGTCCAAGCCAGAACCGCCGCGGTTCTGTGTGTTGTTCACCTGGCGAGGAGGATTACCACAGCGATCTTTCCCGAAATTGATCTTGAACCGGCGGTACTCATCCCGGTTCCGCATACCCTCGATTGCTTTGATAGCGTTGGCGATGTTCGTGAAATTTACAAACGCACAGCTCTTCTCCCGTAGCGTATTCACAAGTTCGACTTCTCCGTATTCAGAGAAGTCCTGGCGAAGCCGCTCTTCGGGCCATGACTCGTCCAGGTTGCCGATATACACGTTGCGCGAGGCACCACCACTCACCGCAAGCGCAATTGCAGGAGGAAGAGGACCGGAATGCTTTCCCCAACCGATCTTCAGTCGGCGATTATGAATCATCAAACCCTGCAAGTTACTCAACGCGTAAAAGGACGCCGCAGACGTGGGGTCGATGAACGTGACGAAGCAAATATGCTTGTCGGGTATATAACGGATGTGATGCAATAGACCGCCACGAACGACGTTGCAGATCTCCTCGATGGTTGTCTCCGGATGGATGTTCCCAAGATAGATGGTTCGATTTCCAAGATTGTTGACACCGCCAGCAGTTGTCGCCACGGCGGCCGCCGCAACGGACTGCTGAGCGAGAGCATTGGAGATCAGATCACGGTCCGCGGAATTGAGCATGTGCGCATATCCCGGCGCAATGCCTAAAAACTGAGCTGCATTCTGCTGCTGGGTCTTCGAGACATAGGCGCAACGATCCTTCCCATAGAACACGCGCCTGGGTGCCTGCCACTTTGCCTCCTGAGGGAGCTGGGTGACGGCCTTGATGGCATTGTTGATCGACAAGAAATGAACGAAGCCAATCGCCTTCTCCCTGACAATTTTCACTGTATCGATGGGGCCAAATTTACCCAGATCTTCACGCAATTCGTCTTCTGAAATCTCTTCCGGTAGGTTCCCCAGGTAGACGTTTCTGGAGGCACCTGACTGTTGTACCGCGAGAGTCACCGATGTCGGCACTTGAGACGGCTTCCCCCAGCCAATTTTGATATCGTTTCCCTTGATTGCCAGTTTCTTCAAAATGGCGTCGGAATGGAAATGCGTGGCCGAACTGCTATCCAAGAAAGAGATAAAGGCGCAATTCTTGTCTGGGAGCAGACGAACCGACTCAATTTGACCACTGCGAACATGGTTCAGGATCTCCTCCGCGGTAGTTTCTGCCGGGATATTACCGAGATATACTGTACGACTCGTTCCGGATAGAATGCTCGGGCTCACTGCGGATGGGGGGTTTCCGTAAGCCGCATTTCCAAGGCCCCCTAAACCGCCGATTGGCGATTGAGGGCTGCTTAGGAGCTGCGACCCGCCAAGACCGTCCGTAGATATCAGACCGGGGTAAGGAGCAGACGAGATGGAGTTCTGGTGGCCGCCTGGAGTGGGGCTTCCCAGCTGGTTTTGAGAACTCTGCGCGTGCCCAGAGGCGTTGTGCTGGGAGAAGCTGCCGAAGTTGGCGAACTGAGGAGGGGAGGTGAAGGCAGAAGGGGTGCCTGGTTGGAACGGGCTCCCCAGAAGAAGCTGCGACGGTAGCAGAGGAGTGAAATTCATGTCGTAAGCGGTGCCGGACGAGGCCATGTCGTTGATGTTTGGGGCAGCGGCCGAGGTATTGATGGTAGGGATATTAGCACGGCGAGACTGACGATCTGCAAAGCCCTGGACGGGGAAATGATTGGAATTGTAGGCGGTATGGGAGAAACCCGTATTGTCCGCGGACAGATGGGAGAACTTGGAAACGGGGGGGATCAGGCGAGAGCTGTTCGGGATGCTCGCGGCATCCGAGGTTTGCATGGCGAGGTTCCGGTACGGGAGGAGGAGCAAACGTGTTTATCCCGTCTCAGTCAGGAGAAAGGAACGACGGCTTTTGATGAAGACAAGAGTCTTCCGGACGTCTAAAATATGAGACTGGCGATGTTCCAGAGTAGAAAGCGTAGGGTATATACCGAGGGTGGGCAACTCCGCTACAAATCCAAACCGGAAGAGGGAAGATGTGACAAGCAAGACGCGAAGAGATCGAAAGCAGCGAACGCAAAAGTAGCAGAGCTTCCTAGAAAAGATCGTGCCTATGGCCAAAAAAAAAAGAGAGAAAGACTAAAAAAGACCGTTCCCAAGCATGAAAAGTCAATTGGAGTGAACGCGCCTATGAGAGGGTGGGAAGCGAGAGTAAGTCTCAGGGGAGGCAACGAACCTCTGCAGGTCCTACCCTAATCTTGATAATGGCTACTCCTAGAAGCTGTTTGAAGGCCAATTACGGCACACAGAAAGGAGAGACAAAGACAGTAGGGCAGGGACGAAGAGAAGGATCCCTTGACAAGACCGCGAACGGAGAAGACGGTGAAGAGAAAGGTTCACAGCCGGAAAGGGATGAGAAGAGGCTCGTAGAAGAGAGAGAGAAAGACAGAAAGAGAGAGAGAGAGAGAGAGAGAAAGAACAAGAAGAATCGAGGAGAGTAGGAGGCAAGAAAGAAAGAAAGAAAGAAAGAGTGAAAGAAAGTTGAAGCAGCAGGAGATTGAGAACGAGCCAGCCACAGATGATTAAACTGCAATAGGACAAGTGGTGGGAGGTAAACGGAAACAAAAAATAATAATAATAATAATAATAATAGTAAATAATAATAAAAAAAGGCGCGCGAGACCAAAAAGAAAAAGGGAAAAAAAACTCAATCAATAAATAATGTTAACGGGAAACGAGAATAATGGAGTCAAATAATTAATATAATAAAATAAAATAAAATAAAATATATAAGAGATCAGAACAAATGAAGCCAAACCAGAGGCCCCTCAGGGCGAGCACGGCGAAAAAGGGGTTGAAATTTGGGCGGGCTCCTCCTTGGTAGGGGGAAAGAAAGGCGACTGGTTGGTAAAGTAACGATATTACTAGTACCGAGCGAGCGGAGGCAGCGCGACGGGACGGTCGACGAAAGAAACGAGCGAACGAGCGAACGAACGAACGAAGAAAGAGAAGGAAGGTGGAGAAGAAACGAATGGATAAAGGAAGGAAGAAGAGAAGCAAGAAGCAAGCGAGCAGGAGAAGGGGAGAAATGAGGAGCAAGCAGAGCAAGCAAGCAGGCCAGGGCGAGAAAGAAAGGGAGAGAGAAGAAGCAGGAAGAAGCGCAAGTGAAGATGCAGCGAGCTTAACGTTACCGCTAGCTGCATGCGGCCTAGTGCCGGTGCTGCTGCCGGATCTCCAGGAATCAGAGGAATCAGGGAGGAGCCGCGACAAGGCACGCGGTGGTGATTCGTGGTGGGCGCCTGGGCAGTCGTGTACTAGTACCCTGGGGGTACCTAGTGGTACCTAGTGGTACCTAGGTGCTACTCCCTGAGCCACAGCTAATGTGCCTAGCTGGCTCCCTGGGCCATGTACATGTACACCATGCTCCAACGGCTCGGGGCCCGCCTGGGGGTGAAGAACTCCGTCCTATTTATAGCGGCCGCTTTGCGTCAAGCGCTTCTTGGCCCGGCTGGTGTCAGGTTGGTTCTTGCTGCTCCCTGACACGAGTCCGGCGTCCATGGTTTCAGTAACGACCTGCAGGTTGCGGCAAATGGCGCAAATGGCGCAAATGGCGCGAATGGCCTGCCTTGTTGCATGCCTTGTCCATCTCAATCCGGCCTAGTCTGTTCGACACTCCGGCGCTTGTGGCCTATTCGACGTCACGTGGGCCCGCGTCCACCTGAATCACGTGTGGCTGCCGCCTTGTCGCCTTGTCGCCTTGTCGCCTTACAGCCTCAGGCATCATTAGCCCAAGCCCGCTCAGAAGGGAAAGCGAAGAAGAAGAATCCACCATGGATCTTCCATGTTCGCTCTCCCCTCGCACAGCCCAACTCACCTTGCGCTTAACGCCTCTTGCTGCCATCCAACCTTCCCCTCCCCTTGGGACCTGTGCCATTCAGGTGAGATTTTCTGACTGACAATCCCCGCCCCCTAGCTTTCCTCACACCGCACCGATAAGGGCTCTGAGTCATTTGCGTGAGTGCCCGCCGCCGTTGATAAAGGATGGCGCACATTTCGCTTGCAATCCGCGACACTCTGTTTTCCTCTCTCTCTAAATCATTCCACCACTTCCCGTGAGAATCCTTACTGATTCCCGACTTTTTTCCAAGTGCCTCTGAACCCTATACTGCCCACGGCCGGCCACAATGGCGTCGCCCTCGGTTACTATCTACGTTGACGAGGACGCGGGCAAGGACGATTCCTTCGCGACCGGCTCCGAATCTGCCCCCTACAAGACCCTAGTTCATGCTTTTCAACAGCACGCTCCTTCAAAGGAAGTCCAATATCTTACGCGCAAGTCGCAGACCGAACCTGCTGGCGAAAATGTCGATCCTGCTGCTAAATTGGAATGGAAACCGGCTGCCAAGTCGGCCATAAAGAAGGCGACCAACCTCTATGAACAGCGGAAGAGGAAGGCTGCCAAGGAACACGAGCTGGCAATCCGCGAAAAGGAGGAGGCAGAGAAGCGCAGGCTCGTTCTGGAGGATGCGAAGAAGGTCATTATCAAGGAAGACCCGTCACTGCCTAAGCCCGTCAAAATCAGGCTGGATGAGACCGACCCGGCCGTTATCAAGCTGCGTGCCAACGATTCTGACACTCCGGGAACCCGTGTTCGCGTGCTCGGACGGGTTCATCGACTGCGGTCCCAGAAAGACGTCATCTTCATCACGCTGACGGACGGCTATGGCTACCTGCAATGTGTCCTGACTGGGGACTTGATAAAGACATATGCTGCCATGACCCTCACCATCGGGACGTCCATGGCAATCAACGGGGAAATGAGCGCAGTGCCCCCGAAGCAGCATGCACCCAACGATCGGGAACTCCACGCGGACTTCTTCACTGTCATCGGTCATGCCGCGGGCGACAAGGAGGCCATCACGACTCGTGTGGCACCGGATGCCGATCCTCAGACCCTCTACGATAACAGGCATCTCGTCCTCCGTGGTGAGACGGCGTCGGCGGTCATGAAGGTCCGTGCTGCGGTGCTCAGAGCCTTTCGGACGACGTTCGACGAGCACCGCATGCTCGAGGTCACACCGCCAGCGATGGTGCAGACGCAGGTCGAGGGAGGCAGCACGCTGTTCAAGTTCGACTACTATGGACAGGATGCGTATCTGACGCAGTCATCCCAGCTGTATCTGGAAACGTGTCTTCCATCCCTGGGTGACGTGTTCTGCGTCTGCCCGTCATTCCGAGCAGAGAAATCTCTTACGCGCCGGCATCTGTCCGAGTACACCCACATCGAAGCCGAACTAGACTTCATCACTTTCACCGACCTCCTAGACCATCTGGAGTCGGTTATCTGCCGCGTGATCGACCTGACGCTGGCCGATCCTGCCATCGCCGCCTACATCAAGCAGCTGAACCCAGACTTCACGCCGCCCACGCGACCGTTCCGGCGGATGAAGTATGCCGATGCCATTGATTGGTTGCGGGAGCATGACATCCCCAACGAGGAAGGACAACCACATCAGTTCGGCGATGATATCGCAGAGGCCGCCGAGCGCAAGATGACGGATATTATCAACCAACCTATTTTCCTGACCCACTTCCCACGGGAGATCAAGGCATTCTACATGCAGCGGGACCCGGAGGATACACGAGTCACGGAAAGCGTCGACGTCCTGATGCCCGGTGTTGGCGAGATCGTTGGCGGCAGTATGAGGATGTGGAACTACGACGAGCTTATGGCTGCATATGAGCACGAGGGCATGGATCCGGCACCTTACTACTGGTACACGGATCAGAGAAAGTAAGCTCGCACACGAATTTTGTCTCCACAATTTTTTTTTTTTTTTTTTTTTCTTTCCAGGCAGCTAGCTAACGTGAATAGGTACGGAACCTCACCACATGGAGGATACGGGTTGGGACTGGAGCGATTCCTGGCGTGGCTGTGTGCGCGGTACACGATTCGGGATTGCTCGCTCTACCCTCGATTCACGGGACGATGCACTCCTTAGGATGTTCAATTATATGAAAGCGTTAGAGGGAAACGAATCGTTTGCAATAGAATTCAAGAACGATATGGAATGTGATGGCTGCCGTACAGGTAGGAAACTAGGGCGAAGTCCCTTGATTAAGAAAAAGCAACCTAGGCCAAACTCGTACTCCACGCAGACGCCTTATTTTGTCTCGCCATGTGCATCGGCTCGCCGAGGCGCGGAATCTCCAGCTGCAACAGTAGCAGGAGAAGACATGTATCCGTACACCTGCATGTTGTTGTTGTTGTTGTTGTTGTCGTCGTGATCGTCATCCTTGCGGTCATAACTCACCACGACCTGAGTGGTTTTCCTGATCTCCCCTTGCGGGGTGTCGGGCTCTTGACCGTCCGCCGAAGATGACGTCGCCGTAACAGTAGCAGTAGCAGTAGCAGTTGTAGTGCCATTAACAGCGCCATATTCCGATAGCGGAATACAAGTGTTCTGAACCAGTGCATCTTGATCCAAGCCGGCAACCACCTCCTTCCTGTCCCTCCTGCGACTCTTTGACGTGAAGCTTCGAGATAACCTCACGGAAGACAGAGACGGGGGGGAAACAGTAGCGGTAGCAGCGACCGAGGCCGACCACCGTCTCATGATCATACGCCTGCTGCTGGCCCTTTTAGTTCCATTCCTGGTAATCGTAAGGGCAGCAGCAGCATGCTCATCGTCGCTCTTCGACGGCATGGCAGAAGAAGACTTCTCGGCGTCCGCAGCGGAGGACCGGGACCGAGAAGAGGGCCAAAAGGCCGACAACAACGGCCGCCGTAGCGCCGGGAGACACGCGCAGATGATACCCAGATTGGACTCGATGACCGTCCACATGGACGACGGGATGGAGTTCCAGGTTATGTCTGTGTTGGAGGTGGCGACGTCGAGGGTGGTGATGCGGAGGATGGAAGTGACGCAGACACTTTTTGGGTAGTATGAAAGAATGAAGTAAGTATACGTACGGGTCAGACATGATTTGAATCGAATGAGTTGTATGTAGTAGGTAGGAGAAGAATCCATTCCCCTTTTTTTTGGGTTTTCTTTTCTTTGTTTCCCTCTTCCGGCCACCCGAATAGTTAAGAAAAAAAAAAAAACAAAAATTAAATTGAATGGATGGGGGAGGGGATGATGCCTGAGCAGGAACAAAGAACAAGCAAAGCAACTTACAAAACCCCCACAGCAAAAATAGCACATAACCCCCCCTTTGTCCTGGAGGGAAGATGCAGCCGCACCACGACCGGCACGGGCAGAATGACAATTACTGCATCACTAAGGATGTTGAACGCGGCATTCGCGTACCAGAAGGCCGTCATGTCGATGCATTTCCTCCTCCTCCCCTCCTCCCCCGGGTGGTGGCCGAAGGACCTGTTGAATGCCGACTCCACCGGGATGCATTGCAGGATGCTTGCTAGTACGGTTGCGAGCGTGAAGGCGACGACGACAGCAAGACATGTCCAGCAGGTTAGCACGAATCGGGGCTGGATGAACAGCCGGATGTATAGGAGGAGGATGCTGATTTTGGTGAGGCCTATGTTGACTTTGTAGAGGATTTGGGCGATGAAGTAGAGCTGTCGCATGTATATATATATGTAGTTACATTAGGGCTAGCTGATGCGTTATGGATAAATAGATCTTTTACCTACCTTTAAGGTTCTGGTGAGCTGCGCAGGCTGGGCCTCTGTGACGTGTTGTCCAAAGGCCCATGTGCAGACTGCCCCGTCAATATCAACAACCGATTGCCCTAAGTAACATGATAAGACACTAAGTGGGCAACCCCGTCTTACCAACTATCATCTGAATCGACACCGTTTCGGCAAACAACTAACGCACGTCAGCAAGGACGATAGCAAGAAGAGAGGAAAGAAGGAAAAAAAGAAAAAAAAAAGAAAAAGGAAAGCAAACAAACACTAGAAACCAGAATGACCCAATCATCCGCCCCGATCTTCCCGGCAACTCTCCGACTCAGGAACCTTGCCAGCACGACGAGCGGAGTGACGATCGCGAAGACAAGAGACGGGCACGCGAGCGTCGACGAGCGATCGGGGATGTTTCCGTGACTGAGTAGGGGCATGGCTGCCAGAATGGCCACAGCAACAACGTATATATGTCAGTTCAACACCGACCGAAACGAGATTGTTTTTCAGCGCCAGTTACACAGGTGGATATCACCGTCGAAGTTGTCTCTCAAAATCCTCGAGTCTCCGAGAGGCATGGTTATATTATACTGTGAGGAACGACACTACGACAGGATGGAGATGTTTGATGCTGACCAGCGCTATGGCAGGCCGGCCGGGGGTTCCTGAACCGTGGCAATGATTGACAAAACAATAATACATACAGGAGAATGAAGGGGCAAGCCATATTTCAACACAAATAGATCTGAAGGAGCCATCAAGCTCGCCATATCTCCAATACTTCGTATTTGATCAACATAAAGTCATCAGCAAACTGCATGTTATAATCTCAACCTCTTAGGTGGCACAACAACAAGCACGACAGGGGGGAGACCGGCCCAAATCAAGATCGTAGATACCTTGCTCCGCCAGGACAGCGAATGTCAGAGCTCTTTGTACCACCTGGGGCCAGAACCTGCAGAAATTGCAAAGGCGGCAATCATCTAGCAGCATTCCAACCTGAATTGCCAATGTGGGTATTCGAGGAAAAGGGAAAGAGACAAAAAAAAGGGTAAAGGGCCATTTGGAATCATTCTTCTGATGACCATGTTTGATTGCGGTTACAGGGATCATGGCTAAAATGCAGATGAGGTGCTTGGATAGCATCTGTCGCACTGCAGTCGATAGTTAGTGGATATGCATTCTCGGGGATGGAGGCTTCGTACCTATCCTTGTTGATGACCTGCTTTGCTGGCTCTAAGCTGTGGCATTGGGGGTTAAGATTTAAAGAGAGAGAATTCGCATTCACCTCCCACTATTGTACTGCCACTCCATCGGCATTGGTACACTCTTATTGCTTATTGGTATCGTTATCATATCGGTGGTTCAAGTTGTCAACATGTCTCTTTCAACCGACACAGAAACCCTAAACCTCCCCCTCAACAGGGCCGAGAAGGAATTTGAGTTCATCTCGACCAGCCCCAAACCAGACAGCAACGACATGGACATGGACACCGACGACGATGACGGCGACAAATTCAGCCGAGAGAAGAAACTCCTCCGTAAAATCGACCTGCACCTCACGCTGCCGCTCTGGGCCATTTTTGTCTTTGGGTTCCTCGACCGCATCAACCTGGGAAACGTCACGGTGCTAGGCATCCTGAACGATTTGCATATGTCCGGCACCCAGATGACGGTTGCCATGCAGGTGTTCTTTGTACCGTATATTCTGCTCGATGTACCCAGTAACATTGTCTTGAAGAGGGTTGCGCCGTCGATTTGGATAAGTAGCCTGGCTTTTCTCTGGGGTTAGCCCAACTCCCTCTTCCCACCCCATTCTTCGCCTTTCTCTAAAAAAAAATTGTAATACAGGTATAACGTCCATGTGCCAAGGGTTCGTCAGATCAGCCTCCGGTCTCATAGCCTGCCGGTTCTTCCTCGGCGTTTTCGAAGCGGGCTTCGTCCCCGGCTGCACGTACCTGATGGCCATGTTCTACCCTCGCCACGAGTACCAGAAGCGCTTCTCGCTCTTCTGGGTCGCGGGGCTCGTGGCCGGTGCGTTTGGTGGTCTTCTCGCCTATGCTCTGAACCACATGCACGGTCTCGGCAACTACGAGGGCTGGCGCTGGATCTTCATCATAGAAGGCCTTCTGTCCTCTCTTGCGGCCGTCGGGGCTAAGTTCTTCTTAGCTGACTGGCCGGATCAGTCGCGCTTTCTGACTGCGAGCGAGAAGGAGATGCTCCGGGACCGTCTCGCGAGGGATCTCCTCGGTACGAACCTGAACACCAGAGTAAATGCGACAGTCGGCGGCGGCGGTGGTGGTGGTGGTGGTGACCACCCCGGCAACGCCAATGCCATCGCAACCATGGACCGGCTGGACCGTCGAGCCTGGAAACGAATCCTATCCGACTGGAAGATCTACGTAGGTAGCACGATCTACCTCTGCGTAACGGTATCCGGGTACGCGACGGCGCTATTCATCCCATCCATCATGCACTCACTTGGCTACAGCGGTATCCAAAGCCAAGTGCACAGCATCCCCGTCTGGATCGTTGCGGCGGTCGTGGCTCTCCTCGTGTCCGTGGCGACAGACAGGCTCAAACACCGGTACGGATTCATCATGGTCGGCGTCCTGGTCGCTAGCGTAGGGTACATCGTCTTGCTCTGTCGTCCGCATGCCCTCCCCGTCGGATCGCGGTATATGGCTCTCTTCTTCGTCACGACGGGCACCTACATCGTGCAGCCCGTCTGTCTGGTCTGGATGGCTAATAATCTGGCGGGCCACTATAAGAGGGCTGTTGGGTTGGCGGTGCAGGTTGGAATCGGGAATGTCGGCGGGATCGTCGCGAGTAATATTTTCAATTCCGATCTCGCGCCAATGTATACGGTTGGCTACGCGGTGTCGCTGGGGACGATGCTGATGTGTGGCGTTCTGAGCTCTGTTTTTGCCTGGGGGATTCTGCGCGAGAATGCGCGCAGGGACCGAGGGGGAAGGGATTATCGGTTGCGGGCTGAGGAGGGTGTTCTGAGGAATATGGGCGATGATGACCCGAGGTTTCGGTTTAGTTTGTGATTGACCTGGATGCTCTGTTCCGGGTCTCGTCGAGTCCCTGGAATATCGCCTTGTCTACCTAGTAAATGCTGATGTCCGGTTAGGGTTGGATTGAGTTTTAGGGTTAGGGTTATGCACTCACCCAGGGCTGACGCTGCAGACTACACAACCTAACGTTACTGCAGGCACCCAACTTACACAGACAGAATTATCCGTACGACATTTACTGATTTACATCTGGCCTGCTCTCCCGTTGGCACTAGTATGCAAGCCAACACTCCAAAGGGAATCAGTCACAAGACAAATGCAAGTGCGCTGCAGCTATCGAATGCTGCCACATCCCTTCAAGTAAAAGCCTATTTATTCAGTACCTGATTGCCTGATTAAAGTGAAACAGGATTTCTACGGACGCAACCAATGTAAACGTAAAGACAAAAAGAAGGAAGCCTATGTACGCAGTCTGCGCATCAACGATCACAAGGCCTCGGCCTCCCGGCTATCGCAGGTGATCGAGGTGATGGCCGCAGCCTTCTCACTCAGCTCCTCCCATGGAGCTCTGCTCTTCGGGGAGACGCTGATAACGGCGTCCTCTTCAGCTGGAGACTCGACATGTGGTACCACAAGGTCCAACCCCTTGGTGGCGTTTGCGCCAGTCGTGTAGAAGGGATTGTGTCGCGGGGGGAGCGGCCGATGGGCAGGGTCGGTGTTACCCACATCATCCGAAGCGATACTGCTGAACGAGGAAGCCACGGTGGAAGGGGTGTGAATCAACGGGGAAATCGTTCCGTTGTTGCTCATCAGCGTCGACAGACTGGTCGTGCTGCGGTGTCCCGCACCGGCACGGGGGACGGGAAGCATGGACTCATCGCCGCCATGAAACTGCGACAGATATCGCCAGGCTTCTGAGGATGCTAGGTAGCAAGAATCCCTGGGTGACTTGGTCGATATTTTGGGCTTCCATTCGGTGGGATCAAGATCTGTCTTGGCGTCGTGGAAGTCTGCGGGTATCCGGAGGGAGGGAATATGCCCGATCGAGGCTCTGGAAGGAGTCACCGCCGGCGCGATGGATCGCGGAGACATGGGGGGCGAGGAAGGAGGAGTTGTGGAAGGAGTCATGGATGCGGTCGTTACGAGGGATGCAGACAGAGGTTTGCGGGAGTCCTTGCGACGGCAGCTACAGGTATTTCACATTAGTTGGAAGGCCCAAGGAACGAACGGGTCTTCAGCACAAAAGGAATCATACCTAGCACTGCAATATAGAAGGGAATTGTCCGGGACCGTGATCTGTTTTTCACACATAGCGCTGCCCCGAAGTCAGTCGACGATCATGGGTAATGAAAAGGAAAGAATGGGTGGCAAATAGGTCGTGGGAGTAGCAAAGAAAAAAATTGAGTCCAGAAAGGGTAGAGGGCAATTGATAAGAGAATTGACCGGTCATGTCACACCGAAAGTGGCACGACATCAAACAGGCTAGTCACTGAGACAGTACCTACCAGAAATTGAGGAAACTGACCGCCATCTCGGGCCTATAGCTATCGTCGTCTGGTTCCGACCGCCTGGAAGGACCAGATCCTGAACCCAGCTTGGAGATGGGCAGGTTGGTTAACGATGTGTGCCTCCGCGAATGGTGAGAAGCAGGTCGAGAGGACTTCAGACGGTAGGTATGAGAGGAAGAGGCGGCACGGCGGTGGGAAGAAAGAAAGGGAGGGTGATGGGATTGGAATTGGGACCCGGGTTGAGTCATTGGATAGCGGTGAGACAGCGACGATGCAGAGATTAAGAGGTCTCTATCTACCACAAAGTAACCCGCCCCTCAAGGAAGAAAAGTTAAGGGACAGGGGATGGCAGTGGAGCAGACACAGACGATCCGGGTCCCTCTTAACCAGTTCAAATTGAAATTGCCCTGGGGAGACGCGCAATGGTGGACGACCGAAGGGAGGACAGGACAGAGGGAGGGAAAGCCTGCCACCGGGGCAAGAGGGCAGGGAAACGGCCAGGGAAAAACCGATCGGGACCGATCACGAGTCAATAAGAATGCCGAGAACTAATAATAATCGTTGCACAGCGACAGTCTGTGGCAAAGAGTAGATTAGCTTCTGCACTATCATATCAAAGCCTGACTGTGTTTAGTATGGCGTCCCAACGGGATCTCACGACGTTCTTATCAGTGCCAGCCATTTGGGGATGTTTTAGGTGTGTGTGTGGGTGGGGGGGAGAGATAAGGACGCTTGAACAGGTGGAATCCACATCCGAGACTGCCAGGTCTGATAGATCTTATCATGCAGATACAGCACAGGATACTCAGGTTGAGATACAATTCTTCATTTGAGGTTACGTACCGGTTGATGCTGTCACTGGCGGTGATATTCTCAAGGACTGCAATCGGAAGAGACAGACCACCCTAGGGCAATTGCAAGGGAGTCGACCAATTGCTCAGGACCAAGACAGGTTACGAGACGGGAAAGAAACCACGCGAGCACAGGGACATATAGTGCATTTGCCAAAACAAAAAAAAAAAAAAAAAAGAATAGAAAGTTTACTAGGCGTGCAGAATCGAAGAGACAGAAGGGCGAGAGGCGGGCATAGAAATAGGCGGGAAAAACGCGCAGCTTCTCTTTCTGACGTTGATCACCCACCCCAGCACGTCGTCCCCGCGTGTCTTGATTGGGTTAGGCGCTCTGTACCCGCCACGAGTCCAGATCCTCGCGGCCCCGCTTTCTGTGGCTGGTGATCCAGCTTATATAAGGGTCACGGGACTGCCCGGCGGAGCGAGCCAATCACGAGCCGCGGAAATGAGGCGCGCGCCAGGCGGTCTTGCGAACTGCCGTCTAGACCGCGCTTCCAAGGTTCCCCGTGGGCGCTCCGTTTGGCTGCAGGGGATGATGATAATTCTCTCATCCCATCCTCAACAAAGTGACGCATCCGGTAAACCTGGCGATCAACGTAACGCTGACCGGGCACCTGGGCACACGAATGCATTACCTAACTACTCGGCACCTCTGCCAAGTTGCCAACATGCTGCCGCCAACATCCTGAGTCTACCCTGCACAAGCCACCCAGGCACTACCCCTCTGGCCACGCTTCCTTCACACTGGTTCCTGGGCAGGCGCCTTCATGCAACTTGCTTCTGCTTCTTGCTTCTGGGTCACGTGCACGTCTTCCCTCCATACCGTCTCGGAGCGCCCAGGTCCGACACGTTCTGAATCTCTTCGTGCAGTTGGCAGTTCAAAGCAGGGCACCCCCATCCTCCTTGAGTCACAGTCCACCCACCAGAAGTACTATAGATATCCTTGCCCGCATGGTCCGCCGAGTCCATGGCCCATGTTTCAAGTTCCAGGCGCAGCACCCTTCTGGACCCGTTGGGCTGCCCAAACATAACGGATGCCTTACCCGCCGCCACTGCTCGGAACCAGCGAATCCAGCTTTTGACACGCAATGTCTGTGGACCATTGCGGTAATTCCCGCAAGCCATGTCGTTGTCTGTAACAAAGAAAAAAAAAGGACGGCCTTATATCAGCCAAGCACTGTACCAGACTTTGACCTGGATCTAGAACAGCCAGCCCTGTTCCGTTGGTGTGAACGTGTCGACATCTGAATTGCTAGACGTTTGGCAGGTCTTCTGCCAAAAGTACCTCGGGAATTAACTTTAAATTTCAATAATAGATTTAAGAGTAACTTGCAAGACATCCCTGCTTGCCTCCTTGGCTTCTTCAGGCAACAGAACTGTCGGGCCGAAATCGTGCCACAGAATACGACTGGTTAGAACTAGCTGCGTCAAGCATATGTCTGTTAGCCTACCAGAGAGAGCAGATGTCAGTCTAGTCTACCTGCAGCTTAACCTCGTGGATCTAGAAGCGTCGGGAGGAGTTGCCCATCTTCCTTGGAAAATAATTAACGCGTCTGCAAGTTCCCCGTCTGGTCTGCGTGGCTTAGCTTTACCCGGTCAACCGGAATAAACTGAACACATATGCTCCTCTGTCGACAGCAAGGGAGGGCAGAGCCATCCGGGGGGTCTCCGGCCTTCTTGGAGCCTCTTTTGTAGTCGGAGCAATACCAGCAGCGGATAGGGATAGCGAGGAGTCCGTTAGAGAACAATCAGCCTTTGTCCATCTCCTACGACAACGACGGTGTCTCTTTGCCAATTATCAGACACGGATGCTGCCCGTCCGCTATGCCAGTCTTTATTCACTCATTTCATTCACTCTTATTACCACCTCCCCCCTAGATTCTAAGCTTCGTAATGGCGATAGATATTTCTCTTCTCTTCCTTCCTTCCTTTCTTCCTCATTCTACTCCTCAACTCTCCTGATGAATGACACCGAGCTGTATAACATATCATGATCTTATTTTCTCTCCTGCCTCCTCTCTAGCTATCTCTAAGCACTATATACTTTGCGATGTTACCACCGTCTATATAGCAGCTGCTATTAGTATATTGTTTAAGAACATGTTTAAGAGTTTTGCCTTAAACGAGGAGTTTCTCTCACTACGGCCCTGCAGACAAAATGGACCGAATCGAGTGTCCTTACCAGATAGCAAGCAGCGCCTCTTGCTCAAGCGCGATACAGGGCGAGTCCCCTATCTTCTACAAGGCTATACTCTTCGTCAGCCTTTTACAAGACTCTGCGACTAATATCTAGATATTGTTCTAATTAGAATGTCATCGACTATATAGATCTATCTCGTGAAATGAGAGTGTGGAAGCTGAGTGATTGAATGGATCAGTTGTACTATACCCAGTATACAGTAACTTTGTTTCTAGGGCAGACAGATGCTAATATGGAGACGATTTATCCATTCAAGGCTAGGGCGTCCTTCGACAATCCTTTACTGGAGAGTTGCGAGAGAAATCCGAGTGTATTGAATTGGACAAACTAAGAACAGGACATACAAATATCAACATTCCTACCATGACGCAGCGAGACAAAAAATGTGTCAGATCGGAACCTCCACGACAATCCCTAGATACTCCGGAATGAAGACATCAGTCTATAAGACCAACTTATTCGACATCGAAGTTGTTCCTCTACCGGTAGGGCATATGTTCCAGTGGATACTGCCACAGTTGTTGCAAGATAATTCATACATGCATGATCCTGGTTATCGATCCCCTCAGGCCGAGTGGTCATGACAGCATATCCAGGAGCTCACCAAAACACGTCCGCTGTGCCGTTTAGACAGAAGTCTAGAGAAAATCCGATACTTCGATCATACTTGTCGTTGTCGACACTCTGAGCACCTTCTGGAACATATCACCCTTCTCAGCAAAAAATTCTAACATGGTGCGTTGGAGTATGATGGGACCAGTTAGACACCCCATACTGAACTTCGCACATGCGTCAGACGTCCACTACGCATGTAAGATTCGGGAAAAGCAGTACCTTCTACAGAAACTGAAGGCCCTTTTCAAGGCAGAGCTTTCCATTGACTGCGGTGCTGACAACCTGAAACATGGGAGTATTTTGAGTCAACTAAAAATTGGCAGGCTACTGCCAGCATAGAAAGGACTTATGTCCAAACGTACCAGGAGCTGGTAACAGCGTCTTTGAGATCTGGTACTACCAGTAACGACAGTACGAATATCGACCTCTTAGGTACAGGTTCATATCTGTATTCAAAAGAGATATACTTGGCGAACAACTCTCGCAAGCCCAACAAGGAGGGTCTAATAAACGCTGGAGAGATCATAACTCGTCTCTCATTTCCTCGTATTACGTATGCACCAACTGTTGGAATGAATTCAAGCTTGGGATATCGATGCTGACAAGTGCCACAAGCAATTAAGCCAAGGAGTCAACAGATATCCCTCAAAAAGCGAGACAAAATTGACTGCTTTATTATACTGGGGACGTAACAAGATTGCTGTACTCTATAACGCCTCAAGGAGGCCTTTCTCGTCCTTCAGCCTCTCATTTGGAGACCTACAGCCGACGGGGTAGATGCACCAACTGCAAATGGCATCGCTGGCCCAGTCAGGGCTCTCTAAATGAGCTTAACTGTGAGTGTTCGGGGCAGCAGCGCCCTTAATCATATCCGTCCGCACAGCAGTACCGTCGAGCTGGGCAGCTGAATATGTTTGCTGACGCTTCGGTATAGTTAAGGCACGAAGTTGCAAACATTGGAAATGATGGCTAAATGGGGGTTTGTTCGTTATTAACTCTGTTGAGAATGAGGGCGACTTGGAAGGGGAATATTGGTAGGAGTCTCACATCTACTTAATAAGGTATTTCTCCCCCCCCCCCTATGTTTAGGTTCAACCTCAAAATTTGACATCGCTTGCGTGCAGGCTTTGGAGAATAAACAATTGGTTAGCAGATGGATTGGATTGCACAAATTTCTCGCAACTATGCGGCATGACGGGCTCCTCTCATTCATGCAATATATGATGTCGCAATATAATGCCAATATCAGTAAGTCATATTATCTTAGATGTGTGTCATACTGTTGGAATCACTAGTTGATTGCTAGCCCCCCTTTTGGAAGATCGTTGTTGCTGACTAGGGCTGATTTCCTTTGTTTGGTGGTTGTCATTTCTGGTCGCGGAAGTGAACTGTGGGCCTTTGGATCCGCGGGGACCATTTTGGAAAGGTCTGATACTAATATTGGAGTTTGGCTTTGCAGAATATGGTCCCCATCTGCCGCTCTGCTTGCGTTTCTGCCGCAGCCGTGCTCGTGGACTGGCCCTTGTGGCCCCCTCTTCCTCCTCAGGGGGAGCTCTCCTCTGCAAGCCCGTCCACCCCCCTCCTACGCGGTAAGAGGTTTGGGATTCAAGGGAAGTATGGTCTGCTAACAGTTTTTTTAGTCTCTGTTTCCCCCCACGCCCGCGACCGCTGTTCCTGCCCCTGGGCCCGCAACCGTTCCCAGCACGCAGCTGGAAGGGTGGCCTCCAGCCATCCCTGTCCCCACAGTGGTCGCCTGCCACGGGGAGGCCACCATGCCTAATGTATGGCAGGCCTCAGAGGGGAGGGTAAGTTATTGTCCTTGTTCTGTTGCAAAGGATACATGAGCGTTGCGGACTAACAACTCTTATAGTGTAGTGGGGGATCCCGTGACATATGGGATGTACATAAAAACTTGCGGGTAGCTTAGACTGAGGGGGATCATCCATCGCGGGATCAAGAAACAGGCAACGTGTGCGTACGTTGAGGAATTCGGGAGACACCTACGTGCGGAGTGCACGAGGGTAATAGGATATTGTTCTTCCCTCCTTCTCTCTTCTCTTCAGGTTGTGCTGTTCTTCCCTTCGTTCCTTCATCCACCCTATATCGATCCGCCTGTTCTGACCAGGCATGAGTTGATCCCCCTGTTCAATAGGGCCCCACCATTCTTGGTGCCCCAGCTCTGGCTGGCACTCCCAGGGAGGTCTGGGATGGGTCCATGCCCCCTGCTGCTGGCATGGCAGACTGGGCCACCGCCCAGTTTGTGCAACTTCCTCCCACGGCCTTCTTTCATGGAAGGTCCCGCGGGAGCCCAGTGGCAGTGCCAGGCCTCCCCCCTTGGACAGGTGATCAAGGCCTGTCAGCCCGCGAGCGCTGGTGTTGAGGTCAGTCCCTTTGGCTGGCCTGGACAACTTCTAACGGACCGGTGTTGGAAATCCCCCATGGATAAAGACAGAGATGCGCCTTTACTGCAAGGCCCTGAGTGCGGGGTGTGGGGTAAAGGACAAGATCGGCAGCCTGGCAAGCAATGACAACAGGTACTACTGCGGGCTGTGGCCCGTTACAGTTATCATTAAACAAGCCTTTTACCTGGGGTAGCAGTGGCTCGAAGGCTTCAAGTTAACTCTAGCTATCATATCCTCATCAAGTACTCTCCATACACAAGATTCAGGTCCGCATATGTAGAAAAACAAAATCCCTTCCATCAATTGCAGCAAAAACACCTGCAGGATCAGCGTGAATATGATTTAGTGAAAACAGGTCGTCCATCCCTCCGCTCAAGCAAGACCTCCTTCAGCACATTATTCAGCCGGTGGTCCGCTGTTGCTTCCCCATGGAAAACTAACTCGCCAGTGTGCACCATAATAGGCAGATCATCATCCTGTATTGATTCCCAGATAAGTTGATGCAGTGCGCTTCTCAAAACACTGCGACACTCATCCTCACCCACAACATTACAGTAATGTGACAACTCCCCAGCCCCAAGCCTAACATCATGCAGCTGCTGCTTTACTTCGTATACGCCACATTCCTCAATAAATAAGATTGCTGTCAGTGCTGCCTGGCTGTAGTTCACTGTAATGATAAGTTGTGGTAATGGATCGTCAGACTCATCATCACACTCATGAGTAAGACCGTGGGTCGCAGCAGCAAAATGACCAGCAGCTGGCCCTCCAGCTAGTGGTGCCTTTAAAGAAACAGATGCTGCAGCTGTCCGGATGACATCTCGGTACGGAGATGTAATTGCCAATTGAAACGGGAGAATGATACTCGCAATTGAAACTCCTGCCACAAATCCAGCATCCTCTAGGTAGGATTCTGTAGCTATCTTGAGAGATCGGAGCATGCGGGCCACGGACTGAGTTGTGATATCTGGGTGAGGGCGGCCACCCAACCAGGGAGGAAGGACGTCACGAAATCCGCGTTTGCCGAATTGGGACCATAGATTTAGGCCCCCTCCAGTCGACGAGCATTCCTCTGGGAAGAGAGAAGCAATGTTGTCTTCTGGTTCGAAAATGGATTCGCCAACTTTCCGCATAAACTGTCGGTAGGTAGGACCACCTTCGATCTTCGCGATGTTAACGGCTGAGCCGTTTAAAAAGTAGATGCTTGCTACTCTGGATGATGTCAGTATCACATTTATCACATAGGGATCCCTTCTTCCTTACCCATAGTCGAGCGATAGATCAAAGCCAACACCATACTCCACAACCGCATCATCAGCTTGGATGAGGTGGGTGTAGACCAGACTCGCGATAAGAAGAGAGCGGGCGATTTGTGTCAACATTATTACATAAATGTTTACATCGCCAGTATTGCATGAGTCGCGTTGTAGTGCAGTATGATGGACAAAAAAGATTTTCAACAGAGAAGATGCATATGTGTAGTTAACCTGACCTCGCCAATACTTACTATCTCACTCCAGGTCAGTGCCTAGTAATGTTATTCTATTTAGACTTAATCCTAACCACCTACACCATCCCATCCGACCAATTGCTACTACCGTCCGGCAAAGTCCAGGGGGTCTTCAGCTTCTCTAGCCACTCCTTGAGACAATCTATTATTATCCACCCTACTCTGTACTATCTTTGACTCTGACGATCCCAGACAACCGGCTGCTCAACTATGGAGACGACGGCAAGATAGAGTACTAGGGCGAGTTTCCGAACACCTGCCCGCTGTGTTCGGAAACTCATTGCCTGTAGCTATACTACGCCGCAGTATGCTAGGATCTCATTTGGGCGCCAGCCGCCAAGGCTAAAACTTAGCCGGCGCGAGCTATGATGGTAGCAGTGGCTTGGATGATCAGGAACTCAACCCGATGATGGGATCTTCCTAATGATATCAGTCAAATGATCAAATCATTGTTGAAGCAATAATCTATTCCATGGAGTATCCTCTAGAGAATACATTCCTGAATACTTTGTACCTGCAGGTACTAGTTACTATTTCCAGCCGCTGACTATAGGTCTTACTCTGCAATAGGTAGTATAAATATCCCTAGGTATACCGTATGAAGGAGCAATCAAACCGAGGAGAAGTGACAAGAATCCTCGTCAACCCGCTTCTTTCTGCTGGATTTCATTGCCGAGCCTATCGCTTTCTGTCTCTTATTCTTGCATTGGTCTTGCTTCAGTCCCTCATATATCGCTATGGATTTGGGCAGTAGGTCCCTAGGCACTGGAATTACATTTGTGCTATCCATACCGTCCACTGCATTATTATATGTCGTGGCCAGCGCGGTGCATGCGGCTACATTGGGAAGGAGCTGACCACCTGCACCAACACAGCGTTTTCATAAGGATTTCATGATAGATTGACACCTTGGCTATGTGGTGATTATTAGTAATGCACAACGTGGTGTCCAAATAGCGGGGTTTGGTGCCCGACTCTCAGTTCTCTTTTTTGTTATCTCATCAACACATCTCAATACCCTTAAGACTATCGATCTGGCTCCCCACAGAGAACATGCCTTCTCAAACCGAAGATATTATTGCTGCTCTTGACGCAATTCAACCCAAGGCGTTTGCCAGTAATGAAGAACGCCTTCGGGTACGTTCTGCATTACTTCGACAGCTGGCCAGCGTAGAAACCCCAGTTGAACGTGCCTGGAGCCTCTCCCTTGAACAGCCTATTCTCTTTGCTGCTCTGCAGACATGCATTGATCTGGGTCTTTGGAAATCCTGGACTGGTACGGGAGGTGGTGAGAAGTCTATCGGTGAGCTGGTCAAACTCACTCCCAATATCGATACAAATGTCCTGCGTAAGCTTCATCCACACGCTTGTGTATACTACTACTAGTAGGGCTCATGGCAAGTATACAGGTCGTCTCTTCCGCTTACTAGCAGCTTTCAATGTGGTTGAGGAGACAGCAGAAGACAAGTTTAAACCGACACCATTCTCAAATGCTATTGGTGATGAGAGCACTGGGGTTCGCGCCTTACTTGAATCAGGGTAAGCATGCCCCCCATCATTAGTCCATGTACTGTGCTATACTGAACTTGTAGTTTAGAACACTTCTATACTTACCGGCTGCCCGCAACTTCCCAGCATATCTGGCCAAAACTTCATACAAAGAACCTCTGGATCCCAATGTGAATAACTTCTCAGATAGTGATCCAGATGGGCTCAATGCCTTTGGGCGGATACAGAAAAGTTCTGCTGCCTTAGAAGCATTCAATGGTGGTATGGAGGCTTGGACAGCATCAAAGACTCCATGGACTAAGCTTTACGATACAACCAAACTACTTGATGGTGCCAGGCTTAGTGATGGCTCTCCACTTGTAGTTGATATCGGTGGAAACACTGGAACTGATGTTTGCCATATCCTCTCCAAGCACCCAGAACTTCCTACTGGATCACTAGTTTTGCAAGATCTTCCAGAAGTGATTGCTAGTATTCAGCTTGACAAGAAGATCAAGACTATGGTCCATGACTTTTTTCTTCCACAACCTATCAGAGGTGAGAGATATTACTGCTGAGAAACTAAAGACTTTTTGCTAACAGGCATCCAAATGCAGGGAGCCGTGCTTATTTTCTGCACGCTGTTGTTCATGACTGGCCAGATGATAAAGCCAGACAACTACTTGTCCACACAAAAAATGCAATGGTAAAGGGGTACTCCAAACTCTTGATCTATGATATTGTTGTTCCACCAACGGGTGCAAGCATCAATCAAGCCACCCTAGATGTGAATATGATGTCGTTATTATCAGCCTCCGAGCGGACTCAAGATTCATGGGAGAAGTTGTTGACGGAAGCTGGCTTGAAAATTGTCAACTTTTGGCCTGATTCTCGGCAGTTTGAGACACTAATTGAAGCCGAGGTCGCCTAGTCCAAACACTTACCGTACTTGGGGGCTTCCTGTCGGAGCATTTGACGTATCCATTTCATCTGGATCGACTCAACCTCTCCAAGTGTTGACACATTGTCACGAGTGTTAGATTGAGAGCTCCACAAGTTGTATAATGGAAAGATTCGAAGTGCTGATGATATATCGGCGCATGTTTTATGCGAGACTTGAAATCGAAGGAGGCATATAGACACACAGCAGCATTCGGTCTGTACAGTCACTTTCCTACTATCTACCTAGGAAGTCTCATCACGTACGGCAGCACGAGTAGTTGGACGATGCGTAAACTGCATATTTGAGTATCTCAAATAGATTGCATAGGCGGGTAGGCAGGCCTAACAAAGACTATCTCAAACTAAATGAGTGGTCTTCGAAAAGGTGATCATTTCTTATTCATACTAGTATCTGTTGAAAGTGCTCGATTCGGCACAAGCAAGGCGTGCCACGTGATGCAATCAAAACAACTGCGAGGCTGTCTTTGGCGATGTCTATAATCATCGCCCCGTCGCTGGCTCCTTTGGCCCTTCTTACCCGGTCAAACCAGCATCAAATAACCGTGCAGCGTGTACGTTTGACCGGAAGGTCCGTCTGCTCTGGAGTATCCTTTCATCTCTTTTACCTCTAGCCTAGCAATACTAACCGCAGGACAGGTCTTTATATGGCGTTTGCCTGCAAACCGAGATATCTCATTAGCACGAGCGCCGTCTGCTCGTCTCTGGGCCCACCGAGTTACGTGGTGCTGTTACAAAGACGATTCACTTTATCCTTCTCAATCGAGTCATTCACTATCCCTCGGCGTTTCCTGCAAGTGTTTGTGTAGGTAGCAGCGCCGCGAATGCAATAGATAGTGGATTGCGACCTCTTGTTCTTCCTACCCTAGATCTTCTTCCTCATCTTCCTTGTCTTCTTTGAGTTCTTCGTCTTCATCATCTTTGTCTTCGTCATCTTGTCATCGTCCTCGTCCTCTTCTTCTGGTTCTGCAAGTCCAGCCTACGGAACTGCCACCAGATCACAACACTGACCACGAGTCTCATTCGCCATGGCTCCCCGGCGACAACAACCCACCAAGCCGGCGATCTGGGCTCAGTTGCCCGGTGGCACGAGCAGGAGCCAGCGTGACGTCGGCACCAAGTTGATGGCCATCTTACAGGAATATGATCTAATAGACACGGACATGAAGACAATGACAGCCCGCGCGGAAGCCCGACGTTATATCGAAGAGGCGATTCCTGACATGCCCGAGTTTATTCAAAACAGATTCCTAACGCATCCCAAAGAGTGTGTGGAGGCCCTGTTCCAATTGGCTACGATAGAAAAAGCATTGTATAAGCAGAGATTACGGCCACTTCCAGACATTCAAACCACTACCATCTCACACATTACAGGCCCTGCGTCAAACTCGGGGCAAAAACCCTTACAACTATACGATGCCCCAATCTACGTGACAGACGATGAGAGTGGGCGTTCGGTGATGCAGCAGCTTGCATTATATCTGGATGATGGCTTGGGGCCATCTACGAATGGAGAAGTATTTGCCCAATCAGCTCAACTACGATCAATTTGTGCGCGATTTGAAAGAAGCCTTTCAGTTCGATCCGGCCGTCCAGCAACTCATCTGGCAACCTCCTTGCCCCTTCGCCATGTCACCTCCACCAGCACCGATGCCCATCTTGAATAAGACGGGATGGCTGACTGGAATGATTCACATGCAAAGAAAAGGTCGTGGCTTGTACAACCGCTACGATGGCCGCCTTGAGTTCTCAATAGTCCGCAGGCCAGTTGAAGGTATGGAGGTGTCCTTCACGTCCTATTTTGTGTCTTTGGATTTCATGTTGACTTGTGCGCGTCCGTCAAGGCTCCAAGCGACCTGCTGAAGACTCTGGTCCCATTCTCTCGGATAAACCAGCCACAAAACGGCTTCGTCGTGGACGTCATGCTTCCCGCGAACGATCCCGTGAACGATCCCGTCGATCCTGACTCATGACTCTTTGGACCTGCCGCAGAGCTTCCGCAGTCTCAGTGTGTCTCCTGTTGGGCAGGAGTATCCCTTGCACTCCCATTTTCACCTTCAGTTGTCTTCTTCTCCTTGTCTGGTACCGTTCCCGAGGCACCACTCTCACGGTCACAATCTCGCTCGTCTGCCTTCCCGTCGCCACCAGAACTACTAACAGCATGCTCACCATCCAGGAATCTCTCTGGGACCCCTTTAGCAGCGACTCCGACAGGACCAACATAACAGCCAAGCATCGAGCTCCAGTTATAGTTCTGAGAGACCGCACGCCGGATTTCACGGTACGCGTAGGCGTTTGCGTAGGGTAGGGACGTGTCGGGATCACGATACCGGGATGGGAGGGACGTGATGACGCACAAGGACGATGAAATTTCTGTTGCAGTCGTTAGCTCTGTATTTATTGGATCTGATTTTAAGTGGGAGAAATTGCTTCCACAATGAGTTTTAACTTACTGGAAAGCCTGGGTGGCTTCTTCGAGTTGAAGTAGATGCTGTACTCACGGTCCTGAGCGGTCTTGTCGTCGAAATTCTCAAGAACGATGAGATTGCGTCCTGTGTGGTCGATTGTCGGAGGAAGTCGCGGGACTTCAGGTTTCGGTACGTTCTCATCCTCGATCGGCCGTTGCTGTTCGACTTCGATCTGGGGTTCAACCTGTCCTGGATGAAACGCTGTGGGTGTTGTGCTCTGTTCTGGAGTCTCTTCTGTTACAGTAGCCGCGGGAGGGGCGGGAAGAGGTGCCTGTAGTGGAGGAACGGCATCCGAGCTGGGCGCCGGCTGTGTAGATGCTATTGACTCGTCGACAAATTCATTGGGGACGTCCTCTTGCTTAGCCTCTTTGGAAGGTAATGCTGGACTTGACTCTTCGGGATCCTTCTCACTCGCTTGTTTAGGTGCCGGCGCCACCGTTAACATCCCATCCGTAGCTAGGGCTTCCGGTTTCTCATTGGATTCTCCTTCAACTGCTGCTGCGGGCTTCTCGTCGTCACGCCCCTTTCCAGCTTGTCCAGTCAGACTATCATCTGTCGTGTCCTTTGGAGGCTGCCCAGGTACTGAAGGCTGGGGGATCAAGTCTGCTGCGGCTTTCGAACCGGACGAAGTAGCAGCAGGTTCAGACGGAGGCACCTGAGCCGATGGAATCATGACAGTTGTCCCAGGCTCAGAGTCAGGTCCGGGCTCTCGTAATTGACCGTTTGGCGAGCTTACTTGTGCGGTGTTTGTTGAGCGGCTGTTCTCCACGGGAGCACCATTCTCCTTAGCAGTGATCGGGGAAGGTTGCTGCTCGTTTTCATGTTTTCCTTCTCCGGGGGCTGGAGCTGGTCCCTCAGTAGCGAGGCCGGGAGGGTTCTCCGACATCGCAACATCATTAATGGGCTGTTTTCCAGTCTCCCCCTTCTCCTCTTTGTCCGTCTTCTTGCTTTTCTTTCGTACGGTTTCCTCCTTAGGCTTCTGCATGACATCGACCTTCCCAAGGCGCGTCAAAATGCCATCAGTCCATGTGGCAATACCACTCCACCAGGACATGACTGGGCCCTCAAGTCGACGATTCTGGAGAGCCTCGATCTTGGCCCGTCGCTCCTCCGCCTTCCTTTTCTCCATCTCTTCCCAACGATTCAAGCTCTTGCTGTTGAGTCGCTCAACCCTTTCTGCCTCTGCTAGACGTTCCTCCTGTGTCATCTCCTTCGGTTTATGTAAAGCCTTTTTCCTTGCCGCCTCCTCCATGCTTGCTATAAGTCGAATGCGCTTTTCCTCGTTGTCCTTAAGTCTCGCGTGTGTGATCTGCTTGTTCTGCATGGTCTGCCTTCGCGACGAAGATCGCGTAGGTCCTTCATCAGGTGTAGGTAACCACGAAATACGTTCCGACTTTTTCCTGGGTCGAGAGGGGGTAGTAGCCGAGGTGGACGCGATGGTCGGATCGATCTTGACTCGTTTTCGTAGTGCTTGAAGCCTAAGACCCTCCTGCGCTTTGCGCTTTTTCCGATCTGCTTTAGCCTGCTTTTCAAGCTCCTTTTCACCCTCAAAATCATCTTCTTGAGCATGCGGACCCTGATCATCCTCGTCTTCTGAGGAGGAGTCGAGTCGCATGTCGTCTTCTTCCGCAGCATCGCCCTCGGGCTCAACTGAAAATTCGTTATCATCTTCAATTTCTGCAAAGAGTAACGCCAAGTCATCATCTGCCTCCGCATCTATAAGAGCTGACATGTTGCGCCCGGCCGTGCTCCGTCTCGCGCGTCCTTGGACGAGGGAATCCACCATTTCCTCGTCCGCCTCCACAGAAGACTGGGCTGCGGACGAAGCTTGATCATCGGCCATGTCGTCCTAGGCGTTTATCGCGCTCCTTCTCAGCTTATATGGAAACGAAGATCCGGATTACCGGGCGCCGTGATAGCTGCTGCTCTTTTTTTTGGAGGAAGCGCGAGACGGGCACTGTATCTCGATTAGAGGAACTCAAAACTTGGTAGCGACGGCGAGTTGCGAGGAACGTATCTCATACGCTCCTCGGACTGAGAGGAAAGACCAGGAAGATCGTTTCAGGAACTGGAGGGACTGCGAACAATCAAGCTTTGTTGATGAAAGAGCGAGAGCATGACTGATGCGAAGCTGTATTTGGCTAAGATCAATATCTGTGGCTTGACGCAGAATGTGGCACAGCAGAGCCACTCCCATGTGGCAGTGCGCGTTTCCCCGAAAGGGTCGGTGTGTTTCTGCACTCGCTGGACTCGTCGTTGACCTTCATCGTCCAATAATCAAGGTTCCCGAATATGCTCAGTCTGGATTGGCCACCGCTGAAACCATAACGGCGGCACTATGTTTCAGTTCTTTTCAGGGGCATCGACTAAGGCTCGCTGCAGATCAGACAACACCTGTACGAGTTTCAAGGCTGCCCTGTTTGGGAAGAAAGTTGGAGGGGGAATGCTTAAATTCTGCCACATCATTCCACCTTTGTGGAAGGCCCCCAATGACGAGTTTGCGAACGGAAAGGGTGCGTCTCGTCCTACGTGCGTATCATAGCAAAATTGGAGCTGTCAATACCTGCGTGTACGCGTACGCATTTGCAGCCAGCCACTACGCGGATCGACCTAGAACGGCTTGGAAGGCGGGAAGGGTCACATATGACGCGTTTCATAGCCACGAAGCGTGCGTAAAATCGCTGAAGGGTCCCAAGGACAGGCGTTGGGCGCCTCCGCTGCCTTTGTGAAGGGATAAAGGGAGAGAGAGCTTGTAAGCTGAATTGACTACACCAACCCCCTCCACTGATTTCTGCTTTCCTTTTGTTTTCTAAAGAGAGGTAACTCGTCCGATCCTCATGCATGGCGACCTCTGAAGTCAGGAAGGAGGAGAGGGGGCTGTGGACACTTGTCTCCATTATTAGAACAGGGATGCCTAGCTAGGAACTAAGATACGCCCTAGGATCGTACATAGGAGACGGCTGATCTTGTTGCTCACCAACTCTGTCAGTGCGGGTTCACGACCATGTGTAAGTTTATAAATAGAGCTCAACCTGTGCTCACCGTCTTGCGGCACAGCAAAAATAGTAATAATTAACCGAAAGAGCTGGCGAGGGGAGTGCGCCAGACGAGCGAGTTTGTGTTGGCCCGAGTCCATGACATTTTCCGGGGATCCGGTAAAGCTCGCTCGCTCGTGGTATTCTGCCTGAGTCCTCCCGAACTTCACCCTCCCCTCTCCATCTCACAAACCTCTCCTCACTCTCCTCCATCCTCCTCCACGGTCCCTTTATCTTTCCTCTTTCTCTTGAGGACCTTTCCCCTATCTACTTTTAGTTATCCCTTCTATCTATATATTTTTTTATTGCCATATTGATGGTACTTCGTCTTTTTTTTCGTCTTCTCGCTCGCTCATTTTCGCTAAAAGCTTGCCTTTGCTCTGGATTTCTTGCGTCGCCTCCGCCTTTTTGAGCTGGCCGTTTTCAACTTCCTCAATTAATCCTGTCATCCATACCCCTGGCGGTTCCTTTCCACCCGCTCCTTCGCTTGATAACTGGGTCCTCGCGTGCATTCTCATGCCTTCACGGTCCTTTCGGTTGCGTCTGTGGTTCCGTGATAGATTTTAATACTGGGCCTTTTAATGCACGAGAGATCCTGGGGAATTACCATTTGACGGCTGCAATCGTCTCTTAATCTACCGTGGCAGTACATCTGAGGCCGCACATATCCTAAATATAATCGATATTGCTATTTCCATTCTTCCGGTGTCGAGAGGTGTCTCATTCCTGCGGAGCTTTCGTGCGGCAAGCAGCCCGACGCATCGTGCGGGATCTGGTACATTCGACCAGCTCTCGTTATTATTATTTTTTATTGACAGAGGGTTCCGGGTTATCGATATCGCTACGGTACCTTGCGGTGACGAGCTTTTTTTGGCTGTACCCACATGGTCGTCTCGAGCCGGGCTATCCGTTTGAGCAGATACGCCAACTTACCTCTGAGCATCTAGTCTTGGCTTTCAAAGATTTTAGTTATTATTACGACGATTACCGGACCAAGACCTATCTGCTTTTTTGTCGAGCAGTGAGATAATATTTTATAATGCTGCCTGTTTCACGACCTGAGGGTCATCTGAACCTCAACTACATTCCGACAACTCAGTCAATGCCCGCTACCTCTACAGGGCGCAGCTCCCCTAACGATTCGTCCACGTCCGCCTCCGTCAAATCCCCTTTCGGAACGCCATCCGGGCTGAATAGTTCTGCGGGGTCTATTGGAGGTACCAGGCTAGGGGCTGGATCCCCTTCCCATGAACTCGGGGCTCGTCTGTATTCTAAGCGGTAAGATATATGGTCCTCCCGGGAGCTGATAGACGCTATCTCTGCTGACGCTTCCATCGCTCTTGTTACTCCAGAGCACGCGAGATTCAAGCTCAGGAAGGGGTCTCCCCGAGCATTTGGGGTCCTCCAACCAGTGGCCATTCAACTCCTTTGCGTGAGAATATTCCGGAATCTCCGACCCAAGATGAGTTTCCTGACCTCGTGCCGCGTTCGGAGTCTTCGCTGCCACGGAGGGCCAGGGCGGGCACCGTTCCTTCCAGGTTTTCACCTGTAGGTGCGGCCAACGGCATGAGTGCTCAACAGCCTTTCATGCCTCAGACTTCCCGACCTACACCTTCGACGAGTCCCTTTCGGCCTCCCGGTGTCTCGGGAGTTGATTCAAGCGCCAAACCGACGACAGCCGCTCCCGGGGGCAACGCTGCAATTCTTTCCCGTCTTCGAGCTGGCTCAATGCCGCAGAGGACTAACTTTCTGGGTGCCTCCAATCCATTCGGACCTTCCTTGTTCTCGACCAACTGGTCAACGGGGCGCGATCGAGCTACTACTCTCACGAGCATTCGGTCATCTGAGGGCCCTAACTCCCCCACCCAGTCTTCTTATTCCCGGGATGGACTGGCGGATAACGATGTGAAGACCCTGGATTATTTGGGACTTGCAGAGACCCCCCAGCAGACACTAGCCTCTCTTACTGGATCCTCCGTCGATGCGCTCCTTCAACACCAGCAACACCAGCAGCAACAACAGGCCGCTGCACTACCACCGCTACTAGCTGAATTGGCCATGATGAAGAATAACAATAGGATCCGGTCATATTCTGTGAACGCGAAGGAAAAATACGCAGAGGACGACGAGCTTGAATACGAGAATCGGTATTCTGAGCTCCCCTCCGGCACCCTGACGCCTTCTGCGGCAGCAACAGCCGCTCAACTCGCCGCTACCCAGGCCCAGATCCATCAGCACAACCTTGCTGTTCAGGCTTTTGCTAATCACGCCTCCGCGAGTCGACCCCGAGCGAGGACAGCCGGAATTCTCGAAGCTCCCCCCCAACGGTCGTCGATCCGTAATTATCTCGCGACTCCGTCACGACTCGATAGTAGCGTCACAGCGGCTGATCTTCATATTCCCGAGAATGGAGAATACGAGGAGCTGTCTGAAGCGGTGCAGATGCTGCATCTTGCTGGTGGCGGCGGTGCTAGTTTAGGCATCCGGTCGTCGGCCGAAGTTGGAGAGGAAAACACTTTGGATGGTCCTACGCGAGCACTGTGGATCGGTAGTATCCCCGTGTCTACGACTGTCACTTCACTAGAAGCAATCTTCGGCGTCTATGGGAAGATTGAATCGACGCGTGTTCTCACTCACAAGAACTGTGGGTTTGTCAACTTCGAACACATTGAAAGTGCCGTCCAGGCCAAGTCTGTGCTCAATGGTAAGGAGATCTTCCCTGGAGCAGGACCTGTTCGTATTGGTTATGCGAAAGTTCCGGGGATTTCTGCCTCTGGTACGCCTGGACCAAACGGCAGCCAGTCTTCCCCAACGCCGGATCATTTCAAGTCGGACGCTACTACCAGTGAAGGCATTGATAAAATTGACAGTGCTGGGCCAAACGTTCCACAGGTGCCAACCCTCGCTGAATTGCAACCAGAAATGATACAAATAGTCAAAGAATTCGGCGCGTCAGAGGAAGATTCACTCAAGATTACGTCCAGCATTCAGAAGGCCGTTGCGTATCAGGCCTTTGAAGATGAGATCCCACCGATTCCTGAGCCCAGCCAGACCAGAATGTTCGATGCGCCACGGCTTCGCGATATTAGAAAGAGAATAGACAATGGAGCTTGTTCAATTCAAGAAATCGAGGATACAGCAACTGAAATGCTCTCTGAGATTGCGGAGCTTTCTTCTGATTATCTCGGCAACACGGTTGTTCAGAAGTTGTTTGAATATTGTTCTGAGCAGACAAAGGAGAGCATGCTCGTCCAGATCGCCCCGCATCTTGCTGAAATTGGTGTCCACAAGAACGGAACTTGGGCGGCCCAGAAGATCATTGATGTTGCCAAGACCCCGACCCAGATGGGATTGATCGTGGATGCTCTTCGGCCTTTCACAGTACCTCTTTTCTTGGACCAGTATGGCAACTATGTTCTCCAATGTTGTCTGCGTTTTGGAAGTCCGTATAACGACTTTATCTTCGAGACCATGTTGAGTCGGATGTGGGCAGTTGCTCAGGGCAGGTTCGGAGCTCGTGCCATGCGGGCTTGTCTGGAAAGCCATCACGCCTCCAAGGATCAACAGCGGATGCTCGCCGCCGCAATCGCTCTTCACAGTGTCCAGCTGGCCACTAACGCGAATGGTGCCCTTTTACTCACCTGGTTCCTCGACACTTGCACGTTCCCGCGCCGCCGAACCGTGCTCGCTCCGAGGCTCGTGCCTCATCTTGTACATCTCTGTACCCACAAGGTTGCCTACCTTACCGTTCTCAAAGTTATTAATCAACGCAACGAACCTGAAGCTCGTGAGGTCGTTTTGAAAGCTCTGTTTTTTAGCCCTGGCGACGAGACTCTTGAGAGGATCCTGAGTGACCAGTCCTCCGGCGCGACGCTGATTTTCAAGGTTCTAACGACTCCTTTCTTCGATGAGTCTTTGCGTGCGGAGGTTGTGAAGAATGTGTCCAAGGTTCTGACAAGATTGAAGGCCACGCCAAATCAAGGATACAAGCGTCTAATGGATGAGGTCGGACTCTCGTCTCGCGGGAGTGCTCGAGACCATCACCACCATGGACGGGAGCACACCGGAGGCCATTCCAACGCCGACAAGCATCAGCACCGTTCAGGGTCTCGTCAAGCGAATCCTAGTTACCACTCCCAACCCGGCATGGAGAGGCAGTATAGCGCGCCATTTGCTGGTAATCAAACCGTGGATGGGTCACGATCAGTTTCCTCGGAGCAGCAGACAACTCTTCCTTCGTTTGACCCTTACGCAGTCAATGGCTTGAACGGAATCGGCGCAATTGGAGGCGTTCCGGCGTTGAACGGGGTCGGTGGAGTCAGTGGTCCAGGCTTTAACCAAGATCCTATGATGCCTGTCACTCAACAGCAGCTTCAGTACCAGGCGTACCTGACGGGGCAGTCGCGAGGCGTTTCGCCTGCTGGGGTTTATCCACCTTTGGCAGGTGCCAATTTCGGATACGCAGCCGGAACACCCGCAATTGATAACCTGCGAGCGCTGCAGACGAACGCCTCACCTTTATCCCCTGCGCCGCCTCAAATGAGCACGGGCCCTATGCTTGGCCAGCCGGCTTTTGCTGCCCAGTCATTCAGCCCGGTGATGAATACACCGCAAATGTATCTGTACGGCCCGCAGTTCTACTCTCAAACTCAGGCTCCACAGGGGCAGTCTGCCGGAGGCCGACGTGGACGAATGGGCCATTCCCAACGGACGTGAACGGTACTGGGTCGGCGTGATCCTCTATAGATTATGTGCTTCTTCCTCCTGGAGCCCGGCTTTGGATTGCCGAGGAATAGTTGTTTAGTCTGTCTCCTGGCTCTTCCTTTTCTACATGTATAAATTTGAATTTTTCGTTTCGGAAATATACAAAGGATATGTTAGGCTGTGTGGGGAAGGGAATGACTATTTTTCTACTTGAACCGGCGCTGGATCGCCTGGAAAAGGCAGACATACGCAGGCAGAAAAAAAAAAGCGAAATGAACAGTCGGATAAAAGTCTTGCGATTTCTATTTGCTCGGAGGCTACTATCGATTGCTCTTTTCACATGCTTTCGAGAAGACCTTTATATTTCAATTCAACATAAACTTTTGAACAACTTCTTTTCTTTTTTGTCTTCTATTCTAGTTCTCTGGTCTATGTTAAAGTATATTTCACCTTTCTTGTATTTTGCCCTTGCTTCTTCACGTCTGTCATGCTTGGTTCTGGAGGCCATGTTGGGGTTGGGCGTGGGAATGTCCGTAAGTGGTGACGAATCTCTTTCCGGTTGCTTTGAAGTGGATACTTTGCTGTGACAGCATTGAGGCTTCCAAGGGAAACTCGGTCAGGAGTGTTGGTGAGCTGAAGATGTCTTATTGTGTGGTACGCGGGCGTACTTGATTGTTGTGGATGAGCGCGACATAAAAATACACGTGACAGTATATGACTAGCCTCCCACCGCCTAGCGATGCAATGGGACACTGCTTGCTCTTCCAGCAACTGATCATGTCCAATGCAAGAACTGCCTTCTTCTTCCATTCTTTACCAGAATCTAAGAGGAACAGTGTTCCTGATAGATATCCCGGTTTCCATTACACTTGCACAGGAGCTTTCTCCTTTACAGCAGTCACAAGAGTCAGCCCATACACAGGTCTCGTCCTGTCTAGGTTCCGTTGCGGGCAATCAACCAGGTACTGGGTCTGCAAACCAGAATTATGCAGGATATAGATATAAGAATGGAAAGAAGGGAAGGAAGTATTTGTTGTCTTCACGCCCACTTGAGATTCCCATCCCGGCATCCTCAGAACCAAAGAGTACCAGCGCAAGGGAGCGGGTTTTGAGCAAGATTTCTCTCCCTGAGAGAAGGTACCGTTGCATTATTGAAGAGCTTGTCAAGACATGTCTGAGAGAGATCTCAGAAGAGCAGTGGAGAAATGCGCAGTGTCTTCCCAGACGAGTCGCTGATCATGCGGAACTCTCTCCCTTGTCTTACCGAAAGCGGGGACGAGAGAGTCGAAGAGAGAAGGGTGACGCTATAGCTACTTACGCTCCTGTTGTTGGATCGTTGCGTTATACACTTGAGCCACCTGTGATCCTGTCACCGACTTCTCAGAATGTATTTGGAAGCGTGTCGGAACTTCGTAATGCGGTCGTGATGAATCCATCGCAATTGGAAACGACGTTGGCTGTTCTCCATTGTGGTTTGGAGCAGTCGTCCTCTTACAGTGGAGATATTGGGAGACGGGGCGCTGAGAATCAGAGAGACGCGCGACCTGATGAAAGCGGACATTGCACGATCAATGTACCGCCGAAATCGAATTTCCTACTATGCACTCTTCCTCTCGGTCGATGGCCACAAGACAGCAAACTATCTTTCACAGGTCCTATCCCCGGTCTACCCCGGCATGAGCGGTTCAATCTCATCCTCCTCGATCCGCCCTGGTCTAATCGCTCTGCGCGTCGGAGTCATCATTATCAAACCCATCCATATGCTGATACGGATGCCCTCTCCCAATACTTACGGGATATTTTTCACATTCATCTCCAGGACCCAGGAAATACTGCTGACGATGTCGGCGCCATAGAGACTGAGACACAGAAGAGTCGGCAATCTATAGGGGCGATCTGGGTGACTAACTCTGAAAAGGCGCGAATGGCAGCTTACGAAGCCCTTCGTGGTGCGGGACTGACCGTCTGCGAGGAATGGATATGGGTCAAAACGACTACAAATGGGGAGCCAGTCACACCTCTGAACGGGCTTTGGAGAAAGCCTTACGAGATACTCATTATTGGCAGCAGGACCGACCGTTGTTCCGGCAAGCGACACCCGTCTACTTCCACTGAATCTGGTGCTGCTGCTGGTAATGATGATCCAAGAACAGGTGACATCACTAGAAGAGTCATTGCAGCTGTCCCAGATATCCACTCCCGCAAGCCGCATTTGCGGGAGATTTTTGAAAAGGTTTTCTTCATGTCCGACTCACATCCTGATGGTAGATGTGCCACTTCTAAACCACCGACGTACTCTGCCTTGGAAGTATTTGCGCGCAATCTCACTGCCGGTTGGTGGGCATGTGGTGACGAGGTTCTGAAGTTTAATTCTATGGAGTGGTGGGTTGATTGAACTGGAACCAATGCTGTCTCATGGTTCCGTCGGGATTACGTTTGGGACAGCGAAGATTTCAGACCTCCCATAACCGTTGGCATCTGTGTGCAAGCCCTTAGTTGCCCCCTGGAGATTGGATACGAAGTTCCTAGCCCAAAGACTGAACGAGTTTTACTGCTTCCCCTGATCCCATATTTGCGAGACAGCCTTGGAAGACATGTATGTATGTTGCTTTTAGAAACAGTACGGTCCTGCTTGGACAACCCCAGATCAAACACACGATACTACCATAGATGGCCGACCATAGTATGCAGAGAGAGCAACCGCCCATTCCAGCAGCTACCTTATTCCAGACAGGTCCAACGCCAGGGGAAAGGAAACAACGAGGACAACCAAACGAGAAAAGTTCAATCAAAAGCAGGACCCAAACTGATAAGGCTAAACCTCAGATCCCCGCCAGATTGACTCCCAGCAATCTCATTCTCAACCTTCAAAAACCTCCTGACACCCCAATCTAGCGCCTTCTCACTCAACATGTCCTCTTCGGCGCTCAACTGCCCTCTTTCGATGGGCCCTTTCCTCCGGCCATCCAACTCCCACAATCGCCCATCATCCCCCTTGACGAAGGCCACAAAATGTAAATCCACGTTATCCTCCGCCTGCGGCGCCGTGGTGTCCCCCAACTTCGCCGCGTCTGCATGCGCACTCTCCAGTGCCTTACTTTCGTACAGTAAGTCTGCTCGTTTCAGAGGAGGTAACGGTTCCGCGTCCCGCAGGAGATTCTCCAGGTCCGATCCCGGAAGGACGTTGTTTCGCGGAACACCGTTCGAGACGGCGTGTAGGAGACCGATCAAGCCGCATGCGTTCCGGATAGTTTGTTTGAACCACGTTATCGGCTCGCCGGGGCCGTGGCCCGTGTACTCGGATAACTTGCTGTCTTCTGCTTTCCGCGCTGCCTCGTAGGTAGCGGAGACGGGGAAGACGAGGAGCAGGGCATGCGAGGGGCGGGGGACGAAGCCCAGAAGGTCCGGGTCATCGATGGAGTAGACGTCCGTAAAGCTAAAGGAAGGGGAGAGGCCCAGCTGATGGACCAAATGGGACATTACTTCGGGGTTGTTTTCTGGATTGTGGGTGAGCTTTGCTTTCCCATTTTCGTTGTTCTTTCGGTTTCTTACCGAGCGGCACGAAGGCCTTGTTCGTCTTAGGAGCATCGGCGTCTGTCATGGTTCTTCAAAAACCAAGGGATAAACAGATATGTGAGGTGAAATAAGTATCTAGCAACGACGACTATCAAATATGGTACTTGTGAAGAAGGAATTAGATAGGGGATGTCGGAGGGTGTAGATAAACAGCTGCCTATGACGTTGGAGTTGGAGTTACTCGCAGGTGGAAGTTGCGGGGTGCAACAAATTCCAAAATTCACAATCCCCTTATCGATAAGACCAACGAACAATATTCACTCCAGGCTCAATTCTATGGCTGTTCTATCCTTCTAACGGTACTACTGCTATAGCTAGTGGCAGATCATACTTATACTGGTTTCCTTCCCTCCTTCACTGGTGCGAAAATAGTAGTCCATAACTCACTCGCTTCGCCGAGGAAGTAGGTCAAACTGACATCGGCCATGCTGGCGTTTTCGTCTCCAGGAAGCATCTCCAGCTGGGAAATAATATTCTCCAATCCGAAAGCTTTCCCTGTTGCCTGAGTTAAGCCTGCCTCTAGCATGACATTGACGATATGGATGTGGAAGTGGTAATAAGTGGGTTGATCTGAAGCTTTATCAGTGCTTGCGATATTATAGAAGGCCAGCCCATGGAAATTGCACCCACAATGCACGTAGAGTTTGAGTTGATCCTGTTCCAGCTCGGAATACATATCCACCGTCGCCTCTAGTAGTCGCTGCCTCAAATACTTTAACCATGGAATATGCCTTTTGCTCAAGTCTCGCAGGCTCCAGATATCCCTCCGCTCCACAAGCGCCAGTAAGTGAAGGGACGAGATAGTCTTCCGATCCCAGTTCAGATCCGGCAACATTAGGAACCCGTCTTCCGATCCATGACCAGGGTCTTTGAGTATCACGTCCTCCTGTTCTGTACGCCCTTCGAGGATATTAAACACCCAATTCAGTCGTCCCTCTTCTCGCTTAGCCTGCATGTGTGGCCTGACATATTCGCGGTAGATTTCAGGTGTCTCGGTTACCATGCGCACTTTCTGGGCAGAGTATTTTTTGATATGCTGTTCGCTGCAGGGCCAGATGATGTTGATCTTCAGGTCGGACGCTTGGCCGTCTGTCCCCGCAGCGGAAGACGCGAGATACCAGCGATAGATATCATTATCGCCTAGATTCCTGACCCGACTGATCGAGGCGTGGAATGCCCTGAGGACTTGGAGTGATTCCGTTGCAAAGGCCGCTCGCTCTGCGATAAGGATGCCTTGCTTCCCTTCAATGGAACCTAGAAGAGCAATTCGACGGCCATTCTGGTCTGTATAGCTATCGTCAGTGCCGCAAGTCACGCAGCGGAGAAGATCCGTAATTCGCAATATTTATTGCATAGTATTGCTGTCGTTGATCTTGCGGGTGTGAGCCGAACCTTGGTTCAGGAGTCTCCCAACCTCGAATTTCGAGACCAGTGCCTCCGCAGAAGCCTCCTTGCCATTGTCTACGTTCTGCATTTTTCTCAAGCAACCGATACCTGGAGATGCATCTTGGGAATGGAGTTGGACGACACCGCTCTTCCAATGGCGGATATGCATCGGCAGAATTCCGGGCGGTGAGCTTGTTTAAAAGAGAAATTTGGTCGAGATGACGGTCTGAAATTTGTCAAATTCTACATGTGTCGGGAATTCTTACTCTAAAGAACAGATCTAGGTGCGCCTGTAACCTGCCGAAATCACAATGCAGAACATTACTCTCTGGTCCCCAATTCCTAGCGGAATGACCGAGAGCTTGGCGGGACTCATTGATGAGTTGGAAGATGCGTAGCTCTGGTCAGTGATAACCCCGAAAAAGGCTCTCTTCTAGTTCCTTATAGATCCGGTAAACGAGGGCTGTATCTGGTCCATTGGATCGCATGGCCGGGTGGCATCGCGCATAAGCCTCTTCAAAGACACTGCCCAGGCTTCAAGTCACCTCCCTCGTGGGGCCACATGGGACTTCAATTGGAAGTTCCCAGCTCTTGGTTCGAATCACAGCCCGGATCAGTGAGTGTTGCCAGGTTCGACAGACGGGCATGAATGTCGCTGAAGCATTCATGGCGAAGGTTTGCTTTCGCTACCGCTCGAAGGAGTCGTATGTATCTGTTTCACGAAACGGTCGAGTCAATATGAGGGTCCCCAGTATCAGGAGGAGTAACAAGTACATATAACCTACGGCTTCGGCAAGTTTCAACCATTCTTCCACCCCCTTTACAAAGTGGTCGTCGGCTGCCGGGACAGCCTCATGATCCCATACCACGATGGCATCAAATGTAGCGTGTTTCTCCAGGATCCTGACAGGATCCTCTGGTTTGGCATCGAAATCATCATCCTCTAGAGTAGAAACGTTCCTGGGATCTTGACTCAATGGCAAGACATTTTCTGTTGGCGTTGCAACGATGCCTAGAAAAGAGTCGAGCAGTTAGTCATTCCAGAATTCTATCACCGTTGAGCCATGTCAATAAGTCTTATTCAGTACCTTCGTATCCCTCGGGGAGCATGACACGCCGGCCACGCAGCTTGCGACCACGGAAGTATGCAGTCTGTGTGCTGTCTGAACGGAGACAAGGAGTTAGCCAGGAGATCTCTAACGTTGGCTATTCAAAGCTGCTGCCATCGCGAAAATAAAAGTTGCAACGTCACCTTTTTCATCGACTGGGGTCCAATATCGGTCGACAGACGCAACGGGACCGTCGTGTTGTATCCGACATGGAAGGATGTTTGGGATGCAGCAATTCGTCGAAGTTTCTTTACCGGAAGAGGAGAATGGCGTCGAAGGAGATCGAATGGCGAACATGACTAACTGCCTATTCCAGTCTGTTCCGTAAGGGGGCAATACGATGTGGGACGAAGGCGAACAGTCGGTAGTGCTAGAATGTGCTCTTGTTTAAACTTCAATGAAGTGAGACTGGATAAAGCGCGCGAAAACGCGACGCGGAAATGGTCTCGACCGGCCAATCATAGCGTGCGCGTTTCATGCACTTTCACGACCCAGTCGAGCCGGACACTCTATCTCTTTTCTCGCATCCTGCCATCTCTATGCCAATGAGTATCGACAAAATGCTACATCCTTGCAATTGATGGAGAGTCTGGGTGTTTGGATGCTTACGGCAACCTCACTCCTTCGCCCGAATTGTCTATGTAAGCTTGATTGATTTATTGCCACTAAACTTCGTTCATGTCAGCTTGCCCTAAAGTGTAGCATCTACAAACAATCTCTTCCCAGACTGGGATAAAGTCCCAGCTTAGAACTTAAACTCTAATGGAGTGGCCCAAATCCAGACAGATGCGCGCCATCCGGAGCTCTCACACCTCACCTTCTTCTCACCTACCCCAATAGACCAAGACAGTGTGGGTCACGAAATTTTGAGCATCAATGTCCAATGGGGCTCGAACAACATCGGACCTTCTGCCGAAACAGTTGAATACTCAGGGCTTTTGTGCTAATGCTAAATGAGTCGCTCAGTGAGCCTCACAGGCAATGCATTGGTCTGCCCACAGACGCGAGAAGAGCTGTTTCTAGCCGGTGATCTATGCTGGATTGAAAGGACTCGCAGTCATTATTTTCCAAAGCGATTGGACTAGTAATATCAGACGTGGAACGGTTAATGCTAGTCTATCGGGGGAGACATATATGCTCTCGAGGACACGTTTCCTATGGACGAATGGACGACTGCTCGCTTGTTCATCAGAGGGAGACAGACGTTCCTGGACGTTGACGAGACCAGTCCCATGGAGTTCCAAGCTATCTTGGGCTGGAATGGTAGCGCTTTTGTTTGGGCGCCGATTGCAGTCGATGCGCCACTTGCGGCGATAGGTGGTGGTGGATTCGAAGGCTACATCAGACTACGAAGCTGGTTAATGATAACCCATGAATGGCTTCCGAAGCTATACAGACCCTTCCCTTCCCTATGGAATGAGTCCGGTCTATGGGCCCGCCGAGTTATCAATGCATTGCCCCAGCACAGAGGTTAATGATCCGTTTCCTTCGCTTAGTGTGATCAGGTAAAATTCGAGCTGCATATAACAGTTCCTAGAACAAAGTTGCACTGTTGAATGCAACGCTGAGATTCAGCAACAAGCGGGATATGTAGCTTTGGGTAAGAGCAGAAAGCAACACTAAATGAATAGTCTTAGAACTGGATCCTGATCTGAGCATTGTGGAAGAGTAGAAAAATAATAGCCAGAATACACCGTAACATGCAATATATCTATGTCTGCAAGTATATGACCGCTACCGATACAGAAAACGTCAAAAGGCAAACCTTCCATGCAAAAGGGGTATAAATTCCAACCTCTGATAACCACTGTATCATCTTTTACGAGATTTCTTTTTCTTTTTCTTTTTCTTGCCCTGATTATCCCCCTTCTCTTTATCTTCTGCAGCCACGCGTACTGGCCATTTCTTCGCGTGCTCGCGTTCGAAAACCGCCTTGTCCCGCCTATACAAGAGCATTGTAGCCCTAGCATCCTCCACACTGGAGTGCGCGCCCTCCTGGATCTTCAATCCGAGGTATTCCTCAGCCAGCATCTTCAACCGAGGAGATCCACCGCCGGCGAGTTTCCGGTACGGAGGGTGTTTGCTTGTATCTCTGATGTCTCGCTTGGGATGACCGAGCAGAAGGGCATCCAAATCATTCCTGACCGCATGTCCCACGAGGATTCGTCCATTCATAATATCCGCGACATCCTTCTGAACGTGTTCAAGCAATCGTGCCTCCACCATATGTTTTGGAGTAATGCCGCTCACATGTGTTCGCCAGTCGGTGACCATTTCCTTGGGTCTTACAAATGAGTCGTATACCTGGTCGCCATTGAAGTTGACGATACTGACGCGCGCAAGAGCAGAAGCGTTATTGGGATCGGGGCCAACGCCAACCATTTCGCAATCGATGGCAATGTATTTACCTAGTTCAGCGCTGCATGGGCATTAGAAAAATATTTCTAGGATGAGGGAGAAACACAGGAAAATGGGAGACGACTAACGTAGTAGAGCGGCCTTCGTTTGGCTTGCCAACCTGTGGTTGAGGTTTTTCTCGAATAGATATTGTAGAAGTCTTCCTTGAGATAGACTTGCTAGCTTCATCCCGGGCGTCTTCTTTCGCGGAACCGTTTTCGCGCACTTCAGACATTCTCCTCTTCTTAATTGCCGATTTGTGTTGCTTTGATACCTCGTGTAAGATCTCTGCTCTTCGTCTCTTCACACCATGCTGGCCAACATGGGTTTCACTGCCCGACGCCTTGCGCTTGACGGGGCCCGAAGCGGAGACGCTGTCCTTTTTTAGCGTCTCTTGGAGCCTTTTCCAATTGCTGGAAAGATTTGTTAAGTCCATTACAAAGTGGTCATAATGTCATCATGGGTGTTTTGGGCTGTAAGGAAAGAGACGAGAAGGGGAGTGGGAGTGACTTCTCGACTACTTTTTTTTTGCACGGAGGAATCGAGATCAAAGTTTCCGCGGGCCTTATGCGGGTCGGACCCACTATGTAACAACGCTGCAGATACAATACTAGTAACACTGTGCTTTAAGAGCCCTGAACATGCTACACACTCAGGTTCAAATCGCGATTAATATGCAGTCTGTGCTGAGAACTCTCTTACGTATATTGTGCATGTGCTCTATTGCTGTAAGTCCACGAGATTATATACAAAATCATCACTCGACAGGAAACAAGACGAGATATCTCAGGGCCAGATCATGCACCAGGAACCTTGAAGTCTTTGTAAGCCCACTTTTCTGTATACTCCTTCTTAGCCTTGCGAGCCTGTGTGACAGGCTTGCGAGATTCTAATTTGCCCTGAACAATCAACGTTCTGAACCGGTCGTCGAGCAGGTTGCCCTCTGGCTTGAGCAATCGAAGTGACTCTTGGAGTTCATCTGGAAGAACCACTTCCAATGGTTTCTCAGGAGCCCTGTCCACGAATTAGTCAATTTCGTCTGATATGAATGCAGTAGGTAAACTCACGGCGTCTTTCCAAGGGGCCTCCTTCGGAGCACTCTGTCGTCTCCCTCGTCAGAAAAATCGCTTTCTGGCTGCTGGGCACGCTCCAATTCTTGTTGCTTTACTCGTTGAGCAATGGCCTTGACTTGCTCCGCTTGTTGCTCTTTCTTCTTCATTTGAGCCTCCCATTTTGCTTTCCTCTCGGCTTCTTTCCGCTTCTTCGCTTTATTCCTTTGAGCTTTCGTCTTCCTTTCTGGTCTCTTCTTGTTCAGCCACTCTGGTCTCTCATGTTCACTCTCAAATCCTTCCCAAGCACTCTCGTCATCAGATTCTACCATTCCATTATCGTCCTTAGCTTCAGCGATTAAGCGCTTTCTTTCTTGCTCCTTCTGCTCTTCTTCCAATCGTCGTTTCTCGGCTTCGACTGCTTTCAGGCCCTCTTCATTCAAAAGTTTATCCCAGTCTTCGAAGGATGGATTGTAGCTTGTGCCAGCATCCGGCATCCGAACAGATGGGACAGGCTTCCCATTCGCAGCCAGAGACACGGGAGCTTTCTTCAATGTCGGTGGAGCAACCTTCTCCTTTGGCTTTTCTAAGAAATCAAATTGAGGATCATCGACAGGCGCTGTATCTCCCACTTCCGCCCAAGGGTCATAAAGGTCGTTTCCTTCTCCTTTATTGACTGGCTTACCATCCTGCGCAACTTGCTTTAGGCGCAGCCACTCCTTGCGACTGACCCAGTCGCTCTTCTGTCTCTTGGGCCTTGATTCAACTACTCCATCTGTGACCTTCGAATTTACACGCTTGCGGGTATCTACCGCTGGGATGGCGGATCGCTGTGCTAAGATTTCATCGGACTTCAGAGGCTTGTGCTTCTTATTATAGGCTTTCTGAATCTCTTCTGATCCTGTCGTGTCGATGATGAACAGCTCGTCGGACGGTTTCTCTGATAATAGGCCACTGACATTCAGAACGTACGTTAGGCGCAAAAATTCAGAACGATTGAAAGAGGACGTAAATATCCATACCCTTTGATTTCCTCATCCTTTAGTTGACGAAGTCCTTCTTGGACTTCGGTGACGTCGACATTTTTTCGCCATGCCTTCTTGCCTTTACGGGAAGGCTGCTTGTATTGTCGAGGAGCAGTAACTGATGTCGACATTTCGAGAATCTCTCGTGCAATGCCCCAATGCCCTATATCTGAAGGTGGAACTTTTCTCTGTTTCGCGCCGATAACAATTTTTATCAAGGATACGGAGCCCGAAAGAGACTAGCGCGGATGGTGCGGCTATCGCGCTAAACTATATCGCGCCTACGGCAGGAAATCTAACACTTCTCCAGTTCCATCGTTCCTCCATCGAGTCCGTGGTCTATTCAGGATTTCTTAGGCAAAGAGTCTCACCAATACGTAATTCCAGGTCAGCCGGGGCGTCAATATTGGGCATCTTGACTTGGTTTCCCCTCTCGAAGCCGCTCTTGCGTTGATCGCAGTCACGCGTCATGCCTGTCGTCAAGGGAGGCGTTTGGTAAGTGCTGCTGTGAAATGCGACCCCATCCAAAGTATTGCTAACCATGGTTTGAACAGGACTAATATCGAAGATGAGGTACTTCGTGCGGCGGTGAGTAAATACCTTCGAACATTACGGAGTCCGTCACTGCTGCTGTTGTAATAGGTACTGACTAGCAGTGTTCTATTTAGGTCTCTAAATATGGCCTCAATCAGTGGGCGCGCGTATCGTCGCTCCTCGCGAGGAAGACCGCGAAGCAATGTAAAGCGCGTTGGATAGAGTGGCTGGACCCTGGCATCCGCAAAGTCGAATGGTCAAGAGAGGAAGATGAAAAGTTGTTGCACCTTGCCAAACTGATGCCAACCCAGTGGCGTACGATAGCCCCTATTGTTGGACGGACTGCAACACAGTGCTTGGAACGATATCAGAAATTGCTTGATGAAGCGGAGGCTCGGGAAAATGATGAGCTCGGACTTGGAGGTCCTGGGGGCGAGACAGCTGCTCCGAAGGCAGACGCTGTTAGGAGATTACGGTAAGGAGGCAGTACCAAAGGATTTTTCCTTGTTACTTTGGATGGTTTTCACTAACTCGATTTAGGCCCGGAGAACTAGACCCCGATCCTGAGTCGAAGCCAGCTCGCCCCGATACAATCGATCTCGACGAGGATGAAAAGGAGATGCTTAGTGAAGCGCGTGCTCGCCTTGCCAATACTCAAGGAAAGAAGGCCAAGCGCAAAGCTAGGGAACGACAACTAGAAGAATCCCGACGTCTGGCAGTGCTGCAGAAACGCCGTGAACTGAAGAACGCCGGAATCAACATCAAAGTCACCACTCACAAGAAGGGTGAGATGGATTACAACGCAGACATCCCGTTCGAGAAGCCAGCTGCCCCCGGGTTCTATGACACAGCAGACGAACTGGCAAGAAATGAGAGGCAGAGGGAGATGTTCGACCCCCGAAAGCAACAGCTCGCGAATAAACGCAAGGGAGATCAAGACGAAGACGCTGAACGAAAGAAGAGAAAAAATGACAAAGGCAGTTCTGCATTTTCCGCCGCTGCCAGGGCTGGTCAAATGCAGAAAATTCGTGAAGCAGAGCAACTAAGTAAAAGGCGACCTCTGGTCTTGCCAAGCCCTCAGGTTAGTGAGAGCGAAATGGAGGACATAATCAAAATGGGTATGGCAGGTGATAAGGCCGGGAAAACCATCGGGGATGAGGAAACTACTCGAGGTTTAATCGGAAACTACTCTAATATGATGGGTGCAACCCCCATTAGAACGCCACGAGCTCCTCCCGAGGAGGATCATATCGCCAACGAAATTCGAAATATCAGAGCATTGACGGAGGCTCAATCATCGTTACTGGGAGATGAAAACAATCCGCTCCATGAAGGGTTGTCTTCGACCGGGTTCGACGGTATCACTCCCCGTCGGCAGCCGATTGTCACTCCCAATCCCATGGCCACTCCTTTCCGGCAAGCTAATGGGGTTGGTGCTACGCCCATGCGAGGGGGGATCGGCCCAGGGGCTACGCCTTTGCGTACCCCTAGAGATCACTTTGCGTTGAATCGAGAAATGGAAGGTGGGCAGCTCGTCAGCAGCACTCCAAGAGATATTAAGCTGCATGAGAACTTGACACGCCAACAGATCCGTAACAGGCTGTCGTCACTACCAAAGCCCAAGGAAACTGAATGGGAACTGGAAGAGCTGCCTTCGGAAACGTCAGAACCGACTATATCAGCGGAGGCCTTGGAAGAGGATTCGGCTGAGCGTGACAGGAGGGAAAGAGAGGCTCGTGAGAAGGCTGCCCAGGCTGAATTGAAACGCCAAACGCAAGTTTACCAACGGTCTCTGCCTCGGCCGAGCGTCCTCGATATTGATTCTCTCTTCCAGCGAGCCTCGCAGGTCACTGATCCAGTCCTTTCCTCAATTGCCAAAGAAACAGCCCTGCTCATTGCCCATGACGCGCGAAAATTCCCTGTGGCCGGGACTCGGGTTGAGGGAAAGGCACCCAAATTGGATAGATTGGATGATGAACTTCTCGCATCGGCCCGTGCAGCCATCGCTGCTGAGGTGGCTTCGTCTGAACCACAAAAACGGGAGTGGCAGGAGAGCTTCGAGAACTTCTGGTCCTCGACATATATCAATTCTCTCCCGGGTTTGGCAACCTATGTCGACGAGGAGGAAGACTGGCCTAAGCAGGAGCAGCGCATGATGTCTATCTTCGATAATGTGCAGGCTGCATTGGTGGCTGCCGCAGAAAAGGGGAATAAACTGGAGAAAAAGCTCGCTCTGCACTACGGTGGGTATCAGAATCGCGCCAAGACACTGCGGTCTAAGATTATCGAAGCTAGTTCGGCTCTTGAGCAGGCCGAAAATGAATTGGAGGGCTTTCATGCCCTTCGAGTCTCTGAAGAGTCAGCCATGGTAGGGAGACTCGAGAAGCTGCGAGAAGATGTGACATTTATTACAAGGAGGGAGCGAGAGGCACAGGAACTCTACAGGAGCCGACGGGAAGAACTGGATGAACTTGTCGCAGGAGCGAGCGTGTCGGCGAACGGATGGCATTGAAGGGACATGCAGACTGCGAACCAGAATCACCTCGTCACTTCATTTCACGCAGACGTCTTCAGCTTGAGACTGCTTAATGTTCTGTATTATAGTAGATAGGATGGTGCTTGTAATGGTGAATCGGGAATAGCTAAGATTTCCAGAGCAAGATGAAGCATCAAAAGAGGAAGAAAAAGAAAAAAAAAAGAAAATAAGATAAAATCGAAGCATGATTTTCAATTATTGATTCATTGAATGTGAGATGTCCAACAATTGTCGTATAGAACTTAGAGGTAGGTAGGTACCTTGTCGTCTGTTCGCAGTGATTATTGCTTCTAAGCAGGTGAGGCCTATCAAGAAACGCTGGCTGGCGGCAACGAGCAAAATCCAACAACCGCCAACCATAATCCTGGTGGCTGAATCTCCCTTCTCTCCACGATCCTACCTTGGATATTCCATCTTATATCCCAACAACAGCATCGCTTTTCATCAAGAAAACTGTTTCAAATCGTATAATATTAGCCTCTGGATACCATGGGCGTCAGGGATTCCCACGGGGAGGCCGCAGGCACCCCTGATCCTGTTGAGAAGGGGTTCGCCACCCTCAACACACTCAAGTGAGTTGCTAGAAATTCCTGAGACTCTATCAGTGAAGTCTTTACCCTAGGTTTTATCGGTCGCATATGCTTATCTATATGTTAGGATCGGTGTGAAGGCCATGGTTGAGAAGGTTGGTATCTCTCTTCCACTTCCTTGCCTTCTGAACACTCGACTTTTATATCACGTGATATTTTAGTGATGCCTGAATTGACTGTGGTCGCAACTAGGACGGAGAATTTCGAAAGGCAGAGCTCCTGTCATTTAAGCAACGGAAAGATGGACCCTATTTTTAGTACGTCCTGCTGTGGAACTCCGTCCTCCTCATCTGCTCAGTGCTAACGGTTGGGCTGCAGTGTTCACTATGTGGACTTCAACAAGCGTCTTGACGGTTGGTATATGTTTTAGCCCAGCTCTCTACGGATTCTAACAAGCATTTTCCAGAATGGATCCCCGCTTCTAGGATTGATTTGTCGCAAGAGGTGGAGTGGCCTTTGCCGGAGAAGCCTGAGAAGAAGAAGACTGGTGCAGGCAATAAAGCAGGCCATAAGGTACCTAGCAAAAATACCCAGAAACGTGCAAAAGCTGGCAGTCGCGACGTTTCGGCAACTCCAGACCTCCTGACAGGCAAGAATGTCAACGTCGGTAAAGCTCAGCGTCCCTCCAAGGCTGGCGGGAAGGAGAATCGCTCCGTTGAAGACGCGGCAGAGATCCCTGAAAATGTCACTCCCAAGCCAGATCCGGAAGATGTCGAGATGGTCGATGTGATAGAATCACACGCCATTAAACAAGAAGAGGAGAAGGCACAGGCGCATATTTCTCGTGAAGAGGAGATCGAAAGGCTGCGTACCAGCGGGAGCATGACCCAAAATCCGACAGAAATCCATCGCGTCCGTAACTTGAACCGCCTGCAGATGGGAAAGTATGAAATTGAGCCGTGGTACTTCTCTCCGTACCCTGCATGTTTCACGGATGTGGACATGGTCTATATCGACGAGTTCTGCCTCAGCTACTTCGATAACAAGAGAGCTTTTGAACGGCACCGTTGCAAATGTACCCTTCTCCACCCCCCTGGGAATGAGATCTACAGGGACGATTACATTTCCTTCTTTGAGGTTGACGGTCGGCGCCAGAGGACTTGGTGTCGAAATCTCTGTCTACTGAGCAAGCTCTTCCTAGACCACAAGACCCTTTACTACGATGTTGACCCTTTCCTATTCTACTGCATGTGCACAAGAGATGAGTCTGGCTGCCACTTGGTTGGATATTTCTCGAAGGAGAAAGATTCAGCGGAAGGCTACAACCTTGCCTGTATCCTGACGCTACCGCAATATCAGCGTCGCGGATTCGGAAGACTGCTTATCTCATTCAGCTACGAACTCAGTAAGAGGGAAGGAAAGTTAGGTTCGCCAGAGAAACCTCTTAGCGACCTTGGTTTGCTTGGTTATCGGCAATACTGGCGAGAGACCCTCGTGGAAATACTAATGGAACCGGGGCGGGAATCCATTAGCGAAAATGAGCTCGCTCTCGTGACATCCATGACAGAGAAAGATGTCCATGAGACGTTAGTTGTTTTGAACATGCTGAGATATCATGTAATGCCCTCCTTTTCTCTTTTTCCCCCTCTCCTCAGGAGCTAACTTTTGCGCAGAAAGGCAATTGGGTCATTGTCCTTACCGATCAAGTTATTGATGAACGCAAAAAGCGCATCGAGAAGGAAAAGATAAAAGGCATCCACAAGATCGACTCTGCTCGTCTCCAGTGGAAGCCACCTGTCTTCACTGCGTCGAGCCGCACGTGGAATTGGTGAGACGTTCGTTTTTGTATTCATTGCTGCACAAGTTTTGCGAGGCGTCTCGTGTTCTAGGTCATGTTTTGCGCAGGAGTCGGTAATGGTCTAGGATTCTTTCCCTTTTTGGCTCATGATATGCGGCGGCGGAGTTGCAGGTGGTCTGGCTTGTCTTCCTTCTTTGTATTATGACTAAAGCCCTGTTCTTCGGGTTGACGTCTCGCGGCATGAATTCATGTGTTACGATCCATTTAGGCCTTGTACTTTTGAATGCGTATCTCTACACTATTCTTTTTCATTAACTCCCGTCGTCGAGGACATTGGGGTAAGTGCTATTTTTTCGGCAAAGAAGTAAGAGATATTGCGTGTATTTTGATAGAAACCGCAGACGTGCGACACACATAATCAGAGGCAGACAATGTCTCCCGGTAGCCTGCTATGTGCTGTTTCGTATAGAGCTTATTTTCATAGCTCGAGTTCGGCTCCCCGATTTCTCCATAAGTCGCTTCTCAACAATGGAAAGGTGCGCATACTCGGTCAGAAAGTAAGAGCTAAGCTTGCTGAGTTCCACAGCAGTCTATTCAAAGGTCCTGAGATCCCTATCACTTAAGGTAAATGAAGCAGACAGGGAGAGAGTAAGACACAAAGAGAAAAGAGAAGGAGTTAAAGAGATAGAGACGCTGAAAATGCTGGTTAAAAAAAAGAGAAAAAGGTAACAATTAGCCTGTTACTGGGACTAGCACTCGCCACATATGTGGAAAATTAGAAGAGAAGTGGCACAAAATTAGTTGCGCTCCCAGACAATTGTAACAAACGACTCAAGTGCTACAACTCAAGTGCTACATTGTGGAGGACGAGACTCAAAATAGCAATGTGAGGGAGGCCCATAATTGACACGACTCTCAGGAAGGGGGGAAAGAGTGAAGCTGTTGCTTCGAGACCAGCACTGATACAACAGAAACTGCTAAGAGTAGACAGGAAATAATAAAAGAAGACGGAGGGCCCGAGAGCATGAAGAGCGGCCCTGCCTATTGACAACTCCAATCACTGCTCAGTTGTTGACTGGAAGTTACTAGCCACAAATTTGGGATTGAATCATAACCTAAGAAATGCGTCGTATTCCAAGGTCTAGACAAAGATTTGCCTGAATTCAGTTAAGCCCGCTAGCTGTGCGCGGCCCCAAGGACGGCCCATTTCGCGATTGATGACGCGGAGAGGACGCCCTTGCGTTGGGATGTTGCGAAGGGGCCGGTTTCTTGGAGTTGAAGTTGCCAGACCCTTCGCGAGTTCTCATGTTCTTCCGACCTTTAAAGTTTGACCCCCGTTGTCTGGGTCCGTTATTCGTACCCCTTTTGGGTAGAATAGTTGTCTTCGTAACCAGGGACCCTGGGAGGCGAATCGATACCCGGATATTACCAGAGTGATCTTTGTCATAAGGTCCAAAGAAGTAGGGTTCGACACTGTGGACTTGCATTGGTTTTAGATTCTTGGACCGCAATCGAGCCTGGGTTGGAGGAAGAGCAGCAACCCAAGCTGCTGGAGGGGCCATATGAGGCACACGGACAACAGGCAGAGAACCAGCTTCACGGTCTTCGAACAGATCCTCTTCCTCCTCAAACTGTTGGGAAGAAGCCTCTCCCTCCGCAACCCGAGTATCAATGTCAAGGTTCTGAGGGAGGGAGACGGAAACGGCAGCCACTGGCAATTGAACATCAAGAGGTTCCTTAGAAGCTGATGCGACCGCCAACGAGTTCTTCTTTTCAGCAGCGGTCTTCTTGCCAAACAGGCCATTAATCTTCTCTTGCCAAATCGACGCGGCCGAGACATGCTGCGCAGCGGCACGTTGGGGCGGAGGTGCTGCGGCCATCGATGCGAAAGTGGGGGGAGGTGGAGGCGGTGCCATGACTTTCGGCGGAAGTTTGACAACAGGCTTTGGTGCAGGAAGATGGACTAGCGGCTTGTGCGAATCGCCAGTGAAGACAGGGTGGTCTGCTTCTTCCGGAGGAGGTGGAGAAAAGCTTCGATGATAATCGTGCTCATCGTTGGCAGACTTCTTGGAGAGGCCAGCTGTAGGGGGGAAGAATCGCGAACCTCGCACGCTAACGCCGGTAAATGGACGAGGATGGTTATCAGAAAAGGGTAGACCTCCAATAGCGTGATCCAGACCAGGCAATAAATTTGACGGAGGTGCGTTATTCTCAGATGTTCTAGTAATCCCAATAACCTGTCGTTGACCAGATTGATCTCCGGTTCGAACCTGGCGCCAAGTTTCGTTGAAGTTGACTTGCAGTGTGGACGACCCATCCCGGATTGCATTCATCTCCCGTTGCAATTTCTCATTTTCTGCCGTTTCTCTTTTGGTAGCGACGGTATGAAAGTTATTCCAAGCTGCTGTCGACTGAGCACGGCGAGACTCTTGTTGTTGCCACTGGGAGCTCTGCGAGCTTGGAGGTCCAATTGGTGCTGGTCGAGCAATTGGGCTCACATGCTTGACCTCAGGTGATGGTAAAGAAGGTATCGACGGTTGCTCCTGCGGTGGTCTTGAAGTCCCCGGAAAGGGCTGCTGACCAGAGATCCTGTCGCTCGCTACTGTCGGAGGTCCGATTGGTGGCTGATCTAGAGCTAGAGGACCTCGTAGGGGAAGGTCCCGCGATACAAAGCCACCAAGAGCTTGGTCAAATAAACCATTGCCCAGTGTCTTGTCATTGCTCAGCGGCTTCCAGGGGTTTGTAACAGGCGGCGCCACTCCTCCGAGTTTCGCGTTCGGTGTCCATGGCGAGTAACCTGAGACCCCCAGGTTACCTCGCCATTGAGGGCTATTGCTATCTACCTTCCGCTCCGGGTGTCTGTCGTGGGACTGAGCCTGGGGCTCGCTCGACCGTCGAAGTCTGTTCGCCGACGCGTCGGGCATAGATTCACGGGAAGGAGGCGATGTCGGATGCCGAGCATCTGAGACCGACTTTTCTGCATACCTTTCCTTCTCACTTGCTGCCACCAACTTCTTAACACTGTCTGGGTGATGGACCTTCATCATCCCGTACTGTTTCGGCTCCCCAGTAGGCTCGGGAACTGGAGGTTTAGGAGGTTGGGATGTGACTGGTGGTGCCGCAGACGCCCCCTCAGGCTTGGTAGCTTCCTGGGCTTCTTTAGTCTTTGCATTTGGCTTTTCAGGTGGTGGTCCCAGAGCCTCCAGCTTCAGCCTGATCCTCTCGCGCCTCGCAGCTTCTTCTTTCTCTTCCTGCTCTAGTCTCCGCTGTCGCGCCTCCATTCTCTTTTCCTTCATTATGCGTTCCTGCATAGCCACTGGATCTTCTTCCAAGGTCTGTGATGCTGCAGCAGATTCATCAGAAGCAGGGTTCGTATTGTCGGCGTTCGAGGGATTCCGCATCCGCCAGGTGGGACCGGGAACCTTCTGATTAGGAGACGTGCATCGGTAGTAACCGTCCTTTGGGTGTGGGAGATCAGCAGGAGGGATGGACGAGTCAACTGTTCCATTCGCCTGGGAACTCCTGCGGCTGTCAACATACCCTTGCGGGAGATCAGAGCGGCCACTTGAGGTTCGAGGGCCAAGGCTGCCACTTCCCCCGCTAACGTTAGAGAACGTGCGGCGACGTGTCCAATGTGACCCATCTTGCATACTCGACCTGTGGGTTTGAAACGCAGCGGACGGCTCTGCGGGGCCAGCTTGCTCATGATGCACTGGTCTCTGCAAAAGAGAAGGTGTGCGAAACATGTGCTCGTTACGCCAAGTTCCTTTTCGGGTTTCCGAAAAAGGCTCATATCGACCTGATCTTGAATTATAGAGCTCCCGAGGAGCCCCTATATGACCCTCTCTCCACGACCGATTGAAGTCGTCTGCTGCAATCTCCTTCGGAGGTGGTCCGCTAAGATTGTCATTGCCATGAAGTTCTCTAAAGGATGGCTGCGGAGAACGGTGAACTTGGACGGGAGGTATAACAGGCGACATTTTCTCGACAGGCGGCAACGGCGCCCAGGGTGATTTGGAAGGGACAGGGGCTGGACTAGTCGACGCGGGAGATAACCTCTCACTTGCTCCTCTAGCCGAAATATTCGCATTTTTGGCATGCCTGTCTGCACTTGCCCCAAGCCTGAGAACTGTCGGATTTGGGCCGATGGTTGTCGTGGGCCTGTGAGCGACCTTTTTAGCTTCATTGGCAGTTGTCTGTTCCGGTGTGGATGGCACATCCATGGACTCTATCGTAGGCTCGCTCTCCTGAACAGGCTGTGGCTGTGGCGCAGGCTCGTTATGAGTGAGGGTGATCTTCGTTCCATCAGTCCATTCAATTGTCTCCGGAGCCCAGTCGTCTTCATCGTCCTCGATATCCGCCCATTTAGCCTCCGTCCCACCGCCGCCATCTTCCTGGATTCGAGAAGTCATATGGATCCCATACTGCTGCTTCAGCTCTTCATCTGTTAATTGTTTCGGAGGCATTGGTTGTGTTGCTGAATCAAGCTTAACGTCAGCCAGTTCTCGAAAGCACAAAAGATAGCGCAATAGACATACGTCGATTCTTATTCCACACTCGATTCGGGTCGGGACCTGAACCTGGTTTTGTCCCACTGGTTCCCAACTTGGAAAATGAGTCACGGACGCTGCTGGTCGATTTAGCGACTAATCTCGGTCGCGGGTTGTGGGGTGTTGCGCCCATGGTTGTTGTTGAAGACAACGTGGCTGGGCTGGTTAGATTCGCTTTGCATGGGGTTTAGAAAGGGAAATACCTTTTTCGGTAGGTTTTGGTGAGACAGCTGTCCCGGTTGCTTTGGGAACTGAGAATTTAGCAAAGGAAACTGGCTTGAATGTTGCGTGTTTTTTCGTAGAGCCGCCACGAGGATTCTTGCTATCTGCTCGACTAGCGTCGGACTCTGAGCCACCTTGAGATGCTGTATCCTCCCCAACATCTGATATCGACGCCATCCCATTCAGCTCAAGAGCTCTACTTTCAACGGGCCCTGGGCCATGTTTCAAGGTATCCTGCCCTGAGTATCAGCAGCGCCCTTCTGAGTTCACGCATGGCGCCACTCACATTTACTGAACTTCCGGCATCCCTTCCAACTCCATCGCCACTTGCTTCTGTATTCGATTCGATCGTCTCCCCGTAAACTTGGTGGTAGTCTGTATGAGTCTGTGATTGAACTATTTCCGCAGAACTTCTGACCTCCCCCACGTCCCCTTCAGCAGAAATCTTGTCGGTGTTGCTCGCAGGAACGTCGGAAGACGAAGTGTCGCCGCCCGACAGGGTTTTTTCTACCACATCGTGGCTGCTCTGCTCTGCCATAACAATACTCGTGTCTACTAGGTTGAACGATTGCGACATCTGTTAGACTCGCGTTCTGAAAACTGGAATGCGGGACCAGCAGCTAGGATGGTTCATAAACTCATAGTGTGAGACAAAGGAACGACTGAAAATGAAAATACCTATTGCCAGGTATCAAGAATCGCCACTGTTTGAGCTCCTTGAACAGGTTGGTTTAAGGGTGTCTTTCAGCCCGAGATAGCGGCGTGGTAGAAAGAAGCTCCACAAGTCGGCAGTAGGAATCTACCTGGTCGGACAGAAGGTAGAGAAGATATTCACCACTACCCAGAGATAACCCAGTAATGGATTTGGGAAAGGGTTTCGGGTTTATGGGAAGTTGGATGACTGGGAGTTGGAGACAGAGTAGATGGTGAAGAGTCCGGTTGAGAAGTGAGGCGACTGCATTCGGTTAGCGTGGGACAGGTTGAAGCACCACCACGACACAGCCGCAAAACAGCTTTACAGAAAAATAGGGCCCGTCCTATCCTATTTGCTAAGCCCAGAAACTGAGTGTGCGTAAACTAAAGCCACTTTTAGTTATTAAAAAAGAGAGAGAGAGAGAGAAAGGCTGCTAGCTGTGAAATAGCTGATGGCCCAGCTTGTCATGAAAAGGACCTGATTCTGAAATGCTCTTTATGGTCTCAGACGGCGCTCATCGATGTAAACTGGTTTCTACAGGTTAAGATATACCAATCAAACATGTTTGTCAAAATTCATTTTGAGATACAGAGTAATGGAAATATGATGTTCTCTGAGTCCTCTTAATTGCTACATTGGGCAGTACAGTATATACATCATTCCTCCCCGTCGAGGCTTAATGAGGGTGGTTCTTGTGGTGACCTGCATGGGTACAAAAGTATTAAGTCAGCAATGCAGGTAGCGAATAACTTATGTATCAAGCAAGCGAAAACGTACGGAGATGGAAGTAGTATTCCATGCTGTATCCGAGAAGCAGGATACCACCAACCGCGTGGATGAGAGCTATCGAGCAGTGGATCATTAGCAAAATGACACTGCACATTTTTGAAGGGACAATATGAAGTAGACATAATGCTTACGCGTAACGGAGCCGCTCTTGTTGAAGTAGCGAGCCTGGTAACGACCCAAGATACCGGTCGGCTTGGTCTCAGGAGCAGCACCGCGAGGAAGTTTGGCGTAGAAGTTCACGACGCGATCCATACGGGCAGCATCCTGGGCAGCTCCAATTGCCTTTTCCAAATGTCAGTCAAACTAAGAGGGACGAGGTTTCTTCTCCGAAGTACGCAAAGGGCTAACTGGTCGCGGAACGAATACCAGTCTCTCGTAGACATTGGCCGCAAAGCGACAACAATGTGATCCGGGCGATACTCACGTTAGGAGAAGCGATCTGAATCATTATTAGCGCCTCCAGCGACAATGAGGAGTAACCTCTTCCTGTTACTAGTAGCCATCCTTACCTTTGGAGGGATCAAGGTCGAGAGACCTCGGCGGGTGATGTAGCTCATTTTGACCGAAACTAAGCAGTGTTAGAGCCAGACAGGAATAGGGAAGTAAAACACACAGAGAAACTCACTTCTGTTTGACAACAATTGGACCAGGAGGAATCGCAGGTGATGAGCTCAAGGGAGTGGCAGTGAGAAGCGGTTTTCCGGGAATCGGGATGAAGCGGTTCGGCTTCAGTATCCAAAACTACGCTAACCGTATTTGGTACCGCCCCAGCAGGAACTCACCCATTACCTAGATTACTACTTCACCTCCCCGTCACGAACACATACAATCTGCACCGCCGTTGTCGCCTCGCATGAGATTGTCGGCTACCATGTCATTCATAAGGACAGGAGGCTCTGCCTGTTTCAGGGTGAATAGGCTTGCTGCGCCTGTAAATGCGCGCTTTGTCTCCTCTGTTGCCCCCAAGACCAGTCCTGAGGATGCTCCGACTACCCCCCATAAGGGCAGCTCCTTGATCAATAAGGAGACTCCTGCGGAAGCGATGGCAAGGCACCAGCCGGACTATAATGCAACCATCGACCATGGCACTTCGTACGGATCCAGGCTCCCTCAGCCGTCGTCTTCAGCTAACTGCCTTCACCTTTCAGGTCTTTCTCTCCCGTGCCTAGGCGTGTTATGAACGGCAGCGAACCTGATACTTTGGCTGCGGCTGTTATTTCTGGTGCACCCACCGACCTTCAGGCTCGAACCGTTCGGTAGGTTAACGGAATTGGTAACTGGCACAAACGGACTTGCTGACTTCTCTCTTTTGCAGAATCTACCGTCCTGCGAAGCCCGCAACACAGTCTGGAACTTGGCACAGCCACCACTGGCGGATGGATTGGGATATTTTGCAGAAAGGTCACCGATGGGAGAACCCGCTAATGGGTTGGCAGTCGTCCGCCGATGGAATGCAGGGAACTCATTTGAAATTCAAGTCAAAGGAGGATGCCATTGGATTTGCCCAGAGACAGGGATATGAATATTTTGTCCAGGAACCCAATGAGCGCAAGTTTGTTTCAAAGGCCTATGCGAACAACTTCCTTCATTCGCCAAAGAAGTTGAGGCACATCCGGACCAAATAATCAACCGTCCGTTGGCACTTCATGTACATAACCAGAAGCTTGTGTTGAATTGATTGTTGCAATTTCGATCATATTTCGTCAATTTTTTCTTAATTAGTAACTATCGGGCTCGAAGGTAGAACGGCAGGTCAGAAGATGTTGCCCGAGATACTAAAACATCCTAACAGCGATGTTTCAAAATTTGTACGCAGTAGTTCACTCCACTACAGGACATCGATGTCCAAGCAGGTGGACAAAATTTTCAGGTCCGTGTGGACTGCAGAATCAAAGCTGTCAGTGCACTGTGAAGGTGTCCAGTAGAGCTGCGATTATGATTTCTTGAATATGTTTTAGCCTTGACATAGACATCTCACACTGCTCTTGGTCATCGGGCAATATTAACAATTTGCAGGTTGTCTGAGGGGGGTTATTTGTAAATGCCCCATATCAGCATGAATAGAGAGAAGTGATCTTTGCAGAAGTGTAGAGCGCATCGACAGCCTTTGTGCTTGTTTTGCAACGTGGTTTATATGGCGATCTGTAGCATGAAGAAGTGACTGACTAGCCACTCTTCAACGGTGCGACTCCTTTTCTGAAAGTATTCCAATAAACTGTAGATACAATGAGTCTGCATTGGATTTTTTTGGACTAATGGCTAGATACCTAAAGTATTTATTGAAGCAAAGTGAAACGCGAGGCCTGAGGAGAACGTCTACGCGGGAATCTGCTGATACTAGTGGAAGTGTCCGGGGATCCCAGAAGTATCCCGCCACCCCACCGCAAATTTACTACTGTCTGATAAGATCGAAAGAGGAAAACAGTCGGAATATCTGTCCCTCCCACTATTTCCTTCCCCGAACCCAACTGATACATACTGAAGTATTTGCCGGGAAATAAGAAAGAGACGGCAGGCTCTTAGCAGGCGCCATGGCGGAAGGCGACAGCATAGTTATCACACTTCGCAAAGTTCTCACTTCAGAATCAGAGCCACTCGCACGTCGATTTCGCGCCCTTTTCTCTCTAAAACACCTCGCCTGTCAACAGCCCCCTACAGAGAGGACGCTGCCTGCGATTGAGGCTATTGCAGCTGGCTTTACTTCACGTTCAGCCTTACTCAAACATGAGCTTGCATATTGCCTGGGTCAAACCAGAAATTCGGATTCAATACCATATCTGAGGCAGGCGCTACAGGACAGTGCTCAGGATATGATGTGTCGGCATGAAGCTGCAGAGGCCCTCGGGGCTCTTGGGAATGTGGACAGTTTGGATATTCTGCAGGAATTGAGAGACAGTGAAAATGAACACGAGGTGATTCGGGAGACATGTGATATAGCAGTGGACAGGATTCTGTGGGAGAATTCCGAGGAGAAGAAAGGAGAGAAATTGAGGCCTAGGTATTACGTTCGCAATAAATTTGTGGATGCAGTTTCTGTCTTGACTCTTGAAAGATAATCCGATTGCTAATCTTATACATCTATGAAACCAAAGTGACTTCACTTCTATCGACCCTGCTCCGCCGCTTCCCGTGGCCTCCACCGAATTCTCGATTTCAGAACTGGAAAGGACAATGTTGGACACAAAACTGCCTTTGTTTCTGAGATACCGCTCCATGTTCGCCCTCCGCGATCTTGCGTCCCCCCCCGACCTGCCCACAGCGACTCGTGCCGTAGAGGCACTGGCCAAGGGACTTCATGATCCTTCCGCGCTCTTCAGACACGAGATTGCTTTTGTTTTTGGACAGCTGAGCCATCCAGCGTCGATTCCCAGTCTCACGGCTACTCTCAGCAATCAGAGTGAAGTAGGTATGGTACGGCATGAAGCCGCGGAAGCTCTTGGTAGTTTGGGCGACTATGAAGGCGTGGAACAGACACTGAAGAAATTCTTGAATGACCCAGAACAAGTGGTGAAGGACAGTGTCATTGTGGCTCTTGATATGGCCGAGTACGAGAAGACGGGAGAAATGGAGTATGCGCTGATACCGGACACATCCTCCGAAGCCGTAACTGCTGCTTGAGGTTCGACGAGACCGGCCTTGAACAATATAGCTTCGATTTCACTACAAAAATAACAAAACAAAAGTTTCGCTGTTGCTCAGTTGTTTAACGTTTCTCTGTAGCATTAGACTGTTAGCATCCAACCTGACAATGGATTGACGATCAGGACCAGGAAAGCGCACTTATGACCACACACGCAGGAGTAGAAGATTGTGCTGCCTTCATCTGCACTACGCAGCTGAACCGCAGTAAAGTACATCTCCTTCCTACCACACTTGACACACGTGTGTTGAGCGATGGCCTCGGTCTTTTTATCTTCGGCAGTCAATGTTTGAACTGCAGATCTTTTCGCTCTCAGTGCTGACGGGAAAGCGCTGGGCTTGGACTCGGAAACAATAACTTTGGAAGATGTATCTGAGCACAATGTGAGAATCAGCGCGCGGCGAAGCCCTTCACATGTGAAGCTAATTGTCTTACCTCTATTTCGAGCTCCACAGATTTCACAGACCAATACAGTGTTGATATTTCCCGTAGATTCCTGTAAAAGATTTCCGCAGTCGGTACAGAAGACCAATGACCCAATGGCAGACATGATGTAGTCGAAAGTGAAACAAATATGCGCAGCGGAGCTGTCAAAATCTTTTGAAGATGCCCGACGTACTTGAATTACAAAGAATTGTTTATCCCTGCACTTTTTTTTCTCTTCCTTTTTTTTTTCAATCCGGAAAGCGATCAGCCCGCACGGGGCAGCGGATCTCCAAAAGCTGGCATGAAAGGCGGTAGAAAGGCTTGGCGTTGGCGGCGGAGCCTGGATCGAAATTATATGTACTGCGTTTTACTGCCGTCACTTGCTCGGAGTGGAAGCCTAGACTTACGTTTACTCAAATTGGTCACTCTCCGGTTCCTGGTAGCCATGTCTCTGACTGGGGCATACCATCTTCACTATTTTATCTCTCATCTGTGTCCCCTTTCAGTCCTCCGTTAGCGAACCTGTCGTCACCATGGACCAAGCCACGCATCCAAAGGTCCAGGTCGTCATTAACGGCCACTCTCAAGCACAGTCCTACAATTCAAATGGCCCACCTCAGCGCTGGGGAAGGCCGTTGAATGTGGATGAGGCGTTGCAGTACTCTCCGATGACAAGTTCGCCTGTGTTTGGTTTAGGTATGGCTCCTTGTCCTGAGAGCCGTCTGCTGTCATGTGGTCAAGAAACCTGTTCTAATGTTATGCACTCTGCTGCTTCCTCAGACAGCATCCTACGTCCAGATATCGGCCGAACTTCCACCTCAACGTCCATAAATCATATTTTGCAGACTGGCCGCAACGTTGAAAGTGATCTCGATACCGAAATCCGGTCCGGATATACCGAGTCCAGTCCCCTAGAGACGTCCCGCGAATATCTACAATACCTGTTGGACGGGCAAAGGTTGACAGAATTGTGAGTGTAGCTGGAAGTTGTTTTCCAGCAATAAGAGAGACTCATCTGTCTCGTCACAGCAAATTCAAGCCGCCTCTGGGGCCTGGTATCATTCCGGTTTCTCCTCACACAGCTCCGGACGATTATGCCCACAGAAGCAACGACGTTGGTCCCTTCGCAAGGATGATACTCGATTCAACGGATGTTGCGTTTCGCTGTAAGCTCCTCTGCTAAGGGTCTCTCATGTTATAAACTGACACCGTAATATAAGATCCGACTTCATCGGTTTCAAGCTCGAAAATCAAAAAAGAAGAGTCTTCGCAGAAGCTGGTCCGCTCAGTGAACGAACAAGCTTTTCAGACCAACAGTCAAAACATCCGATTTCAAAAAGGACAGTCTCAGCACTTTTCCAAGCCGGCCGTTGTCATACCTGTAAAGCCGATTTCAGCACACCAGACCAGCGGAGATGCGAGTCCGAAGAGGCGGAAATTGAATACCGAGATTGAGACCAGTGCTACGTCACTCCGCTTAAAGGATCAAAAAGAGGAAGCGGACGCTGCGGTTTTGAAACTGCAGGATCTTCTCCATGAGGTCTTTGAAGCCCAGGATCAGCTCGAACCAGATACGTCATCTAATGGAATAATCGATCGACACAATGCCATATTTACGACTGCAAGCGCCATTGAAATTGGTGGGCACGTTCTCTCTTCGGATTACCACAGCCGTCTTCAGAAGGCGATGATCAAAGTGGCGAGCTTTGGGAGACTCCGCGATATTCCATCAGACTACATAAATCGCCTCCAAAAGCTCTGTGAAAAGCCCATCATTGCTGCGCAGGCCCCTGATCTAGAATTGGGCGACCCGACAAACGAATCGGAAACGCAGACCTGGATTCGGAAATTGGAAGATGTGCTCAATGCGCTCTTCGCGATTGGCACTCTACTGCAGTCTATGTCTGGTGGTCAGAATGAACGTGATCTCTGTCCCGAAGGACTCATTGATGCTATTCCAAATGTTCTAAATCAGGCCTTTGACTATTGCATTATTCCTGCTGTCGAGTCACGCCCAAGCGGGAAAGATGCCAAGTATTTCGAGTGCTTTTCTGCCCACAAGCGAAATATTGGGAACCTTGTGCACAGAAGCAAAAAGGTTCTCCTTTCTCTAGTTGATTTCTTGTCCCGAATCGACGTTTCGGAAGGGACAATTACTGCAATTGAGTTTTTTGCGGCCAAGTTGATTTTCGTCGAGAACGCTCATACGGACAAAGACTCCGCGGTAGGCTACCAAAAGTATGAGTCTGTCCGACGCGGCGCAATGGACGTTTTAGCAAAAATATTTTCCAAATATCCCACCCAGAGACCCTTTATTCTTGATGAGATCTTGGTGTCGCTCGAAAAGCTTCCCTCCACTAGACAGAGTGCGAGGCAATTTAAGCTCGCTGATGGTAAGAGTATCCAGTTTCTAACCGCGTTGGTGATGCAGCTAGTCCAAACGACTGCTTTGCAAACCCCCAATTCTAGGTCACTCAAGGCACGGCATCGATTAGCGACAATGATTGATCAGGACGTGGGTGAACAGCCTGATAACGATGATGGGATTGAAAAAGAAGACGATGATGAGTTAGATGTATCCTTAGAACATCTTGCAACTAAGGTTAATCGTTTATATGACAATTCTGTTCGGAGCGCGCAGTACATTGTGAAGTTCATCGTCCAACGTGCCATGACATCTACGAAAACGGGCGAGCAGCCCTACCGAAACATTCTAGACCTGTTCACGGAAGATCTCATTAGCGTCCTTGGATCTATGGATTGGCCAGCGGCAGAGCTGATCCTCAGAATATTAGCGTCTCAGATGATTGGCATTGCTGATCTTGACAAGAGTCCAGCTACCGCCAAAAGTATGGCGCTCGAACTCCTAGGCTGGATGGGCTCTGCGATATCCGACCTCACGGTTACTGCGTACCACCTGTTGCCAGCCATGGAGGACTCCAGCTGCGGTCTTAGCGACTGTCTGCGACAGATGTTCGACGATCACTCACGCGGCGCGTTGCACCCTCAGGACTTAGTTGCTGCTGATGGACCATATAGAATCACACTCGATTATTTCTTGCAAGGCCAGGGCTCTGACAGTTGGCATATTGCCAGTGCCAAAGGTTATTACCTGGCGCAATGGACAAAAATGGTCTGCTCTATCTATTATCATTCGGAGGACAGCGATGAAATTGCTCACGATGTGACGGACGAACTTGTTATCCTTCTTACGAAATTATTCTCGGATCCGTGCTGGCTAGAAACTAATCGGTATGTGGGTTTGCTTTCAGTTTTAGGGAGGCTGCTAATCAAACGCAGGAAGTTCCAAGGCATTTCCGCTTCCCAGGGGAAGTTCGCCTATATTCTGACGGTTTTGAATTCGAGCTTCTGCAAGGCTTTCGACACAATTCTCAAGGTACTGTTAAATTCGATAGCCAGCGACCAAGCCAAAGTGCGCAGTCGCAGCTTGAAGAGTGTTATCTATATGCTCGAAAAGGATCCGAATCTTCTTGATAGGGACGCGTCGGTTATGCGTGTTATTCTCCGATGTGCTACTGATGCATCTCCTATGGTTCGGGACTCCGCCTTGTCACTGATTGCGAAATGCATTTCCTTGAGACCCGCACTTGAGGAAGACGGATGTCGGAGCATCCTTGCTTGTGCGGCTGATCCTACTGCTGGAGTGAGAAAACGGTGCATTCCGCTCCTGAAAGACATTTACTTGAAAACACAACGTAATGAGCTGAAGCTTGCTATCTTGGACAGTTTCCTCCAGCGGACTGTGGATGTGGAGGAAAGTGTTGCAGCTTTGGGCCGGCAAACGATTGAAGAAATATGGCTCGCTCCGTTTCATGGCTCTATTGACTCCGCTCAGGATAGTCCAAAGCTAAAGGTGGCCCTTGAAGAGCAGGTGACTTTGATAATCGACTTGGTACAGCGCAGTGAATCTGCTCTTGAGACCCTCGGTAGCTGTCTTAAGGAGCTGTTGTTCAATAACGCGAAATCCGCGTCATCTAATTTCAAAGTATGCAAGACAATGGTTTCTACCATGTTCGAAAAATTGGTGGAGGATTCAGATTCAACAGAGAAGCAGCATCAGCAGGCTCTACTACAAACAATTGCGGTATTTGCCAAGGCAAACCCGAAGCTGTTCAGTCCCGATCAGCTGGAAACTCTTCATCCCTATATCGGGAATCTCGTTACGGCAGATGATCTTTTTATCTTCCGATCGGTCGTTGTGATCTACCGTTATGTGTTACCGTATCTATCTTCGGCTCATAACACTCTTTTGAAGGAAGTTCAAAATGATCTCTTCAAGAGCGTGGCGAAGCTTGGTCGCTCGGAGCTGAATGAGGTCATGTCTTGCCTTTGGACTATCAATGGAGTACTACGAAACACTGAGCGACTTGTCAAGCTCACGATCTCTGTAGTGAAAGGGATCCAAAATTCTGCGGATCAAGCCCGTACCCGCAGTTATATCAGAATTGCGGGTTGCGTTGGGAGGCACTGCAACCTCGAAAAATATGAGCGACATTTCAAAAACGCGTTTCCTTCATGGAAAGGGGGTTCTGTGGCTGGCTTACTAGTGGATGCCATCATCCCCTACACTATTCCGGAACAGCCGCTAGAGTTAAGAGTCATGGCCTTCGAGAGCTTGGGTTCGATCTGCCAGTCCTGGCCAGGTCAGTTTAGCAGGGAAGAACCGAGGCGTGTATTCTCGATGATCTTCAAGGAGGATAATCCCAACCTGCAGAATATCGTTCTAAGGTCTTTCGCAGACTTCTTCGCGATTCATGAAGGCAAGTCAGATGCTTCTGTCATGCCGTCGGCTGGGCTGCCGGACCAGGACTCGGAGAACTCCACTGCATTTGGGGGCTCGCTAAAGGCCAACGACAACGATGGAGCTGCGGCCCTGATTGCCCAGAATTTCCTTCACGACATGCTCAAAATCGCCCAATCTCGCCAGGACGCTTACGCGCTGACTGCTATCGAACTTATCGCCAGTATCAATCGCCAGGGACTTGTACACCCAAAGGAGTGTGCCGGTGTTCTTGTCTCATTGGAGACCTCAACAGTGCCAGCCATAGCAAAGGTCGCATTCGACACCCACAAATCGCTTCACCAACAGTACGAATCCATGTTCGAGAGGGAATACATGCGAGCCGTTCAAGAAGCCTTTCAATATCAACGCGATGTTGTCGGAGATCCCAGCGGTGCGCTCACTCGTCCGTACATAGCCAAACTTGCGGCCCTGTTTGATATCATCAAGACCAGCAATAGTCGATATCAAAAGAAATTCCTTTCCAATCTTTGCTCAAAAGTTGACTTTGAGTTGAAAGATCTCGATATTAGCGGAAATCCTCCGGAACATCTGTTACTCGCGAGATTCGTGGCGCAGAATCTTGCCTTTTTCGAGTATGGTCAATTGGCGGAACTTGTGCCGACAATCGGATGCATGGAACGTATTGTCGCCTCCACTGGGACTATTGTCGCTCACGCCATCGAAACGCAGCTCTTCCCTGCAAAGACTGAGCCTCGGAATGAAGAGGTCACTTCAATTCCTGCGACTTCCCTGTCTACCACTAACTTGGCACCTCCACAACAACTCAAACCCGAAGTGTTGCGGCTGTTGGCCGTCGCAGCTGCGACGCTCTCGATGCTGTGGGAGGCGCGAACCTACCTCCGTCGCCTTTACGGACTGGGACCCCAGGTTCGAGATAAGGATGGCAAAGCTACGTCGAAAGAGCTAAATAAGGCGCCGACGAAGGTGCACGGGATAACAGGTGACAGGTTTTGGGATTCCGTGTCAAGAAACATGGCATCACTGGACAGTGAAGACAATATGGTGGCTAAATGCCGGGAGTTCGCGATGCTACTTGCCATCGATGACGAATTTAAGGTAGCAAACGATGGCGATGCAGAAGATGATGGCATTGACGGGCCTACTGAACTGGACGAGGCGGCCACCGGTGCACATCGACCTTCCAAACGGAAAAATTCCGTTTCCGGGACTCATCCAGCCAAAAGGCCTAAGGGGAAAAAACTCTCCGGTGGCAAAAAGAGGGCCAGCATGGAATCGGAAGAAGAGAGCTGGGAATGATAGAACAGCCCTCCAAAGAGGTTCATTCTCATGTTATATTTCATGATATACAAGGATAGCATATGAGGGAGCACTGGCGTTCAAAGACGATTTATTTCAGGGTTCATGGACAGGATTCCCGCCTCCTATTGTGTATGTATTACTTATCCTTTCTGCAATTCTCGGGCTTAATGTGGTCCGTGGGGGCTAGGGACTATGGGCTTGTTTCTCGTCTTTATGACGGGCTGGTCGGTGCGTCATTCATAACGATCTCTTAGCAGACATGTTATTACATTGCGATAAGCAGATGTGCTCCACAAAGCGTGCTAGCAAATGATATGATACGGCATACGACAAATAGGAATGGAGAATTATACAGCGCTGTACCTCGTAAGATGTGCACAGATCGGGCTGGCTGGCTGCGAGTCGAGTCGATCTCTGGTCCGTCCTAGCCGATCCAGTCACGTGCCGGGAAGCCAAATGACGTGGGACGACTTTCGTCGCGTCAAGTTTCCCCTGTTTCCTTTCTTCCTTTGGAGTTTGTCCTTGGTCAGCAATTGGGCAATGGGCGTGTTACTTCTGGGCTAAACAGGATCGCCTATTTCTTTTGGTTATCCCTCGTTTTCGCGCCGTGAGAAACCATGAGTGCGACATTGCTCCGGAACCGGCTGGGCAGCTCCGGACTGAGGCGGGCAGCCCTCCAATCGAGCCAGCTACGCCCTCAAAGGTCCCTTGCGGTGCGAGGGCTTGTGGCTCATCGTGATCTTCATACGCCTCGTCGAAGACCCGTTACCAATTACCTTCCATTGAGCTCCTTTCGACCTAATTCTCCGTTGCTTATCCGCTTCAATTCGTCCACCCCAGAAGCAGCCAAAAAACCTCGGGCAGGCCGTCTGAAAGCCGTCTTTAGGGTATTCACGTATTTCGGAGTTATCGTCGCATCTGCCGGCGCCGTGGTCCTCGGTTTCTTTATCTATGATGCGACCACATACCACGAAGAACCTCTAGTTGAGGATGTCCCTGTGCCGCAGCTTGCATTGAATCCTCGTCGCGGCGGTCCGAAGAACCTTCCTATAGCAGAGGTTCTAGTTGGAGACAAAGATACCCCAGAGAATGCAGAGACTTATGACAAGCCGAGGCTCGTCATTCTGGGCACCGGCTGGGGGAGCGTTGCGCTGCTCAAACATCTCCATCCCGGTGACTATCACGTCACGGTGGTCTCTCCTGAAAACTATTTCCTATTCACGCCGATGTTGCCTTCGGCAACCGTGGGAACTCTCGGTCTCAGATCATTGGTTGAACCTATTCGGCGTGTTATCCGGCGTGTTAACGGTCATTTCTTGAAGGGCCGGGCAGAAGATGTGGAGTTTGCGGATAAACTGGTGGAGATATCCCAGACTGATGCAAATGGAAAAGAACAGCGCTTCTATCTCCCATATGACAAACTCGTGATTGCTGTTGGTACGTCCCAGCTCCTCGCCCTACTGGCCAAGCTTCTTGGCACCTGGGAATTCAATGGCTAACAATGTAGTATCTCAGGCTGCATAACGGATCCACACGGCGTCAAAGGTCTTGAACATTGCCACTATTTGAAGACTGTTGATGACGCCCGGAAAATCAAGAATTCTGTACTCGAGAACTTGGAGTTAGCCTGCTTGCCGACAACCTCCGATGAGGAGCGTAGGCGTCTGCTGTCATTCGTGATCTGTGGCGGTGGCCCAACTGGAGTTGAATTCGCTGCCGAGCTATTTGACTTGCTCAACGAGGATATACTCAACCACTTTCCTAGGATTGTTAGAAATGAGATCTCTGTGCATGTTATCCAGAGTCGGAGTCACATTTTGAATACGTATGACGAAGCGCTCTCGAAGTACGCAGAGGTACGTCCCTTCCACTTATATCCGCCGGATTGGGAGTGATGCTGACATGAGAAGGCCCGCTTTGCCCGCGACGATGTTGACATCTTGACAAATTCCCGAGTGAAGGAGATTCAAGGAGACAAGGTACTGTTCACGCAGATGGAAGACGGTAAACCCGTCCTGAAGGAGATCCCCATGGGATTCTGTTTATGGTCAACCGGAGTTTGTAAGTTATGCTATTCTCTCGCAACCCAGGTTCATCCATAATTGACTTTGTTGCAGCCCGTTCGCCGCTTTGCAAGAAACTCTCCGACAAACTTGACGCACAGCACAACACAAAAGCCCTGGAGACAGACTCACATTTGCGTCTCGTTGGTGCTCCACTGGGTGATGTATACGCTATCGGTGATTGTTCGACGGTTCAAAATAATTTGGCCGACAACATCGCTTCTTTCCTGCGCGCTTTGGCTCTTAAAAAGGGCAAAGACCCTGAGAAGACTGAGATCACCTTCAAGGAATGGACACAACTCGCGACTAATGTCAGAAAGCATTTCCCACAGGCCAGCAGCCACCTCCGCCGCCTGGATAAGCTCTTTGAGCAGTATGATATTGACCAATCGGGAACCCTGGACTTCGGCGAGCTACGAGAGCTTCTCCACCAGATTGACACGAAACTCACCTCCCTTCCTGCTACCGCCCAGCGCGCCAACCAACAGGGGAAATATCTGGGCCGCAAACTCTCTAAGATTTCCTCCTCGCTTCCCGGCTTGAGAATCAATGAGATTGACTACGGCGATGTCGATGCTGCCGTCTACAAGGCCTTCAGGTACAACCACCTGGGAAGTTCGGCGTACATCAGCAACGCAGCGATCTTCGATTTCAGCGGTGTAAACTTTGGCGGCGGTCTTCTAGCCATGTACCTCTGGCGTAGCGTTTACTTTGCCGAGAGTGTCAGTTTCCGGACGCGATGTATGTTGGCCATGGATTGGGCAAAGAGAACTCTTTTTGGAAGAGGTATGTTCCCAACTTTTTCCTCGCCCAATGGCATCCAGATCTGATTCGCCTAACTAACTCGCAATTTTTTTGCTTTCCTCTTAGACCTCATGAGTTACTAAACATGCACGAAACGGACGACAAGTTTAATGCCCTATGGCAGCTCTTAGAAGGGGGGGCTGTTCGAACAGTTGGGAAGAATGCTCCTTCTCCCGTCCGACTCTGATTGATATCTTTTTCGATATCCGCGACAGCGCGATTTACTGTGATGTCCTTTGGGGAAGTTATTGGAGTGCTTACGGAGAGAGTGTACCGGTATAGACGTGTCAAGTTTTGGTTGCATTATAAATCTTACAGCTTGGCTTTCTATCTCATTTTCCTTCCATATACACTTTTGGTGTTAACTTCCAGCATATCTTCGTAATCAAGTGACTACTAACGAATCTATCTACAGGTATAGAACAAAATGCCATGCCGAGACAGACGAGAAGGAATTAACCTTACATCTACGTTGGGTTTAGGTGTTGCTAATACATACGAAACGAATAACCGGACGAAAGTACACAAGGCAGCTGCCGAGCCATCTTGAATTTGATTCAGTATTGCATAGAAATGTTACATGTATCACCAGATTTAGTGAATACCACGCCAAAACGCCTCGCTAGATATGACACAACAATAGTATGAGAAGTCATGACAGCACATCACAAGTCAGTGGATATGCTCCTCTGCACCGATCATGTGATCATTGGATCAATGTCCACGCTATTTGTCATTTCGGTATCGTTGGAGTTACCGTTCTGGCCGGCACTCCTAGCATTGCCTCCGTTATTGATGCCCCCTTCCCCGACAAGGCCAAGATCCAGCTTCTCGGGAATATCTTTCTTTGCATCACGAGCCTTCCGCTCAGCCCACGCACGTAACCTAACGAGGTTGCGTAGTCGGGCTTCCTTACGCGCCCCTTGGCTTTGCAGAATCGCCTCGTTTACACGAGTCGCGATCTCCTTGCGCAAATCTGGGCTCAACAAAGGCGCCAGGGACGGGTCGAGATTCTCAGAAGGGAATATTAGTAGAGCCAGTGTCTTTTCGAGGTCATCGAGGAACTGAGGGTTTGTAGGTGCCCGAGGGGCAAGCTCTGACGTTGCAAACTCCAGCGCCGGACCAATGTCTCTGTCTGGTGCAGATGTGGAGGTACGAATTAGTTCGATTAGCTGCAGGCGTAACAGCGCAAAGTGTAATGACGGATTCTCATCTAGAATCTACACATCAGATTAGTTATGGCTTCACAACGAATAGCATGGACAGTATAGAAGGAACGCAATGTATTAGCGGTCATACTGAGGACTGAAGATGTTTGTTTCTCCTCAAAGCCACCCGAAGGCGGCACTTAGGAGTGGTGCATGAAACTGGTATAATCATGATAATTGCAACGGCGGAGAGGGTTTGAAAACAAGGCGGGTTAAGCATACCTGAGGGTTCAGCTCATTAATTTTCTCGATCGCTGTTTTGATATCACCAGAATGGATCGCGGTGCGGATTTCCACTCGCTCTTGGATCGACTCGAGATCCACTATCGGCTGGATATTAGCCTCGGCTGCAAATTTCTTCGCAGCCGCAGGATACCCATTCGTGATGAGGTAGTCCATCACTAGGTAGTTGATATCACTGTAAGACAAGAAAGTTAGAAACGATCTTGACTACTAGTAGTGATCGTAACACATGCGGGGAAATCCAGAAAAAAAAAAGTTTCAGAAGTACAAGTTAACATATTCTCTTCAAGTTTTATCAGAGAGATTCCCAACTTGATTTTAGACACATCCTTTAGAGGGGCCGTAGCTAGAATGACTAGAGTAGGAATGAGACAATAAAGGAGAGACTTACACCTTGGATGGCTTGACCTCATCGATTTTCTGCTGGAACTGCAGCTGCCATGTTGGCGTTGCTGTCGAGGGAGTTGGGGACGTCTGCTTCCCGTTAAAACCAGGCAACCAGGTACGCCGTACACGTCGGGAACCATACGAAGTTCGCTGAAGACATGGTGAGCCGGTTCCAACAGCTCCTTTTGCCTATGGACACAGCGCCGATCAAATGTGGGTGGCTGTTGGGTGTCGGTCCGGACGCCTAACAAACAAGACGAGAAGGAAGGAGACGAAGGAAAAGTGTTTGTGATGGAGGATTTCGTTGGTCACCTGCAAGCGAAGGTCACGTGTGATCACGTTATATAACTAGTCCTTAATAGGATAAGTGTATTTATGTGTCCGATAAACCACAACCAACCCTGTAGATAAGCATAAATTGCTTTGAGTTCTGAGTCTCTCGGACTCTCGCGTGTCCAGTGCCAGCGTTCTTCGGTCCTGGCAGCTGGTCACGATGGAATCGACACCCCCGGTCATCTCCTCCACGACAGAAGTGCGATACTCTCCACCATGGGCCGATGTTACTATCATTGGGATTGCAGGATCCTCGGGTTCTGGCAAGACCTCCGTGGCGATGCAGATGGTCAAGTCCCTTAATCTTCCATGGGTCGTCATCCTTGTAATGGTATCGTCTATCCGTCGTAAGACTATGAATTTTGATGGGAGCGAAATCCGGCGTTGTCCCAAGCTCTAACCGCGGCTCTGGACAGGATTCCTTCTACAAAACATTGACACCAGAAGAAAGTCTCAAGGCCCATGCCAACGAATATGACTTTGATTGTCCTGAAGCGATCGACTTTGACCTCCTGGTGCAGACCTTGCAGAGCCTGAAACGAGGGTAATGGCTATCCTCTCCCTAGATGACTGCCAAGTTCCTGTTCATAGTGTCAAGTTCCAGTCTCTTGTATCATCTGACATGTGATGGTCTCTAAAGGAAGAAGACGGATATCCCTGTTTATTCATTTGCCGAGCATCAACGACAACCTTATACGACGCCTCTCTATTCGCCGCACGTCCTGATTTTGGAAGGAATCCTTGCACTTCACGACCCTAGGATATTAGAGATGATGGATGTCAAGGTGAGCCAGCCTTAGATTTCTAGTTCCCAACTTCCGTTTTAATGATTTTCATAGATTTTTGTTGAAGCAGACATGGATGTATGTCTCGGTCGCAGAAGTATGCACATCGAGTCTCAATTTAGTAATACCTTGCTGATGGAAACGGGAACGAAGTCTTGCGGGACGTCAGTGAAAGAGGACGTGATATCGAAGGCGTAATTAAGCAGTGGTTTGGCTTTGTGAAACCATCATATAGGAAATATGTGGAACCTCAGAGGGCTATATCAGGTTTGAGCATTCTCTTCTCAGCGTCCTTGAGCATTGGTTTTACCCTAACTTCCACCTCAGATATTATCATCCCTCGTGGAATCGAAAACAAAACAGCTATCGGTACAGAGTTTCCATCCCACGCCTTGTACCCTTTGTCATGAAGCTGAACCCATTTCCAGAGATGGTAGTCAAGCATATTCAACGTAGACTACAGGAAAAATCCGAGAAACATAGCGAGGACCTGCGCAAACTAGGACTAATCGCCTTTGACGGAGACCTATCTCCCAATGTGCAGGTGATGCCCACGACGCCGCAACTCCGTGGCATGAATACGATTTTACAGGACCCGTCAACGACATATGTCGACTTTGTCTTCTACTTTGACAGGCTTGCCTCACTCCTAATCGAGAAGTGGGTGAACGCAACTAATTCCATATGGATAAGTTGGCTAACTTCTAGAAAGGGCATTGGATAGCACCACCTACGGGCCTGTGGAAGTGACGACACCCCAGGGTCTTGTTTATCGTGGCTTGGCCCGTGTGGGTATAACGTCTGCCGTTGCGGTGCTCCGTGGAGGCTCCTGTATGGAGACTGCACTCAAGCGAACTATCCCAGACTGCATCACAGGCCGTGTTCTCATACAAACGGACGAGGGAAGCCAGGAGCCCCAGTTACACTACCTGAAGCTCCCTCTAAATATTGAGGATCACGCGACGGTCATGCTCCTCGATGCTCAAATGTCGAGCGGTGGTGCCGCATTGATGGCAGTCCGTATTTTGATTGACCATGGTGTGGAAGAGCAACGGATCATTTTCGTGACTTGTGCCGCCGGAAATAAAGGATTGAAGCGGTTGAGCACAGTGTATCCGCAAGTCAAGGTCGTCGTGGGAAGAATTGAGGAGGAGGGAGAACCCAGATGGATAGAAAAGAGGTATTTTGGATGTTGAGCATTGGCAGCTGTTGAGACATGCGGAAACTAAAGGTCCTTGAGACCGCGAGTTTGACAAACTGCTCATCAAGTTATCCTTGTTTGCATTTAAGTAAGTATGGCGTACAGCGCGGTATACAGTGATTGAGCTGTGGGTATATATTAGGTAGGTGCTATGTATATATCTGTGTGCAATACATGGACAACAGACGGAGCTGCATTCTAGACGCCAATCAAAATGACTGAATTAATGAGTACTTCCTTTTATTTTATTATCCCCTCCCAAATACACCGTGTAACATGCTAGCCTAGTCCTGGAAGGAACATCATAGGTAGGTTCGTTCTATTATCACAGTAGCTTTGTACCTACCAAGGCGGACGTCTCGTAGTTATCTCATATGAATGACTAATATCAGCTAAGCCTAACTAGGAAGGAACTGAATCTTCGGAGCCATACAGCGTAGCCGGGGCAGTTCCGCCCGCAAAAAAAAGTTCGTAGGTTCAAGTCGCTTGCAAGCCGTCCTCTTGAAGAAGGAGGGTTTAAAATTACAACTACTCGGCTCGTCTTGCTAATTGATGATTTATTCCTTGAGATTAATGCTCCCATTCCACAATGCCAGACTCTGAGAGGAAGAAATCCAAGAAGAGCGGAGCGAAAGGTCCAGCCGCGATGATCAGTATGTATCGTCTTTTGGCTTCGCTTTTCTTCTACAGAGGAGTGCATTATATAGTAATATGCAGCTACTGATGTACTTGAAATTTTTTTCTAGCCGATCTTCGGTTTGCCAACATTCAGACCGATCCTCGTTATCGCCTTCCAAGCAAACGCCAGACCCATGTGAAGCTTGACAAGCGGTTCTCGCGCATGCTGCGCGATAAGGATTTTTCTCGGAATGCAGCCGTCGATCGGTATGGCCGAAAACTCGACCGTGATGACACGAAGAAGCAGTTAGAGAGATTTTATCGGCTGGACGAAGAGCAAGAGAAAGGAGAGGGAGGAGACGAAGAAGAAGGCAGCGATATCAGTATTGATGACGACGAGGAAATCCGGCGGGAACTGAAACGGGTTGAGGATCGACCTTATGATCCTGCTAGAGACGGCGGGTACTCCGAATCATCGTCATCGTCGGAAGAGGAAAGCTCAAGCGATGAAGACGCCGATGAAGATATCGAAGATTTTGGCGAGGAACTCGATTTCCCGGATAAGCAGCAGGCTGATGTGCCGATGGGAGAAGTCACATATAGAATAGCGGTCGTCAACCTTGACTGGGATAATGTTCGGGCTGAGGACCTATTGGCGGTTTTCAGCAGCTTTGTTCCACCTGGGGGTCGGGTGCTGAAGGTCTCTGTGTACCCTAGCGAATTCGGCAGGGAACGGCTAGAACGGGAAGAGATTGAAGGACCTCCCAGAGAAATATTTGCAAAGAAACAGGACAGTGACAAGGACGAGGATGACGAAGATGACGAAACCGACTCGGACGAGGAGGAGAATATCAAGAAATCCCTGCTGAAGGAAGACAGGGGTGAAGATTTCAATTCCACGCAACTACGACGTTATCAGCTTGAGAGACTACGATACTATTATGCTATCCTGACCTTTTCGTCGAAAGATGTAGCGAAACATGTCTACGACCTGGTGGATGGTGCTGAGTACCTGTCCAGTGCCAACTTTTTCGACCTCCGGTTTGTACCCGACGAAACCGACTTCACTTATGACAAGCCTCGAGATGAGTGTGAACGAATACCAGATGGCTACAGACCAAACGAGTTCGTAACCGACGCTCTTCAGCACAGCAAAGTCAAGCTGACATGGGATGCGGATGACAAGTCTCGCCAAGAGACACAAGCTCGCGTCTTCAGTCGAAGCCGGAAGGACATCGATGAAGATGATCTTAAGGCATATCTTGCTAGCGACAGTTCCGATGACGAGGACGAGGACGAGGACGAGGACGGGCAAGTTGAAGTTGTCGATGCTACTACTACTGGGAAAGACGGTTCAAGTAGCTTCAAGGTATCTAAAAAGGATGCAGAGAGGCAGCGGAGGCGAGCGTTACTGGGCTTGAGCACGGAGCCATCTAAGCCGTCCAAGTTGGGTGGCCCCGTTGGGGATATGGAAGTCACTTTTACGTCGGGTTTGGCCGGCGAACCCAAGCGAGATACCATTTTCGAGAACGAACCCGAGCCCGAAGAGACTACAATTGACAAATATGTGCGCAAAGAGCGTGAGAGGAAGAAACGAAGAAAGGAGCGGATGAAGGCAACCAAGCGCGGCGAGACAGGTACCGAGGAAGGCGAAGCTGGCGGTGAACAGGAGGCTGCAGAAGTGGAAGCCGAAGCCGCACAACAGAAGGACGAAGACCTAGGCTTCGATGACCCATTCTTTGAGGATCTCGACGGCAAGGCTGCGGCGAAAGCACGTCGGAAGGACGAAAAACGTAAGAAGCGGGAAGAGCGTGCAGCCGAAGAGGCCTCAGCGGCAGCGAAGCGCGCAGAATTGGAGCTCCTGATGATGGATGACAAGGAATCCGGAATCAAGCACTTCGACATGAACGAGATTGAAAAGGCTGAGAAGCAGGCTCGCAGGAAGAAGAATAAGAGGAACAAGGCAGCGGGCGGCAAACAGGACGAGGAGCAGGCTGCCTCAGACGCCTTCAAAATGAAGGTGGACGATCCCCGCTTCGCTCGCTTGTATGAGAGCCACGAATTTGCGATTGACCCTACCAACCCGCGATTTAAGGCGACTTCTGGCATGAAAGCTTTGCTCGAAGAGGGACGTAAGCGGAGGAGGAACCAGAAAAATCAGGACGGTGATGATGATGTTCCGGGTGAGGATCACGATAGGAACGAGAAACGGAGGAAGCGGTCTGATGCGAAGAGGTCAGTTGATGGACAGGATGACCTCCAAAAGTTGGTCGAGAGGGTCAAGCGAAAGACGCAGAAGACTTGATTTGATGAGATATCCGCCTCGCTTGCATCGTGTGTTCTGTGAAATGTGATATGACATGGCGGAGCGACAACAGGATTTGCTGGTGCTTGGTTTATCACTCCATTCCCGAGCTTGCCGCCGGCTCCGGTTGGGCAAGTTGTCAAGTCGTGAAGTCGTCTCGGAGAAGCCAGACGTGTGAATGGATAGACACCAAAGGCTGCTTGTGTCTAACCTGCAGGTCAACTATGCTGCTCAGGAATGTGACGAGACTACGGAGCCCTTCCGCACCAATAATGATCCCGGGACGCCATACGCACTGTCAACTGTGCGATTTACGTACTCTGCCTAGATATATATAGAGATCCGCCATGTTACTTATCCGTATATCCAGTCCCGATTGGAATGTGTTCCGTATCCAGGCCGGCACCAATCCTGTTGTCGAGCACAAGTTCCGTAGTGATGATGTCAATGATGACTCCACGCCGCCCACTAGATCTGGCGGGGAGGTTGGGAGAGCTGGATCAAGAGTCAAGAATAAAGAGCCTGTTCCTCTTTGATCGCCTGAAGATAACCCCATTCTCCCTCTTATTGCTCCCTCCCCCGAAAACCGTCTTTTCCAGCCCACCAGAGATTCTCAACAGCCGAAATCGGGCATCGAGCATCACGTGGCAGCTCTGTAAAACGCGGCCCGTAACGGCATTACAGCCGAGCTTCCTCACCGCCCCTTGGCCCGCAATGCCGTGAATGTCACTGAAGCATTGCTTCCAAGTTGCTTTCTCTTCTATTTCTCTGGCTGAGGCTTCCAGAGGTCCTTCACAGCTTTACATTCACCCATATTCATTCTTCACCGCATGTTCTCTCCTTGCCACTGTTGCACTGTTGCAGTGGCTCCTTCCAACTTCATCTCCCCAAGTGTCAACTTGTTTGCCGACAAACACTCTAGAGCCATTTACCCGAATTGCAACAAGGATCTCCTCCCTTCTTGTCGCCACTTTATTGCTGCAGTATCCATTGGACTGATTCACTCGTTTATTCAGTGTCTCATTGCCCTGTCCATATGCTATGAGGGACTATGAGGCCCCTAATTTTGGCAGTTCCTACTCATCCTTAATCCGCTTCCCGAACCTGCTCGGGACAAATCTCCGGCTTGTCCCTATTGCCTGTCGTTCATCTCTCTAGCTAGCCTGTTGTCGTGCGGCATAGCGTCTTCTGGCCAAGCAAGATGCTGGGTCGTCTGTTAAACACCGCCGCTTCGACTCTGAACCCTGGCGCCTACACTTCGCGGAATACAACCCATCTTGAATCCGTTACCGAGGAAGAACACACTTCCGGCCTGCTGTTCCCGGATGCCAGTCTCCTGCGACGTTCCGACGGCAATGCCTATCCTCTTCAAACGACATTCAACTCGCCAAATACCTTGACAGCTGGTCCGTATGACGATCGTGGTGGCCTCGACTTGGATCCCGTTAAGGATTTCCGGGTTATCATCGCGCAGAATGCTCTCGGGGATCGGGATGCTTGTGTTTTGCTGGATACTCGTGCCCCGTCTGCGGAACCGCCAGTGGTTGAGGCACCTGGAGCGAGACATGCTCGTACTGTATCCAGCCTCTCCCGCGGCTCGCGACGTGGCTATGTGTCCGGTCAAACCCCGTCTGCAGCTGAACAAGGTTCCTATTTTAACACGGCTGATCCGCGAAGGTCATCCCCAGCGAGCTCCGGCGCCTTTTCACGCGCTCGAGGCCGCAGCTCCACTTTGTCTCCGGCGAGTGGAATTCATGACTCCCATCACTCACGCCATTCCGCCGACTCGAATGATTCCGGCTTGTTAAATTGTATTTTCGGCAGCAGTGCCTTTAGTTACCGTGGTTCATCTACAAAAATGCACATCATCTCAGCTGATGATGAACCGGAGGACACGATTGGACCACTGGGTGCATTCCAGAAAGCCGATACGCGGGGTGGAACAGCAAGGAGTCCACTCTCTCGGGCGCACACCACGGGGGGCGCTTCCGGATTTGTGAGTTCTGAAGAAGTTAACCAGAACAAACCTCCGTCAAAAGTGACTGTGCTTTTGACCAGGATGTTCAGCGTCAATCTACCTGAGAGCGGGGATGCCTCGACTACGGATCGGCGCGATTCAGTGGCTTCCGTCTACCAGGAGTCCCTCCCTCCGGAGGCAGGTTTTCCATTTCACGATGCCGCGAAGACGAGAAAGATTAAAGAGAAGAAGACCCCGATGTATGCGGTAGCTATCACTGTTCAGATTCCCTTACTGGCGCGAAGCGCGGGGCGTCCATCGTCGCGTATCAACCCCCAGGGTCTCGATTCTCCCAAGTTGCCCATGTCGTGTTCGCTTGATTCTGGCCAGCGTTGGCCAGGGTTTCTTGACGATAGCTTATCTCTTGCCTCTCCTCCGGCCAGCTTGGATGAACGTATTGACATGCTAGTGGATCACTGGGACGTGATCACTCGCACGCTATCGCACTTGGAGCGACTAGCTCGGAGGGAGATCCTTTTTCTTTTGAAGAAAGTCGATGCGTTGTCCGGTCCTCCTCCAAAGCCAGCCAAGGCTCCGAATATGCAACGCACCAATCAAACTATCGTCCACCTCCCAGCCAAAATATTGTCGGTGAATTCGACTCTCAAAGGCGAAGCGCTGCAAAGCACTCGGAGGATTAGCAGAGCTTTTCAGATGCCATATGTCGTAACTGGACAAAGCCGGTGGGGTGTCTGGCGGGAAGAAGGTCGTTCAGTCATCCGCACGCTTGGCGACAAAGAGCATAGCTTCTTCTTTCTGGTCTTGATCACTGCATTCCTGGGAAACAATACGGAATGGCTTAGCTCTCTGGGCCCAGATTGGTACAGGCGCCGCAACCATTTACGTCAAAAAGCCCAGCTGGAGTCGGATCCCGTTGTATCGCAGCGAACCGTAATTGTTTCTCCAGATAAGATGACAGCCAGAAAGCTGATCTTCCTCTTATCTGCTTTTCTACCTGCAAAGCAGCGTTTCGAGCCATTTTCGTCCCCCATCAGACCGGACACCGCTACGTCTGCCCGTAATATTTCTCAGAGCCCGCCGCATGTCCCTGTTCTGCGACAAGAAGAGCTCCGCAAGGTCATTGAGCGCCGGTCTCGTGCACAACGCTTGAATCTGGGCGACGGCGAGTATAGCCAGAGATCAGTCAGCGTGTCGCCCAATGAAACTCCGCGCAGGGGGACGGACGACGTTGATCCTAATACTGTTACCGACTACCTGAGCAACAGGAGAGGGTCGGATGCTCGCTCCGTTAGGACCCTAAACATACCTATACACCAAGCGGATACTCGGAGCAACAAGGCTGCTGCGGCTACTATCTCTGCAGCAACACCAAGTAGTACGGTACCCGTGCCGCACTTCACTTCGGGACAAACTCGGCCCTCTCCTGACGGAAACAACTCTGCCGTGGCAGACGACAATGAAAGCTTCGCCTCAGAAACTCTGTTGAAAAGCTTGAAGAGAAATGGGAGCTCCGCTGTCAGTATTAACGGTAGCCTTCCCTCGGAAGGTGGCCGCTGGGGTAGCCTTTGGTCGGGATTTTGGAGCTCTCGTCAGGGGTCCTCTACCGGTCGTACCGAAACTAGCTTTCCTGGGACCCACAAGCGATCTGCTTCTGCAGTCGTCGGTCATCCTAGAAAGGGCCCAGTCACCCTAAGTCAAATGGTCAAGGAAGCGTCGGATACCCCTATCCGTGGTAATGGTCTGGAGATCAAAGCAAGCGGTAATATCTCGATCCCAAAGATGCCTGCTGCTTCCAACGATGTTGCTGAGGATTTTCAAGAATCGCCTCCGGTACTTGGATATGGTAGAGAGTCTCCTCTTAAACTGTCTGTACGTGCTGAGGATGGTGTGGTTGATGTTGACGTCCCTCTACCTGGGTTTGTGTCTCTACCTTCTTCTGGCGACTCCACCGTGGCTTCGCCTAAGAAACCGCGAACGTCTGTCACGAGCGTTGATGCTATGGCGTCCACACACAGCAGCGGCTCTGGATTTCACTGTTCTCCCCGGGAATATGATTGCCCTGACGTCAACGTCGCTGGCTGGCTCAAGGCCTTCCACGAGGACTTCTCACTGCAAGCCGTCCGACCATATACTACTCTAGAGACGGACATCAAGCGTGCAATGCAATCTGAAGCGGACGCAATGCAATACTCTGTGTCCCCCTTCGATACTGATGGACCGACCGAACAGTGGGTTGATGTCGCTAGTACGCTCATAGCAGACACGCGAACGTTTTCTGTGAAGCGGTTGCGCCTGAGACGGAAATTTTCCATGGACGATACGCCTAGACGAGATTCGCTTTCATCTGGTGGCGTATCTCGCCCTTCGACTCCACGCCGAGTTTCTAGTGGTTCCACCACGACTCAAGTTTCCAGTTTTTTCTCCCACGTTAAGAGCTCTAACAAAGCACCTTCCAATCCCGTTGACAGATGCCCTTCTACCGGCGAAGAAGTCTTTGTGGAAGAGCCTGTAATGGATCTCGATGGCACTCTGGTTGATGCAGTGGAACGCGTCCTTGCGCAAAGTGGCCAGTCTTCACTGTCACATTCTCGAACGCCATCACCCTCTCGGAATCGCACGGCAGAGGAGAGAGACACCTCTGGACCTGCTCCTCGAGCCGAACCAACCTACCCTGAAGTTCCCCGCGGTGAGTGCCGCAAAATAATTTTCGGGGCTTTAGATGAAGTAGTTCGCAGCGTTATAGCTGAGCACTGTCGCGAGGGTGCCAATGGCGAGGTCAGCCTTGCTGATCGAGAACGTAAGAGGTCCTTGGCAGGTGCCGACAATACCTTAAGAGAGGGTGTTAGGAGATGGCTTCTTAATGCTGAAGAAGTTTGGTAGTTATCTATCTTCTCCAGCTATCGCGCATATCTCATACGGGCATGCTTGCTTCCCCTCTGATTTCTAATTTCTAATTTTTCTTGCTTTTTCCTTATTTCGGCATTGTTGTATTCAAATTATCTTTCTTCTGCACTGTCTCCAGGCATTATCTCGGGGTCGACTTCGGGCCTGGTTCCCTTTTTGTCTTCACATTCGGTTCGTTATTCCGCATGACCAAGGTACTCTAGAGCCTGGCCTGTCTCGCTTTCTTCCTGGAATCTTTCTTGCTTTTTTTTTGCGCTTCATTTCCGGCGTACTATGATACCCACATGTGATTAGCATATAAGTTTATCTTCATAATGCACTGCATTTTGAGGAAATGAGATGGACTGCTTACAGTTTTTTTTGTCTTTGACATTCTTCTGTTTAATTTACTGTAAAGGCAGAAGGAGTAGATGTATAATGACTTAGAACAGTGGACATAGAACGCGGAGGATACGTCTTCAGGCGGACTGGCACGGGTGTAGGCGCAACGCTTTCCAAACGTCCAACCCATGCAGACTTCGCTTCACGAGAATCTAAGGTTTCAGACTGCCAGTTGATCTCAGTGAATGAGCAACCTACATGTCCAAGCACACGTACTGTACTGCCGCGCAACAATGTTGACAAATTCCTTCGGCGCGTCCTCGGACAGTCTGACTAGGCCACGCGTCTTGAGGCACTTAGTAGGGCCCTCAATAAACGGAATAAAAGCTGTACTTTGGATAACGACATGAAACCCATTTGGAAGTTGGAAAAATGATCCCTGGCCCATGGAGTGCTTGTATTACTGCGCTTTCCTCCCAGGATTGTATTTGTACTGGCAGCTGGAAAGTCTCCAATTCCTAGCTCGACACAGAATAAACGAGACTTCAGGCAGAGAATGCATATTCCAAGTCTACTTTCTGAGAAGACCAATCAATCTACAGAGAAAGATATCAACATAGTTGCAGATTCAGAAGAACTCTTTCAATCTAGTTGGGCTATATGGTGGTGTTCATGCTCTGAACATGCTTTGAGACCAGATCTCCTAGTGTATCGATTCTTCTCTAGTCCAGGTTTAAGCAGTGAATGCTGGTGAAGTGAATGCAAACAGCGTTGCCTAGCTCCACAGTGTTTTCCTCCCTCTTTCTCTCAAGTCCCCCCCAAAACATGGGTATCACCACCTCACCTCCCTCACCTCCCATCCCAAGTAACGTGACTCAGTGAACCCTTAAGGACTTGACAACAACAACCACAACAAGACTGAGAGTTTACTAGGAGTCACCATGAAGGATCTTCCAGTGGACGTCTTCCTCCACATACTTGAATATGTAACATTCCACTTCTGTCTCGCCTTTTCTCGCGTCTCTACGCGTCGCGGCTTTCCCTTGTCTGGTTTTCTCCTCCCCCGCTAACGTCTTCTCAGCTTCGTCCTAGGGATCTTCAGAGAATCTCTCGTACCTGCAAGGCATTCCATTACTATTCCAGGAAGTTCCTGTACAGGACCCTGAAACTCGGAGCCGCAGAGGAGGACTTGGAACTCTACTGGGGGGCAGACGAGAAAACTCACTTCGTGGGCGGTAACCAGAAGAGCACCTTCGACAGGTATCAGTACGTGAGAGATCTCATTGTCTATGCACCTATCATAAAATGGTTGATGAACAGGTGCTATGTGCAATATGATGTGATGCCGGTCCACATTGACCATCTGAATCTGATGAACGGGTTGGCTTGTACTTTGGAACACCTTTTTGGGAAGTTTGGGGAGAACCAGTTGACCAGTTTCAGGTTTGTTGCTCTTGACGACTCTCTTTCAAGAGTCTGTAACGTAGCTAACTTTGCGCAGTTGGGAATTGGGATGTTGTACCCCTTTGGCAATCTTTGGCGAGCAAGGATTTATTCCGACCTCCCAGAGGTCTCTCAGGTCGCTGTCCCTCATTACCCCTGGTGCGTGTGCACATTCTCAGCGCATGGATGGGCTCAGAAAACTCGACAATCTGCGACACCTGTCATGGAAAGGCTTGACGATGGGTCGAAACCTGGAGTATCTGGGCCCGCTCCTTAGAGGAAACTCGGAGCATCTCAAATCCCTCGAGTTGGAACAGCAGTTCAAACTTAATGAGAACATGGACCCCGTCGACCTGCTTTTGTTCATGGAAACTGCGAGGTCCCAGAAAGGTATCGATCCGGGTCTTCTCACTGTCAGGTTTCCAGAACTCCGTCATCTCGTTCTAGGACAGGTCGACATCAGTAATGTGCTCAGCGGTGTGAGTCCTACGTTTGACTTTGAGACTCTCCATACGCTCAGGCTGCGCCACTGCAAAGGAGCCATGAGTTTCTTGAGAAGACTCGGGCAGTTCGATGCACGCTTTGTTGGGCTTCGAGTGTTGGAAATTAGCCATGAAGTCGACGCCCCGAACCCAGGGGATCATGACTTTGCACAGAAAGCCATCGAGAAGTGCATGCAGTCGTTCCAGAATCTCGAGGAACTCAACTTGTCCTTCACGAAGCCCGTTCGTCCGGCGGCTCATGATTTTCGTGAACGGTTTGACAAATACTGCACCTCCCTCAGGCGGTTCATCTTCCACACCAGTGGGAGTATTGAACCAGCTAGAGGGAATCGATTCGACGTACCAATGTTCTGGCTGCCTAATCTCTGGGTTTGGTTTCGAGTGATTGGCTTGGAGGCTATAGGGTTAACAATCGATCCCCCTTGCATGGTACGTTTATTTTGCACGAATAACAAACTATGGGTTGTGATATGAGAAAAACACTTGCTAATCTTCGGAACTGAAAAAAAAAAATAAAGCGAAGTCACATTGAGAATATCGCGTTCCCCTGGAGCTCTTTGAAGATGTTGCACTTTCGCATAACTGGCCGCAACTACGCAAGACGTGGCTATGCCACCCGAATCTTGGCAGAAGAGGTCCAACAGATCCTACATTTTGGTCACCTCATGCTCACGTCTCATATGGACGCCGACAACGCTCCTGAACTAGACCCGAGTGACGAGATTTCGGATTCTGATAGCTCTGTTGGGGACGATGTGCCGTACGAGAGGAAGAAGTTCGTTGACATGGGTAGTCTTGTGGAATTCGCACACTGGGCCTTCGGTCCTTACGGTCTCCCTGGTCTTAAGGTCATCGCGTTCGGAGACTTTACTCACTTTCCTAGATATGACTGGACCCATGTTCTGATCTGTCGTGTCCAGAGAACTAGTGGACCTGCGGACGCCGGTAATGTTCATGCACTTTCGAACAGCGGAGCAATAACTAACTCATAGGAATTAGGGAGGCCTGTAAGCGATGACGTTGCTCATGGCTTTCGCGTCATGAGGCCGGAAGACGAATATCTTCTGGATCAGATAAAGGGGGCCCGCGAGATGCTCCACGCCGCTCCGACTGAGCCTGCTCTAACTCAGGATAATTGCTTTAGTGACGACTAAGACGTAAGGAATACTGTCCACGGAAGTTGCTTTTGCTGAGGGGGCCTAATATTGCTTACATTGATATGATGGGATGGGAGTCGTCAGCTTGTTGGATGGAAAGAACAAAGGAAAAGGATACTCCGTTGGCAAGACAACAGGGAGGCCAAGAAAAAAAAAAAATCGACCGGGGAAGTACGATGAAGTAGGTATTATGAAATGACATTTCTTTTCCAGTTTTCGTTACCCAAATATAGAGTACAGAAGAAGCTGCGAACACCAAGTAGACCTCATCCATTACCAATTCCTGATCCGGTCATTTAAACCAATGGCTTCAAACTCCCACTCCCAGTCTTCGGACTCCCCCTGTAACTGTCGTTCCTGCTCCGCGCAGCCCTGGACGAATTCTCCCCATGTGAAGACGTGGATCCCGCGACAGATCCACCTCCGTCAGACGAGACTCTCGATGCCAACGGCGACGAACTCGGAACAGTGTGACTTCCAACTAAGCTAGCCGGTAACTCTAGCGATGGGATGGATGATTCCATGAACGACGAGGCTGAAGTGGGCCCGGCTCTTGTCGAAGTAGGACGGAACGTCGTGTGAGGCTCAGCATAGAATTGTTCCAATCGCACTGGATCACTGCAAAATTTGTGGATATCCTCCAGCAGGGCCTCTGGAGATTTATAAATATTTGCAAGTTCGAAACCGGAATTGGGACCTAAGCCTGTGCTTGTGTTCCCTTGCGGCTGTGTGAGCACATGGAAGCCCTGCGGAGTAACTGGAACGGTAGTAGTGCTGCTGTCCGCGACAGGTGAGAAATACGGTGAGGTATGATCAACAGGGGTATCAAATGTGCACGAGCGGGGACGATAATGATCGTTCCTGTCGAGGCGTTCGTGTCTGCCAGGTATGGTGGTGTCCCGACCGACCGCACTCCGGGCACCAGCTAGCCGATTGGCAAGGAACAGGAAGTCTCCCTCATCAGTTATTTGAGCTATCGCAGTACCCGACCGATGGATATATTGCGGATAGGAGTAGTTCGGCTTGCCCCAGGAATATGATACTTCGACATCGGGAGGGAAAGCAGAACTCGCTTCAAAGTCCAAGACGAAGTCAAATTTCCGCATGAGTGCTTTCTGGAAATACTGTCGATCTGGCGCACCCGGTTGCGAAAACGACGTTGTTCCGAACATTGTCGGAGCAGGGCCGGGGGGTGGTGGGACTTTGAACGAGACTCGATAGGGCTTGCGAAAAGGTTGGGTCTCAGCGATGGCACAAGCCTCGGCGACAGGGACCTGGACTAGTTTCAAACCGAATTTCTCGGCTGTCAAAGCCCACGATGAAACTGCATCCTCGATCAACTTCGGCGTGGTAACCATCCAGCTTAGTTCTACGTGAAAACAATTGTCGGGGTTATGAAGCCGGTCATAATGCAAATCCACCACTTCCCGCCGATACGACCGCTTTCGCGAATCCACGTCGTACTTCATGCACTTGGACAGCATGATGGCTGCCTTGTTCTTGCCTTTCGAAGGTGTGTGCGGGGTGTGCGATGACCGTGGCGATACATTGTCCTCGAGACTCTCTGATCGGGCATGACCACTCGTCGGCGAACCTTTAACATTCTCCCCAGCGGGGGTCGAGGGGACGGACTTGTCTGGCCGCTTTTGAGGAAACCAGCCACTGGACGACTCGGGACGAACAGCACGATATTCGCTTGATATTTGATAAAAGTAATTGCCATCGCGGAAGTTATGTCTCTTCTCGACGTGCTGAAACAGACCAAGTTTGAACAGTTCATTACCAAACTCAACAGCCTCTTCACGAGTATCTATATCTTTGAAGTTCTGCAGCAGCCATGTCGTGAATTCAAGGCCAATAAAACAATTATAGTGCAACCGCCAGTGCCACCGTCGATCCATCATTCGGATGCCCTTATCTCCTTGAATGATCTGTGCCAATGACGAGAGACTTATGCTGGATCGTTCCAGGAGCTCAGACTCCGGCAATAGCTGAGCAGGCTGGCTATCGAGCCCGGGATCTGTGAGCAAGACCCGGTCCAACTCCGCCGCAACGATTTCTGAGGGATTTCGAGTTTGGTACATGATATTGAGCGGATTCTCGATCCTCTTCCGCCTGGAAGAAGTGTCAACCCTCTTCTCTTCTGGCGGAACGTACTTGTGCTTTTGCCATATATGCGTGAGTTGGCTGATTCCGAGCAAGTGAATCTCTTCCTCATTATCTTCATTGTAGGATGACTGCGGGTGGCGCCTGGAGCGAACGTTCAGCCGCATCGGGATTAGGACATAGCGGACTCGCCAAAACTGAAGTTGCCGGGCCGGACTGATGAGATGGTCTTGGTGCCCGGCTATGTAATTATCCGCATAGTTCCAATTGTATTCGTCGACCGGAGAGCTAAGCTGCAGTTCCTTCATCTCATATTCTTTGCTCATGATGGTGCGCATGAAAGGAAAATAGGGCTCAAAGTCGCTTTTCTTCTCGTCGGGTGTCCGGACCGCCGACGTTCCGTGTGTGAACCGTGTCACCTCGATCCCTTCGCCGTCGAGGCAAACCAGTCGATGGATCTCGTTCCCTTTAGACAGAAAGACGGTCGCACCGTCCCGCGCCAGATCATGACGGTCAAATATATTAAGGGATTCGAGCGCACCCTGTCCAGACACCTCCGCCACATTCTTCCCGGCCACCATCTGAAATCCACGGGAAAGTCGCAGCGAAACCATTGCCCGTAGAAGTATATCTCTGGTCTTAGGTGCCTCAACGCTATCAGAATCATCATTCGGAAATACTCGATACGGTGTCTGGAGGTAGTCAGCCGCCAGCTCGCTGGCGGTGGGGAATTCCTCAGTCGTCAGCGGTAAGACGGCAGGTGACTTCAAACTCTTCCACTTCACAACGGCTACGTGAGGCGGTCGTGGATAAGCGTGTTGCCAACGCCCAAACCAGCCGGCATCGCGCAAGGCTAATTTCGACGTATTGCAAGGATTGACCGAGCGTACCCAGGGAGACAAGGCCCTGTTAGATGAATCTCGAGCGGATCCGTCGCGCTCTCCAGTATTCGCAGGGATATCGAATTTAAGTGCTGGTGGTCTCCGCGCACGGTTTTCTTTACTGCGAGCACTATCATTGAAAGGAATTTCCGTGGCCATTGTTGAGAAAGATTCCGGAATAGCGCCACGGTCTGACAACTCTGCATCATCTAATGGCCTTTTAGACCGCGCTCGGATTGATATCGGCCTAGATGGAGTGATGGTACCGTCCTGGACAGGATTCTGTGGCGTGCCGGGCCGGGAGGATAGATCAACAACGGTCGAAAGAGAGCCAGTATCGGAAGAACTCACTGAGGGAGGAGCGGTCTTCTTCTCCCTGATTTTGTCTCCCGTTATAGTACTTCCAGCAGCGGATGTTGTCTGAGGGAGTACAGGCAACGCATGCTCGACATTGAGCTTTGTACTCGCTTGAGCCCTAGGAGGCATTGTACCTAGCCCCCGAAGCGCAAAGCTGATCGTTCGGGATATCCCTGATGGTTTTGGGGTAGCCTTGAGAGCAGGTTTCTTGGGCGACTTCTTCAAGTTGTCCTCATGCTCTCTCAGTTTCGATATCGATCTGGCGGAGAGCCTTTCGTGGACTCCCGAGGACGAAACTTCTGGCTCACTTGGACGCTTCGGCTTTGAATCATTCGGAGAACTACTTGGTTTGGGGAACGGTCGAAACACCACATCATCATAATGGTCCATGCAGGAAAGTATAGCTTTCTGCTGCTTCCTAGACGAGGAAGTCATTATATCTCTTGGATGCGGCATATTTGGGAGAAAAGGTTCAGGCCGGAGACTTTCGCTGAAAGGAGCTTTGTAAGACGAGCCATGTTTATAGGAGGATCTCGTACTGGTGAAGTTGTGCGAATTCAAGCCGCGCCCGGACCCGGAGAACCTGGATACGCCTTGTCCTTCTAAGAGATAGGGTATCGAGATGTTGGACTGCTCGCTTTCCATGACCCCCATCATTTGAATCTCGTACATCCTCACTCTTGGCACGAAGACTTTTGACTGTTTAGTAACAGTAAAAGGAATCGGTGCATTAGGATCCTGTTTCAAAATCCTCCTAGACTCTCTATAGGTCTCTGGATTCCAATAAGATATATCCAGCCAATGCGGGATACCATAGTTCCACTCTTTGAGCCTATTTGATGTTCGTTCCCTCGGTCCTGATCCGACGGAAAGTGATCCGTATGGAGTGGACAGAGAAGACGGATGGGATGATCTGCTTGGAAAGCTGCCTCTCGAATGACGCATCTCAGGGGAAGAAGAACCGCTGTTGGGGTCGCTGACTGTAGAAGCGCTCACCGGCCGTTGAACCGGGTTCCGGTATTTGAACAGAGGAACTGAATGCAAAGGCATCGGACTGAGGCAGACCAGGTCAATAGCGATGCCGCGATTTGTGAGGGCTTCAGTAGTCGAGGCTAGAGACTCGTACGAGACTTCGAAGACGCCACTACCAGGTGTTATGACAATGATTGACGTTCCCGTGCGGACCATATCACGATCAATATGGTCGAAGGAAAGGTGAGCAGAGGCTAGATGGATGGCCTCAAGAATGTTCCCGCGTAACGCTGTGCTAGGCTTTCCAACAATGGCGGCGGTTTCCGGTTTTGGTACCTGTTCGGCACCTATAATCGTCGGGGTATCAGCATCTTCTGTTTTGAGAATTGACACGTCACGAAGGAAAGTCCTGAAATCCTTCTTCAGCTCGTCCAAAATAGCTGTCCAATGGCCGCTCGGCATGTCATTGACCACTACCCGATAGAAGTCGCGGGCGGGAACGTAATTTGGACTGGAAAAGCCCATCAGATTCTCCGAGCCGAGGGTCGAAGGACCGGCGTCGGCTGACGTATCGTATTCCACCCTCGTAAATAACACAATGGTGATCAAATGTTTTGCGTCAATGTTCGCCCAGAGCTTAAAAAGCTCAGGGAGGAAACCATTAATCATCCTACTGAAGAGGATATCCCCGGTGCCCTCGGAATCGAAATCCCACATCTCCCTCGACATCTGGATGAAAAGAACGTACTTGGCTGACTCGCTACGAAAGACAGGTATAGTCTGCGGCGAAAAGTATCCAGACAGCACCTTCTTTCCGCGGATAAAAATATTCTTCACCGTGGCCTTGATGCTGCCCATAAACGTGACCTTCTGGCCCTTGTAGATGACCTTATCGACCAACTCAGACATGACGAGTCGCCACATATCGGACCGCACAAGAAACTGATCACGAAAAGAAATCTCTACATGCGATGCAGAGCACTGTGTGCGGTCCACAGTTGACAAAAGGACCTTTGACCGGCGCTTGAAGCCAAAGATATTGGCGATACTATTCGTCACCGATACCTCCAGCATAGGATGTCGGGTTTTAATCTCCTGCGGGAGAGGCTTAACCACGAACAGACACCGACTCTGAAGGGCAGTTTTGAATTTTGACGTTCGATCAGCAGGTCCAACGGCAGTACCAGTACCACCAACGCCGCCCAAGGTGGTCGTCAACGGGGCCGATTCATCATGACCATCCTGCTTCGGCTGCTCCTCTCTCGGCACGGGAAGAATCTCGACGATATCCCCAACTTTAACCCCGGAGTCACTGAAAGCGGCCTGATTAAAGAGAATCTCCTCCCTGGAGAAGCCCTCGTCGTGGAGATATAGATTACATGGGCGTTTGTTCAATCCCATCTGAAAAGACACGGGAGTAGACATCCCATCAGAGACCTGCTCCATGTGTCCCCGATCACGGGTGTTCTGCGGGACATTATGGGATGTCCCTGAGGATCGGTAGGTTGAAAGAGACTCCAGACTGGCCGCACTGACCTGCCTCAGATGCGAGGGCTTTGTGGGCCCGCGGAGAGCCATTCTTGATTTCGAAAATCCATTTACCGCTTCCTGTTCATTCTCGCACCAGCTATGATCGCTGATATTGTGTACATGTCTCGCCGGTGGATCATGTCGAGACGGCCGTGTGTCAGGGAGGTTGTTGGTTAGACATATCCCAGCCGATATTATCGAAGGCGGTCAGGTGCTATCAGTCAGGTGATCGTCTTTCTGGCCTACTCTAGAACTCCAACCTAATTATCTGGCTGAGCTATCGCTGAAGTCGATTCGCTTTGTGTTGGAACCTCATGCAGGTGTCTGAGCTATCAAAGGCAAAAAAATTCGGTCCTCCTAGCTGGAAGAGCTCTGCAGGTTTCTACAGACATAGTAATACTAGCGTCCATAACGGCGGCTCGCCAGATTTATACTAGGGGATATAACGCACGCAGAAGAAGCAAAACTGTGTGAAAACCTCGTATTTTCGTTAACGGAATAATCATATCTACGGCGCTCAGAATGAAAAGGCGACACTATGAGAGAATTTGTAAAAACAACCACATCAGACCCCCTCCCTTCGGGGTTATTAAAGTCTTAATTTTACTGTATCGGCACTACCATGTAGTCATGAATCAGGCTCCGGGATCTGGAGAACGTAGCGACCAGCGATCTTTCCTTGTTCTGCAAATTTCAAGCAAGATTAGCAACCGTGGGAGACAAATGGGAGTACAAGGGGTCAACATACCCATGAGCTCGTAGACGTGTCCTAGTTCACTAAGAGGAACAGTCTTGAACGGAGCATTGATAAGACCACGTCTGAAGAATTGGATGGCCTCAATTCCATCCTGTCGGTTACCGACGTAGCTTCCCTTGATCTGGATCATCCGGACAACGGTGCTGAAGACAGGAGCCTTGAGGAAGGCACCAGCGGGCAGGCCGATTGCGACCACGGCACCACGAGGACGGACGTAGGCGGCGGCTTGCTGGAAAGGACCCTCAGCGACAGCCAACAGGATGACAGCATGAGGTCCAAGACCATCTTCGGTTGCAGCCTGGACGTCCTTAACGACATCCTTAGACTTGGTGAAGTCAACGAAGGCCTAAGCGGAAATGAAGTGTTAGAAAACCGAGCTTCCATCGCTCCGTTACAAAAAGAAATCAGGGGAAGGGAAAATACCGAAGCACCCAGCTGCTCACACATCTCCCTCTTCGCGTCACCACCGTCAATAGCAATGACTTGCAAACCCATAGCCTTTGCGTATTGTTGAGCAAGGGAACCCAAACCACCACCGGCACCCACAATAGCAACCGTCTGGCCAGGCTTAACACCAGACTCTTTCAGACCCTTATAGACTGTGATACCGGCGCATAGAACTGGGGCGATGGCGTCCAGCGGAACGTCCTTGGGGATGATAGAGACGTGAGCCGCCTTGGCGACACAAAACTGCTGGAAGGTGCCATCGACAGTGTAGCCGGAAAGAGAGGCTTGGGGGCACAGGGGCTCATCGGAGGTACGGCAGAACTCGCAAGCCAGGCAGGAACCATTCAACCACTTGACACCAGCATGGTCACCAATGTTGACCTCAGTGACGAGTTCACCCCTTGCGACAACGATACCAGCACCCTCGTGACCGCCAACAAGAGGCATCTTGACGGGAAGGGGCCAGTCGCCATTCCGCGCGTGCAAATCTGTGTGGCAGACGCCAGAATACTTGATATTGACGAGGACTTCGTCGGGACCGGGAGTGGGGACAGGGATCTGCTTATAGATGACGGGGCCACCGGCCTTCTCGACGACCTGGGCCCATTGCAGCTTTGGGAGAGTCATATCTGTGGGAAGCGAATAAAATTTCTTGGGAATAGTGTGCAGAAAGGTGAACTAACAACAGTTACCTGCTGGTGGAGATGAAGAAAGGGTAGTTGAGATGGGTTGGACTAACAAAGGTCAGGAGGATCGGGAGGGAGGACGTTCTTATACTTGACAAGTGTTTGGGGGGGAGGGGAATGCAGCCACAAAATTCAAAAGAACAGACGGCGTGGTTGGCAAAAGGAGCCAGAAAGCACCAAGAGGCCACTGCTACATGGAGAACGGCGCATGCGGATCCGACAAGGTCTCATGGTTGCAAGATGCAAGTCTCACAATCAGTGGGCGAGGTAAGGAGGGGCAGCAAAGAGCTAAGACTGGAACTGGGAGGTAGCAACGTCATCACTGCCAGGCAACACGAGCGACAGGGACTGATAGAGAAAATTCGAAGCAACGCCCATGGGAGATCTGCCAGAAGATCAGACAATGGGCAAGCAGCCAGTCCCTGGTGACGTCGACGGCTCGTTCAGCGAATTGTGTCTCGCAGTTGCGGGTCGGTACCTAGGTATTGTTTCTGTATTTCCAATACCGAAATACCACACCAATACCACGCCAGCCGCCCAGGTGGATGGACCGCCTAGTCCCTGCCAGTGGTCTCAACCATCGTGACGAAGGTTGATACTGAGGCCATTTTAGCAAAATCATCTAGAGTCCGTCACGGCTAGGGTATGAAGAGGAAAAAGTTTGCCTCAATGCAACTTTGCTGCCCAGAGCAGAAGAGGACACTCCAGTCGATGCTCCGAGTGTCAGTGGCCACTCTTTAGGTACCTTATCTTCAATGCCATTCCTCAATTCTTTTAGTTTAGACCGTCAAGATCGAAACCGGTTTGCTTAAACTGTCCGTAACTTGAATCAGAAGCTGGCCGGTAACTGTCCGTAACAGATGTCGCTGATACACCGCGAAACGCCGCGGTACAGGGTCTAAAGGCGGGCGGGGCGTATGGACCCGTCATGCAATGAGGGCCAGTGGTGTGATGGAGAACGCACCGCGACGTGTTACATGATATTTCCAGATAATCTATGACGGCCCAGGAACGACGTGTTCCGCCCTTGGGCCGCTGGAATTGGCATCCAGCCTCATTAGGTAGGTGGCCGTGCGGTCCACACATACCTCTGCCCGCCGGATTCGAGCTGGAAATCTGACAAGCTCGGTCAGTGCCGCAAGCCGACCCAGTCTTCCGCAGGAGGGCCTGGAAAGGCGTCCAAAGATGGTGGTTGCGAGCTGCAGAGCCAATCGCATCCACCCAGCACTTACCCCGCAGAACCCAGTGTGCCCTGCCCAGTGCCCACTGTTGATTGCGGGGCATCCATTTTTACACGCGGCTCACATGGATACACCGGCGCCGCAAACCCCAAGCCGCCCCCCATGATTCCCGATCCTTAACGGCAAAATTAAAAGCTCCAGCGGCAGTGGTCCCCCGTTCGACGGACTTACGACTTATTTCGCGGAGAACCGGATGCGGATAGCGGGAGGCTGTAGGCGCACGGTCGGTACGCCGTGAATGCTTATACACCGTCCTTTCACCGCAATCGTCCAGTATCCGCTCCCTCTGCCCAGGAGAAGAGGAGCCCCGGCTAGAAGGAAAGCCCCGTCTCATGCTTGCGGATCATGGGGGACCTGACAAAGAGACTCAATGGCTTGATCCCCCGCGTGAATATGATCCATGCGGAGAGACGGGGAAGGCGTTGGATCCGGGGGCCACGCGAGCATGCGGCACAGCGCAAGAAGCAGATAAGTCGACTCGCCTTCATGCTGGGTTCGGGATAGCTCCATACACGGCGGGGACGCGGCAGGGGAGCGGCAGCGCTGGTTGGCTCCTTGTCCTCAAGGGTCCCATGCGGTTCCTTGACAGTCCTCTTTTGTGGGGGATAAGATGCGGATAGGAGGAGATGCGGATAGGAGGTCATGTGGATGGGGAGGGTTGCAGGAGACGGGGAGAAGGGGAAAAGAAAAGAAAGGAGAGAAGACGGGGATTAGAAGCCAATATATTCCACTCCTTCACCACCAAGGTTGTCCCAAGACAAGGACCTTGCGAGACAACAATTGCGGAGTGATTCTTTTCCAAGACTCTCGCTCACGAAGTCACAAGTGTCGCTGCCACCTGTCACGGATAGCGCCAGACACGGAGGATCGCAACATGCAGGCCCCGACTGAGCGTGAGATGATAGGTATGGCTAGAAGGAATAATAATACCTACCAAGAAAGTTACCTTAAATTTTATCTCCAGAATCATAACACCTTCGACGCATCTTCTATAAAAAGGTTGACTTGCAGCTTCCGAGAAGACCACCTTTGTACAGATCTTCGCTTGTTTGCCCCTTCTAAGACTAGTGTAACACATCCAGGGCAAGAGCGTATTTCACGCAGCTCATTGCTGCACCGCGATCTGATCTCCGATGTTTTCCACACTGACCAGGGTCATAAGAAGTACATGACCGACTCTGCAGAGAGCCCATGGTATCCACGGGGTTCTCTAATTACTCCCCAGATTAGCCAAAAGACTACGTCGAAGCTTGTGGGGTTCTGGTTGTAGTCAAAATTGTAGGTATAGACTCACCCCCTGGTAGAGCTTATGTAACTCTATAAGCCTCCATGCCTACAACTCGTAGCTGAGTCGCTAATTATAGACTTAACCCTAGCGCTGTTCTCAATGGAATCTGGGGACTGCTCTGGTGATGATTCCCGGCAAGAGTCCAAGAGTGCCACCAACTTCTTCCCAACCAGCGACCAACCACATTCCCCTTTCAGGATATACACTCCGAGACAACGCCTTAACACAACTCCTTATTCAAGCAATCCATTATTCAAAATTTCATGACTTATAGTACAACTCCCTTTTCCCTCACCGGTACCGAATCTGTGGCTGTAATTTTCGGGATGCCGACCATACCGACCCGGCCGCGTCTATAATTAGCGGTAATTACCTAGCGGTGAATATTCACAGCATCAGAAGATCGGGATACTCTTAGCAAGCTTGAGAAAACATATGATTTTTGTTTTCCGTTGTTCCATTTACTTCTTGCTTTTTTGTGCCAAAAGTGGCAAACATTGTAACATGACGCTTTATCTTCAGAATGTTCCAACGGAAAAGCGGCCAGGCCCGGCCTTTATCACCGGCTAGCTGGCTTGATATCTACACCGATCCCTTGCAGGGACACCGCTAATACGACTCTACGAAGATACCGAGGGCTAGTGCTAATATGTCGCGTCATTAATTTTTATTTTTATTTGATTTTTCTCCTCCGCAAGGCCAGTGTCATTTCCGTTCAGGAGCCATGAAGTCATGGCGCCGAGTGACCTGATTCTGGGATCTTTCTTGCACCTCCCTTATAGGTCTTGTCATACAGGTATATTGCTGGACTAATCCCGTTCATTGGGAGGGTTTAACTTTCCCTTCTTTTCTTCTACTCTTCTCCGGATTCATGGCAGGCTGATTGCCAGTCCTGGACTAACTAACTCTACAGAGGGTGGCAGCGGCATTCACCTGACCCATCTCATTGACACTGTTAATTACTACAAGCAACAGTTGTTCCGTGGGATGCTAATCCACTCTGGGTCCAAACCCGAGTGAAGGACAACATTGACTCAACAAAATGCGGCGACAGTAGGTCAATATGCAATTCCATTTTCAATACATGCGATGTTGGTAATATGCAACTTAGTCGTCGGAATCCGACGAATCGAAACAAAGAACGATGATGATGAACAAAGAGAGTCTTGAGTTCTCGTTCAGTTCTGCTCTCCACCCTGTGACTTGGTGAGCTCCTCACTGTGCAAGCAGACTAATCAGCCATCCGGTATCAGACTCGAGGGGGATCGAGGAGGACTAACATGTGTTTATCCAATTCCTGCATGTGCTTCTGTTGAGTCCTTAGTTTCTCCTGGAGAGCCTTGAGTCTAGACCATTAACAGTTATTGTCAGTTCCGGCACAATCTTGGCCCAGCAGATGCTGTGCTATCTATTCCATCAGGTCACATACTTCTCCAGCTCGTGGGCTCGAATGTAAAGTGCTTCAGAAGCAGCTTCGCGTTTGGTAAATGAATCTTTCCTGGAAAGAGAATCCGCACGTCAGACATATGTTCAGCTCGGGAAAGACCGATACCAATTCTCGCTCCTTACTCTGCCAGCGAACCCCGAGCCTTGGGTGCTCCGGTGTCTCCTTCTGCCATGGCGGGTAATGCGACTGAGAACGATCTGGTCAGGGCTGGTGTGGCCGTTCGAAGGAGAGGGCGAGACGCGGCAGATCGGATCATAGCGTTCAATCACTAGTACTGATCCGGTGTTGGTGTCAGTGATGGTGTTTCTCTTATCGTATGGTATGTCCTGGTGGTGAACTGTGTAGTCGACGTATACGCATGCACGGACAGACTTATGTCAGGCCAGTCCAATAAATAGGTCCAGTGGCCGCAGGCGAGAAGGAACGACAGTGACGCCATGATCGCGAGGGAGGCGTTGTCATACGATGATTCCACGTCATGTGATGCGGGCAACCCCGCAGAAGTTACCAGGATTTCGATGACCTGACTCGCGATTGACGCATCCTCTAATTACTGGCGCATGCCGTATGGATTGGGGTTTTAAGGCATTTCTATATTTGTCCAATGCGTTCAGCCTTCGCACGCTGGCCGCCAGAGCTAGGAGAAAGCCGGAGCAGGCACGGGAAAGCTTCCGAGCTAACAGCCCGATATCTCGTTATCTCGATTCGGGATTCCCCGCGTTTGGTCCTTGCAGCGGTCTAGAATCGATGGACCAGTTCAGAAATCTTTCGGATGATGCAATATATGAGTTTCCTCCGCATCCGTCATCTCAGCAGATCTGTCACTTCTCAATTACAAACTCGAAGGACTGATCTCTCTTATGTATCTCCGTAGCACGAGCATCGTCCTCGTAAAGAGTACGCTCAAAGTACCTCACCCGTCCATCGTATCCAACCAAGATCACCGTCTGCTTCTGTGTCCCGTATAAGCCCTGCATGTATGACCCGTTGGACATTCCATCACTTGTCTTGGGGAGTTTCTCCGCGGTTTCTTTCTCTTCTCCAACCTCGCATTGTTCTTGTACCTCCACCTGCATCTGCTTTTGTGGTTGTTCCATCCCTGCATTTGTCTCCCCTTCACCATCGGGACCGACAACGGGCACAAAAATGCTCTTGGACAGGTGCTTCATGTAATCCTCCACCCCAGCTGCACTTTCTAACCTTGGCAAGGTGTCGACGCTGAGAACTCCGAGTAATCTTTGTATAAGTCGATCTTCATCCTCCCGTCCCTCACTTGCAACATTTGCAGTGATGGCATCCGCCACCAGCTTTTCACCAGTAACAACCTTTGTCCAAGATCGATCCCCCAGACCGGTATTGCTCACTGCAACCGTCTGACCCGGTTTGGCTGCAATCCAGCGGACACTAGTCCCGTTGACGATCTCCGCATCCTTCACCTCCCCAACGCGATTAGACAAGACAGCTAGCGGTTCATCGACCCTTCCGCACACAAGGTTGAACCCGCCGATATTCTTGATCTCACTCGTACTGGAAGTCCAGCGTGACACAAATTCTTGTGTTGTCAGCTTGCTGTCTGAGGGGAGGGCAAGCCAGGAATTCACAATGGCGCCGCGGCTGTATGCCCCCACAGCCTTTTCACATGTATCTTCATGGTAATTCGTAAGGATAGCGATGCGGCCTTGTTTTGTGATCCCTAGCCATGTGCCATGGACTGGGCGTGCCAGGTCCCGCGCACTGAGTACGTGCGTGTCGGGATCGGGCCACCACCCCGCTCGGGAGGTAGGACGACGAAGGAATTCCTATGTGTTGAGTTAGTCAGTTGCAGACTGGTGTGCCACTCGTCCTGGTACGGGTGGTAGTATGCACAACGTACATCACGATTGTTGACGATGATAAGTCTGTATTTGGGATGAGCTGTCGATATAATTGCAATGCACATATTAGTAGTTCCTTTTTATCGATTATGCCGTACCGTGGCTCCTTCGTCTATTGTTGTTGTATTGGTCGTTCGTTGACAAGACGAGGGTCGGTGTTGGGGCCCTGCCATCCACTTATATTCGCGCCCAAATTCCGGGCAAGTTTTACCTAGGCACAGCCATGAATGGGTCCCCCTGGTTGCCTTTTTCGGGTCACACGCCTCCTTGACGTCAGGCCACGCACTATCTCGCTTATCGACACGCTGATCTCTACGGGCCCCCGTGCCTTCGGCTGTGGCTACTGTCATGTCGTCTTAACGACTCACCTCATTCTGCTTGTTGGCAATGCTTCATCCCACACTTTCCACCCCCCCCCCCCCCCCCCCCCCCCCCCCCCCCCCCCCCGTCCCCTGAGCCACCCGCAAAGCCCCGTCAGGGCAGCGTTTTCGTGTTGACCGATATCTGCCGGACAGATTACAGTTCTGTCAGCCGACCTGCTTGACGTTGCACCCCCTTGCTTCTACGAAGGGCTGAGCATAAACTTGCCACGTCAATTCTCCGCTATGGGTGTCCGACACGCTCCAAACCACGCAGCATGAGATTTCTTCGCTGCAAAATGTGGATCGGAGTGGGATTCTGCGTTGGTCCATCTGTTCACCTTCAGGGGGAGCCCAAGCCCTGTCTGTCAGCATCATCATCTGATCGAAGAACTTGTTCCCTATCTTCGCCAGCTAGATAGAGGAGAAAACCAGGGTGACGTCCCAACGACCTGGTGAGTGATATGGGGCGCATGGAGATCTCAGTCTCGGCACTTATGCCGTCCCCGAGGAGTCTTGAGGTCCTAATGAAGAAAGACGCTACTTCATCAGACATGCGTTCCTCAAATACTCATGTCTAGTTAAATTCAACCTGACCGAAGAAAGCACTGGCGTCAATATGGACTCAAGGGTGTGAGGCCAGCTTACGGATATCCTTCCACGTCACTAGCCACCGCGGCAGCGAAGGGAGTGGCGCATTCATGCATGTTAAAGTTCAAGATAAAGAACGGCGTGATCTGCGGGTTCCAGAAAAGTTCGGGCGTCGAAAGACTGCCTGGACTCCATGATAAGACCAGGCAGGCACGTCAGGCAGACATGCTTAGTCCTTGTCAACGCCAGCTGGTCCGGTCAAGAGCCCACCGATGACAGTCAGCTCTCCCCCCTGCTCACTCAACCAGATGTATAGACGCTATTATGGATAGGGGTCCTGAGTGCGGCTTTAAATGCTACTAGTATTTCTCTTGAGACTATGAATGGCATCCATCGTCTACATCCTGCCAGTTCTTTATCAGTATATCAAATAAGATGATAGTATGTACATCTGGAATCCCACGGATGGGATGATACTGCGCATGCCACAATTTCAGATAACCCATTAGGAAAGATAAGAAACATCATATGGAGAAGGGGACAAAGGGATATCTAGATACTAACTAGGGGGTTCTCCATTGCAATCTGCGGTGAATACGACTGCAAAACTGCAGACATTGGACGTAAGAAAGAGGTTGACTAAAATTGTCTTGAAATTGGAGCTCCCTTGCTGCCCAACTCTCCCAACGCGGCCGCACTCGCGCCAGCAGCGTCGACTTTCTTCAATTTCCTATAGTCCGCGCTCCACATCTGCTCCCTGATCCAAGCATGCAGTTCCTCGTCACTATCAGGAATGTCGTTCTTCTGGGCTAGACCGTCCTTGACGGCACGTTTGATAACCGCTGCAGCGACGTGCACGCTCACTTCCCGGACATCTGTTACGTCGGGCAGCAGCCCGGTATCGGGATCTTTGAGTGCAGGTGCCTGCGCAGCTAGAGCTTTGGTGGCCGCTACCAGCATCGCGGGCGTCATGAGTCTGGCGCCGCTTAGCACTGCTCCTAGACCGATTCCAGGAAACGCGGTGCTGTTGTTGCATTCAGCGATCTCGAGCTTCCGGCCGTTGAACTCAACCGGGGCAAATGGGCTACCGGTGGCGGTCAAGACCTTGCCATCTGTCCATTTGATAAGGTCTTCTGGGACTGCTTCGTGGAGTCTCGTCGGGTTGGATAAGGGGAAAATAATGGGACGTTCGACGTGCTTCGCCATTTCTTGCACCACTTCCCGTGTAAAGGACTTCGGTTTCGTGCTGGTACCGATGAGCACGTGTGGTTTCACAGTCTTAATTATTTCGACGAGGGACGTTCTGTCCACACCCTGAAATTGGCCATCTGGCTTTGCATAGTCACGCTGAGCAAGGGTGAGGGCCTGAATCTCGCTCTGGAGAAGCACGCCCTGTTTATCAACACACCAGATCTGGTTCGTGGCGTCTTCCATGGATTTACCGCCTTCGAGTGCGATGGCATCCCGAATTTGGTCTGCAATTCCGGTTCCTGCGGAGCCGGCACCGAACATGAGCACCCGAACGTCTTGCATCCGGTACTTGGCGACGTGGGTCGCCGTGTAGACAGCAGCTAGCGTCACGCATCCCGTGCCCTGGACGTCGTCGTTGAAGCAAGCGATCTCCTTGGTGTATTTATCTAGGATTCGACGCGCGTTGTGCAGTCCAAAATCCTCGAAATGGATGTAGGCTTTCGGGAATCGCTTCTTGCAGGCGCAGATGAAGCGTTCGATGAACTGGTCGTATTTTTCACCTCGGGCCCGGCCTTGCTGTAGACCAAGATAGAGCGGGTCGCTTAGCAGTTCCTGGTTGTCAGTTCCGACGTCGAGAACAACGGGCAAGGTCCGGTTGGGATGGATGCCGGCGCACAGCGTGTAGATGATCAACTTGGCGACGGAGATGAGAATTGCGCCGACTCCTTGGTCGCCAATGCCTGCGTTACGACCATAAAGATTAGAATATAACTGACCAAGAATAATCGCTGAACTACGGATGATACAGACCTAGAATCTGCTCCCCGTCGCTACAAGCGATGATATCCACGTCTTCCGGCGAACCCCACTGATCCAGCGAGAGCTCAATCGCATCGGGATCGTTGATATTCAAGAAACAGCCTTCTGGCCTCCTGAACAATCTACTATAGTTCGCAATGGCGTCGCCTTCAGTCGGCGTGTAGATGACAGGGAACATCTCCTTGAGATGATCCTGAATGAGTCGGTAATAAAGCACCTCATTTTGATCCTTCAGGCTGGTCATGAACGTGTTCCTCCCCAGCGCTGTGCGGCGTGTCTGGTATTGTTCGTAGGCGCGGCTCGCTTGCTCCTCAAGCGTGTTGACTCTGGAAGGAAGCAGGCCGATAAGACCAAATTCTTCTCGCTCTTCTACGGGGAAGCCCGAGCCCTTGTTGAAATACGGACATTGAAGCAAGGCTGCGCCCGTTAACGCACACTCCTGCGATCCCGACGTGGAGCGTGGCAGACGGGTATATTCTGTTACAGTCATGTTATGTTGCCTTGAAGCTATTCCAGACTTAGCTCTTCACTGTCGACTGCTTTCTGATGGCGAACTTGAGGATACGACGAGATGTTATTGCAGAGGGTATACCATTGATACTATAGTAAGAAGGATATTTGAAAACAGAGGACCGGAAGTGTTAGCAACAGTAATCAGTCAATGCTTGTCAAGGCAAGTGCTAATGTCTCAAACAGCAAGCACCTTTTATACAACCTTAGGTCGCAGGTGTCCTGGCGACAGTTGTGTCCCATTTCGGGTGAAACCGCGGAAGTAAGTGATGACGACACTGGGAGTTTGCTAGTTAAGCACCACTTCCATACAACAAAATGGCCCCGCAGAACCCACATAAGCTTTCGCGATGACCTGGAACGTGCACTGGCATAGGAAGGAAGCCATTCCTTGATGCTCGGAGAAGTCGATCGAGCTTTTGCTCGAAAATCTCGTTCGTTCTCCTGGAATAATATCTCTCACTCTCGACGACCACCATGGCGAAGCTCGTGTAACGCTTTGGTGGCTCAGGGCGACTACGGATCATCCCGATCGTACCCGTTTTGACCCGAAGGGTTGCATAAGGCTGTCCTAGGTGGCGACGCTGGCGACAGTATGGCGATCGCGACCGGCTACTCAGAAGCCATGGACAATTTGAGTTTGGCGAAGCTTTCTTTCTACGACGCTAACTGGGATCCACCAGTATGAAGGCGGAGCATGTAGGGCATAGGGCATAGGGCACAGGGCATACAAGTAGGGCACAGGGCATAGGGCAGTCCGGTCGACCTCCGCCTCCGACGGCGAATCTCCGTCGAAACTCCGTCGGCCGCCGCAGCACACCGAGGCCGATGACTAAGCGGAGGCGCGCCAACCGCGGGGGCGCGCGCCTCCGTTAAGCCCGTTGCCGCTGCGTCTCTATCCAGTCGTCGTCCACAGTCGCGATGATTCAGCGGAACTGTGTCTTGCAGAAGTCCCGCTGCCTGGTAATCCAGCGTCGATCCAAGGCAGCTTCGGTGGCTGTTCCGTCATGGCCCTTGCTCGTATCTCCATGTTAGCTCTCGTTAGCTCTCCAGGAAGGCCCAATCACACGCTGCGTCGTCGCCTGCGCGCCTCTTCCTCCATGCAAATCGTCTGCGACAAATACCAAAACCAGATAAAATTTCTCTAGCCCCGAGCCCCATTCTCGTCCTTCGGCAGAAATTGAAGGCCAGGATTGTCGTATTACTGTTAATTAGGCAGCAGTCTCATCAGCGGAATTAACAGTTACGCCGTGACCCACCCGTGTAGGTTGCGGTGTTGCTACTAGTTATCTTATTATTCTAAAATTGTCGACTATTATCGTGGCTCACGGGTACAATAAATGGGCGCCAGTTCCCCGACCTGGCTCAGTGTCCCCCTATAGTACTCATTTCTAGTCTAAGTTTGCTCGTTGCACCGCTCCTCAGCTATGGAGGACCCGGAAAAGTACACCACGCGGCAACAAGCGAACTATGATGTCGAGACCGACAGTGCTACCGTCGGTGATGAGAACCAGCGGGAGCAGGATGGTGTCCATCTGGGTGCCCAAGAATGGGCCATGGCACCCGATATCCGACGCCGGCGGGAGCTCGAGGTCGAGTCTGGGTTCAAGAAAGAGGAGTTGGGCGTAACGTGGAAGAATCTTACGGTCAAAGCCATCGCCGCCGATGCCTCAGTCAATGAGAACGTACTGTCGCAGTTCAACATCCCTAGGGTCGTCGGGGAAGCGAGACACAAGCCGCCAATGCGAAACATTCTTGAGAATAGCCACGGTTGTGTCAAACCGGGTGAGATGCTTCTCGTTCTTGGACGACCTGGCTCCGGTTGCACGACCTTGCTGAAAATGCTCGCGAACCACCAACGCGGTTATGCGTCCGTCGAGGGAGACATTCGCTTCGGGTCCATGACCTCTAACGAGGCGGCCCAATATCGAAGCCAGATTGTGATGAACACTGAGGACGAGCTGTACTTCCCTACCCTAACCGTGGGCCAGACGATGGACTTTGCGACGCGTCTCAAGCTTCCTTTCCGTCTCCCTGACGGCACCGAGTCTCGTGAAGCATACCGTGAAGACTACAAGCGCTTCTTGCTCAAGTCAATGGGTATCCCGCACACGAATGACACCAAAGTCGGCAACGAGTTCGTCCGTGGCGTTTCTGGCGGTGAACGAAAACGCGTTTCCATCATCGAGTGCTTGGCCACCCGCGCATCTGTCTTCTGCTGGGATAACAGCACCCGTGGCTTGGATGCTAGCAACGCCCTTGAGTGGGCCAAGGCCATCCGCGCAATGACCGACATTCTGGGCCTTACCACCGTCGTCACGCTCTACCAAGCCGGTAATGGCATATACAATTTGTTCGACAAGGTGCTGGTCTTGGACGAGGGAAAGCAAGTCTTCTACGGCCCCCGGGCCGAAGCACAACCCTTTATGGAGCAATTAGGTTTCGTCTGCCGCGAGGGCTCAAACGTCGGTGATTTCCTGTCCGGCCTGACTATTCCAACCGAGCGTCTCATCGCCCGCGGATATGAGGACCGTTTCCCCCGAAATGCAGAAATGTTGCGTAATGAGTACGAGAAGTCGCCTATTCGGGCGCGCATGGCAGCCGAATATGACTACCCTGACTCCGAGCTCGCCAAACAGCGCACGGAAGAATTGAAGTTGGCCGTGGCTGAGGGCAAGTCCAACAGACTGCCCAAGAGTAGTCCGTTGACGGTCAGCTTCCCTGAGCAGGTCAGGGCCTGTGTCACTCGCCAGTATCAGATCATCTGGGGAGACAAGGCCACTTTTATGATCAAGCAAGCCTCCACACTCGCACAGGCCCTGATCGTTGGGTCCCTCTTCTACAATGCTCCAGATAATTCCGGTGGCCTCTTCTTGAAAGGAGGTGCCCTCTTCTTCTCTTTGCTGTTCAACTCTTTGCTAGCCATGTCCGAGGTTACGGATTCTTTCACCGGCCGGCCAGTGCTCATCAAACATAAGGCTTTCGCTTTCTACCACCCTTCCGCCTTTTGCATCGCTCAGATCGCTGCAGACATTCCCCTTATACTCTTCCAGATCAGTATCTTCTCTATCGTGCTATACTTCATGGTCGGCCTTAGCATGAACGCGGGTGCCTTTTTCACCTATTGGGTCGTGATCTTTGCTGGAACTATGGTGAGTTCTTCTTCTTTTCTTCCTCTTGTCTCTCCCCTGGGCAATTTCACGTGGAGTCTCTTTCTTTCAATAACTCTCCTCCACTGGCCGGCTTCGCTGCTGACGGGGCGTTCCTTTTTTTCCGTTAGTGCATGACTGCTTTTTTCCGGGCGATCGGCGCTCTTTTCACCACTTTCGACGGGGCTTCCAAGGTCTCCGGTTTCTGGATTGGTGCCTTGATCATGTACACTGGATACATGATTCCGAAGCCTCACATGCACCCGTGGTTTGTGTGGATATACTGGATTGATCCATTGGCATATGGCTTCGAATCTCTACTTTCAAACGAGCTGCACGGGAAAATCATTCCGTGTGTTGGGACCAACCTCGTTCCCAACGGCCCCGGCTACAACGATTCGCTGCACCAGGCATGTACTGGCGTAGCTGGTGCGCTCCCTGGTGCCACCTACGTAACAGGAGACCAATATCTGGGTTCGTTATCGTACAAGCATAGCCACGTCTGGCGCAACTTCGGCATCCTTTGGGCATTATGGGCGCTCTTTGTGACTGTTACGATCGTCGCGACGTGCCGATGGAAGTCGCCAAGTGAGAGCGGCGTCTCGCTGCTTATCCCACGTGAAAGATTGGCCCAACATATTGCGCAAGAAGGTAAAGACGATGAGGAAGCGCAAGCCACAGAAAAGGGCGCCATTCGGTCGACTTCTGAGAAAGTTGGCCGGGACGTTTCCGATGAGATCGATGGCCAACTTGTTCAGAATACGTCCATATTCACCTGGAAGAACCTCTGTTATACGGTCAAAACTCCTTCCGGTGATAGGCAGCTGCTGGATAATGTGCAAGGCTGGGTGAAGCCCGGGATGCTCGGTGCGCTTATGGGTTCGTCGGGGGCTGGCAAGACCACGCTGCTTGATGTTCTCGCTCAGCGCAAGACCGAAGGTACTATTAAAGGGTCGATCATGGTGGATGGGCGTCCGTTGTCCCTATCCTTCCAAAGATCTGCCGGGTACTGCGAACAGTTGGATGTCCATGAGCCCTTTGCTACTGTTAGGGAAGCTTTGGAATTCTCCGCCATTCTCCGCCAGCCTCGGGAAGTCCCGCGCGAGGAGAAACTTCGGTATGTTGAAACGATTATCAACCTCCTGGAGCTCCACGATATTGCGGACACGTTGATCGGCACGGTCGGTGCCGGGCTGAACGTGGAGCAGCGGAAACGTGTTACCATTGGTGTGGAGTTGGTGGCCAAGCCGAGCATTCTGATCTTTTTGGATGAGCCGACCTCCGGTCTGGATGGCCAGTCTGCCTTCAACACGGTTCGTTTCCTGCGCAAACTGGCGGACGTTGGGCAGGCTGTTCTGGTGACTATTCATCAACCTTCTGCCCAGCTGTTTTCTCAATTTGACACGCTACTACTTCTCTCTTACGGCGGAAAGACGGTGTATTTCGGCGACATTGGTGATAATGGACAGACTGTGAAGGACTACTTTGCTCGTTATGGTGCTGCCTGTCACCCTGAAGTCAACCCAGCCGAGCATATGATCGATGTCGTCTCCGGGTCTTTGTCCCAGGGCCGTGACTGGAATAAGATCTGGCTGGAGTCGCCCGAGCATGAAAGGACTGTAAGAGAACTCGACCGAATCGTTGAAGAGGCAGCGTCCAAGCCACCCGCTACTAATGACGACGGGCGCGAATTTGCCATGCCTCTCTGGGAGCAAATAAAGATCGTGTCGAATCGAATGCATGTGGCTCTATACCGAAACACTGACTACATCAACAACAAGCTTACACTCCATATCGGTTCCGCACTATTCAATGGCTTCTCATTCTGGATGATCGGCGATAGTGTCAGTGACTTGCAACTGCGTCTCTTTACTATCTTTAACTTCATCTTCGTCGCGCCTGGTGTCATCAACCAGCTCCAACCGCTCTTCATTGAGCGCCGGGATATCTACGATACCCGGGAGAAGAAGTCTCGGATGTATTCCTGGGTAGCGTTCGTTACAGCTCTAGTGGTCTCTGAGATGCCCTATCTCTGTATCTGCGGAGTTCTCTACTTCGTATGCTGGTACTATACGGTTGGCTTCTCGAGTGACTCCAACAGAGCCGGTGCCACTTTCTTTGTGATGCTCATGTATGAATTCGTCTACACAGGCATTGGCCAGTTCATTGCAGCCTACGCCCCCAATGCCGTCTTCGCCTCCCTCGCAAATCCTGTAGTGATCGGTACACTTGTCTCGTTCTGCGGTGTTCTCGTTCCCTACAGCCAGATCCAAGTTTTCTGGAGATACTGGATATACTACCTCAATCCGTTCAATTATCTCATAGGGAGCATGATGGTGTTCGACGTGTTCGGTGCGAAAGTGAATTGCAAAGAGTCCGAGTTGGCCGCCTTCTCGCCTCCCAACGGCACTACCTGTGGAGAGTACCTCAACGATTTCATGGGTCCTGAGGGACTTGGTGCCAGGATGAATCTTCTTGATGCCTCCGCCACTGATCTCTGCCGTGTTTGTGAATACCGCAGCGGAAGCGACTACCTTTACACGCTCAACCTCAAGGATTATTACTACGGGTGGCGCGACGCTGCTCTTGTCGTTCTCTTTGCGATCAGCTCTTACGCCCTTGTCTATGGGCTGATGAAGCTGCGGACCAAGGCCTCCAAGAAGGCCGAGTGATTTCCTTGTCGACCTACTTACTGTACTTCCTCCTCCCGGCCGGGGGGGGGGTTTCTTACTATCTATTTCACCCCCTGCGCTTTGTTTCTTTTCCTTGTTTTGCCTCCGAACAAAAGTCCAAAGTCGACGTTCGGGTTCGGAAAGGTTGTCTTTGCTCGCCCAGAGCTTCTTATTTTAATGTACCAAATAGAGCGCTATCTGCTGATATAAAAATAGAAAGGTTTAGACTGGCGACTAGAGATTCCTCTCCAAATTTTGCATACTCTATTTCCAGCGAGTCCACCAAATGGTGGCCGGCCTGAGTTGGTTGTTGTCTGAAGAGGTTAGCAGCAGCCGGAGTAAGGTAGACTCAAGAGCTCTCGTCCGATGATGGCCGTCTATATATCAGCTGGATGCCTTCTCGAGAACGGCAGTCTTCTCTGCGGATATCCCGCTCCTCTTTTCAAACCGTACTTGGCCAAAAAAAGGAAAAGAAAAGAAAAACTTTGCATCTGATACTCACCGGCGCAACAGGATTAGTAGTCCGGGTGACTTATAGTTCAATTTATCTACTGTACCTGAACTAACTTAACCAATTGCATTTAGCGTTTTGAGTTTTCTTGGAAGTGGGGAGTGTGTACTGTAAACGATCTGCCTGCATTAAGCTGACTACTACCAACCACCTCCCGACGTGTGGAAGAATATACCTACGAGTCCACACCTATTCATTAGCTGACTCTCTGCTGTAGTTTCGTTCCGCAATCTTGCCCGCCAGATCTCCCAATGACCTGCTGGCGAGTATCTCCAGAATCGGCACCGTGCACTCCAGCTTCTTCGCAATCCAGTTCCTCAGCTCAACAGCCACATGCGAGTCAATTCCAAGCTCGGAAATTGGATTCCCCTGGTTGACATCCTCAACAGGAATAGAGAGTTGCGCTGCTATCTTCGCGCTCAGCGCGTGGCATACAACACTCGCGTACTCGTCCGCGGACTTTGCAGACTTGAGGTCTTCGCGAAGCGTGGCATGCGCAGTGACAGCTCCTGCCCTATCCCCCGCGCCTGAATGAACAGGGTCCTCGAGGAATTGACGTCTGAACTGTGCAAAGATAGGATTGTCAAAGCTACCCAGGGACTGGCCCTCCTTCCATTCACCCAACCCGGTGATAATTTGGGAACTGGACTGCCGCAAAGGCCCGCCAGTTATGCTAATTGTCATAGCGGCCTCGATGAGCAACATGAGTGTTCTCGTATCTGTCGTTTGGAAACCCTGTCGCGCCATTTTGGTCGCTAGATCCTTATCCTTCTCGGCGAGATAGCCCACGCCCGTGATTACGCCTAGGTCTAACGAGACAGCTGGCCGTCCGAGGCTGTTGCGGTATGCTGCGAAGGCGTCCATAAATGTTGAACCTGCGGCGTACGCAGCTTGAGTGGCGTTACCGATCACGCCGCTGATGGAGGAGAGCATGATGAAGAAATCAAGTTCGTCCGGAAGGTAGTGATGGAGGTTCCTCGTCCCTGCGAATTTGGGTTGGAGGACACGATTGTAATCGTCCGCGGTCATTTTTTCGATGTGAATATCCTGACCCACGTTTCTCGTGAGTTGCTGGTGTTCCCCTCTATGTATATGAAAGGGCAATTATTCTTACCTTGAGGACCATTGCTGCTTGAATCACTCCTCGAACTGGTGGCGCGACGTGTGAAAGATAGTCCATCATCTCCTGGACCTTTTCAGTATCCGAGATATCACACGGGAGTACGAAGACATTGACTCCTTTCTCTTCCAGCACTTGGACTGTCTGTCTCGCGTTTATGCTTTTCATCCCACTCCTGTTGACGAAGATCAGATTTCGCGCACCGTGCTCAACCATCCAAAGAGCCGTGGCGCGCCCAATTCCACCTAGCCCTCCGACAAGCATATAGGATGCATTCTGCCGGAGTAGATTATGCGTCTTTTTGTTAAGCTTTGCCTGGATCGGTTTTTGATTAGATGTATCAGGCGGTGAAGGACGGGCTTCCTTGAACTCACCTTGACAACGTCCTGCGATCGAACTGTGACTATTGCCTTCCTGCTCTCATGCTTTCCGCTGCTTATTTCTCTGAGTACATGACTGATGTTTGAAATCCCATACGATGACACCAATGATGGCCCCTGGAGTGCTCCCTCGTGAAATAGTGTCATGACATCTTTCCACAACTTGGCTGTCAAATTTGGCTTCTCCTTGACAAAACTGGGAAAGTCGAAAGTCGCGGACACAGTATGTTTCTTAGAATTTGCAATTGGCAAAGGGCGAATATCCTGGCCGGCGAGCTGAACTAGTCTTCCATACGCAGCAATGCAATTCCAATGACGTTTCAACATTCCGAGATCGTTCTTAAGGTTGAGTATAACATCGGCTCCCCCGTTGCCGGTCATTCTCAGGATATCTCCAGCGACCGTTCTGCTGCTCTCGAGAAATATATGGTCCTTTGGAAGGTTGAATCTGGACGACAGCATGGCTACATCAGCGGTCGTCGCCACGGTCGCAAAGATTCGGGCCCCTGTCAAGCGACACAGGTCAACGACAGCCTGTCCGCATGGATTCGCCGCTCCGTGGATTAACACTATATCGTCAGGTGAAACGTGCGCAAGGCGATTGACGATATAGAGTCCCGTACAATACATAACGGGCAATGCAGAGGCGACGTCAAACGACATGTCGTCTGGGAGCTTCTGGAACAATGAGTGGTGACCATGGTAGGTATTTGCTGCCGTTCCTGATCCCAGACAAGCCACCCGGTCACCGACGTTGAAGCCAGCGACTCGGTTGCCGATACCATGAACAACTCCGCTGCATTCTGATCCTAGTGGGATTCCTGGTTTAACATGTCCTACTAGGGACTCAGCATCGTGATTGTCCAGTCCGATTGCTTTAACTTCGATCTTGATGTGGTCTGATGGGAGCTCTGCAGACCTGGAATCTTCCACGAAACGAATTGAATGAGACCCGCGGTCTGTCAGATCACCTCCGGTTACAGCCAGAAGTGGACTGTCCAGTTGACTAAATCGTTGGTTTCTGGTAACATTGCCATCTTGCAGTTCTGTGATCGTCTCATTGAGTCGAGAATTATCCACAACGCGAGGAATGCAAACGATCCCATCACGCTCAGCATACTCAGTATCTAGCCCGGCGGATTTATTAATGAAACGCTTCAAGAAAAGATTGAAAATGATGCCAGCGTTTCCTTCGACCGATCCAGGGACCTCTCCGTCCAGATCAAGGGTCACGATCGGGTCCACGCCTCCCTCGGAACGAGCCGTTCTCGCGAACCCTAGGACCAGGCTTCCGTCTGGATTTGCAGGAGCAATTGAGCTGCTGCCTCGAGAAACCCACAAGAGGCTTTCGCTTTTCAGGAATATCCGTTTTATAGTCTCGAAAGTCGTCTCATCCGGATGAGCAAATAGGCACGATTCAAGCTCACTGAGGACGATACAACTTCGCTCAGCAGGAGCGGCACTCGCGAACGTTGTAACCTGTGCGTTCAAGTTGATCTGCGCTAACTTATCCTGAAGATGCTGGGCTAGTTTGCTACTCTCGCCTTGTTCCGCGACGATGAGAACATCCGTGTTTGAAGGAGAGGTACCGTCGAGGGGTCTGGAGATGATCACTGAGCATCCGTTATTCGACACGTCGTCCTTGCATTCAACAAACAGTTTCGTTCCACAGAACTGAGCCTGGAGAAGGATAGCGTTCCATTGGCTCTCTGAAAGACAGTCGGCCCAGCTGGGCAAGCTGCCAAATACCACAGTGTCCACAAGCCTGCATTGTTCGACAATCGGATGGACTAGAAGTAGATGCCCGCCTGGTTTCAACAGGGCATGGATATTGCGCAGAACGCGCGACGCGGACGTCGATATTATGATCCAGTAAGGCACAATGATGACGTCGAATCGACTGGACTTAAAACCTTGATTTTCGAGGTCGGCTTCTATATCAAACTGCCTGAGATCTACCCAGAGAGACCATCTCGCGAGTCTCTGACCCATATCTTGAAGGACAGAGGAGTCGGAGGTAGCAACAGTATACTTCGTGCAACGAGGGGTATCTCCGTTGTGTTTGCTGAGCTCCTCGAGGAATCTGAACGATGACCGTCCTGATCCAGCTCCAATTTCCAGGATCGAGATCATTGGGTCTTTGTGGCTAACCATGTCAAGATATTGACAAGCCACTTGAAGCCCCTGAGCGAAGTATGTGGTATCTTCCAAATACGCTTCCAAGCGACTCCGATTGTGGACGACCGTGGCGATATCGATGTCTCTCTTCAGAAGGGCTGGGAGACTCTCTCCGACAGCACAAAACAGTTCCCCTCTTGGACCGAGCGATTGCACTCGCTCGACAAGATGTTTGTGGGCAGTGTCCTTATATTTTTCATCAACATCGAGGAAGAAAGACCACTGTCTTTTGAGGCTCGGAGTTAGTTCTCTCAGATGCTCCGGATCCACGGCCTTGACAGCCTTCTTGATGTAATATACCGCACACTCCTCGAAGAGCTTTCCTATATCTTCTGCATATTCCAGGTGTCTAAAATCTGAAGCATTGCGCACAGGAAAGAGTTTTGGAATGCTGGCCGCAGAAATCAGATCCGGATCCGCGACCCATTCTAGTCTATATGAAACGCGGGAAACCTGTCTGGCCTGGGAAACGTCGACATCCCCTGCGATGCTCCGGCATGTCAGCCCAGAAATGCATACGACAGCATCCTCGCGGAGTCCGCAGCTATTTGAGTCTGTCACAAAGATAGAAGCAAGGATATCACCGCGTCTTTGATCTTTTCTGACAGAGGTGCGGATATCCATCTTGTACCCCGGTTCCGATCTAACATTCTGAGAGATATAAATTTCATCTATCGAAATAGGAACTGGCGGGCCCTCGTTTGAACTCATGTTCCCCAATAGAGTCACGAAGACCGTGTGGAAAATGCTATCCAACGTGCAGGGGTGAATTAAGGTCGGATACTGAAAATTCATAGGCATCAATGCCGCAGTATCGGGGTTCGTTATCTCCGCAATACAGACCCTTTCTGTGACGAGAGCTGCTGTAAGGTTTGCGAAGCAAGGGCCATATTCGAGACCAACGCTGTTGAGATACTTATAGAATTCTTCGATATCGACCTCTTTGAGATTTGAGGAGTCGGTTCCCCCAATGAGGTCGCTTATGCTCTCTTGCAATCGATCAAGCATGTTGCTATCGCTATCTGGGCTGGCATAGTCAACTTCAATATATCCCCTGCAGTGTTCAGTCCACCGGTTGCCTTCGGAGACGGAATAGACGTGAAATTGGTACGTTGTGTCAGAACGATCTGGAGAGGTAGAGCTACAGGCCCTTAGAGAAGTCATAACTTCGACAGCTGCTGTCTCGCTGATCACTATGGCCGACTGGATGGAAACATCCTGGAGACGGTACCCCGCGACTGATCTGCTTGAATTGCCATCCAAGACATGCTGGAACAAGGCCTCGATGGCCATGGCAATATACCCAGCCGCCGGGTATATGATGTTGGACTGAATTTTGTGATCTTCGAGCCATGGAACTTCACTTACTCGCAGATAATTTCTCCAACGGGGCTCGAATGGACATGACATTCTGTCTGGTACTCCGAGAAGATCCTTCCGCGGATATTTTCTGTTCCTGTATGCTCTGCTAATCCGGGACTCGGCCCAGTAGGACCTGCTATGATTCCATGCGTATGGCGGGAGGTCTACCAGCAACTGGACGTCCTTTTTTCGTCCCACATGAGCAGGTCGATTTATCGCCGCGAAGTTCAACGAGCGGTAGCCACTGGTGGCTAGGGTCGCAACCAATTTCAACGCTGAGGTGACTGCGTCGTTATATCGAGTTAAGATACTTGCGTACGTGATGTCTGCCGCGCTCAGTTTGGGGTCTGCCTTAATAATCTGTTTGATAGGTGCTGAGAGTGCAGAATGGGGTCCTATTTCAACCAGGAGATCTATGCTCGCCTTCCTTGCGGCTCCGCTTCGTTTTTGACGTTTCTCGCTAGAGCCTCCAAGAGCATCTTTGAAGCCACCAGTATCGAAGCACATGCACTCTACAGCGTCGACGAATTTAACCTGGTTCAGAAGATTAGACACCCAGTATTGAGGTCCCAGGCTGGAGGGATTTAATTCTGTTCCTGTCACCGACGAGAAGAACGGTATGGACCTTTTGCCTCGCCTAGTTGCCGCTTCACTTCGAGGCCGTATATCAGCTATGGATGTGAGGTACTCGCCTCCAACTGCTTTCATGTGATGTGAGTGGTAGGCTACTTCGACCGCTAGACGACGACTGAAGATTTGCTTTTCGCCGAGGACTTTTTCGAGTTCTTCCACTGCAGCCAGATCGCCAGATACGGTGACGTTGGACGGGCTGTTGACACAAGCGACGACTGCCTTTCCTGATTCTAGGCCATCAAGATAAGCTTGGATATCTTCCCTTGATATTCCGACAGCCATCATGCCGCCTCGAAGATGACCATTCGTGAGTATTTGAAGCCGGCTGGCAGCGAGCCCTCGGTAGTATGCTATAGACATTGCATCTTCCATGCTCAGGGCACCAACAGCATAGGCTGCGGCAATCTCTCCGCTTGAATGGCCTGTCACTGAATTAGGAAAGAAGCCCCAGGACTCAAGCAGGTCCACGAGGGCGATTTGTAAAGCAGAACAGATTGGCTGACTGAGAAGTGGGTGGCTTAGGTTTGACATGTCTTTGTCTTTCAGAATTTCGTCTGCTCGTTTGTTAGCTACGAAGTCAAGTGTCAAGGATACTTAGATAGGAGGGCGGGCAGTACCCTGAACGATGAATGGCGCCCCTATCTTCACAAGGTGTGTGTTGATCTGGTCCATTGATTCGCGGAAGACAGGATATGACCCTAAAAGCTCCTTTCCCATTCCGCTCCACTGGGCTCCTTGTCCGGTAAAAACGAGGCCAATGGTCGGTCTCCTTGCAGCTCTCTTCGGTTTCGCGCTGATCCTCAGTTCCTCTGCAACGCTTGCTGCCGAGTTGCCAATCACGGCTGCTTTCCATGTCAGATCTGTTCTTCTTTCATTAAGCGTGAAAGCTAGATTGCTTATGGATTCGTCGTTTGCGGTGCTCTCCTTTTCCAAGAGGTATTTCCGCAGGCTTTGGATTTGATTCCTGCACGAGGCTTCGTCGAATCCGGAGACGACATAAATGCGAGCGATTTGGCCAGTGTGTCTCGTTGGATCCCCGTTTAATCCTTCACGGAGACCTCCAGGATGAATGGTGTGAATTGGTTGTGGACTGGGAAGGATCGCTTTCAGACCTCTGGCTGACATGTATCCTTGAGCGTCTTCGAGGATAACATGCGCGTTACTGCCGCCATATCCAAAGCTATTTACGGAGACGCGATGGGCTCCTTTACTTATCCAGGGTTCGACTTTCAGTTGAACCTAAAATCTGTGCGTCAGCGGGGATGAATCACAGCTCTCCGCTGGGACAATCCAACCTTTAATTTCCATTCTTCCAGTGGGATCCGCGGGTTGATATTCTGGAAATTTCGATTCGGAAGGAATACCCGATTCTCCAGCATAAGAATCGCCTTGATGACTCCTGCGACTCCGCTCGTGCCTTCCAAGTGGCCGACGTTGGTCTTGATAGAACCTATCCTGAGGGGCATATGCGGAGAACGATTTGGACTGAAAACCCTGGACAGCGCTCCTGTCTCGATTGGATCACCAGCCTGCGTACCAGTGCCATGCGCTTCGACGAATTCGGTCTCACGCGGATCTAGGCCTGCTGAAAGATAGACATCTCGGATTAGAGCCTCTTGTGCGGCACCGCTTGGAAGTGTAATGCCGGACGTTTTCCCATCTTGGTTGGAACCTGTTCCTCGGATAACGGCTCTTATCACGTCACTGTCTCGGATGGCAGCCTCTAAGGGCTTCAAAAGGAGACATCCGATTGCTTCGCCTCTGGCGTAACCGTTTGCATTCTCATCGAACGTGTAGCATCTCCCGTCCGGCGAGAGGAATCTATTCAGTTTCTTCTCAGCAGGGATTCTCTCAATAGGGAAATAAAGACCAACGAGACGTATAAAGGCCGAGAACTTACTTCATCATGCTCATTGTGGTCATGAATTCGTGACTGAGGATGAGATTCACACCGGCCGCGATAGCCATACTGGCATCACCAGATCGGAGGCTTTGACAAGCAAGATGCAGCGCTACTAGACTGCCGGAGCAGGCCGTATCAATAGTGACGCTGGGACCCTTGAGATCAAAGAAGTAGGACACCCGATTTGCCGTCATGGCTCGTGATTGTCCGGCGTTGGTACACTGGTACATCTGCACGAACTCGGGGTCTCTAAGAAGCAGGTCTGTGTAGTCTGCATTGAAACAGCCAACGAAGCACGATGTTTTGCTTCCAGCGATTCTTGTCATGGAGACACCGGCTGCATTGGATCAACTTCAGCATCCCTGCGTCTTTGTTGATATGGTCAGTTATACTAACCGTTTTCCAGGGCTTCGTATGTAACCTCCAACAGAAGTCTTTGTTGGGGATCCATTGCCTATTGGAAAGGGAATACGTTAACCAGCTACCGATAACTGGAACTGACAAAGGAACTCAACTTACTGCTGCTTCGTCACTAGTCATATTGAAGAAGGGAGCATCGAACAACTCGACATCCTCAGCTAGGAAATGACCTCCTTGAACGTTAATCTGGAAAGATTTGAGTTAGGTTCAAACTGTGGCAGTCCCGCCATCCTTTGGAAGATGCAACGTACAGTCCCATGTCTTGCGTGGTCCGGATGATAGAAGGCAGCGTCGTTCCAGCGTTTCTTAGGAATAGGGCCAAAGCTCTCTCGACCTTCCAAGACCATCTTCCAAAGTCCGTGGACATCAGTGGCATCTGCAGGACCGCGGAAGCCCATTCCGATGACTGCGATAGGCATGGACTTGTCCTTGGACAGGATAGAGGCGTAGTCTGCCTTTGGCTTGGTGGCTGTTCCAGATTGATCTGGGGAGGACATCTTTGCGTAATCCATCTCTTCATTTGGGCAGGTAACAGCCATGACCTTCTGTGCAATCTCAGCGGAGAGAGGAGCCCGAATATTGTCAACCGCTCGCGAGAAGAGTCTCACCTTACTCTGTACTGGGAACTATATAAGTGAGTATTTCCAATGGGGATTGGAGATGGCAAGCCAGGGCTAATTGGGCCGCACAAATAGAAGTGAACTTCAGAGGGACTAGGAAGAAAAGCAAAATGCGAGAAGTTACTGTGGGTAGGGTATTCCTATTTCGTCAATTCTCGGGTTCTATCATTTAATCTGCCCCAGAAGCTGGCTGAACGGGAAATCAATTCATTACAAAATGCCCCGAGATCATATCTCAGTCAAGGTCTCTTGAATTAAGATCCGACAAAATAGTACCAGGATTGTTCAGGGCCAAGACATAAGACCCGGCAACAGAAAAAATAGAAAACACTGGTGAAACAGGAATAATCTAAGGGAACATTATCATTATACGCGAGAATGACGCCGATGCCAACGCAGAGCAATCCCTATCCCTACCATCCGTAAGTCCTGACTACCTGGCCGGCCAACTTCCTAACAGCAGTCGCCATAACGGCAACATTCTTCTTATCGCCGGGAATGTCATGACCCCTCGAATGGACGACGAAACAAGAGCTCTTCTCGTCGCAGACCCGATGCAACATAACCGAATAGTCAAACAGGCCATCGTTGGCGCCCGCAATATGCACCGTGGGAATCTTGATGTATCCTTCCAAACCCTCGTCGATCACAGGTCTCTGGCCCTCGCCGGGATCCATCCGAAACGGGGGCAGAGAATTAATGAAAACCGCGCATCGGAACAATGGCGGCTGTTCAGGATGCAGCTTTGCATGGTGAATGAGGAATCCGGCCGCCAGCGTACCGCCGTGCGAGAAGCCCAGGATGCCGTCAAAGGGTCCTTCCTCGACTACCGTCTCGTAGAGCATATCGTATGCTTCGAGGAGCGACGAATCGTCGTCCGAGAAGGATAGAGGGAACTTGTAGTAGCTGTAAAACGGGGGATCGTGGAGACCTGCTATTCCAGGGCCCGGTTCTGATTCTATGTCACCTTCGATGAAGTGGAAGGTTGCAGTATTGTCTCTCTGAAGCTCTCTCATGAGACCGGCTGTTGAAGCCGATATTGTCAGTCCTACAGGGTGAAAATCGGCTACTGTCAACTTACATAGTTGGAATTGTAGGATCTGGGGGGGCTGTCAGTCTGGCAGACAAGCGAGAGAAGGGAGCAATTCGCCAACCGACCTTTTGATTCGTCCCCCAGCCATGGAGACAGAGAAATCTGAGTGGCATTATCGACGGAGTAGTCTGTCGCGGATAGCTTGATCTTCAATCGTGTACAATAAGAGATAACGGAACTGTTCTGTAGATTCCTGCCTACATCAAGGTTGTCCTTCATCCCAGACACCTTTTTATACTCTAGCCGGACAAAGCTCACCTTTTTTCCCTCTTGACTTAAAGGTACACAGTACATGCATAACTTTGATACCTGGGTGGGTAAAACACTAGAATGTTATCGCGGAGTTCTACAGCTCAGGGCCCACTAGGTTCAAATTACGCCAAGTGGGCTTTGTGCCAATCTGTCGGCTGGTTTTTGGAAAGGATGGCATTGCATTCTGCCGTATTCGGGAGATGAAAGTAGCGAAAAAAGGGCAATAGCACGTTTGTACAGAGCTAGGTGTCTGTATGGCTTCGGTGGGTCTATTATTGAAAGTCTCCGGGATTCAACAGCGTGGCAGGAAGTGATACACAACCCTTCTGAGTGTGCGAATTATCTCTTCAGGAGGAAAACTCCATGGTTCCTGATTAAGATGCGCGATAGGTTAGGGGACGCGTTCAATGGATCGGCGTAACACTCTCCAGCGGGCTATCCCGACTGATTGTACGCGGTGAGTAGCACAGGGAATGCACAGAACCGGTTCAAACTGCGAGTGAAACCGAAGCAGTGGTGTGTTATTCGGTTCGATTCGATTCAATTTCCCGAAGATGGCAAGCCAGTCTCACTTTACAGTGACAGCAGACGTTCACGAACTGGGTAATTTTCGCTGCCCGTTGTATCCTTGAAATATCCGATCGGCATTAGCAAAACCTTTAGTTAAAGACAACAAATGGTGACCTCTGTACATGGATCATCGGCAACCGTTGCAAAAAGGAATTCCATTTCCTCCAATAGCGTGAGAGCGATCGACAGGTGGTCGGTTGTGTCAATTAGCAGAACTTCGGCCCTCGACCAACATTTCCACAAATTTGCGACAGATATCTTCATGCCCTTTCTCCGTCTGTCTCTTGACAAACAGCATTAACACCCGACTACATTCAACCCGGATATTCTCGACGAGCAGCCACCTAGTGGCATCCATTTTCTCAACGGTCCTTTCGGCCCACAGCACGACACCCCCCGCAGCATCGGCGCGCGTGCGCACCCCAGAAGCCGTATCCTGCACCCAGACGGGGAAGCTAATGAATTTCTTCCCCCAGTCGCCCACCCCGGGGACGATGGAGATGCCCTCTGTGGCGACGTATTGTTTCAGCGGTCGAGCACGGCCCAAGGCACCTTCGACTCCATAGATGGGCTGGAAGTAAGAGTCTGCTTGCGTGATTTCTGCCGCTTTGAGTGTAGGGACTGGCACGTCTTCGTAGTTCGTCGCCAGCGCTTGCAGCGAGAAGATGTAAGCGTGGTTGTGGAGCGCGGCTATGACGACGCCGATAGGCAGAGACGGCGGAATGGGGTAGGTGTACCTGAGAGTGAAGCTTGCGCGAGACATGGAGAAAGCCGGATGCGCAAGACCAGGCTCCGGATCTCAACCTATCCCTTGGTGAAAATTACTAACGACTCAAGCTGAATGTCAGACGCTGACGGCGAGATTTCACGCTGAGCTGCGAGGCGCTGAGGATGCACTTGCTGATGGCACGTGACGCGTGATCGCGAATGGTGAACCCTAGGTCTCTCTTCTTCGCCCATCCCAGTCAGTCTGACGATGGCTGTTCGTATTCATCTGCAATGCGGCGTGTTCTTTGTCAGAAGCAATCGGCCTTAATTGCCAAGAAAGAAGGAAGCCATAAAGTTTACGGCCAAGTCCCCGCGCTCACCCACTCTCGGAGAAATCAATCAAGTCCTTAGTAAGGTATGCGCAATATATGTTCATTTCACTCAGATACATAATACCTAAGTATCCCTTCCTAGCTTATTCAGTCTTTAAGAAGAACGAGAGTACATCAAGGGTCTCATTGTTGGCTTTCACATGCAAACAAGTCGGATAGCATGAGACGGTCAATTTGACATTCATATCACGACCTTCTCAGAACTAATACGATCCACCCCAGGAGCCTATAGCCAGCAACAATGCCAACAAGAATACCAACCCAAGCCCCCGTCCGGTCATGAGCGTAGCCATACTCCTCGAGAATCCGGGAGCCTCTAATCTGGCACTGGCCAGCGAGATCAGTCTGATACATGCAGTTGCACGACGGCTTGCAGGAAAACGTCCGGAGGGAAAATTCATTCACCATCATTCCCTGGAACACGTAGGCCTAGGGAACAGGTAAGCATTGCTGAAAATGTTTCAGCTTTCTCACGGCAAGCTGGAAAGGGGGAATTCCGTACCTGGTAATCAATATAGTGGAAGATATATTTCCAAAAGGAGTTCATGATTTTTGGGGAGACCATAAATCCGTCGACGCACATCCAGAGCGCATTCGCAAATGAGACAAGGGCAAGAGCAATTACGAAATTGGGAAAAATGGATGAGACAAGCACGACGAGCGATTCGGCGGCGACAAGGTCGAGGAACAACCACATCACCCACTTGAAAAAGGCAGAGGTGGCTGGTCGAAAATTGGCGAGCCAGTAGGTGATTATGGAAAAGAGGAATGATATCACGACTATCACAGTCCTGTCAGTGGTTGTACCTAGTGAGACGCAAGAACAAAGACGATGCATATTGCATACAAAGGTAGGGCAGCCCGGTGATAAAATTGGACAGCATGAATGGTGTAGCACCATACAACCCGTTTGCGCGCTCTTTGGCGAAGGTTGCTCGGTCTTCCAAGTAGGCCGGAACATAAGCTACTGCCATGAAGGACATGAAGGCCGATCCGAAGTACTATTACAAGGAGCAAAGTGAGTATACCCTCAGCCCAATAGTGTCTTGTCTGACTTACTATCGCATTTATGAATGGCTGTATGTGATCCTGTGAAGCTCCCAACCGCAGCCAAACGGTCCCCATCATAATTGCGAGACCTTGTGTTTCCGTCCGTCCGTCAGAACTCGTGGACTCAATGCCTATTCAGTCATGCAAAAGCTCGGAGCAGATTCAACGTACCAAGATACATGGCAATTCGAACCCCATATGCCACAATGTCACGATTACTCTTGACAAAAGACCGATGCAGCAGCGCAAGGAGAATCTGTCCCTGCCCTGGACGTTCCTTGTCGTCGCCTATTGTCGACCGTTTCTCGAGGGCTGCTCCGCGTTCTTTTACCCCTTGTGACAATTGCCGGTGTAGACGGCGCCCCTCGTCTGATTCAGACCAGCATGTCTGGATCATCTTTATACGGGCTTGTGAGTCCTCACCACCATGAGAGAAATCCGTGCTGACAACGTCCAGAATGAACTCTGCGGGATTGGTGTATTTGGGGAGAGGGTAGCCAATATCCCAAAAATACTGGGCTACATCGGCGGTAGGTCCGAAGTAGCTTGTTCTGCCACCGGAAAGAAGAAGCAGCTTGTCGAACAGCTCGAAAGTCGTGGTGGAAGGCTGATGGATGCTTGCGATAACTATGAGCTACAGGCCAGTCAGTCGACAATCACAGAGGAACTGCGGTCGCTGATATACTCACTCTGTTCGATCGAACCAGTTTTTTCAAGTAAGAGATCACCTCATAACTTGCCGTTGAGTCCAGTCCGCTGGTCGGTTCGTCTAAAAAGAGGATCTTTGGGCACGTAATGAGCTGGCTGGCCACGCTCACCCGACGTTTCTGTCCGCCGCTGATACCTTTGCGCAGCGATGTTCCAATGAGAGTGTTCGCTTGTTCTCTGATTCCAAACGCCTCTAGAAGTGATAGAACGCGTAGGATCCGGTCAGACTTCGAAACAGAGCTAATAGTATCGATTTAGCTGGCGCCTTTGAGACCGTTTATCTTACAAGGATATGCATACCTAGGAAGCGAAAGCTTAGCAGCAAAGTTCAATGTCTCCTCTACCGTCAGAGACCCGATCAGCGAGTCCTCCTGCTCAACGTAGGAGCTTATATCCCTAAAGGAAGACGTATCGATCCTAGCGCCGTTTACCAGGGAAGTTCCAGAATATTTGGCATTGGAGGCTGGTGTGCGACGGGCAAGTAGATTCAACAGCGTTGTTTTGCCACAGCCCGAAGGCCCCATTATGGCCACGAGCTCCCCTTAGAACTTGGCGTCAGTCTTTGTGGAAGACAACTTGTGATTGGCAAAGCATTATCTGTCACACCTTGTTCCACCGAGCCATTAATGCCGGCAATGAGGTCCTTCGCCTGCTTGGTTTTGCGGTCCTTGACAGTCACAACGAGGTCTTTCCAAGAGAATGATTGTACGGTGCTATTTCGCAGGAAGTTTCGTTCGCCACGGGCTTTCTCTATATCAACCAGAGGGATATCTCGAAGAACGGACATGGTGAATAGACGGCAAAACCGAGAGATCAAGAAAGGGCGCTTATCGACAGTCGAACGACAGGCAAGATCCTAAATTTCTGGGAAGAAAATACGGTCTGACCATGCCTCGAAATAGAGACAAAGATTAAGGGTCTGAGAGTGCATGAGACTGCCATTTTATAATGAAGAGCAGGGTCTCTCTTTCACTGCGGTTGACTAGGACTTCAGCGTACAGCCCTGATAGGGGACTGGTTAGCGCTGTCAGAAGGATTCAGGGCAAGTCCCCCTGAGTGCCACACGACAGATCACATCCCGAATGCACCTCTTTGTCCTGGTCGGATGGGACATGCGGAAGTAAACGGTATGAAGGCTTCAAACTCCTGCTTAAATTATAGAAACGAACCTATGAGGGCAGTATGCAGTGATCTAGACCGGATGAGGAGCGGGTCGGAAGGCAGAAAGAAGTCTAATCCACTTTACATTTCTTCCCCAACCAACCTAGCCTGATTGAAAGAACGACGTGAGCGCTCAATAGTCGCCAGAGAGGTATTGCGGTCATGATTAATTAGTGCCCACACATTTCTTTGTGTTATGGCGTAGGAGGACACCTAGGAAGGAAGTTCGGCGTTAACGCTCTCCCCAGTTAGATTTCAAGACAGATGAATCTATTGGCGCTTCTAAGCGTTACATTAATTAACCATTGGCTGTTCATTTCTCGACAATTGTCTGGACTCGCCACTGCGGCGGCGATGTGTAGGCTTAGAGTCTTGCTTACACAGAGAGTATCGGTGCCACCAATAGAATTTAGTTTGACCTGGGCCGCAATCAGGCCCCGTTTCGTTCCACACTATCATGGTTGCTCCAGAGAGAGGAACAGATGGTGATATCCCGATATTTCAGAGTTGAGATTACCGTTTCCAAAATAAAAAGAAATTACCGGGTTGACCAGGGCTCTGCAGCCATGGCCACAGACTGATGTCAGTATTACTGCTGATACGCTCCGGAAAGCTGACTGGCAGTCGTCAATCGACAACCTGCAGCAAGCAGCGTGGGATCACCCACGGGCCGGAAGCTTAAAAGGCAGTTCAGCGACCTGGCGTCAATCGTACGATGTATACTATGTATACTCGTAGCATAATTAGAAGCGTTCAGTGAAGCCGGTATAGCCGTAGAAGCCACAGGAACCGGGAAAATCTAGGCATAATTATTCGTATCCGACCAAGAAACCAGGATAATGATAGCAGTGGAAGATATCGGAATAAAAGCAAGCCAGTGGTTCCCGGAGTTCCGTATCAGATCTCCGCATAGTTCTCGGAATCTGCGCTCAAGCGGCACGGACTCGACTCTAAGAATAACCCCACAAGGAGCGAAAATAGGACGCGACTAGAAACAACAACGTGCCAGAGATGAGGGCAGGTCTCACAGGCCCCTCACGTTGGCCCCGGGAAGACCTTTCCTTGCAGGAGATAGGGGACGTGCAAAGCCCGATCCACAGCGATGGGTCGTCGGGATTTAGGGCTCCATCAGACACCGACAATTAAAAAAAAGCACAGACAACATCACCGACTCACGGTCAAAGTTTTCAACCCGTGTGCCCTGCGACGCAGTTGTCCCATGACAAACCATGACGTTACAAGTGTACAAGTAGATAGATTGGCACTTGCCCCGGGGATGCCCCCGGGGTTTGAAACCAAACCCCTACCGGAACCAAGTGCTCTCGGGCGAGACGAGTATTGCCTGAGGTCGTTTTTCGTGGCGATGGACTTCGGCAAACTTGGAATTGCTCTCACGGGAAATCTTTTCTTTTTTTGTTTAAAGGTCCAGACTTATCATATGTATGGCAGCACAATGTCCTTTCATAGCCGTGCAGAATTATTGTTGGAATTGTCGGCTTCAGAAAAATGACTCGCAGCGAATACCCGACGGCATATAATTAATCAGTTGGAATGGAAACCGTGACCGTACTATATATTATCAGCATAGTAATTTCCCTGGATTTAGTGCATATTACAGGTTTTAGGGCTATCGGATACGACGGTTGTAAGCATCTGCACGTTTCACTTACTGGTAAGAGCCAACCTGAGTAGTTCACCCCGACAGTCTCTAAGCAGTAGATCGGTCCTGACCCGGAGGATCGGGGACCTGAAAAAATACGCCAATAGGTCTCTTCTAGGTCATCTCCTTCGATTCTTGCCAGTACTAGGATAGTTGGAAAACATGGAACGACCCTATCAGTGCCGAATGCCTCAGGTCTCGCCCGAAAACATCGGATACGTGGCAATCCCTTCAATCCTTCGAACGGAAAGGAAGCGGACCAGACCGGTCAACAGTCGTCCAGAACACTCGGTGTTTAGATATATTGCCCCTTCATGCATAGATATTAGATATGGATCCGTATGTCATACGAGGATAAAACCCACCATGCCACTCTCAAGTTCCCCACAATTTTTTTGGCTTTATTTGAGGTCCCCTTCGCCTGACACTGCTGGCCACCAAGGTGTATGCTGCAAATCCGCTTGTTCGCCTGTGGACATGCTCAAAACGAAAATGACGAAGCCCTCGGCCATAGCGTGTACTGAGTGCCGCAAACACCATCTAAAATGTGACGCTGCAAGACCGTCTTGCGCTCGTTGTGCTAAAGCTCGGTTACCATGCAACTATCTTCCCTCCCGCCGCGGAGGAAGACGTAATTCTCACAGGAGCAAGCCGGAGCATCGAACACGAGAGGAGCCCTTGGAACAGTTCACACATCCTCTCATAACGTCGCTAGATACGTCCTTCCCTCCTCTCTCCGAGCCAGACGCGAGCCGGATCCAATGTACGAGCGACAATGGCCCAGCAGGGTCGCCGACGACGACCCACGGCCTTCTTGATCCATGCCTAGTAGGACTGTCAAACACACCTCCGGAATCCCAAGATTTCCAGTTCGAGAATTCGGCGTCATCCTTATCAAGCACAACTGCGTCCGAAGACAATTCGATCTGGCTGGACCTGGGCCAGGCCCAGCTTGGTACAATACGAGGTGACCGTCCTTGTGCGTCGCGGGTTACGAAAGCAACTTCCATAGTAGACCAGCCTGTGCTCGTTTTCTACGACAGGTTCCATCCGGCTCATCCATTCTTGGTTCCACCCCAAGCGTACGAGGATCGTCAGTATCCGGAATTCCTGAAGCGGGTGATACGGTTCATTGGCGGTCATTACTTCTCCTCCGTCGTCTCTGACGGCGGCTGCGGCACTCGCGAGTCTATCACTGCTGAACTGGATCTGAACAGCGAACGGTCTTCATGTCTCGTCCAGGCTCGATTGCTGTGGTCACTGTTTTTGTACTTCGAAGGCCAGCAGACACAAGCTCGATCTTGTCTGTCCCGCGCCACGGACATTGCCATGGACCTGGGTATGTATCGAAGAGAATTTGCCAGTCTGTTTTCGCACGGCTCGCTGGTTGAGGCGGAAAGTTTGAGGAGGACATGGTGGGAACTTTTCATCGCAGAGGCTCTGATGGCGTCTCCAGACGAGGTGGCCCATTTGCGGTGTGGAAAGGCGTCCTGCGATGTCGACCTGCCGTGTGAGGAGACGCCGTATGCCGGTTGCGACCAGATCCCGCAGCCAAAGACGCTGGCGTCATTCGAGAGGAGGATGTTCATAGATGAGGAAACGTGTTTCTCGTCATTTAGCTATCGCATTGAAGCCATTCGGATCCTAGTCCGGGTGTTGTCCTTGAATACCTCACCGGAACAACACCATCCAGACAATCAGCAAGCCGTTCAGAATGCGCTCGTCGGCTGGAGAAGTCATCTACCGGCCAGCAAGTTTGACACTGTGGACATGTACGGAGAAGAGGACGAGGTGCTATTTCAAGCTCACAGTATAATCTACTTCGCAGAGATGCTTCTGCACTTACCGCGAAGCGATTTCCAGCCTTCACTGTCGGACGCGATCAGTTGTGCTGCAGTTCCAGGTCGACTCCCTCCGGCTTTCACCCGCCATGTCCACAACGTCAAAGCAGTCGAAGCGTCTAAACGGCTTTCAAATCTTCTTTCTATAGGCCCAAGGACTCGTCAACATACCCCCTTCACCATATGCTGGTCACTGATGTGCGGAGTCGTGCAACTGGCCACTTGTCAGAACCATCCTCCGCGCTGCATGGATCACCATCTTAATCGTGTCGTCCTGGTACTAGGTTGCTTGAAAGTCCTTGGGAGCACATGGGCTCTTGCAAGGAATGCCCAAGCCCGCCTGAAACGCGCTTCAGCCGAGACATTTTGCCCGCGGATGGATGCTTGCTCGTTCGAGCCACAAGATGCGTTCTGTCCTGAAAGCATTACCTCTAGCGGTGCCCCTGATTATCACACAGGATTCAGCCCCACGGCCGATCAACAGATAGAAGGATCCATGATGTCGCAGCCTATGACTGCGTATGTCCAGCCCGCCTGCACCGACACCTTTCTGCCTAGTCCGCTAGCCGATGTTGATTGACCTGGCCTTCACGAGGCTCGAAAAGTCTGCTTTTCCTTCTTTTTCATATAAGACAATGCGAGGAAAGGGAACAGGCCAAGAGGGTAAGCCTTTTTTTTTTCTGGCAATATACTCGTATTATGCCAAGTGAAGTGCTAAATTGCCACTTCGAGACAACGGCAGTGACCGATTGTGCTTAGAGGTCTCCTGGGCAGGCTCTCAACTGCGAAATCGGCTAGACGGACGCAAATGAAAATAATTTCAGCGGCTGATACTCGAAGGAGCAGCTGTCTGCTTTGCAACCGAATCGCGGCGAAGCAGAGAAGCACCGCCATTATGCGACAGAGAAATGAAAAACGTATTCTGGCCCGCAAGATGGGCTCCTTCAGAGAAATATGTCTCAGTATAGAAGAGTCAAAGGACAGATGCAAATTTACGGGTTTCTCATCCGTCAGGCCGTGGCAGTTTTGCAGTCAGCCACGAGAATGCTGAGAGTTACTCAGGACGACCCTGGGAAAGCTGCAATACGTGCAAGCCTTGAAGGGATAATAAGCAACTGTAAGCATGCAGGGATACCAGGTTGGCGTCCTATCTGGATAAAGCATTCGCCGAAAGGAGTGAAAGAATTCATTCTCCTGGAGATATGCGAGTCATGGATCGGTGTGGATCTCGCGATTCCATTACACCGTTCAATGCTCATCACTTCATGGTGAGCTATTTATAAATTGCTCAGTTGGTGATCGATCTTCAGCATCTTTTTTCCGAAGAGACTAGGACGTACGCCGTAGTACAGCGCCGTAAATCTGCTTTTGGCTATCCACTCCTGGCCAAAACGAAGGTGTGGATCAATGGCATCATTTTAAAAGATCATTTCAAGAGATTATAATCACGGGGCTATCTACGACATGAGGCCGTTTATTTTTATGCCTTCCAGAACGGTCTTCTCCGTTCAAGGGACGAGCGTGACATGGGGTTCCTCAATAATGCTTGCCGATCTTCCACGGCAGTTTGTGTATGCCATGCATAAGTGCTAAATATAGCTGCAACGCTGCAGGACTTGGCAATTATTACTGAGTGCGACCCAATCAAAATACTCAGTTTTCCGTTCGTCGCCATTGACGTTGGTGAAAAAGGCTCCAGAGCGCTGGTGCGGCTTGGGGTTCCACATAAGATCCAATATGAGACCGGGCGAGACTCCGAGGCTCCGGAAGAGACAGGCCGACCTGCCGCGGGGCTTTTTAAATAGACTTTTCATAGCGCATTGTCGTTGGATGTGCGTTGACCAACAAGGGGATTCTGGACCAGTCGAACATTGAGTCAGAGGACGGAGACGAAAAGGGGTAACTAGTTACTCTTGCTAGGCGCTGAGTAATTTCCAGCGATTTGCCAGCCGATGGCTTCGTGCATTGCCCAATGTCCAACGTCTTGAAGGCAGATGGAGCGATCGATGATGTCGCAGCCGGACGATATCCATTGTGATCCACCAGAGAGTCGAATGCCAAACCGATCCGTCCGAATCCGGCATGTCTGTCACGTGCCGGTTGAGGAGGAACTCTCTCGGGGCTCCCAACAACTGGCAATCGCAGCAGACTCAACTGCAGAACCAGTGCTCGACTCCCACGTCGACTGGGTCGTCCGCTATTGAGCTTATCGAAATAAGAACAGCAGCACCCTGACCGCCCTCCGACGATCCAGTTGCATGGTAGGACGCGTCTAGACGTCTCCAACGCAGAGCTCCTGATAGATGATCCGCCCAGAGATCGACGGTGCCACGCGGCGTTTCGACCGTGGAACGCGGTGGCGAATGGCACGGCGCGGAACTGGCAACATGAGACAGTGTGAGACGTTCCTGCGACGAGGATGTCCAGGTCGACCGCAGTGGGAGATTAGAATGGAAGCCGACATGACAGGGATCTGATATGAAGGCCTATTTACAGACGTGTCGATTTACACCAGGCCGAGAAGACGTGCCTGGCCCTGCCAATAGGGCCGCAACTGACTTGCCGCGATCTTGGCCACTCGGCAAATTTTACGTTCTCGAATCCTGGCTTCCTACGAATCTGTAGGAACTGAACACGCACAGACCGAGTTGAGGTCACTGCGACCGTTGAGGCAATTCCGAACCTTGTCTCGGCCAATGAATCTGCTGGCGGAGATCATTGAATTATCGTAATCTGCAATCACAATTCGTAAGATTCGTGGCCAGTCAGGAGCTAGTTTGCGGATCTGACCTCTCCGAGCGTTGCAATGTGCGCCCTATGGGCGCCACGCTGGCGCCACCAGCAGCAGGTCCGTACCAGGGATCAGGAAGGTTTGTTCCATTTCCGTGTTTCCATTTCCGTGTTTCCTTTGCCCATGGATCAGCAGCTGCCATTATTATTGACTGGTGGATTACTGATTTTTCTTTTTTTGAAGTCTCCTCTCTTAGAGACAACACAATGATAAAACGCCGCGGTTCTCCGCAGTCCCCCTTTCCCTCCCCTCGTTGACTTTTCGCTTTGTCCTCCGACACTCCACATCTACTTGTGGGAATGATTTCGTCACTCTCATTCTGCTGTTGCTGGAGATCTCCTCGCCGTTCGTTTTAACCACACTCATTATCTCTCCTACCTATCTTCTTTCTAATTACACTAAATTATCGCCATCCAATTAGATAAATCCTTAGGCACCAGATTGCTATGTCTTCTGCCGCCGGTGACAATAGCAATACCAATGACGCCCATGGTTCGCGCCACTCCGATGAAGAAACGCTTCATAGTCTACGAACTTCGGATCTCACTCAGCTCGAGGAGACCGACACACTCAATCCCTTCAGCGATGACAGAGCCCAGCCTGCTAACTCCGTGGCATCCGAAGACTCTGATGCCTCCAATGACTCCAGCAACGATATCAATAAACCAGGTAATGGAGGCCTTGCCCCGGGGCCTATTTCAGGGGGTCCGAGACAGCCAAACCGTGTGAGATTTAGATCTATAAGCAGCTCTATCGGGCCAGAGTCAAGTAATCACCCATTATTATCATCTTCACAACCGCTCTATGATCACTCCGAAGACCTGGCAGAGGTTCCTCTACGTGAACGGTCGGTCAGGGAGGAGAACATGATGGATCCGGAAATGGAAGCGGCAATGCATTATACACCCACCGCCGATGGTGAGGCGGAGGCGACCCCCAGTTACTTTGATGTTGAGAAGCAGCAGCAACGAGGTGGTCGACCCGCCCGCTCCAAATCCGTCATCGATCGATGGAGAAATGCCAGTGAGATAATTAGAGAGAAGACTGTCCGCTTGGGGGAGCGACTGGGCCGACCCCTTGATGATGGGGAGGCACTCAGTCCGTCGTATTTCCCTGAAGACTTGGATACGGACAGGGATTACATTCCTCTGACGAGGGTGAGGACCAGGGACGACGAGATCCCGGGGCAGGATCATGGTGGCGGCTTGTCGACGGCGCTGGCACGTCGACAAGGGCATCCGCCAAGTTCGGAGGCACATCGCTTAGTCCGGGGGATGACCCAGAGCCGAGCTAACTTATTGCGACGGAGGAAACCAAGGGGGTCAAATGCACCGTCAGGTCAAAGTACTCCTGAGAGGCCTGGGCCCGGGTCGCGGCCGACATCATTCGTAGGGAGCGGTGGCATCCTGTCCCAGCTTCTGAAGCTGCATGCCAGTCAAAATACACTGTCTTCTACATCGGAGACCACATCCCCGACGGAATCAGAGGCAAGCGATTTCCCGTCGGGCGCCTCGACTGCAGGAACAATGACACCTGGCACAGGCACTACGACGCCGAAGAAGGAGAAGAAGAAATGGTATAAGAGCAGAAATCCCTCTGCACAGCGTTCCATCGGCTCACTGGTCGAAGCCGGCATGACTCTCAGTCAAGCTAATTTGCCTGCCGGTGGCGATCTGGTGGCCGCAGCCGATAAAAAACGGCCTAGGAAGACGAAGAAGAAGAAGAAGCACAAGGGGCGGTTGGAGGATGAGATCCGGATAACTGTCCACATCGCAGAGATCCTCGCCAGGCAGAGGTTCATCATTCAACTCTGCCGGGCGTTCATGCGATACGGAGCCCCCACCCACCGACTCGAGGAGTACATGCAGATGACGGCCAGAATCTTGAACGTTGAAGCGCAGTTCCTCTACCTGCCTGGCTGCATGTTGATGTCCTTTGATGATCCATCCACCCGCACAACGGAGTTCAAGCTGGTCAGGTCCGTGCAAGGTGTGGATCTGGGCCGATTAGCAGACACACACAATGTGTACAAGAACGTCATCCATGATCTGATCGGCGTGGACGAGGCATCCCAGGACCTGGAGGAGATCATGAAGAAGAAGCCGCGGTTCAACAAGGTGACTGTGGTTCTGGCTTGCGGCCTTGCCAGTGCAGCAGTGGGCCCGTTTGCCTTCAATGCCCGGCCCATTGACATGCCAATTATATTCCTGCTTGGTTCGATCGTCGGTTTCATGCAGCACGTACTCTCAGGGTACTCTGCGCTCTACGCCAATGTCTTCGAGGTCACGGCGGCCATCTTGACATCTTTCCTGGCGCGAGCGTTTGGCAGCATCAAGGTCTGGCGTGATGGGCAGAAGGAGAACCTGTTCTGTTTTGGTGCGCTGGCGCAGTCTTCGATTGCCCTCATTCTGCCTGGATTCCTAGTCCTTTGCGGCAGCCTTGAACTGCAATCCCACCAGATGATCGCCGGGTCCATCCGCATGGTCTACGCGATTATCTATTCCCTGTTTCTAGGGTATGGCATGACGGTGGGCATTACGCTTTACGGTATGATCGACTCTGATGCGACGAAGGATACCACATGCCACGATCTGTCAGTGTACGGCAGTCCGTATGTGCAGCGGCTTCCCTTCGTTGCTATTTTTACTGTGCTACTGGTAGTTGTCAACCAAGGCAAATGGAAGCAACTTCCCATGATGCTTATCATCTCTCTCTCGGGCTATGTTACCAACTACTTCAGCGGGAAGCGTCTCGGCCCGAACTCCGAAGTGGCCAACACGGTCGGCGCGTTTACGATCGGCGTAATGGGAAACCTGTACTCTCGTCTGTGGCACGGCCATGCGGCCACGGCAATTCTTCCAGCGATCTTCGTCTTGGTGCCGTCTGGTCTCTCGGCGAGCGGGTCCTTGAGGGCGGGTCTGCAGTATTCGGAGGAGGTGAAGAATAAAACCACGAATGCCACGACACTGTCGACGGATACATCGGCAGGCAGCCTGGGCATTGGGATGGTTGAAGTTGCGATTGGGATCAGCGTGGGGCTGTTTGTTGCCGCGTTGGTTGTGTATCCTCTGGGGAAGCGGAGGAGTGGATTGTTCAGTTTCTAAGGAGAAGTCTTGGAACTAATTCATAATACGGCTGGCCTGTATTTGGAATGTACTTACTATGCATTAATGTCGGAGTTGGGTAGACTATACAGTTCAATCTCGAATTCATATTTTGATGAGTCTGAAATATGGGGGGGAAGAGAGAGAGAAGAGCACCATGGATGAAGTCTAGGACACACCCAAGAAATGGCCGGGATTAGCCTCGACCTCCCCATGGACCAAGTCATCGGAAACAAAGCCAACGTCAGGGAAAAAGCGACCCCAACCGTGCAAAAAGGTAGCATTCAAATCAATCCACACGACGATCCTGCGCAACAACCCATTGAGACCGAGCCTATCCAAGCCACCACGCAGCTCAACGGCCCTCGACAACCCGCGCATATGCATACTGTAACTTTCCAGCCCGCCGAACATGGCCTCGTAGCTCGCCATCTTGGCAATAGCACCGACCAGCGCATCGCTTAGGACCGGACTCTCCTGCTCGAGGGCGACATTGATAGCGTGCACGGCCTCGTAGCGGAGACGCAGGATCTGTTTCCGGAGTTCGTACGAGGTGTTGCCTTGCGCGGAGACGGCATGCGATGCGGCCAGGAGCATGATGACGAGGAATAGGGACGTTTCGGACATGACGAGAGGGAACCAGCTGGTGCGTAGCAGGCCTTTGTTGCCCGGTTGGTCGAGTTCGGGGACGTCGACGGCCATACTCACGATATCTATAGATATTAGCTTAAGGTACCGACTGGGCAGATACCTTTTGCCCCTAGGAGGAGAAATTTGCCTAGGAACCTCCGAGCAGAAAAAAACGTACAGTGATCAACTAATCCGGGGATGTAGGATCTGTATGGAACGGGGTAGGACCAGAAGGGATCCGTTCGGAAGCCGCCCAGCAGGCTGGGAAAGGGAGTAGAAGCAGACTGAGCATATGGGAAGAGATGCTGGTATTGGCGTTGGTGTTGGTATTCGTATGCCTCCTTTCTCGCGACCTCCTCGACGTCTTCCTCGTACTCCTCCGGCGTAATAATGGTGGTGGTGGTGAAGTTCTTCCTTTCCCGATGACGTCCCCCGCCCGGTCGTTGGCCGCCTCGCCTCGCGACCTGCGCTGAGGATGTCGATGTCGACGATGTACGAGGTCGTACTTTGGCAGCAGCAGCCTTCTTCTTCAGACGCTGGAAAGTAGCGACGTGCGAGCGGATATCAGCATCCTTGGACCGCTGGCGTGCATCCTTGGGGTGCTGGATGTTGACGAACATCAGATTGACGGAGTTTCTTGACATATCGGCAGCCACAGCAGTCTGTCAGGCCCAGAAGGAATGAATGGGAGGGTAATGGTATATACGAATGGCATTGAAATTCGCGTGTCCGCTGTCCAGCAGCAGGATTGTCGGATCGAATATTATGAGAGAGATCGAAGCAGTTCAGCTCTCGGATCGGGGGCGCCGAGGCAACCGACTCTGACGGAGCTCGTCGACGATCATCGCTCGTATCTAGGTATGTTTGGCGTTTCAGCGCATTCCTGGCTTGGCCTTATTTCTCGGCAGCTCATCCGAGGAGCAATCCAGGGACTGGGACAGGGACAGGCGTGGTTAGGGCAGTATAAACGTCCTCGATAATTATTGACTGCATGAAAATAGCCACGTCCGTCTCCTTATCGCCCGCAGTGCTATGTCGCTGGGGCCCAATTGCCTCGGACTCCGCGTCAAAACTCCCTCGCGCGCCGTCGAGACACTATCGCGCTCGTCGGTTTTGACGTCCTTGGCGACCGCGAAGGTCGTCGATGACCTGTTCCCATCATCGGAGTCCGAGAGGTCTTCATGGGCCTGTCTGTGCCTGCAACGCTGCCTCGTGTTTTGGGTCCCCATCGCTATTAGCATTAATTAGCCGTGGAGGAGGCGTTCTTGGTGCTTTGGACTGGTTCTAGTGCTATTACTGCTACTTCTACCATGGAATGTTCTATTCCCACGCTATTCATTCACTGATTCAGAGTGGTTCTGCAGGTCCCCAAACCATGATATATTAATTAATACGAGTACCATCAATTAGCAATAGCGTGGCCCTGCCTGGCCTGCTCAATAGCAAGACAGCGGCGGAGAGCGTCGGAGAGCAAAACGCACCATCTTCGCCTGCATCTGCGCTGATCTGCGCCGATCTTCGTCCTGCTAGTGAACTCAACTCTTGCATGAACCGCCGCGGCCAATCAGCACCCGCCATCGAGGCATGCTTTAGCTTCAGCAGCGTGAGGCGACTGCGGTGTGCAGCTCGCAAGGTGCTGATAGATAAACGACGACCTGGCCCCTCGCAATAGCCACGGACGGCGTGCTCTTGAGCTCTTTCCAGGTCCCAGACGAGGAGCAGAGAAGGATATCGAACGCGCATTTACCATGGCAGTCCTCTCCCTCGCAAGTGTCGTTGTCGCTGCACTCAGCCTGAGCACCGCAGTCGCAGCGGACCAGCCCAGCTGGAAAGACCATATCAAGAATGTCGTGGTCCTCGTCCAGGAGAACCGCTCGTTCGACACCTTCCTGGGCGGCCTGACGTACAATGCGAAGATCGACGGCGTGGCCCATAGTCCGTACTGCAACCCGGCCAATGTGACTAACCCAGCCGACAGCGTTCAGGTCTGCGCGCAGCCCATCGCGAAGAACATCGCCGCCGACGATCCCAACCACAGCATCAGCGGCGGCAACATGCAGATCTACGGCACCTACCATCCCAACGAGACGCTGGCCGACGAGGACCGCGAGGTGCCGCTCATGACGGGCTTCGTCACGGAGCAGGAAATCGCCTACGGCACGGAGAACAACCTCGCGCGCTCCGCAGAGGTCATCAACTACTACACGGCCGAGCACATCCCCGTTTTCAGCGAGCTGGCTGAGAACTTCCTCGTCTTCGACCGCTGGTTCGCCGCCGTGCCAGGCCCCACGAACCCGAACCGCGCATATCTCACCTCGGGCACATCGCATGGCCACGGCGAGAACGACATCGCCTTCCTCACGTCCGCGCTGCCCCAGCGCTCCGTCTTCCAGCAGCTCTCCGAGGCCAATATCACCTGGATCAACTACTCCAACGCCGTCGGCTTTCTCCCGGACGCCCTCTTCTACAACTGGACCGTCCAGTCCGGCAAGTTCCTGTCCAGCGTCAAACCCATCACTCAGTTCTACCAAGACGCCAAAGAAGGCACCCTGCCCCAATTCACCTACATCAACCCGGAATGCTGCTTCTTTACTTCCTTCCACCCGCCCTCCCCCATCAACCTGGGCGAAGGCTTCGTCAAATCGGTCTACGAGTCCCTCCGCTCCTCCCCACAGTGGAACGAGACCCTCTTCATCCTCACCTTCGACGAACACGGCGGTTTCGCCGACCACGTACCCCCGCCTGCCGGCGTGCCCGCCGGTGACGACATCACCTACACCGAAACCGCAGGCGACGGACAGCCGATGACCTTCGACTTTAAGCGCTTGGGCGTCCGCGTGCCCACCCTCCTCATCTCGCCCTGGGTCGGCAAGGGGGTCGTCGAGAACAAGCCCTCGGACGGCCAGCAGGGCGAGTACACACATACGTCCATTCTCAAGTTCGTCGCCAATCTCTGGGGCCTGGACTACTTGACTCCCCGCGTCGAATGGTCGAGTACGTTCGAGTCCTTGATTTCCGACTCTTACCGGGGGGATACGCCGACAACTTTGCCGCTGCCGGCCATTTTCTAGGGTGGTTGACCTTTTTTTTTTTTTTTTTTTTTTTGAGAATTATGTCGAATGTACATAGCAAACTGATCACCACAAGTATATAATGAACATAAATATGAATAGTCCGTCATACTGAGGCTCAATTCTTAGTAGCAATAGAATCGTGGGTCACACTACCTGCGCATGCGGGGAAGTTATCAGATAGTTAGTTGGCAACTGTTGATTATTATTATTCAGAATAATAATAATTAATTAACTAAATAGCGTTGTAATATTAAATTAGCGAGGGTTTCGTCATGTCAAGGGTCCCACGACTAATCATGCAGCCGGGTCATCCAACGTCTAATATCACACTGCAAGGATTTCGCTTGGCTCAGGCACTAAAAGCAGATCACACTCACTAATTAATTAGTTCGGCCCGGGCGCACATCTGGGGTTTTTTTTATTTCTTACTTTGGGTTCCGTTGTAGACAGTGAGAGCAACCACAGGTCAAAAGAAAAGAATGAGATCGATGCGTCTATTCCGTCCGACCTGACTCTTAGTCCAGGTTCCTGAAGACAGATAATTGAGACCAAACTGTGATTCGCATGCTGATTTGTTGCGTCTCCTCTGGTTTTTTTTCCCCCCAGTAGATCAACTTCTAATTAGATCGATTTTTCATTCGTCCTTGGTCCTCATTTTTGAGTCCTGGGTAAGTACTAATATTGCTATCGGGTCTTGCTATTGGCCGATTGATCTCTACTTCTATTAAAAAACTTTCCTATTCCTGCGGAAAGGATTGCCTTCAACAGAGTCCGTAGTGGACCAGTGAGTGTCTTCCCACCATGGAGGAAACTCTCGAGGTGGAAAGTTAGATACAATTCAACCACCCAAGCCACTTGAGAGTCTTCGTGGATCCGTTGTGACCCTCCCTTAATAATAATTCCCCCTACTTAGATACTCTGCGTGACCCCGCAAGGATGTATGGAGGCTGTCTGCTGCTCTTTTCTATCTTTGTTGCGTGCTGATGACCAGAGGGCATTTGCTCCACTGCCTCTTTTTTTGGCCCTTCTCTTTGTACCCTCCTTCTCCTACTCCTCCTCCTCCTCTCCCTCTTTGTCCTGGGAGAGTCGTCATGGACGGGACATCTGCAAGGACCTGAACTGGATACTGTGTGTGTTAAAAGCTGTTCAGAGCCAAAGCCATCAATGCCTAAGTATATCAACCCTAAGTTATCGAGCCTGAGCCATTGAGAAAAGCGACACTCGAGATGGCAGACAAAATCAGCTCCCTCCCTATCGAGCTTCTCCTGAGCATTCTCGCGTACCTTCCGCTCCAGTCGCTTCTCGCCTTTGGAGCAACCTCCCGCGTCAACTACGAGCGTCACGTCCAATCCATCAAACATCTCCGTCTAGCCATCTTCCCAAGACGTGTCTACAACATCATTTCCTTTATCAGAGCCGGCTGGGTCACCGCTGACACCGTCTCTGCCTCCATGGACAGCTACTTCGCCTTGGAGAACGACCTAGACAACGGCCGCGTCGACTACACGGTCCCCGCCATCCTACCCCGCAGCAGCAACAGCTTCACCGACGACTTGAACAGGGCCGGCAAAAGCCCTCGCGGATGGAGGGAATGGCGCCGACTAGAAGAGCCGAATCGCGCGGCGCGGCAGAAGTCCTTCGGGGAGATGGTCCGCATCCAGAACGAGGTCTTCTCCAAGGTCCTCACTCGCTACGGCGCCTCGTTGTACCACCTCGAGCTCATGGCATATGACCTGAACACGGAGGGGGCGGCGGCCCTGGGACAGGGCTGCGGGTCCTCGTTGCGTCATCTGGCTCTGCGCTTGGAGCATCCGCAGGTTCGCGATGGGCTCAGTGACCCCAGTATCTGGTGTCGTCCGGCCCCAGCAAGCACGGCGTGGAATGCGTTGATTAGCATCGGGCCATATGATCAATTCGGCGAGATCACTAATCTGCACACCTTGATTCTCCAACGCGCCGGGATCACTCCGTGGCAGCTGGTCAGGCTGGTCAAGCGCAACCCCGAGCTCACCACGCTGAAACTGAGGACTTGCAACGGTGTGCAGCCGGGCTTTCTGTACTGGCTTGGGGGTCTCGCTGGAGAAGGTGATGACGACGACGACATCGACGTCACTCTACAGGCGGGTGGCAGCGATAAGCCGGCGCCAGGAGCGAAATTGAAGGTCCTCTGGCTCGAAAATTGTCATCGCATCGTCTCAGATCCACGTCAGGCTTTCGAAAATGCGGGAAAAACTGCTGATGCTACTTGTGACCGTGGATTGGAATGGGTTAAGGCGCTGAAGTGCCTTGAGGTGAGAAGTCCCAATAGAAGGGAGGATAATGAAGCAAACGAAGCCCGTCTCCCAAGCTGACTATGACGGATGCATAATAGAGCCTTTCTTTCCGCGACAGCAAGAATATTCCGTCGGAATACGTTGAAAACGCGAACAAGCTGCTCTGGCGCATCCCTGAGCTCGTCCTCCCGGACTCCTTTCACCGCAAAGCCAGTACGCTCGAGCTCACGCCGTGATGTGATGACGTCAGGGTAGATTGCAGGGCTGGTAGTAATTAATTAAGCTCTCACCGTATGAATGAGGGTGGTGAGCATATATATATATATATATGCTGTACCTGTACTTCTAAGAGAGGCAAGTTAGTAGCAAATAATACGACGGATCGTTATCCTTTGACTCAAGAGAATCCCCATGCAGTAATGATAATAATGAAGAGCTGTGTTTTGAACCCTCATTAATGTCTGACCGAGCAAACCCCGGACGTGGATCCGTTGGCCCTTGTGAAGGTTTGGAACCGAGGCAAGTTTCTCGTATGGAACACAGGCCTCTCCCCAGCCTGCCTGGACCGACTTCCTTTTGTCCAGCGAGCGATTGCCTGGAAACCCGGGCAATTAGCGGGCAAGCAGCCGGCCAGCAGGCTTGATCTCGAATCCACTGAAGCTGGATGGCTCTCCCACGGTCACCGTCATTATCGACCTCCGTCTGCAGAGTATCGTGATCGCCCGCTTTGCCATCATCCCATGCATCATCATCATCATCATCATCCACTTGCACTCGGGCATATCTTACGTCGTCGTCGCGGCTCTCTGCCTCTCTTCAACCGGATCATGCGACTGCCTGCATTGTCTCTTCTTCCTCAGTCCATCTCTCTGTGCACTGGGAAGTGCGCCTTTCGCACACGGGCATGGTCACCAAGTTCGCTATTCCAACCACTGCCTTCCACTCTACTCGTGTCATAATTCGCCACCCCGCGACAACCACCACCATCATTACCACCATCACCACCATCACCAAGTCCGCTTCTGCAGTACGAGTACGAGTATCTCCAAGGCCAGCAGCCCGCCGGAGCTACCACACTCCCGTGCCGCCTTCCTATGGTGTTGCTACTCCTGCTCCCGACCATTACGACCGCTTCCCCATCTTCGAGTCCCCGTTTCGCTTTGAAACAGGGTATGCTCTTCGAGCGAAGCGTCCGTCGCGCCCATTCCCACCGCCCTTCCTCTCCCCGCCCTCTTCGTCCTTCTCCGAACCTCTGACTACTCATTCGCAGAGTCAGGATCGGAGGTTATACGTCAAGAAGGAATTGGTCCGCGGCTTGAATAACGGCGACGACGCCGTGCTGGCCGCCGAGAACTTCATCGGTGTGAATGACGGTGTAGGTGCTTGGGCTACCCGACCGCGTGGTCATGCTGCGTGAGTCGTGCTGCCCCCAGTCTCTTTTTCTTTCTTTCTTTCTTTCTTTCTTTTTCTTTGTCAATTCTTTGTTGGAAGTTCCTTCTGCCCGTGCTTACATGGGAAGAAAAAAAAAAAAAGTCTCTGGTCGAGGTTACTTATCCACTTCTGGGCGCTCCAAGTTGAGCGCAACGTGGGCGGCGATGGGTCCTCAGACCCAGACCCGATCGAATTCCTCCAACATGCCTACGAAGAAACCATTCGTGCAACAACCGCCCCGCCGCACGAGTGGTTCGGGACGACCACCTCCGTCACGGCGCTCCTACACTGGAGCGCGGACGATACTGGAGCCCCGCGACCGGTGCTCTACGTGACTAATCTGGGCGACTCGACGGTCCTGGTCATCCGCCCCAGTGAGAAGAAGTTGCTCTTTCGCACGACGGAGCAATGGCACTGGTTCGACTGTCCGTATCAACTAGGCACCAATAGCATTGACACGCCGCGCGAGAACGCGGTGATGTCCAAGCTTGCCCTGGAAGAGGACGATATTGTCCTGGCCCTGTCGGATGGTGTCATGGATAACCTCTGGGAACATGAAGTGTTGGCCATCACGCTTGACAGTGTTTCTAAATGGGAGGCAGCGCATGGCCGAGACTGTGATGGGTCCCATGAAGAGGGTCGTGATCCGTCCTTGGCAGACAAGAGAATGGTCTTCGTCGCGAGGGAATTGCTCAAGGCTGCCTGTATTGTTGCTCAGGACCCGTATTCGGAGAGCCCGTACATGGAAAAGGCCTTTGATGAAGGCCTTTCGTTTCAGGGTGGTATGCATCATTGTTCCTTGTCCCCCTTTTCTTCCTCCGTTTCAATTGTTGACAGTGCTCAGGAAAAATGGACGATATTAGCGTTGTCGTTGGTTCCTGTCAGCGACGCGAAACCGCGACTCGGTCATGACCTTTCGCAATCGTAGCGAGCATGGGCTAGGTTCAATCGCTGGGATTGGATCGACTTCAGCGACGTGATAGACGGGGGGATACTTCGTTGAGCAGGAGTAGGGCACAACCGCTGCAGCATCCATTGTGCGCCACCGATGTGATAGACTCGGGCTCAAAGTCGAACTAATTGTAAATAATCCGGTAGTCACAAGATCCCAGGCTGCATAATTATTGTTTCATACGGATTTACGGATTTGAAGTGCATATCTAGATAGATGTATAAAAAAAAAGAAGAAAATGCCCTAACCCGTGCACCGACCACACCTAAAGCGCCACCGCCCGGCAAAAAAAAAAGTTTCGAAGAATCTCCCCCCGAGAGGAACCAGACGGCAACAATCTCCCTACGCCCTCCTTAATCTCCTGTTACTGGTCTGTAGTAAATCAGACAAGATGAGGGCCAAACGCTCCAAGAGATACCGCAAGCTCATGCACCAGTATGAGCTCACTTTTGGGTTCCGCGAACCGTACCAGGTGCTGGGTATGTCGGATCGAGAGCCGCGCTCCATCACCATTAACACTGAACAAAGTACGACTAACTCGTGTTTGTCTGCAGTCGACTCCAATTTTCTACATGCCGTCCATTCATTCAAAATGGACCTTATTCCTGCGCTTGAGCGAACGCTGCAGGGAAAAGTGAAGCCGCGTACGCATTTCATCTGATCTACTATTCAAAACGTCAGCCGGGTCTCGAATACTAATAATAAATCATCTATCTTCTTCCGCGGAATAGTATTAACAAAATGCTCCCTGGCAACAATAATGGCCTCCCAACCTATAAACCCGAGGACAAACAATCCGTTCCGCCCCCGTCACCTCCCTCCGCCAACCACCTTACCGCTGCGCCACTGCTCGCACAACGCGGACTCGACCCCAATCGACGAAGCGGCCTGCCTCCTCTCCCTCCTCTCGCCGAGCAAGGAAGCGAAGAAGAAAAACAAAGAGCACTACATCCTTGCCACAGCGGACCCACCGACCGCCGCCGCAACAGAGAAGAAGGCGACTAATGATTTCGACAGTAACAAGAACAAGAAGCGCAAACGCGACGCAGGAAAAGAGGCGGAAGCGGAGGACGCACTGCGCCGTGCGAGGCTGATCCGGCGCAGCGCGCGGTCTATACCCGGTGTACCAATTGTGTATGTGAAGCGGTCTGTCATGGTGCTGGAGCCGATGAGTGCGCCGTCGGAGGTTACGAGGGAGGGGGTTGAGAGGGGGAAGTTGCGGGGTGGGTTTTTGGATGATGGGCCGCCGAAGAGGAAGAGAGGTGAAGAAGATGATGGTGGGAAGGAGAAGGAGAAGAAGAAGCGGAAGGGAGGAGGCTTGAATAAGGCTAAGGGGCCCAATCCGCTGAGTGTGAAGAAGCCGAAGAAGAGGGAGCAGTCTGGTCCTGTGGCGAAGGAGGAGGAACTTCATCCACGCGAGAGACGTGAAGGCGGCGACGACGACGAGGATGGTGTCACTGAGGCGCGCGGGGCAGAGTTAGAGGCTGTTGGGAATGAGGATCCGCTGGCCGTCAAGCCGAAAAGGAAGAGACGGCATCACAGGAGTGCTGGTGCCGGTGCCGGTGCCGGTGCTGGTGATGTCAATGTCGACGTCGATGTCGATGCGAGTGCTCCGGCTGCAGCTGAATGATTGATTACACTCAGGCATTTGGCTTTCTGTTCTCTGACATGCATATTATGGCGTTGGCTGATGTCTCTTAAAAAGTTTCTGCTTTGTCACAATGGTTCATCCTTTAGTACCTAGAGGATCTGTATTGAATCCAGTTGCAGGTCTGCTCCACAAGCCTGTGCAAGGTATTATTTGTACATGTATATACAGGAGCTCTTCAACCTTCCGTGTCAACATGACATGACTGGTATACGATGAGGGGGGATATCCAAATCCGCTATTATACAATCCATAATCCCATTCAATCCCAACGAAACGAAAAACACCACCAACCGATCTCACTCCAGAAACAATCCGAACGAAGAAACTTTTCGGTCAAAAAAAAGAACACTCTTTGATCTTTTTCACACCTGCCCACCCTTCTCCATGGCCCTCTCATTAGCCCAAATCTGCTCAACCCTCTTCCGATTCTCCTTTGCAGCCTCCCGATTCCTCTTCGCCCTCTCGAATCGCTCCGCGGACAAACACTTGTTGACCTGTCGCTTTGTTTCGTTGCAATTGCCCAGCACCTTGTGGAGGAAGCCTCGCGCGTGGCATTCGTCGAGGGCGTTCATGATGTCTTCGCAGTCTGTCATGCGCATTAGCCGCCAACATGTACATAGATGGGGTGGAATATGATAGTATGCAGTAAAGGTAGTAGTGATCGATTGAAGAGATGGTCTTTTGGGGGGGGAGGGGGGAGGGGGGCCAGGGTACAGACTTGCGTTGTACGGCGTGTGGAGGTGGGAATGCATCTTGTTCAAAGTTCACTTGGCACAGGACTTTATGTTCTATCTTGCGTAATGGTCTTCGAGGGGAGTCGGATGGATATAAAGTCTGATCTCTCAGCGTTTCGTTGTCTCCCAATGCACGTAATTAATTCCTTGCGTCTTGCGTTCCTCGACGACCTGACATCGGATCATGCGGAGCGTCAATCGATGGCCAATCTGTAGGCGGTGACGATTCTGCCGGGCGGACAACGGACCCATTTTGGGAAAAAAAAAAAAATGTTACGCGGTTTCTTGCTCTTAACACCGACGAGGGGATAAACTAATACTTCCTTGGTATTATTTTTTTTTCCTTCTTGTCTCAGTCACAATGTCGATGATTACCACGACAAGTTGGGTGCGACGAGGAGTCGCGGCCCAGTTCCCAACGAAATACGAGATTGACGAAGACGAGATGGATCGGATATCGAAGTTGGCGCGGATCCAGCTCGAGGGCGCCAAGGAGGACCTTCAGGCCGCTACGGAGGGGAAGGGACGCAACGGAGATAACGGAGATGACGATGAGGCTATGGGTGAGGGTGAGGGTGAGGGTGTAGATGGTATGGAGGAAGATACTAAGAAGGAAACCGATAGTGATTCAAAAAAGCAAGAGTGAGGTCACAAATTGTTTTCTTGGAGGGAGGAGACAAGAAATGGATAAGAAGGAAAAAGGGAGCTAACATTTCAATTGAAGTAATGATGATGACGGTGACTACCTTAAAGAATACGATCTCGACCATTACGATAGCGACGAGGTGGACGGGGACGGCGAGAAGATTACAATGTTCGGAAACGTCAAGTCGTTGGCGTATCATCAGCCCCATGAAGAGGATCCGTACCTTGTCATCCCCGAAGATGAAGATGAGGACGAGGAAAGAGAAGAGTTACAGATCCTGCCGACAGACAATCTGCTCCTGGCCGGAAAAGTGGAGGACGAGGTTGCGCATCTCGAGGTCTATGTCTACGAGGACGAGGCAGACAATCTGTACGTGCACCACGACATCATGCTCCCTGCGATCCCTCTCTGTCTCGAATGGCTGGATATCCCCGTTGGGAAGAACACGGAGGGCCGAACGACGGGCAATTTCGTGGCTGTAGGCACCATGGAGCCGGACATTGAGATCTGGGATCTCGACGTTGTGGATGGCATGTACCCCAATGCTATCCTAGGACAGGGTGGGCAAGAGGAAGAAGCGGACGGCAGTGGGAAAAAGTCCAAGAAGAAGAAGAAGCGCTCCAAGGCCAACGATGATTACCACGTTGATTCTGTTTTAGCATTGGCTGCTAACCGGCAGCACCGTAACCTTCTGGCTTCCGCATCGGCTGATAAGACCGTTAAGCTTTGGGACCTCAACACGACCAAGTGCTCCAAGTCGTACTCAAACCACACAGACAAAGTCTGCTCCCTGGACTGGCATCCGAGGGAGTCTACGGTTCTACTCAGTGGTAGCTATGATCGGACAGTGGTAGCAGCAGACATGCGGGCACCCGACGCCAAGGCGCGATGGGGTGTCGATGCGGATGTCGAGAACGTGCAATGGGATGCTCACGATCCGAACTACTTCTTCGTCACAACAGACAGCGGGATCGTCTACCGCTACGACGTCCGAAACGTGCCCACCCGCCCGCAGGACTCTAAGCCAGTATGGACTCTACAGGCGCATGATTCGTCCGTTTCGTCGTTCGACGTCCACCCTACCGTCCCCGGATTCTTGGTCACCGGGTCCACGGACAAACAGGTCAAGCTCTGGGACATTCACGACGACAAGCCTAGTCTGGTCGTTTCCCGTAAGCTGGAAGTGGGCAAAGTCTTTTCGACCCGTTTCGCCCCAGACCCGGAGGTGGGATTCCGCCTCGCCGTAGCGGGTAGCAAAGGAGCTGTACAGATTTGGGATACGTCGACCAATGGGTCGGTGCGACGTGCGTTTGTGAACCGATTGCCTGCCTTGGAGGGTGAGGTCAAAGAGCGAACGGTGGGGGTGAGTGCGGATGATGAGGAGTCCGATGACGAAGAAGAGGAGCAAGGTGTGCAGGATGGGGGTCCCGTGGACCACGGTGCAGATGGGTGGGAGTCAATGGACGAAGATTGAATTGATAGGGAACCAGTTGGCTGCATGGTCGTCGACTGACGTAGCGACAAAAAAAAAGGTGGGATTGGTAATTATAGATTCGTAATTAGTGTTTCAATTATGTCTGGACGTGTCGAAGATGATACCCAATCGAGATGTCATGCATGAGTTCCAAGTTCTTTTGTTTTTTCAATGCCCATCTCCTCACCTCTCTTGTGCGATGCGCGCTACAGGAAACCTGTTAATGGCCTGCAGCGATGGGTTACCTCTCCACTATCTACTGGGCAGGATCGTGTATCGCAGATTGCCACAAAGTTGCATCAAGTTCACTGTCCTGCGGAGTCCGATCCGGTCAGGAGCGTGGGCCGTCACGTGGAGGACTCCGTGGGAGCGCAAACTTTAATTGCTGCGTTGTTCCTGGCTGTCCGAAGACGCAAGCAATTGCAGCGCTGGCAGGGACACCTGGACGACAGGAACAGGTGGACGAAGCGGAACAGATTCTCCTGTGTTGTCATAATGCTCAGGAGCTCGTCCAGCAGGGATTATTATTATTATTATTGTCATGCCGGGATCACCAGGTGCGCAATCTGCCGACTCCTACCAGGAGCAAACTTTTTGTTAGCGCTGGCGGTGCCACTGCCCGACTGTGTGGCATGTGGCACGCACCACTGTCACATCGAGATAGCCAAGGTGTTTTGAGATGATTGGTGCGAGGATCTTTGGTTTCATCGCTTCTTCGGGGCTACTCCTGTGTGTGTCTTTTGAGCGAGGGCACTTCGTAGACCGGCCCGGGCGGGGGACCACAGTGTGTGTGAACCCTCTTTCGAACCGCAAGAACCATGGGTATCGAGCGGAGCATGTAAACCGCTGTATGTCTTCCATTCAACGTAGGTATGCATCCGCTGGTTGAAGAGAGCCAGAGGGATGATTGGCGACGAGGCGTTTGCCGCTCGACAGGGAGAGCGTGCGGGCGGGGACAGGAGCCCACCAGGGCCCTGAGAGCTCAGCGAGTCGCGTTTCACCTGGCCAGCGCCCTCTGCGGCCCCGACCGTGGATTGCGCTGTTCTCGTCCACGGCGCCGGCCCTTCGTCGCTCGCTCGTTGTCGGCCCTGTCTCCCTTCTCTCTTTTTTGCTTTCTTTATCATTCTCCCTTCTAATTATTATTATTATCGTTCCTTCTCTCCTTTTTGCCCCTGGTTCTCCAGACCTGGGCTGTTTTCTTTCTCTTGTCAGCGCGTCCTGGTTGTCCGCTCCTTTCGCCCTTATCAAAAAACAGCGTTCTCCTGACTGTAGAACGTCCGTTCGTCTCTGCGACGCCTTTGACAGAAGTCCAATTTTTGCTGCGCAAGTTGGCCAAAGTCTCTTCCACTCCCTTCGAAATCATTTTCAACCAATCCGGCTGTGCCTCTGGACGTCGCTTTGACCAGTGATTCTTGATCGTTTTCCCACTCCGTTTTACTCCCAGAAGGAAAAGGAATCGGAAAGAGACCTACCATTACTCCGGATGCCCTCGATCCATCTTGAAAAGAAGAAAATAAACGAAAATTAAGATCGCTTCATAGAATCTTATTCTCCTGTCTCCAATCCAGTCGGGCCCACAATGTCAGGCATTACTCGAGCGTTCACGAAGCGCAGCAAGCGCCCCGAAGTGTCTGCGCCCATGCCCTACCACGAAGGACAGATCAAGTTCTCCGCCGGCACCATCAAACGTGGGAAGATCTCTGCTCCGGTACAACTGATTTCGACCACCAATATGCTGGCCCTTGAGGCTCCCTCGCTGCGTTCCGCCACAATGACAACAGCATCATCCACCTCGTCTTCCTTGTCGATGAAGCTTCGCGACGACTCAGACATGTCGGAATCGCCCACCTCTCTTGTCTCTCCCATTACCACTCCGGGTGCTTCCTCTCGTGAAGAATCCCCCATCGAGCGGACCTCGAAGGAAGGCTACTTCCCTAGGCGATCAAAGACAGTGGCAAGTCCTACGCAATCGCCTCCTACGCCACCTCGTACGCCGCCCCGGGACGATACACCAAATGTTCCGAAACGCGCACTCTCCCATACGAAGCGCTCGCATCAAGAACTCTCCCGCCAACGCTCCGTGAAAGCGATGTCTCCTCCGGCTCTCAAATCAACCAGTGGCAGTTTATCAATGCGATCGGATCGGGCTACCGGTAGTGCTGCTGACCCGCACCCGTTCGGGAAAGAACTGGAAAAGGTCCGAGAGATTGCGGAAGAGTTTGGGGGTGGTCATTTACTCGACGAAGAGGGCTTAATTCTCCAGCGCAAGGGGCTTCACAGGTTCTCAGCGGGCGAGTACCTTGCCGAGATCGAGGACCTATACGGCAGGATGTTTGACGACGATTACGTGGGACCGATTCCCGTTACCTCCTGGCTGTGAATTGCTTGAAGTGGCTGTGTGAAACGCTGCAGTGGAATGCCTTTGACGAATCTGTACCCCGCGAACCGAAAAGGGGGAACTGGATATTCTCCCTCCCAGTGCGCCGGGTCCTCTGACGACCGACTTGTGTTCTCTCCTTTTCCTCAACAAGACATTCTTTTTCATATTTGTGCCATTGGACACTTGTTTACCTTCTTCTTCCGCTGCCCATTTGCCTTGAGCAATGTGGGTCAATGGAAGCACCTCGAGTTATGGCAAGCTACCGATGTGTTGGGAGGAGTATTTGTTACGGTTTTATCTGGTTTGACACTATTTTATTCTCCAGTATATTATTTTGCTTGCCTTTTTTTGGCTGTCGAGCTTGATTTACGATATCAGAATGCTCTATCTACCCTGAGATTCCCAATATGAAGAAGACTCGTGCTGTGTTTTTGAATCATTTTCATTATGATTAAGCGTAGCAGCTGAAACCATCTCACAGCTGAACACAACGATACAAAGCAGAGACTGTCCCAGTTCAATTAGTAGGACCCAAGCAGCTGACCAAGGGAAACCTCCCATCCGTCAATTCCCAGCCTCAGCTGCCGCCACCTTGGCAACACCCCTCTTATACGCCGCATCGTCTTTAATCCGGTCAGCATAGGCCGTTAGCTCCGGGAACTTGTCCTTGGTGATCAGCCCTCTGTCTACCGCAGAGAAAATCGGATAGCTGATGAGGACGTCGACAACGGTGAAACTCGGACCGCCGCAAAGGCCGCCCTTGCTCGAGTCGACGCCCGGCGCGGTTCTAAGCTGGTCCTCCAAGAACGGGAAGTGTACCGCATACTGCCTGTCCAGGAAGGCAGACTGGGTTTTATCGGCGAGTATCTTGGTAATGGGTTTGATGAAGAAGGGGACTGGCGCTGCTCGGAGACCTTTTCGAATAATTGCCAGGTTAGTAATATTAGGTACTATACGAAAAAAAAAAAAAAACTCCCGCAAAGGACACCCACGATCTAGTACGGTATGAATCACCACATTCGGCATCAGACTAGCCTCCGAATAATGCACGAAATACTGATACCGCAACCACGCCTCCGTCTCTACCTCCTGGCCGTTGACATCCATCTCGTACCGTCGCGGAATGAGAGCCCTATCCGCGCCTCCGAAATGCTCAACGAGGTACTCGGCTATGTACGCCGACTCGGCCAGCACAAGTGGCTTCTTGTCCCCAGGGCGTTCGATGGTGACAACGGGGGATTTGCCCAGTGGGTGGATCTCTTTCAGCTCCGGAGGTGCAAGATAGGCGGCAGTTCGCTTGAAAAGTTTTAGTTTGTATGGGACTTCCAGGGCCTCAAGGAGCCAGACGATGCGTTGGGCGCGGGAGTGTTCGAGCCTGTGTTCATTAGCGTCATGGGAGTTAGCGTTCCGGACTACCTAGGTAGGATATACAGCGCTGTACACGAGCTGTTGGGTACACAAGTTGCTTGGTTTCGACGTACCAGTAAATGGTAATAGTAGGGTCCTGGTTTTCTGCCATTTTGATCCCGTTCAAGGTTGTCTATAACGACTTTGGTCGCAGCGTCGCAACCGGGCCGAGCGCAGAGTCGAGGAGCACCACCAACCTTATATACATCGTAAGCCAGACATCAGGGGCTTTTCGGCAGACTGCTTTCCCATTTTGAAATAGGCTACAGAGCAAAACAAGCATTTCATTTTGTCGAAATACTGGTGCTTTCTACCAGAGGTTGCCTTCAATGAAGAACCGAAACCTCGTAGTATAAAACCGTGCTAGCCCCAATCCGGTATGCACTGCGATACTCCAGTCTAGTCCCTTGAGCATTGATTTGCGCAGAATTCCCAGGTCCTCTCTGAGAAGGAACCAGCTCCACTAGGTAAGCAGCCCTGGAGGTCAACTTCCCAGTGTTCTGGCCTGCTGTTCCCAAGGCTAATTTGCACATTCGATCTATCGGACGGTGAACGTGAAGCCCTACCCGATTAGGCAACCCGGTTGAACTAGGGCACACCGCCATCACGCGTCGCTCTGTTTTCTGCCTCAGGAGAAAAGACGCGGACCCACAAGCCGCCCATCACTTTTGCTCCTCTTTTCTTCTCTTTTTTTTTCGCTTTCCACGCAAGCTTTCTCCCAGGCGCGCTCTTCTGTCTGCATCCAGTTGCTCTTTCATTCACTGAAAGCATCTGCAGTTCAAGCGTTTCTACGTGCAGACAGAAGAAGCCATCCCCTTTTCTACCTATTCTTTACTGCTCTGTTTCCGCGGTTAACATACCCAGTCTTCTATTATCCGTCATACCCAACTACCGTCATCGTTACTTCGATTTGCAGTATCAGCTATTAGGCAGAGCACGATTTAAATCAGTTCTAGCAGCCGCCACTGGGTTATCAGGTCGATATTCTACGGTTCTGATATGGTCTCGTTGGCCACAACGACGCGTAGCGCGATGGGCGCTTCTTCAACCGCCAACCCGTCCAAGACAACATCGTCCCCAGTACCCATCTTGAAAACATCAAAACTAACGACGGCAAACGCGTCGTCAAAACGGAAAATGACCGCCATGGACCTCAGCTTATCTCCGACTTCGTCTGTGCCCTCCGACGCCAGTGATGGATGTCCCAGTCCCAAGAAGCGGGCTCGAGTGCAATTCGAGTCGGACGTGGAAGTGCGCAACCGCGATAGCGAACAGGAACCGGAGAAGAGTGTGGCTATTGTCCGGGAAGAAGTGCGCAGAGCTATTCAGCGACACTCCTCGGGTTCGGAGAGCGAGGCATATGATCGGATTAAAGAGATCTTTTCGGCGGATCCCAAGCGCGAGGAGGACGATGAGAGCGCACCCTACGAATTGCCCACGCACACAACGCTAAAACGTCACCTCATGGGGTTACTGTCGAATGTCGCATCTCTCGATCGCTCCTGTACCGGGCTGGTCAACGCGATTCTGAGCAGTGAATGGCTCGGTCGCGACGAGTCTTATGTCAAGTTGTACACTCGGTTCTTGGGCAATCTGGCCGCAGCTCAAGGCATGTATCTGGGTGCGGTGTTGCGAATGCTCGTCAGGTATCTCGGTGAAATGCCCAGGGAAACGGGCAGGCTTCCTGGGTACCCTCTCGTCCATGTGCCCGACATCTACTCGAGGGTCCACATGGCCCTCCGCCATGTGTTGGGATTGATTCCTGCTGCCAGTGGGATATTGTCTCCGATCCTGTCGACGCAGTTTCCTATCGATACAGATTCAGCCAGGGCCAACATCGCGTACACACGCAACCTAATTCGGCTCATCGGCTACACTCCCGAGTTGCAGGCGGAGATCCTGGCTCTCATCACAGAGAGGCTAGTTAAGGTCGATGTGCAGATCCAGGTCGACATGGAAGATTTCGAGGACGAGGTTGGCGAGGATCTTCTGCACGACGTTTCCATCGAAGATGATCGTATTGATGACCAGGACGCCGGTGACGATGAGTCTGTAGATGCAGAATCTCAGCGCATCAGGGCCATCAAGGGCAACATCTGCAAACTCGACGGCATGATTGATACTCTTTTCGAGTATTATGCACCGCCTTTCTCCTCTGGTAGTCTCGACGATAAGGAAAATGCCTTGGATCTCCTCCTGAGCCACTTCCAGAGTATTATCCTCCCAACATACCGATCCCGCCATTCTCAGTTCCTTCTGTTCCATTTTTCACAATCATCGCCAGTCCTGGTGGATCGCTTTGCCACTACTTGCGTGCAGCTCATCATGAACAAGCTTCAACCGGGTGTTTTGCGTCAGTCGGCAGCGGCGTATCTTGCTAGTTTCGTCGCTCGAGGCGCCCGTGTCTCAGGGGAGGTGGTCCGCGACGTTTTCGACCTACTCGGGACGCATCTGGGAAACATGCAAGCCGACTACGAGGTCAGCTGCCGTGGCCCCGACCTCAGGCGGTACGGCCCGTTCTATTCAACAGCCCAGGCGCTGTTGTACATTTTCTGCTTCCGCTGGCGTGACTTGACCACTGCAGCATATGATGCCGACAGCGATGACCAACTCGAGGAACTCGATCCGGAAGACGTCACTTTCCCGCCTTCCATCAAGGAAGTCCTTCACAAGGCGATTTATTCCAAACTTAACCCTCTCAAAGTGTGCTCACCAGCCATCGTGTCGGAGTTCGCGCGCATCTCTCATCACCTCCGCCTGCTGTACGTGTTCCCGCTCCTGGAAACAAATAAGCGCCTCCGCATCACCTCCTTCCGCAGTCTGTCTGCCATGGCGGACCCGCGCTATAGCCAAGCGGAGAGGGAGACCCGCGCCGGTGACGATCTCGGGTACCAACTCGACGCATACTTCCCTTTCGATCCATACCAGTTGCCGCGCAGTCGGCGGTGGCTAGAAGGCGACTATGTCGAGTGGCGTGGGCTCCCAGGCATGGATGACCGAGATGACGAGTCTGACACTGACGTGGATAGTGATGCTGACGACGAAGGCCGAGATGAAGAGTACGATGGGACGGGGACTGACGAGGACGAGTCTTAGACAGATAGATGTCTTCCTCTGTGCTTTACCATCCGTTACCTTTTCTTACTTCCATTTCTCTATTCTATTTCTTTGTTCATATACACCTAATACCCCACGCGTTTTGTCATTTATGTCTTGTCTCGTCTCTGGCAGACCAAAAGTTGGGGTTTATTGTTTGAATGACTGGTTGCGTCTTAGCATGGCGTATGGAGATTTTGTCTTTTGTTTTTTCGGTTCTTTATTTCGAGGCGCACCAGTTACAACGGCCGGTCTGTTTGATGCTATTTACAAACATCTTGAGAGATCTGAATGATAATTGATTAGATTGTTCATTGTCTCTGGAAGTAATCAAGACAAGGCATAATACTCCTTAGACCATAGTCCAGGATGTCCGACTTGCTTAAACATTGTTTTATCTTGCATAACATTCTGTTGAATGCGAAGTTAATCTGCCATTACCTACGGCATGTAGGAGAAAGAGCCTGGACCATGCATGAAAAGGGGGGTTGCTGCAACCCCTAGTATTAAGCAGGCTGAGTTATGACCCTTAGTCACGATGTTTGCTTGTCCCTTTCTTTCCTGCTTCCTTCTTTTATTCACAATGTCTGAAGTGCCTTTGAATGAGAATTATGCATTTCGGCAAGTCTACAACTTGAGGGGAATGACATACCTAGGGATATATATATGTACTTGGCAAATCCAAGCCACGAACTTTACAGGACGAGGGAAGTTCCGAATATCAGAACGAGGGCTAGAATTAGATAAAGCCCCTCCCCTAATCCCTTCTAGATGATTCTGCAAACTGAATATCAGAAGTTTGACTGTTATTCTTGTAGACAGGTCCTTGTCAGAATGAACCTAACTGTACCTCCCTGTGATGATCCCTTGCGGCTAGAATGAGACTGGAGACAACCTTGAATACCAATGTTGCTTCCGTCGTCATGGAGCCGGATGATGATATTCAGGTGGAAATCAAGACACGACAGGGCTTCGAGAATGTCAGATGGGCTATCAACTGAAGACAACGCCGAGATGGAGTAACACTCCGTGTATCATTGGAGAGAACAAAGTACCTGGTATCGTTCAAGAAACAAATTCTTGCTATTACAGCAGGCCAAACTCACTAAGCCTCAAAGAAGCAAAAACTCTGTACTACGCATTCTACCACGGACAGCAACTGCCATTACTCAACCTTCTGCATCCTCTAACAGGTACCTCGTTACTATGAACCTAGCTCACACCATCACTTGTCGCTGTAGCCATCTGGACATATACTACTAAACTCTGTCTAACATGATGTGTATCTTGACCTGAGCCAATCTCAAGCCCCTCTAAATTATCTTGACCTGAGCCAATCTCAAGCCCCTCTAAATTATCTTGCCTGCCAGATATTCCGTGCTGAAAGGGTAATCCACGTAACCCACACCCAAGTCGCTGGCATAGAAAGTCTTTCGATCGTAAGCACTAAGCGCCAGGCCCTCCTTGATTCTGTATACCAGATCTGGGTTTGAAATAAACTTTCGCCCAAAAATGACAACGATGTCCTTGTCTGGATGTTCTTCATCGACAAGTTTCTGTGCATCTGCTGGCTTATAACCCCCAGCAACAAGAAGGGGCCCATCCCAGAGCTTGTATGCGAAGTCTAGCCGCTCACTGCCTTCAGAATCCTCGCTTCCAGACACCCTTGACTCGACCAGATGAAGGTATGCCAGATTTAACTTTCTGGCTTTGCCGATGATGTCCGCGAACTGCGGGATTGGATCCTGCATCCTCATGCCCTGGAACCGACTCCACGGGCTGAGACGAATCCCTACTCGTTCCGCGCCGACAGCATCGACGACAGCCTTCAATATGTCATGGAGAAAGCGAGACCTATTCTCCACACTCCCACCGTACTCATCATCGCGCTTGTTACTCACGTCTTGAAGAAACTGGTCGCCGAGGTAGCCATTGGCCCCGTGCACCTCAACGCCGTCAAATCCGGCGTTGATTGCATTCTGCGAGGCAGTCGCAAAGTCTTGAACCATTTGCTCGATCTCTTCAATAGTCATGGGCCGTAGTGTCGGGGGGGCGCCTTCTCCTCCGATTGGAATGGCGCTGGGCCCAACAATGCTAACTCCCTCTTCCTCGGCCCGTTCAGCGTCCGCAGCACGGCCCATTGCGAATATCTGACAGAATATGAAGCACCCTCTTCTGTGGACTTCGTCGGTGATCGTTCTCCAGGCAGCGACCTGGTCTTTGCACCATATCCCCGGCGCATTGGCGAACCCGCCACAGGATGACGGCGATACAAAAGTGCCTTCGGCAATAATCAGAGTGCCTGGCACTGAGGCTCGTTGGCCATAGTATTCCTTCATCAGAGGTGTGGGTACGTGCTCGCTGGTGGCCCGCAGGCGAGTGAGCGGGGCCATCCCGATCCGATGCTGTACTTGAACGTTGCCTATTTTCAACGGCTGGAAGAGGCGCGGTTGTGCCATGGTCAAAGAGTTCCTGGAAAACAATACTATGGCGATTTCGTACTCTTTTCCTCAGAGTTTGGAGTGCTGTCTGGCCGCTGGTTTGAACATCTAGGAGAGCAAGCCCTGAACGGGCTGGGCGTTGTGGATTTTATACTACTACTAGTAGTAGCCTTTCACCTCGTAGTTCGACGACAGAAGAGCTTACCAACCTAGAGAATTATTAATCTACGAATAATAGAAACAAATAGAATTCTACTCGGAAAGCAGGGGCGCATCCATCAGCTGCTGGAAGGCTTCGAGTAACAATGCTGAACACGTCAGTTTAGGGCAAATAGAAGGTTCCGAATAAGGAAACAAGGTACTTCCAATTTGGGAAAGAAGGTTCTTCCAGAAAGGGTTTAGGCGCTCACAGCCAGTAGTTTACGTACCTCGGTACCTACCCCGGTAGGCTAGGTAGGCGCGAGCTGAGATGAGCTATCGAATTCTGCTACCTATCTTAGCGAGCCAAAGCACTGAGGATGGTAGAGAAAACCTCTAGTTAGTTAGCTGCAGGATTATGGCCAAGCACACTAATCGTAACTGGAAGGAGCTGACTTATGCCTACGTGTCGTGCACGTGACAAGTGTGGCCCTCGACTTCGGGTCCAAATCACTGCAGGCAAGAAGGTGTGAGAGGGCGCCATCATTCACAGAATGCCACCTTTCGCCACTTCTGTCAGTGTCCTGACATGCTTTGGCTTTGTTGCCTTAGCATATTAGCCTGCTCGGCCAGCTAGCACTCGGATGCTGCACAGATGACTACTCTATAGTACCAAGGACTAGTAACAAATGCAGAATACATGAGGATGAATCTGACCTTCCCAGACCACGATACGTGAGTCAGAGGGGACCGCGTCCGCAAACAGTCATGTTAGACTTTATTATACAGCACTAAATAAATTGTATCGGAATATGCATCAAAAAGAAAACCAGCTGTACAGAAACTAGCAAGACTGTTGACCTGCTCTTGATGCTCAGTGTTATAGTTCAGGACGAGAGTTCGAGGAAGCCGGGGCTCGCTCAGCCTGTGGTGCGCCACAACCAGTGCTAGAAGAGACCTGTTTCTAAACGTCCACTCCTCATCATCATCGCCCTGAATCTAACTCTGCCGGCGGCCTAACCCCTTGACCAGGCTTAAGCGCAGTGCCGTCTAATTCGGGGCGTAAATACCCAGTGCCGTCTAGCTCTGTGCGCTGACCTCCTTGAACCTGAAACCCCGGTACCGACGTCATGCGTGGTGGTTGTTTGTCTGGATGTGCGTTATAAGCAGGCACTTTTGTCGCTCGCAGCTTCCGTCGATATAAAAGATAGAGCGCAGCTAGTAATGCTATCAGACCTACGCCACCGACACCAACACCAACCCCAATCCCCGTTTTTGCCCCAGAGGTCAGACCACCACCGCCACCACCACCTGCACTTGAGGTTGACGAAGAGGGAGCGCTACTAGACACAGCAGATGATATCAAAGGGGTTGTTGTTGCTGTTGTTGTTGGTGGTGGTGGTGTTGGAGTAGACGCGACTGTCGTGGCGTGCTTGAAATTCCAGCCTACCACGGTAATGGCACCGACCGTGGAGGTGTCAGACATGGTCGTCGTTCGCAAAGCCCATGAGATTGGATACCCATAGCTGGACCCGTAAGTAAGAACGTCATATGGATAGACAAGAGACAGGCAGTCTCCTACAACCTCGCCCGGGACTCCGCTTGCCAGGTTAGTAGCCACTAGAGTATAGATATTTTAGTAGGACTAATCAGGGGGCAACAAAAAGGCAAGATTATGCTTATTGCTTACGACGGACAGCACATTGCCGCCATACTCGACGGATCTTTGCTGGAAGATGCGACCGTAAACCAGTTGTCAGGACATGTCATCGGTCCGAGGCTTGTCTTCGGCCCAATTGTATTTAGGATTTCCTCCCACCACGATGTCACTTCTGGGGGATCACAGATCACATCCGTTTCCACGTCGATTCCATAAGCGGGATCGAACGCCATCAGGCTCGGCCCATCCAGACGAAATTTGCTTTCCCATCCTGACGAGGGGGTCCATATGGTCGTAAGGGGCACATACGATGTGACTGCGCCAGTAACCGTGTCCGGTGGATCAGGCATGGATGACATCGTTTCTGAGCTCAAATCCAAGTCAAAAGGGGGACTGGCAGTAGCTGTGAACCATGCAAATAGGCGACAAGACACATTATACAGAGTAGCTGTGGCCAAACTGGGTGAACTCCATTGAGAAACAGGCTGCCCAAGAGTAAAAACACTTCCTAGACGCCTAGTAGACCAAGCAATCTCCTGCCCCTGTCACTAAAGTACGTTTATGCAAGCTCATGCCATAGCGGTAGCCCTAACTATTGACCATCAGCAAGGACAAATTCTAATGGCGGATAATAACCGCCAGGAATCAGCCAAGCTATTCATTTTTCCATACAGTGACAGTTAATATGCAGGGGTGCCTGTTAAGCGGATCAGGCTGTACACAATTCATACAGGAAGATTACAGGAATGAAGCAATGCCTCAAAAGCCATTTGTGTTGCATACACTGCCTATCTGTTTGTTTTCATTTCCGTTTTTAAAATGCTTGGGAGGCGATTCATTAGCATGACACCTACCAACTGTCATAAGCAATTGTGGGGAGTATGGGCCTGTCAACATTGCGGATGTGGCCCACCCACTGTGCACAGCGCGGTACAGTGCTGTATGTGTATGGCTGCTAATAATAGTGATCTGCCTAGATAAGAAGTCATAGACCAATTAATCTGTATTTTTCAGAATTGCTTTCTCACTTGAATACTTTTTATTATCCCTTTGTCTCTTTCTCTTTTTACTGCCAGCTCTCATTTTTATGTGCAGAGCTCATGGACTTGGGGGGCTCAGACTTTCTGTGACTTATTGAACACCTTTGATGACCGTCAACATTCATTCCTCAATTTACAACATGCCATCAAAAAGCAAAGCAATGCAGAGGCATAGGCAGAAACATCCACAGCCGCTGGCCTTTAAAGGTTGTTCCTGGTGGCTGGCTTTTCTTGGCCTGAAATTTCCAATGAAGTTGGCATTGGTTGCTATGCTGGCTATTTCAGGAGGACTATTGTACATGGCAAATTCTAGATTCGAAATCACTTTGGATTACTTCCGGCCCATTGACAAAGATAGCCACTGGGATAGCCAGCGAAGGGGGGTAAAAGATGTGTTCACCACAAGTTGGGATGCATACGCCAAATATGCCTGGGGTAAGTTGGATCTGTTCTTGCCACGACACTCTTTCTTGATCAGATTGGGCAACTGTCCACTGGAAGTATTCGAAGCTTCTTTTCACATAGAATAATGTGTCACTGAGGTGGTTAATGTCTCCATCTAGGAAATGATACTTTCCATCCGATCTCCAAGACAGGTTCGCAAATGAGCCGTAACGGTCTTGGGTGGATTATCGTCGACAGTCTGGATACTTTGATGATTATGAACCTGACTGCTCAACTCTCCGATGCACGAAAATGGCTGAACCGGGGCTTGACGTACGATCAAGATCAGGATGTCAATACTTTCGAGATGACGATTCGTATGTTGGGTGGGCTTCTATCCGCACACTATTTGTCCACTCAACTTCCTGACGTATCATCTCGTCGGGACTATATTTACTTGACCAAGGCAGTCGATTTGGCAGATCGGCTTCTTAGCGCCTACGAATCGCCGTCAGGAATTCCGTACGCGAGTGTTAACATTGGGACTCGACAGGGTCTTCCATCCCATGCGGACGGTGGAGCTTCGTCAACCGCTGAGGCGGCCACTGTGCAGTTGGAGATGAAGTTCCTAGCTCACCTCACTGGCAACGAGGTCTACTGGCGGAAGGCAGAGCATGTCATGAAGGTTCTTGATAGTCACCATATGCAAGATGGCCTACTGCCTATCTTTGTGCACCCGGATACGGGGAATTTCCAGTATAAGGAGATCCGTCTTGGAAGTCGCGGAGACTCATACTATGGTACGTGCCCACACTTGTTAGCTCATATTCGGGGAAGTGGAAGTTAATCCGTTTATTAGAATATTTGATAAAACAATATTTGCAGACCTGTGGACAGGAGCCAATATACAGTGAAATGTGGGAAGAGGCTCTCGCCGGCATCCAAAAGAATCTAGTTACCACTACGAAACACTCCAATCTCCAGTTTATTGCGGAGCTTCCGCAGGGTATCGGGGGCAAACTGTCCCCTAAAATGGATCACCTCGTTTGCTTTTTGCCAGGCTCGATCGCGATCGGCGCCACCGACGGCCGAACGGAGGCCGAGGCTCGCAAGTTGCCCAGCTGGAACTCTCAAAAGGAAGAGCAAATGAAGCTGGCAAGAGAGCTGATGAAGACATGCTGGGCAATGTACGCAGTGACCGAGACAGGCCTTTCGCCTGAAATTGCCTGGTTTGAGACCGACGACTCCGATCTTCAACCATACCCCGGGTCAAGACGACCCGGACCACGAAGCAGCAATGGCAAAGATTCCTGGAAAAAGGACTTCATCATCAAACCTCTTGATAGACATAACTTGCAGCGCCCGGAAACTGTTGAAAGTCTGTTTTTAATGTTCCGAGTGACAAATGATCCTATTTACCGGAAATGGGGGTGGGATATCTTCAAGGCATTCGAGAAACACACCTCAGTCGCTGATGGGGAGGGTTACACATCCTTGAATGATGTTACCAAAGTTCCACCAACACAACGAGACAATATGGAGAGCTTTTGGCTGGTAAGAAGCCCTATAGTACTCTGCACTTGGTTGTTTTATTTTTAACTCATTCCTATGCAGGCCGAAACCTTGAAGTATTTGTACCTCCTCTTCTCTCCGAGGGAATATCTCCCAGTCACTGAAGTGGTTTTCAATACCGAGGCACATGTGCTGCCGCGATTTAATCAGACCAAATTTCAAACTGGTTGGGAGCGGAAACGGCGCAATCCATCATTTCGCGTCTAAATATTGGCTGTTGATGAGCAACCTTAGGGTAAATCCCTGGAAGGCAGAAGCACAGTCACTCGTGGAACAGGGTGTGAAGGCCTGTAAAATTCATCAGAGTCGGATATGCTCTTATTCTTTGAATATACATCAGTGCTGCTGGGCGCAGATGGGTTTCTAGCATTGTCAAAATCACCATAGAAATCAAAGCCAATCATAGTAACAGAGTGAGAATGGTCATTCTGCAGGATTTTACGCCGCTCCCCTTTGGTATTCCATAAGGAACTATCCCCCTAGTAGTAGTACCTAAGTACTGCTGTACTCTGTATGGCTTTGTCCCGAAGTCCTTCAATTGGCTCCATGGACACCAATCAACTCTCCCTCTTAGCAGCTAAGACCCGACAGGCCTTACAGTGGACCCACTGGCTACCTACTCATCACAAGCCGTTGGGCCCCCATGGCTCTACTGCCAGGGAGTCTTGAAATCGGGATTGTATTGCTTCACTAGCGAGCTATCTAGCACCTCGGATGCGGAAGTGGTTGAAGTTCGGCTGGGGTCTTTTTTTTTTTTTTTTTTTTTAAGGTCCGGCGAGTCGTTTTGGTACTCCCAGCATCTCCAAGGTACGTCTCACTTCATCATTAATAATCAAGGCGCAAATGTCATAGTCCCGCTTGAACTGGCTGGTCTTCGCATTGGTACCTGCCTGCTACGGTCTACAGAATGGAGTCGAGAAATCTTGATTCAGCCGAAGCCGAAAACGAGCCCGTCGCTGGTAGGCGAAGCAGATCCAGGGTTAGACGCATAATTATTATTGTCTTGCTGATAAGCCTCGCCAGCTGAACGTTTCTTGTTTGTCTCGACCGAAGCTCCAGATGCCCCGAAGGATAGCATCGCGAGACGTCTGGCGCGGTCGCATGCTGTAAAGAAAGCGCTCGAGAACAAGCGAAGACTTCAGCAAGAGTCGAGGGACAATTTTCGTGTAACGACTCCGAAAGATATCTCTAGGAGGAGGAGGTCGGTGAGCAAGGGAAGACGCACCACCGGAGCTCCCCACACGTTATCACTCTTCTCCCTATCTGCGGGCGCTCTCGATCCGTTCCTGACTCTAGCGGTGGATTGTCCGAGATTGCAGACATTGCTTGGCAACTGTGAGCTCCTCCTCCTTGCTGTTTGAATTTTAAAACTGCTCCCGAGACAGGCTTTATAATAAAAATGTTTCAGACAAGGCTAGGCTGGCTCCTGAACCAGTCTTCAGTACCGCGGAAGAGCTGTCATTTCAAAGCTTTGACTCGGTATTCCGAACTGGCTTGGTTGATCCGGCTCTGCTTAACGCCGTTATGCTCTCGTTTGCGTTCGCGGTGGCTGGAGGCTGCATTAACCAAGAATGTCTCCGGTACCAGGGTCAGGCAATTGGTTATATTCGCGAGAAGATAGGTTCACTGGATGAGGCTACTTCGGAATCGACCATTGGGACCATTTTGCTGCTAGCCGGGGTGGAGGTCTGCAGAGAAGCTTGCTTGCCCCTTTGGACCATTTTACCGGTAATCCAGAGCTGCGTTATGCTGACTGATAATTATTTGATTATTACTATCTAGGCTCGCCTTGGGATGACGTCTCACGTTCAACTTCACATGGGGGCTGTGCAACGGCTGCTTGAGATCTGTCAAGCAGAGGGCATTCACCTGACTGGCGGGATAAAACGGGCCATATTTTGGTAAAGTCAAGGATGCAAAATAACGATTTTATGGAGTAACTAACCCCCCTTACACTGGTCGACAGGCAGGACCTGAATTCCTCGGTGTTGGCAGGGTCTAGCCGCATAGTAGACCATACAACTTTTGCAGAGCTTCGATGGACGAGAGATGCATTCCCCCCGACCTTCTTTCAGCTGCCACCAGGTTTCAAGAAGAAGTCCCACATATTCCCTGAAGAGTTCGTCGAAGTTCTTGAAGATTTACATGCATTGCAATGCACTCGAGAGGTCCCCAGTTTCACAAAGGGCGATGCAATGCTGATGGAACATATCAATAATCACACAGCATCTATTCAATCCAGGCTTGTGGGCTTGTCGAATCTCTCTCCTGTTCTGGAATGTTGTCGTCTCGCAGCATATTTATGCTCAGTCATGCTGTGCTGCACAGTATGGTGTGCTCTGGTAATTCCTGTAGGTGAAAAAAGTGAAGCCTTCCTTGGGTCGAGGAAGACTTACGAGAGATATGTCCCAGACGCGCGCTGATTATGGATTTCAAAGTCCCACGTCACGTCACAATTACTCCGTAAACTCCAACAGGCAAATGAAGACTCCGTATGGAATGATCATCATCCCGATTTGCTACTTTGGCTCCTATGCATCGGTGGGGCATTTGCTCCGACAGGAACCGTACGCTCTGGCTACATTGAATTGCTGCGCTCGAACAACAGGGCCAGGTTCGGAGACTTGTACGGATCGTGGCCGGAATTACTTGAAGTCTTGAAGCAATTCAATTGGTCCGAGAAGGCGTTCAGGCCGCATGTCAAAGCGTTGTGGGAAGAAAGCCTCACCTGAAAATGGTTCAAGACATACGTTCATTCCGGGGATTTGTTGCTTTTTTCCCTTGAAACCAGATGTAGTTTGAAATCCCCTAGAGCTGGGGGTACTTCGGTACATTTCTGATGAGGCTACATATTACTCACCACTCAGGGCGGCCTGAGAGCTCACCACATGCAGAACATGCTCGGACCTACTCGGTGTGTACAGGGGCCACCAAAGCAGAAAGGGATGGCCATAGATGCATGTAAATCAAAGTACATATGTACCTACGTGTATATACCCTGGATACCTTAGGACCAGTCTTAAGATCAAAGAGAAATAAAATATATCCCTGTACGCGATTGTCTGGTAGTTACAGAAATCTTTCTTTCGTTCTTTCTTTTCTTCGTTCTATTCAGTGCCGGCAGATTGCACGGGTGCCGGTCATAATAATAATAGTAATAAAAAAAAAAAACAGTCCTGTCTGTGTCGCGATAAACGCCATGAACACCAGATTTGCCAATTATGACGATGAAATGAGAGCAAGCAGTTGAGACCGCTAACTGTGGACGCCGGCTTCGATCCATAATGTGTTGTAAGGTGGAACACATCGGGGGAAAGAGGGAGAGTGAGGTATGTGAGTGCGTGGGAATCCGCACGTGTGTGTGTGTGTGAGAGAGAGAGAGAGTGCGTGTGTGGCTAAAAGCTAGAGTGATAGAGTAAGAGAGAATGTGAGGAAGCAAAAATGACGACAGCCGTCTGTCTACTTGGAGAAAATGGCCTTCATATCAGCGCAGGCATCCCGGTAAAGAACGCTGACTTGGCTCTGATCGCGAAACGGATTGGCCGACTTGTCCCATGCATGTCGGACTCTCTCGATCATCATGGAGCGCACGTGTTTCCCCAGGTGGTGCAGCCGTTGGACGAAGGACTGGCCTTCTTTCAGAAGCATGTCCCATTCGCAGACGTACAGGAAGACGTGCTGCGGGAGACCTTCGGCCAAGAGTTGGTCGGACGCGAGGGCCGGAGAGGCATACGGCGATGCCCGTAAGAGTGGGTCAGGCAGGTAGGACTCGTCGAAGAGCGTGGTGAGCATGGCGGGCAGGGTCTTGTTGGGCATGATACTTTCCGCGCGACGAACTTCTCGGGACTCTTGGAAATCGAGGATGGGGTACCAGGAGAAGATGGCCCTGATGCGCAGGTCGCCCGGTAGGCCGTCGACCAGGGTGTTGGTAGAGTCGGTGCGGTCCAGGAGGTCCAGCTGGCTGGATCCAGCGCTGCTGTAGGTAGCAGACCGGAGGGCTCGTAATCGGAGGGGAACGGTGACGGCAAGGTTGCCGCCTGCGGAGAATCCACTCAGAGCGACACGCGACATATCCAAGCCGAGTTCCATAGCATGGGAGTTCAAGTAGAGCAGGGCATCGACGCCATCATCGACGGCAGCAGGGAAAGGATGTTCAGGAGCGCGTCGGTAGCTGACGCTGACGACGACGGCGCCCACCTCTTCCAGGACACATCTGGCCCAGCGAGAGTCATCGGTGGCAGCACCCAAGGTGAACCCACCCCCGTGGAAATTGACGACGACGGGTAGGAGATGGCCTTCTTTCTTGCGTTCGTAATAGTCACTGGGACAGTAGAAGTGCAGGACGACCTTGCTAACGTTATCGTCACAGGTAATGGAGCGAGTGAAGGACGGACTGGGCGGGTACGGAGTAGCGATTCTGTGCAGGAACATTCCGATGCGCATGAGAGCGCGCCAGAAGAGAGCCTGGAGGTACAAGACCCAGCGCGAAGTCATAGCGGTTGTACAAGAGAGTGATAAAAAAAAGAAAAAAAGAAAATAAAAATATTATAATTACGCTTGTTGAAACTGCCCGAGTGCAAAAGGAATTGACCGACTATAGCATCACTGAGCACCGTGATTAGCGAAAGGGGGCTGGGTTGAAGGCGAAGAAAAAGCACGGGGACTTGGTTAATTATCATCAGACAGGCGAACCACGCGAGCGACTGGACTGCGCTGGGATTCGCAATTGGGACGGTGACTGCACAGGGAAATAGAGATTAGACTTACCAAGTGAGGCCGAGAGAATGTGCGAGTAATCTGACGGTGTCGACTACCGTGGTTGGGGTGACATTGAGGATGTGCAAGGGCAGAGAGAGATCAGAGAGAGCAGAGAATGGTGAGGGTGTCGAGTGTCGAGTGCCAGGAACGGAGGAAGAGCGGCGAATATTCGTTTCAGGCTGCGCTAATAATAATAACGATAATAATAATAATAATAGTCAGAAGCAAGATAACGAGCCAGGCAGCATGCAAGCGAGAACGAGAGGCTGCCAGGGCCTATGAGGGCTTAGCAAGCATGAGCAATCATCATCGCCAAGGCGCGCGCTTCGGACACGGATAGAGAGGATGTCCGGCGAGAGGCCAAGGCGTGCAGCAGCCCACAGAGCAGTCCACAAGCAGTCCACAGCAAGTCCACAGCAGTCCAAGGCACCCCTGAGACGCAAAAGAAGCACTGCAGAGTGGTGATGTCAGCGCCCGGAAGCCTGGGCGTTCGCGGGGCCAGCAGACCCAGCAGGCCCAAGCAGATCCTGCAGATCCTGCTTGATTATTATTATTGTGATTTTGTGATTTATGATTATTATATTGCGGACCTGCCTGCTGTCCCTTCCAAGCTTTGTCTCTAGCCCTTCTCTGCCTGCTGTTCTGCCGCTGTCTCTACGGCATTTCGGCCTGCATCCGAGCCTTTCTCCTGCAACCCCCATCCCCATCCACATCCCCATCCGCATCCCCAGTGCTCTCCCGCTCTCCCACATCCGCGCCTGCGTCATTGGGGTGCTTGACGAAAAGGTTAAATAATCCTGGGAATCCAATATATTTATATACAAGCAAGCCTTGGTCTATAATACAACAGAGAGTTGCGGATACACTCGTCAAAGGTAGCGTCCAACTCAGGAGTCCAACAGCCCGCGCGCTGCATCCAAAGTAGCCGATGTGAGTGTTTTGTCAAACCCACCTTCAGGACACCTTTTTTTTTTCTTTTTCCAGCTAACCGCTTGCTTACGGGCTGGCCACAGGAATACCCCGGGCCTGTTTCGCAGCATGTCCATCAAGCGTGCCCTCACCAAGATCAAGGGGACCAAGGAGGACGATGAGTCGCCGTCTCGCAGTGAGTCGTCGTCGACCTCCCCTTCCCACCACCGTCGCATCCTCAGCACCTTTCTGCGCGATCGCGGCTACATCTCCTCATCCGATGACTTTTCCGACGACTCCTCGTCTACCGGGACCCTGAGCAAGAATCAGCAGAAACGTTTGGCTCGCCAGCAGCGCCGTCAAGCCCGCAGCCGGCTTAGCGAGGAGCACCGCCTCGAGTCCGAACGGCGGAACAGGGCGGAAGATGAAGAAACGGAAGAGATGAAGGCGCGCTATGGCGACCTGCCGCTTGTCCAGTCTCGCGAGCGCAAGCGTGAGCCCCAGGTTTCCTTCAGCAATCTTTCCAAAGCCAATGTCGGCGAAGACATTGCCTTCACCGCGCGCCTACACAACATCCGCCGCATGAGCGCCAAGCTCGTTTTCTTGATCTTCCGTCAGCAGACCACGACATTCCAAGGTGTCATGCATGAGAAACCCGGTGTGATTTCCCAAGCCATGGTCCAGTGGGCGGAGCACAACCGTACTGGTGCCGTCGTGCATGTTCGCGGTAAGGTGCAGGCTCCGGATGTGCCGGTTCAGAGCACCACTCTGCATGACATTGAGCTGAATATCGAGGAATTCCATGTCGTCGTGCGCCGTGAGGACCCCGTTCCTTTCAGCGTTTACGAGGCCGAGATCGTCGCCCTAGACGACGAGGCCGTTGAGGGTCGTCACAGTCACATTCCCGACCGGACGCGCCTGGTAAATCGCGTTCTCGACCTGCGTACCCCCACCTCCCAATCCATCTTCCGCATCCAGTCTTCCATCTCCCACCTGTTCCGCTCCACGTTGGATGACCGTGGCTTCATTGAAATCCACACCCCTAAGCTACAGGGTGCCGCTACCGAGTCTGGTGCCAGCGTGTTCAAGGTCAACTATTTCGGACGCACCGCTTTCCTCGCCCAGAGCCCGCAGTTGGCCAAGCAGACAGCCATCATCTCCGACTTTGGACGCGTATACGAGATCGGTGCTGTCTTCCGTGCCGAGAACTCCAACACCCACCGTCACCTGACCGAATACACCGGCCTGGATATCGAGATGCAGATCCACGAACACTACCATGAAATGCTCGACGTCCTCGATGCCACCATCAAGAGTATCCTCAAGGGCGTCTACGACCGCAATCGTCACGAAGTTGAAGTCGTCAAGCAGCAGTTCCCGTCCGAGGACGTCGTGTGGCTGGAAGAGACGCCGATCCTCCGATTCGCCGACGCCATCAAGTTGCTCAATGACTCTGGCTGGCGTGACGAGGACGGCAATCCGCTGCCCGAGGATGAGGACTTGGGTACGCGGGACGAGATCCACCTGGGCGAGCTGGTGAAGGAGAAATACGGCACTGACTACTACGTTCTCGACAAGTTCCCCGTCGGCGCACGTCCCTTCTATACCATGCCTGACCCCGAGGACCCCCGCTACACGAACTCGTTCGACATGTTTATTCGCGGCCAGGAGATCGTCTCTGGTGGGCAACGTATCCACGACCCGGTCATGCTGGAGGAGAACATGGCCAGGGTGGGCATCAAACCAGAAGATATGAGCGAATATTTGGAAGGCTTCCGCCTGGCGGCCCCCCCCCACGCTGGTGCTGGAATTGGTTTGGAGCGTTTCCTCATGCTCTTGCTCAAACTTGGCAACATCCGTCTCGCCTCCATGTTCCATCGCGATCCCAAGAGCTTCCCGGCCAAGCCTCCAGGTCTGCAGCTGCGCCATCCCGAAGCATGCACGATCAATCCGCCTTGGCAGCGCGAAAAGAAACAGCTGAAAGCAACCGATGAGAGTGAACTTCCGTCCCTTGAGGATCTTATCGCGAATTACGGCGACTCGTCCACCACGTCATTTGGTGACGAGCGGTTCAAGATCTGGCGAGACTATACCACTGGTGCCGCCATTGCTTACGTGCCCAGCACCAGCAACTATGCCATCGTCCCGGGAGATCCTCTGTGCGACCCCACGCAGTACAGCAGTGTGATCGGCCAGTTCTTGCAATTTCTGCGCCGTGAGACCAAGTACAAGCCGATCTGGATCCTCGTTTCGAACGACGTTCAGATGCTCCTGGGCGAAAAGTTCGGCTGGCGCAGCTTGTCCTGCATCGCTGAGGAGCGTGTTGATCCTTCGCACAACCAAGTCGCGTCGGACGGCGAGATCGCCCGCAAGATCCGCCACGCGGAGGCCGAGGGCGTCAAGATCGTCTCGCTGCAGCCGGGCGAGATGGTGGACCATGAAACCCGCAAGAAGATTGACCAGCGCATCCAGGACTGGCTTGCAAACCGTAAGGGTACCCAGATCCACTTGTCCGACATTGCGCCCTGGCGAGACCACAAGCATCGCCAGTACTTCTACTCTGTTGACAAGAACGGCACCATTTGCGCCTTCGTCGCCTTGGTCATGTTGGCACCCCGCCACGGCATGCAGATTAAGTACAGTCTCGACTTCCCCGGTTCCCCCAACGGTGCCATCGAGGCCATCCTCACACATTCCATTCAGCACGCCGCGAAGGCGGGCGTTAAATCGTTCACCTTCGGTGCCGGTGCCACTACCCACCTCACGCCGGGACAGAACCTGCACGGTGCCAAGATCAGGCTCCTCCAGCGCACCTACGACACCATCGCAAATCAGTTCCACCTGGTTCGCAAGAGCGAGTTCCGACAGAAACTGGGTGCGCGCGATGAGCCCCTGTTCATCTGCTACCCACCCCACGGCCTTGGCTCCAAGGGAATCCGCGCCGTCCTCAATTTCTTCGAAGATTAGACGTTGGCAAGCCTCTTCGATCCCATCTATTTTACTGGCTAAGATTTATTGGGCATCGTTGTTCTTGGAAAACAATATTGAAAATATACAAAAGACAGTTGCTTCCCCTATTTGATGCGTTAATGTACCTTCAGTGTTTTTCTCTTTTTCTTTTCTTTTTCTTTTCTTTTTTGAATGAACCCTTTTATGTTATGTCCGTTTCGCTTACAGTTGATAGACTTCGTCTTGAGTCTTGGTAGTTGGTAGATGGCCACCGTGGTTTTCCTATGCACGAGTATGAATCTTGGACTATAGTTTTTACACTGGATATTTCCTTATCATCTATTGCTCATCACCTTGTTTCTATATGTCTTATTGATTTGATATCTAGCTCCACCCTTATATACTGAGATTATGTTTACATATACTAGTAAAGCAGAAAAACAATGTCATTACCCTTATTCATGAAGTGTTTCAATGTGAACTGTTGACAATGTAGATACGAGTAGTGCAAAAAAAGAAAAAGAAAAAGAAAAAGAAAAACAGTGAGACGATTGAGTCGAGATAGAAGTTTACTTTTTAATCTGCTACGAGGCTAATTATCAACAACCATAAAAAGAAACAACTCGTCATACACGTTCATAAAATGCACCGTATCAGTCCCTCTTCTTAGCATCTTCCGACCTCACCGGCGACCTCCGCCCATCACTACCACCACCACCACCACTACTACTAGTACTATGCCTCCTCATCCCCGCCTCCGCTTCCACAACCACATCCTCCAACCGCGTCGCGATCCAGCGACCCACCAGCACCGCAGCCACGGTAACCACAGCAATCCAACAGGCGGTCGGCACAAGCGACCTCGGGAAGACATTCATCAGGAACGGATCCAGTATGATATCCACGGAGACGGGCGGCACGTCCTCCATCAGCGATCTATCAAGAGAGTAGTAGTCTGCTGCTGAGAGGATGCGCAAGAAGAGCGCCGAGTCGGCTGTTGGTGCCGGGTCCAGGACGACTGCTGACTGGCCGTGTCTGTTTGATTTGGTGTTTCTTCTGAGGCCTGCAGCGGCGTTAATGTCTGTGGGTCGTGGTGCGGACGATGACGACGACGCGAGGCGCGATGAGGAGAATCGGCTGACTGCCGCTAGGAGGGAGGGGTCTTCGATCGTGTTGCTGACTGTGTGCGTTGAGATGGTGAATGAGGTCGGTTGCTACACACGAGGTGTGGAGAAGTATTTTAGCGTCTTGATGGGCTGGGAAATTGTAGACATTTGCTCTTGAGGCAGAGGAGAGAGGCCCAGAGGAGAGAGGCCGGGGCAGAGGGGGGGAGAAGGGGAATGTTAAGACGTACCGTCGCTAACCAGCAAACCCTAACCTCATACCGTCTCCCCGGGTGAAGATGCTCGAGGAAAAACCAGGAGTCTGTTCCCAAAGGTGCAGTATCCGTCGGAAAAGACGCATTCAAATGAGTCCTGATCGCCGGGTTGAGCGGCGACAGCCTCTGCAGGCCAAGGTCATCGACATCTGGTTCTTCCGACGGTAGGGCTCCACGCGGTGGTGCAACGAAGACTACCTTTTCCACGTTCGCTTCCGCGGCGCAGAAGAGAAGCGCAAGGATGGACAGGAGAAGAGTTGGAATAAGAGACATAACTGGCACAGGCGCCTACGTCTCTCCGGGGGGGGATGTTGTATCTTGCGGTTGTTATTATTTATGTCATAGTTGCTTTCCTAAAGCATGGGCAGCTCATGAGCTTTCTAGTAGGTGTCCGTTCGATCCGCTTGGGGCGATCATGGAGGACCTGGGCCTCTCTTGCAGCTGCACCGGTCAACGGTTAGCTAAAAGCAACAGCAGCGCTGGCATCCAATTTGCAAAACGAGACCGGCTTACCTCGGGATGATGCCTCTTTTCTCGGACGACGCGGGATGAAGTCATTGCGCGAACCACGGAGTGGGATCACGTGAAATGCCTTTGTCAGCAGAATCCCCGTGATATCTACACCGACTCGTGGCGGTCACGGGCTGTAACCATCATCCAATCAGGAGCTGCCGGTTCTGGGGATCCTTTTCCGCAGCGGGACTAGCGCGAGCAGACCCACCGGAACACGCCCAAAAGGGACAGGCACAACAAAACCGCCTGCTGTCTTTTTTCGGCGGATTCGCTTGCTGTTCGCCCGTCTCCTTTCTCCCTCCAGCCGTGATTCAAGGATAATTGCATCCTTATTCCTGTTGTCAGGGTCTGCCAGTCCCGCGTGTGTCTCTGTTGTGCCCTCTACCTCCTATCTCTCTCCCGATTTTGCTGCGGATTTTATCCCTCCAGCATTTATTTATCTGTTGATCTTTTCCGCCCTCGTCAATCCCACCCCCTCCCCCTTTGTCATCTGATTTCTAAAACGTGCCCGCGTTAATCCGACGAAATGAGAGAAGTCATCAGCTTGAACGGTTTGTTTCTCTCCTCCCTTGTCTTGCCAGTGCCTCGCGTCGCGTTCTAACCATCTCTTACTTTTTACCGTTGTGGTAAACAGTTGGTCAGGCCGGTTGCCAGATCGCCAACTCCTGTTGGGAGGTACGCTCTGATTTCGAGGCGATCAACTCGAGAACGAACACTCAAACATCCATAAGTAATATTACAATATGACTGACATAGCCATGGTCTCTAGCTCTACTGTCTTGAGCATGGCATCCAGGTGCGTGGGATATGTGAGCCGTAACGGCATATCCGAGAACCTTCCTTCCGTTCCCCCCTTTTCTTTTCGACCTCCCGGAGTCATTTAGCTCACCACAGCTTTTTTTTTTTCCTTATCCAGCCCGATGGTTACCTCACCGATGAGCGTAAGAAGGCCGATTCGGATCATGGATTCAGCACTTTCTTCTCAGAAACTGGTATGCTGCGACCTTCCTTGGTTTTGCTTCGGAAAGCACCCCCTGTCTGACTATCATTATCTAGGCCAGGGAAAATATGTCCCCCGTACCATCTACTGCGATCTTGAGCCCAACGTTGTCGATGAGGTCCGCACAGGCCCTTACCGCAGTCTCTTCCATCCCGAGCAGATGATCACGGGTAAGGAGGATGCCTCGAATAACTATGCTCGTGGCCATTACACCGTTGGAAAGGAGATGATCGACCAGGTCCTCGATAAGGTACGCCGGGTGGCGGACAACTGCTCTGGTCTCCAGGGTTTCCTTGTCTTCCACTCGTTTGGTGGCGGTACTGGGTCCGGTTTCGGTGCCCTATTGATGGAGCGTCTTTCCGTCGACTACGGAAGGAAGTCTTCCAAGTTGGAATTCTGCGTCTACCCCGCTCCCACCAATGCGACTTCGGTCGTAGAACCCTACAACTCTATCCTGACCACCCACACTACCCTGGAGCACTCCGACTGCAGTTTCATGGTCGACAACGAGGCCATCTACGACATCTGCCGCCGCAACCTGGGAATTGAGCGCCCTGGCTATGACAACCTCAACCGCCTCATTGCCCAGGTCGTCTCATCCATCACGGCCTCTTTGCGTTTCGATGGCTCGCTCAACGTTGATCTGAATGAATTCCAGACCAACTTGGTTCCGTACCCGCGCATCCACTTCCCGCTTGCTGCCTACGCCCCGGTTGTTTCCGCTGACAAGGCCTCGCACGAGTCCAACTCGGTCAACGAGATCACCATGTCTTGCTTCGAGCCCAACAACCAGATGGTCCGGTGTGATCCTCGTAACGGCAAGTACATGGCCACCTGTCTTCTCTACCGCGGAGATGTCGTTCCTAAGGACACCCACTCTGCCGTTGCCACCCTCAAGACGAAGCGTACCATCCAGTTCGTCGACTGGTGTCCCACCGGTTTCAAGATTGGAATCTGCTTCGAGCCTCCCCAGCAGGTTCCCAACGGCGACCTCGCTAAAGTCAACCGTGCTGTGTAAGCCCCCTCTTCCTTAAAATCAAGTAAAATGATGTTTCGTCCATTTTGTACTAACGATGTTATAGCTGCATGTTGTCTAACACCACCGCCATCGCCGAGGCCTGGTCTGCTCTCGACCACAAGTTCGACCTCATGTACTCCAAGCGTGCCTTCGTTCACTGGTATGTTGGTGAGGGTATGGAGGAAGGTGAATTCTCCGAGGCCCGTGAGGACTTGGCCGCGTTGGAGCGTGATTATGAGGAGGTTGCAAGCGACTCGCTCGAGGAGGAGGTGGAGGCAGAGTACTAATTTAGGAGCTCGTGGCCAGACAAGCAGCTGCGCCAATATATTTGGGTACTACAACTACTGGAATAAGAACGGACCGGTGGCCGGACTGTTACTAAGTAGCAACTCAATTCCTTTCTCTTGCATCGGAGGCAGGCCTGTTGGACGATTAGCAGGAGCGTAATTCAAGCCGTGTGGAGATTCGGGCAGCTTGGTTTAGCAGCGTGGTTTCCTTTTTTTTTTATTTGCCAGATATGTTTTTAATATCCCCAGACAATTGATGAATTCCCACTCGTTTCACGCCTGCGCCGCCGCGACTATAGTTACCTAGGTGCTCTCGTGGGCATGGATATCATACTGTCTGTTGATCACGGAGTGCCACGGCGTCACGGCAGCCTCTTGGTCCAACACATATACCTAGGTATCTAGACTACCCAGGTAGGGTACCTTACTACGCAAGTAGCGATCCGTAGTCGTAATCCTCGAACAACTGATAGAACTGCCTTCATGAAAAAAAAAAAAAAAAAAAAAAAAAAAAAAAAAAAAGAAAAGAAAAGAGCGGCGTGGGAAAGAAGTCCAGCGCAAAGGAAACGAAGAACCTCGCTGGTAATAATACTGGGGGCAGCGCTGCCGGTGGTACCGCGTAATACCAGCGAGACGGAAGCCAGCGTTTCCCGACCTCAGCCAACCTCCAAGCGGCACTTCGATCAATCGTCATCCCCGTCTCCATCGCCCTCCGCGGCTTGCACCAGCAGACTGCTTGCTGCCTCAGTGAACTCCCCACGTCTTGTTGTTCTCTTTGTCAACTTCCTGCTTACGTCACTCTAACCCCGGAGCTGGCGCCTCGGCCCGTCCACGCCTCCGGTCATCTCCTCCTAGGCAGCTCCAGCTCCGTTGTCTCGTATTGCAACGCGATCCAGGATCCTCGCGCAGAGAAGAAATAGACGAGTTTCTCGTCTGGACTCGTATCCATCATGTCGGTCATTGCTGACGGCGGTAAGTTCCTAACACTCGGCTCTCATGGAGGGCTACTACGGTTTCGTGTGCGCATGCATATCGCTCGGCACAAAAATAAACTGCCCGCAGAAGTCAATGGGAATCCGCTGACTTTTTGAGGGGTATTCGCTTTTTTTTCAGCAGCAACGCGACATCCGAATCTCAATCTCACTTCGGAGGAAAAGCGCATCTTCTATCAGCTCTTTCAGGCTGCCGATACGACCAATCTCGGTGTCATCACCGGCGAGATTGCGGTTCCGTTCTTCGAGAAGACAAAGCTCCCGCCGGAAACTCTCGGACTCGTACGTGTCAGCTCCATTGAACCCCAGGCTTACTGGGCCTGGTATCTGAGATCGTGAAGGACGTTTATGACTGACGGTTTTTCGACGGTGTGTGTTGCCGCAGATATGGCAAATCGCCGACAGAGAGAATAGGGGCCTCCTGACCCCGTCTGGGTTCAGTGTTGTGATGAGGTTGATTGGACATGCTCAAGCCGGCCATGTACCTACTGACGAATTGGCGCTAAAACGTAAGTCTTTCAACCCCTTTTGCCCTTTGTCACTGTGTTCCTGGCCCAAGTTCTGACGATGTCTTCTTTCTTGTGCTCTAGCCGGCCCGATTCCCAAATTCGACGGAATCCCGATCGACGTCCCTCCCCATGCTCCTCGTTCTGATGCGGGCGCGGGCAGTCCTCCGCCAGGAGCGGCTGCCCAGGTTCGAGTTCCTCCTCTCAGCCCAGATGATGCTAGCAAATTTGCATCGCTCTTCGATAAATCCGGTGGGAGCAGTGGGATCATTTCTGGTGCGTATAACACTCCTCTTGCTCAGTTGATAGTATTGCGCGTTTAACCAACGAGGGAATTCCGTACAGGGGAGGTTGCAAAGCAGATATTCGAGCGTGCCAGGCTGCCTAATGAAATTCTTGGTCGGATATGGAATCTGGCCGATACAAAGCAGAGAGGTGCTCTCGATGCTACCGAGTTCGTCATTGCTATGCACCTCTTGACTTCATACAAGTCGGGCGCGATGAGAGGGGTCCCCGCGGTTTTGCCCCCTGGACTATACGATGTCGCCAGTCGAAGGGGATCAGCAATCCCGTCTCCACGCAGTCCGCGATCTGGTTTTGGCTCTCCACTTCTTTCCGCCATTCCGAAGCAGTTGACTGGACCACGGCGGACGCAGAGTCCGATCAATCGGCAGCAGTTCGGCTCCCCTCTTTCAGCACAGTCGACTGGCGGAGACTGGCTTGTCACGCCTCAGGAAAAGGCCCAGTTCGATAGCATATTTGCTACTGTCGACACGTCCAAATCCGGTTTGATCAACGGCGACCAGGCCGTCACGTTCTTCATGAATGCTCAGTTGCCTGAGGACACGCTAGCCCAGATTTGGGATTTGGCAGATATAGACGCCGACGGACAGCTGACCAGAGATGAATTCGCAGTTGCCATGCACTTGGTGCGCCAGGTGCGCTCCGGCAGGGAGCCGCTTCCCCAGGCAATTCCGCCGGCGTTGATTCCTCCCAGCATGCGTCGTCGGCCACCGGTAAATGTTCCACTGACTCCAACAGCTGTGCCAGCCCCAGTTTCCGCTCCACCTGCGGCTGTGCCTGCTCCTGCCGTTCCACACTCTGCTGCGGAGGATCTGTTTGGGCTCGACGCATTTACGGCGCCGCCTCCTGCAGCCGCCTCCCAGGTGCCACAGTCAACTGGGGGTTCGACCTCACCCTTTGCGGCCCCAGGTTCGCCAGCCGCGAGGGCGACCCAGCCTAGCCCACCTTCGAATTTCAAGCCCTTTGTCCCGACCTCTACTTTCGGGCAAGCTCTGCGATCACAAGTTACCGGGCAGTCCACGGGAGCTGTCAGGGCCCCTCCCCCACCTTCAGCTTCGGAAGATCTCCTCGGTGACAATGACCCCGAGGAATCGAAGAAACTTACGCAGGATACAGCGGACCTTGCAAATCTATCCAACCAAATTGGGTCTCTAGCTAAAGAGATGCATAACGTCCAAGAGAAGCGGACATCCGCCGAACAAGAACTATCCCAGACCGCTCAGCAGAAGCGTGATTTTGAATCTCGACTTTCCCAGGCGCGAACTATGTATGAGCAGGAGGTCAAGAATTTCAAAGCTCTCGAGGAGCGACTCAAGGCTTCCAAGGCCGAAACCACCAAATTGCAGCAGGAATACGCTTTGCTCGATGGAAGCAGGCAGGACTTGCAGAACCAGTATAACCAAGTGTCGGCCGCTTTGGCTGCGGACCAACAAGAAAACGAAAGCCTGAAAGAGAAGATCCGCAATGTCAATGCTGAAGTTGCCCAGCTTAAGCCTGCGCTCGAGAAGGCGCGCTCCGATGCTCGTCAGCAGAAGGGTCTTGCTGCAATCAACAAGAAACAGCTCGCTACAGTGGAAGGTGAACGAGACAAGATTCAATCCGAGATCGATACTATTTCAAAGGAGAGCGAGAGAGGCGAGGAGGTGCCCGTCTCTGCGGCTGCGGCTGCGGCTGTTACAAGTCCAGCTTTGTCCACCGCCAGTCAGAGCACGAATCCTTTCTTCAGGCGAACTACTACGAGCTCTAGCGACTATGCTACTCCGCCAGGTGACCAGCACGCGGCCTTTGATAGTCTTTTTGGCCCAGCAGCATTTGCGCCTGCTTCCAGCACTAGCCCTGCGCCGCCAACTTCCTTCCGTTCCGAATCCCCAGCGGCTCAGCGGTCTAGGTCCAAGTCTCCCGCGACTTCTGGAATGCCAACGCCTTCTACGTCTCCCCCGCCCCCAAGCGCCGGGACCGTTTCTGAACCCCCATCGCTCTCGCAGTCTAGGCAATTCACGCCAAGTTCACTCCCCTTTGGTGAATCTCATCCTGGTACTGCTTCAACCGTTGTCTCACCTGGCTCGCAGGTGACTCCCGAGCCATCTGCAGTGGAAGCTACTGGCCTTGGTACTTCTACGACTAGCGAGCCTAGCTTTGAGGGAACTGCTGCTGCTTTCCCGCCTCTCGAAGAGACACAGAAACCGGAAGCAGTTACTTCAGAGACCCCTACTGCCGTCACTTCCGGGCAACCTGAGTCAAGTTTCCCGGCTCCCGCTGACGGACAGCAAGCCCCAGCAAAGGATCCAAGTTTTGATGAGTTGTTCGGTCAACGTGCACGCGAACGATCACAGTCGCAGAGAGCCAAAGATTTTGACGAAGCCTTTGCCGCCATGGACCATGCCGCGGGGGAGGACAAAGCCCATGGCAATGCACCCGCGGCCGACAGTGAATTCCCTCCGATCAAGGAACTGGATAATGACGATGATGACAGCACCGACAGCGAGCCACATTTGGGGTTCGATGACAATTTCTCGCCGGTGTCCCCGCCGCGAACACTGGCTGGGGCCGGAACAAATTCAATTGACCCGTCTCAGTTGGCAGCATTCCCTATTCCCAGGACGGCGTCAACCGACCAGCCCCCTCCTGTTGAGGCCCAGAGGAGCCCACCGAACTACGGTGAGAGTAGCCAAACAAAACAAGAGACAGGGTTCCCTCCTGAATTTGGTGGGCTTCTGCCCAGTCGCACAGACCCTACTCTTCCTCCTGAGGCTCCTAATTCCGTGGAGTCATCTACTGGTGCGCCAATCGTTCAAGGGGCACCACAGCAGGATGTTCCCAAGGACACAACCCCCAGCCCGAATAATGCAAAGAAGTCTACTACTACACCGGATTTTGACGCCGCCTTTGCTGGCCTTGACCTAGCTCCTGCGACGGAAGTGGACGACGATGACAAGGAATCGGACTCTGGTGATAGTGCTAATGGAAATCCTGCTGACTTCGCATTTTCTTTCGACTCACCGCCGCAATCACAGCCTGGCACACTCAATTCTCACTCTGCTCAGGCTGCTCAGTCTAGCTTCTTCGGTTTCAACGGCAGCGCTAGCGCCTCGTCTCCCACTAACGTCTCTGCTCAAGCGGCCGCGTTCCCTGCTCCACCGAACTCAAAGCCTGTAGATCATGACTGGGATGCCATATTCGCGCCATTGGAACACTCCAAGGCCCCCCCGGCCGGATCCGCGGTGTCTCCTGGGACAGGATCACATGACAAACCAACTGCTCCTGCGGCTCCCGCCGCGCGAGAACCGGGGTGGGCGCTTTCGGATGATGGTGGTGAAGACGACCTAATCCTTAAACGGTTGACAGGCATGGGCTTCCCGAGGGGTCAGTCGTTAGATGCGTTGGAAAAATTCGATTATAACCTTGACAAGGTGAGTTTGCACTTTACCTTTCTTTTTGCGATTCGATTACCTGTGTAAGTTCTTTATACTAATGGGATCTTCATAGGCTGTGGATTACTTGACTGCCAAATCATCTTGAGTGGATATTCATTATCCCCCGCGCGCTACACTGTATTCCCTCCTTGCACATCTATTTCCCCCTCCCCCTCATTCTTTCCTTTTTTTTTTTTTCTCCTTTCTCTTTGGGATTCTGTTCAATCTTGACATCTACGTATTTCTTATTGCCATTATCTATGTATATTCTTGACCAGACTCGTCTTTTTTCTTTTCCTTCGTTTTGCATTCTTTCATTAATCTGGCTGTGACTTCTTTAATACCAGCAGTCTGTTCTGAGCTGGTGTGATTAAAACCAAAGAGCGTCCCAGATGCTACTGAAGGTGACAAAAGATATAAAGCGCACACAGTATTGTATTCTACCTGCTATGAAATCTCTGTCACTCTCCTTTATATGTGAAAGCCCATCTATCATGTCATAAATATAACTACATAGCTAGCCAGATATAATTTGAAGGTTGATTTGGCTGAATATACCCAGCGGCACTCCTTGGTCAGTTTCTAGCTAGGGCAATGCGAGAACTGTAATAGTCAACTCGTTTCCGTTTCTGACATGCAGTGGTTCAAGTGGGACTTCTCATTGCGTGTCGTTTTGGAGGGACTACATCTGCAGGTAAGCTACTGCCCTGAGGCCCCATCAGTTTCAACGGCACCGTGGTCTAGCTTACTCTCAACAGATTTCTCCGTCCAAGCCTCCAGCCACTGGCAGGTGTCTCGTCTCGTTGGCACGAACGATATATACCTGGTAACGATTCGTACATTTGGGTACGTAAAGTGCTCTAGTCTATCTCCCATGTCACAAGAATAACTTCAGCAGGAGAGAACGCCTCAACCCCATAACATGACAAGCAGTCTTCACCTCTATCACGACATACACACATAACTAGTCATAAACGCAGTGCAGCATGATGAGTAAAGAGGAAAGAGAAAGACAAATTGAAGAATATATGCTCCTGAGGAACGACGATAAAGAACGACCTAGAGTATCGAGAAAGATCGAATTCTGCGAGGTCCTAGAAGAGAGGACAATAACGCGCTCAGGGGAGCTGTTCCTAGCACCCTCAGTAGTTCTAAGTCTTTCATGGATTTGAAGTACGTCACTCGAAGATGCGACGAAACACAGGTCGAACGGCTCCCCATGGCTGTAGCACCAACCTACGGATTCTTTTCATGCTGCGTCGATACTCGCTGCAATGAAACCACTATGTTGCGTTAGCTGCGGTTAGGAGTGTGGGTGACCACTGCGAACTAACCGAAATCTTCCAAAGAGCGCTGTTTGACGGCGCTGCTGCTACGAGGGCTTTTCCCGTGCATAATATTGTCAAAGCCTTTTGAGCCCTGCAAAAGATAATATATGCCTCCCATGACACAAAAGACGCCGAAGGAGAAGACCCAGACACGGACGACGGTAACAATAGAGGTACTACCATCATCAAACCAGCCGAAGAGACAGAAAAAGGTCGCCAGGAGGTCCACTACCAAGATCGCTCCCGTCAATTGCCACGAGGGAATTGAAGACCAAAATGGACCGCTGGCTCGGGTAATAAAGATCAGCCAGTTCTCCGTCAATGCGATCTCTAGGAAGAGAACCTCATCTCTTTTTCCGAAATTCTGCACGATTCCTCCATCCTCGCCGCCCGTCAACATGGTGGTGAGCGTGATCCAGGTACCGATCGCCAAGACGACGCCCAGGACGATTGACATGCCCCAGAGCTTAGGCAAATTCCACTTCACCGGTGTTTTGGAGAACGGAGCATTATCGTACGCAATCGCTAAGGTTGCAATATCAGCAAAGATGGCAATGAAAACGACCAGCTGCAAGTTGAGGCTCTCGTTAAGTATCACCATCCAAAGACCCAGGAAGATTTCAAGATGAAGTGACAAGGCAATACGGTAAACAACGTATGCGTACATACGGTGGAAGATCTGTCGCGAGGTCTTCAGCGCGTCGATTATTGCAGTGAGGCCGGGGGCAAGAAAGACGATATCTGCAGCAGAGCGGGCAGCATCTGAAGCACCTTCAACCGCAATTCCTGTGTCGGCTTTTTTAAGTGACGGAGCATCATTGACGCCATCACCTGTCATGGCAACCAGGTATCCACGCTGCTGCAAGATTTCTACAACGTTGTATTTGTGCTGAGGAAATACCTCTGCAAAGCCATCCGCCGCTTCCACGAAGTCGTAGACTTCCGAGCCGGGCATCGTCCCACCACCTCCAAGTCCAAGACGCTCTGCGTTGTAAACATTGGTTCCGAGGCCGAGCTGACGCGAAGTCTCTCGAGCAATACCGACAGCGTCACCAGTTAACATTTTAATCTGGAGACCCAACGTCTTTGCCTCGTTTATTGTCTGCGCAGTATCGTGTCGAGGAGGATCAGAACATGGCATGATACCCAGAATCTCCCACTGACCCTTGTCTCGCTTTCGAGCAACACCCAAAGATCGGTAACCACGGGTAGCGAATTCAGCAACTTTTGCCTTGTAGTTCGATACCACTTCCTCGGAGACTGCATGGTCCTCCTCAACAGTCTTCAAAACAAAGATTGGGGCTCCTTTCACACAAACGATCCGCTCCCCTTGAGGAGATACCACTACGGCCGTAACCTTCTTGGACACCGGATCAAATGGATAAAACTCAAGAACTTTGAACTGGGTGAGCATTCTCTTCGCGCGAGGATACTGGCGAAGTGCTTTGAGAAACGCCTTATCAATAGCGTCAATGCCCTTTTTCTTCCAGGAAGCGGCCAGACAAGCAGTCAGCATGAGATCCTCGCGGTCCACACCAGCCACAGTGTAAGGCTCTGATAGCGAGAGTTTATTTTTCGTCAATGTGCCAGTTTTGTCCGAACAAAGAATTTCTACGCCCGCCAAGGATTCGATAGCAGAAAGCTTCTGTACAATGGCCTGTCTCTTAGCTAAGTATGCTGCCCCGACCGCCATCGTTGTTGTGACAACAGCAGGCAAACCGACTGGGACACCAATGATTGTAATGGCCAAGGTGAATTTCAGTATGGTGACAATGCTGTTGGACCGATAAAACGACGATACCCAGACGACCAGTAAGGTCATGATAACCAGGATGAGCAAAACCGTGCCAATGCCGTTGAGGACCTCAGTGAAGTGGCCGCTACCAGCTGAAGCAGCGTTGACTAACGCGGCTGCACGTCCAACGAATGTGTTGTCACCAGTGGCTGTAATGACAACAAATGCCTCGCCTCGCTTCACAGCCGAAGATGCATAGCAGGTATCGCCGCGATGCTTGTCAGCTGCCAGAGATTCGCCCGTGATGGAAGACTGATCAACCTGAAGGAAAGCATCCTCGGTAATGATCCGACAGTCGGCAGGAATAATGGTGCCCTGATTCAGATTAACAACAGTAATAATGGCAGCACAGCTACATATCCTACCTCTTCGATTCGTAATATGTCGCCTGGAACGACCTGGGGAGCCTCGATTTCGAATATCGCTCCGCCGCGAAGCACGGTCGATTTGAGAGCGAGCGTCCTTTTCAGTTCTTCGACGATGGATCCGGCCTGGTACTCCTGGACAAAGCCTACGGTAGCATTGAGAACAAGGAGAGCACAGATGACGCCGAAATCAACCCAATCCTGGAGACCAGCGGCGAGGATTGCTGCGGCCTGCACGCATGTGAAGGGGATACGTAAGTGCTTGCCCTCACCGAAACAGTCATCTACGATATGCAGCAGTGTTGACGTACCTCCATAACGAATTGAATGGGCCCCACGAAATATGACAGAAATTTGAGGAAGAGGTTCTCTGTCTCCTCTTTCATTTGATTAAGACCGTATTTCTTTCGACGAACCGCGACTTCACTGTCGGTGAGGCCAGTACGAGGATCCGTTTGGAGTAACTCGTCGGGAACGGGCCGAGTACTGTCAAAATCATCAGAACGTCCATACTCTTCGTCTGCACGGCCATCGAGAGACTCCAGATCCTCAATGAGGGCATCCATATCATCCTCCACGTCTTCATTGTAGCCGTCTGAAGATTTCTTGGTATCCGAACCATCTCCGGCTAACTGGCTCTTCTCCTCCACAACTTCAATGCGGTCTACGGAAACTGGAGAGTGAGAGATCCCATAAGGGTCGTGCGCCGGGTGCGCCGGGTGCCCCAACATTATTGTATGGAAAGATATGTGATGAAGCGCGAAGGAGCGATTGAATGGCGGGTCGAGGCCAAATAAGCCGAAATTCGTACAATGAACGGGCGTCCACGTCCACAACAGAGAGAAGCACTGAGGACCAAGTAGAGGACGACCGGCCGTATGCCACTTCCCAGACACAATATACCGAAGTAAAGGACCACAGAAGCAGAGAACAACAGAACAGAAGAGGGAAAGAGGTGAGACAGAATGACAGCTTCTGCAGCGAACAATACCAAGCAGCGAGAACTGCTAACTCAAAGCAGACGACAAGAATACAAGCAAGTAGAGCGACAAGTCACAGACCGACTGTAGAAGATGATAGGCTTGGAAGATCGTCGGAAACAATCGGCGAGGACAACGAGCGGAGGAGAGAAAGGAGGGGAAAGAGAGCAAAAGAGAGCAAGGAGAAGGAAAGAAGTGAGGACAACAGAATGAGGTAAGAAGCCGCCTGTAGTCAGTCGCCATTGGCATCCGATTAGGAAGGGACGAAGAAGGGAAGGGGGGATGTGAAGACAGGGGATATTTGGAGAAACTCGAAAGGTCGCAGGTGCGCTATGAGCGTGTAACTTTACCTACGAAGACAAGACAGATCTTGTCATGTCAGTGGAAGCAAATAGGCATAGCAGTATGGACAGGATGGCTGCATACTGAAGGCCCGAGGGTGTGGGAAACGCTGCTTTACCGCAAGGCTACAACGAAAGCAGCGACAACCGTCCCAACGGACGGCTCTGGGGCTCTGGGGCTCTGCATCTGCCATCAACACAGTGTCCGACTGCAAACTGCGATCCTTGCTCAGTTACACTGTCCTCCCGTCATACTTCGTCCTGCGAAGCCAAGCCTTGGCGGAGCGGAGCGGAAAACGCACTTTCAGATCTTGGCACTGAGGAACTTGTCTTCCACTGTCCGTCTCAGAGGACGGGATCGGCGTTCTGGTCCTTGGGCTACTTGGGATGCTGGAATGCTCTGATGCGGATCGTGTTACTTCCGTCGGCGTACGCATCTCACTTCCGGCACTCCTCCCACCAGAACTGGCTGAGACGACCAGATTGCCCAAGATGGCCATAACTAACCATTGATACTAATAGTCAGTAAGTTCGTTGGTCAATATGCTTACATAATCACGAGTCAACCCGACGTCACGTATACCCCGTAGTAGTAGTTATCGCTGCAGGTCCCTGTCTCTGAGCGAAGAAGATGGCTCCTAATAATATATCTGAATAGATACTAATACTTCACATTCTTCGCCTTTTTCATACATAGCACTCCCCATTATCAAGTGTTCGACTTCCGTTAAGCCAATGAATGCTCTGGCCCGCTGACAGAAATTCTCGGCGTATTTACGGTTTCCGGATCTTTCTTGTCGACAATGAACCGGGAAATTCCTGGTTTTTATTATGGTGAATACTCTGTAAATTGTTGGCTTCTTTTGTTCTAATGCGAGAGCTTGTCAGATCCCGAGAAGAAAAAGTATTTCAAGGTCCAGGCCAATCATGCGGCCCTCCCCGGATCACAGTACTCGAAAGACGTCGTCAAGCGAAAACGCGTCGAGCAAGAGGTCTGAACCACAATAGGGATACCAGAGGAAATTTCATTGCTGATTGCTCGCAGGAGCAACAAAGGAAGGTCCACCTCAGTCATCGAGCGGCGAAAGAGAAGATTAGAAAAGCGACCTTCCTGGCCAATCCGCTTTTGGGGATTGAAAGAGAGATTGGTGCGCGTGCCACGCCAAGTGGTCTAATGATTGAGCAACATGGTAAGGCATACGCGAGCCAGTTCAAGCAGACTCGTTTGCACCGATTTGAGCCGTGGCCAGATCCGTTTTCCATCGGGCACATCGTGCGCAGGAAATTCTCGGGGGCTCTAATTGCAGGTATAAGTTCTCCGTGCTTGTTCGTACTTGGATCGTTTTCTGAACAGCTGAAGGTGGGAGCTACGGCGGCGACTCGTCTGTTTCGTGAGTTATTTATACCCCGCCATCATCAAAGATTACGTGCATTAACACTCTGTTCCTCCACTGCTGTCCTGTTTAAGATACTGTGTCCCAGACCACACTTACGGGGTTCCGAAGTATAGCAAATGGAAGGAGCACAATATTGGCTTGGGGGCATACAGGGTAAATCACTCACGAGCCCCCCCCTTCTTCTCGGACCTGACTGCTTATGTACCAGTTATCGTCTATGTCTTTAAGCGACGCAGGCTATCTGCTGTAAGTTTGCCATTCCTGGTGCCTTTCGTGCTTCCCTGTCATACCGTTCTGACTCGCTCAGCACAACCATCGATTCTGGACCAGACGGTGACTCATTTATTCTGCTACGACGGTTACCAGATAATGATAATGAATGGCCTCCCCATTGGTCATCGCATGGTATGTAAACATATTCTTGTGGAAGTTGTCTGAGAAAGTCTAATTTGTTGTCACAACCTAGGAGCCGGTGCAACCCAAATCCGCACTCCTGCTTCACTATGGTGTTCTAATTCCTGCCCAACAGCAGAGCCAAAATTTGCAGTCGGGACGTCAGAGGGCCTATACATTGTAGAAAGGTTCGAGGCTGACTGGTTTGTGGTCAAGAAATCGCCTCCGAGTGACGGGCAGCCAATTCCAAGGCGTCATCGTCACATTGGCTCGTCCCACACATCTGTCACTAGCGTGGAATGGTTGTCGTCGAAAGTGATAGCGTGCGGCTTGAAAGACTCGGCTATCTTCCTTCACGACCTTCGAAGCGGAGGTTCTGCCATTCGATTACAGCACACTCATTCTGTTGGGAAGATTCGAAAGGTCGATCCTTATCGGCTGGTCGTAGCAGGACAGAGATCTGTACGTGAAGTCGACAGACGTTTGAGTCCTGTGGAGCATCCATCCACTTACTCTATCTGCGTCTGTTTTCTTAGAAAAAGCTAATCCAACAAATCTACAGCTTAATATGTATGATATTCGCTACCCTCTGAACGGACTCCAGAGCAATCCCGTACCTACCAGCTCCAGCCACACTTCGACGAAGCCCTATATTACTTTCCCCGAGTACTCACCTGACGCCATCACGCCTGACTTCGATCTGAGCACCGAGCTCAATCTCCTAGCCAGCGGTACGTTTCTTTCTTTCTTACTTCTACCGTATCGCAGAAGGAGAAAAAACCCCAACGCCTGTAGGAGATTAAGTAACTCACATTATTCCACGCAAGTACAGCCTCAGACTCACGCAAAATTCAACTCTTCTCCCTTCGGACCGGCCAACTACTTCCTTCCCCATCTTCGTCGTCTTCGTTGTCTTTTTCCTCGCCTTGCCTGCCGATAACGGAATACAAATACCCGAATTCGATCTCATGTATCCGATTCGAAGATCACCTAGATGCCCCATTTGCATCGGATCCGTATTCTTTCATATCTGCATCTAGCTATCTACGGCCGAAATTGTTGGTTTGTTGCCATGATGTGGTTGATGAGTGGTGCTGGTAGTGATCAGGATATAGAGCGTGGACCGGAGGGGAAGATGGGGTATGTCGTAACGTTTAATGTAAAACTGTTAGGAATGACGGGCCATGAAATTAGATGTTACATAGGCGACACCAATATTCGGGAGAAAAGAAAAGTGATGATAGTCCGAGCTGGTAGGAGATTGAACTGTCATTTACGAGGGCTGGCTACCTAGGTATATACTAGTATAGGTATTCCCGGGTGTGTCTCTCTCAGGACGACCAATAGAATTTCATCAGACCCCGAACCTCACCTATAGTACAAGTCTCAATTACAATATACTTTGCCTATTTTTCCTTAGGAATACGTTGCAGACGATAGTAGAGTTAACTGGTCAGTGATAGAGTAGATGGGACGTTAAGCACGAGAGTTGTAGACTCCGAATTCTATGAAGAGAGGACAGCGCTGGCTAAGCTCAGTCCTTTTTCTCGTTATTTTATTCAATGCACCATGTACGTGGGTTGTCAACAACACTAATCCAAACCACCCGCCAACCATTCCCCTACCTCCACCCCGATACCCTTAGCCATCTCCGCGATCCAATTCCCAGACACATTAACAGACCATTTCTCCCCAACGTCCAGTGTCGTCCCGGTGCCCGTCCCAGCTCCAGAAGCAGGTACGAGGAGACGCAGTCTTCGCAGCGTAGCCAGCTCAGTGTAAACAATGTCGGCGGCGGACGCAGCACGAATAGGATTCGCAGGCGGATTCGGGTCAATGGCGTGGTAGATCGCGATTAGACGCTCCAGGGGAAACGGACGAGCAGTGAGAATGCTCGACGACCCGGTGATTCCTGTACTGCCAACGCCGGTACCGCCGCCTCCTCCGGCTCCGGGGTTGACGGCAGAAACGGTCGCGGATGAAGTGGCGAATGCGGATTCGAGAGTAGATTTCGTGATGCGTGTCTTTTGTCTTTTGCCCTTTCTGCTGGGCGTTGTAGGGTCTTCGTTGAAGCCTGCTTTATTATCATCCGTGCGAGCCCGCGGTTGGGAGAGCATCCTCAGGCGTCGGCGGTGATGGGCACGCTTGTTCCGGGCAGATAGGGAGGACGAGGAAAACTTAGAGAAGAATATCGTGTCTAATCTTGCCGGGATATGCGCTGCGAGATACGCGGACGTCAAGACCAAGGTCGGAAGATAAGGAAGGGATGGAAGTGCAGGAAGAGGAGCGGGCTCAGACGACGCTGACGATGGCTTTGATTGCACAGTCGACCCGCTGCCTTTGCGGCCTGAAATAGTCTCTGGAGGGACAATGTGGTGAATGAGTGTCGATTCGCCTTGACGACCGAACATTGCACGGTTTCTGACTAGCAGTCGGGAGAAGTCCCATTCCTTATTGCTGCCACCGAGTGGAGTTTCACCATTCACGACTGGGGCGATGAACTGCGGCCATAGCCTCTCACATGCAGATTTGAAAACGGTAACTGTGCCTGCCGTGGGCCCAATAAGGGCATCGTAGACTGTTGACACGAAATGCGGGTATAATTTAGACGCTGTTTCGGGTGCGATGCCGTCCACGAATGGCGGGTCTGAGTTGAGAATAATGTTGATAGCTTCTCTGCGAGTGTACGGAGGAAAACTGATATGAGGAACGGCAGCCGCTTGAAGGAAAAGAGGCCGTGGCGTAGAACTGAGGATCAAAACCATACATAGAGACGGTATCTGGCCACTGGTCAATGGGATGATGCTTCCTTTATTTTCCTTCTCACCGAGGATGTTCCGCTCACCACCTCTCCCAACCTAGCCAATGCCGATAAAAGCGTCTGCGGCGCCTCTCTCTGCTTGTCAATACCGTCAAGCACCAGGACAAGCTTCTCGCATTTGCTCTTGTTCCCTGTCTTTGACGCTAGGCACTCGGCTAGCAACACCGCAAGCGAACTGACATGCTCGCACCTACCCTTACCGAACCTCTCCCAGTCCTCTTTTAGATCCAAAGCCTCTAAAACAGCCCATAAAATCTTCGTAAGTAGATGTCGCCCGGTAATACATTCAGGGCTTCGAACAATGGCGTGCGGGATTGCAAAGTCCGAGAGAACCGCTCGGACGATGGTAGACTTGCATGTTCCTGAGATGCCGTGCACTACCACGGTCGGTGGGCTTGGGATGTCTAGCTTCAGATAATATTATTGTTAGCAGATCAAACTGTACTTCCTCAAAGGCTTAATTGAACATGGCACTGGAACGGGTTGCAAGCTTGGAGAAACAGGCACAGAAGGAACGTTGAGTCGGTCGTACTCACGCTGAGCAAGCTCGCAAGCTGTTTAATCTGGAGATCTCGGCAAGGCCATTTCTGGCCCAGAGAACGTGCGATCTCTGTTGGGAGCATGGAGAACATCCCCCACCACTACTAGAGTCTCGTCCCCAGAAGAAGCAAAGCGGAGAATCCTCGTTCACGAAGGCTGAAATTAGTCGAACGCGGAACGCGCTCCTACGGTCACGTGCGGTGCTTCCTCTCGCAGGGCGATAATTAAAAGGCGCGCTACAAAATCGAGTACTTGATGATCTTGCATTCCCTGGAAACAACGCAGTTTATTTCTTCGAATATGAGTACATCTATTCTACTAATTGTGCTGCTGGGAAGAGCGTCAGGACAACCACCAGGAACCATCCAAAGATCGTTTCGGCATCAGGAAACCAACTGTAAGGGCTAAACGGTACAATCTCAGCAGACTGCGATGTGATGTGCACAGCTTGCTAAACCCGGCTTCCAAGTCGACGCCCTTGATGATTGTTAGAGCATTGGATGTCGAAAGATTGACGGCCTATCCAGGACGATAAGTAACGTCGTTTTCAAGATCGAAATTGAACAGCAGTAGCACAACCCGAATTCAAAAGTACAAAAAAAGTGATAACGAAACTAAAAGAACATCTCATGAAATGAAAATCGAAGGGGGAAAACTGGAGTATGGAGTATGCATAACGCAAGCGAGTCAATCAGATCTAACGTGTCGAGGGGGGATGGGAAGCAGACCCTCTGTTCCTGCCGAGATGTCATGTTGCCGCGAATTGCACTTGGTGATTGACTGTACTCCCGTTTGGAAGACGGGCTTCACCGTAAATCAAAAGGATGGAAATGTCAACTGTCTGTCATCAAGAAAATTGCAAGCAGAAGCATCCAAGATCCGCAAATAGTACAAGACAAAAAAGAAAGAAAGGAAAAAAAAAGGGGGAAGTTTGTATTGTGATATGCATTGTCGAAAGATCCAGAAAGATGCTAGCGATGCCTGGGTAGAAATAAGGGATCTTGCTGTGGGCATTGCATTTCCCCGTGGGGTATCGTCTCTTAGTTAGGTGGCAGTATCTTAACGTGGCCGTAAAAAAATCGTGAAGATCATAGCGTCATGTAGTATGAGTACAATTCCGCGAAGCGCAACTTAGTCATAAGAGGCGCAGGCGAAGCAGATCAAAAGTATGTATACAACTGGCCTTGGGTACCAAGATTGCCATTGACGTGCTGGACCTGGGGGAAAACAACCGAGGAGCCTTCACTGGCTCCGCCGGATTGGGGGGTTGAAACGGAACTAGAGCCGAAAGCCTGGCTTCCGAACTGGTTGCCGGAGTTGGACGAAGGATACGAGTTGTGTTGGTACAAGAAAGGCTTTTGTGCAGTTTGCAAAGGTCCTGGAAGCTGAGAAGAGTTCATCTCATTTGGCGTCACCTGCCCGCTGGTGGCTGCACTCCCCTTTCCAGAGCCTTCGGACGCCATCATCTTCCCGGCGATGCGGCGACCATGGGGAGTTTGGCGGATTGAAGGTAGAATGGGGCGAATCGCATCAACAATTCGCGACCGCGTGTCCGCATCAGCAAAGTCCATTGCAGTCTGAACGACGTAGTTTGCGAAAGAATCACGAAGCATCTTCTCCAGCTCATTTCCGGCAAGCATTTCATCAATCATCTGGCGGCGGACTTGATCGTCTGCTGTGCGGAGGCATTTTTCAATCACATTTGAACTGAACTTCTGCTTCGACAAGGCAGGAACATTGCCACAGAAGCTTCGGCAGAGTGGCTCTGTGAAGTGCGGCTCTGCCAGGTCCAAAATGTACTGCACGACATAGTTCCCGAAAGGATCCTGTACAAGGGCAAACGCATTGGAGGTTATCTGAGCAATCAGACGAGCTCTCTGGTCACCCGACGCATGATCAATACAGCGCTGCAAGACGCAACATCCATGGCGATGGGTGCCGACGACCACGCAACTCTTCCCGACGGCGTCGTAAATGAACTGGGCATCCTCCACAGTCAGGCGATTCAAGCATTTTTGGATAACGTGGTTCCCGTTCAAATCCTGAACCAGCTCTACGACATGATCCTTGAGAGCGTTGATGACTGTCTGGGTCTGCTCGGGTGTCGAGATGAATTCTATCATCTTCTGCAAAGCCCTGGTTCCATGTTGATTCAGAGCAATCTTCACAAGCTGGGGAGCAGCATTATCAATAAGGGCCGTGCGCTGTTCATCATTGGAATATTCAAGCAACTTCTGGCACAGGTAATTTCCAAAGGGGTCTGTCGAGAAAGCGTTAGTCTTATCATCTAGGAGATAAGCGTTTCAACAGCGAGATGCAACGTACCGGTCATCAGCTCAACAACATGACGGTAAGTCTCACTGAAGATGATTTGGACGTTTTCCGGATTCTGCTCCTCTAATTTTCTCTGGAGATATCTGCAACCATGTTGGTCCTTACACAGACCGTACAGCTCTCCTTTGTAGTGCTCGAGAGGAAAGTTGGAAAAACGAGACATCTGAGGAGACTCCCCCTCTCCACTGCGGCGAGAGCTGGGGGCCCTGCCTGGACTGTCAGCGAAGCGATAGTTGCCGTAAACGCCGTAGCCTGAATATGGACTGGACAGATTGTAGTTCTGAGGCTGGCCGTTGACTGGCGCCGGGCTCCCCATATACGCCGGTAGCTGGTATCCGTAGTAAGGAGCCTGGAAGTTAGCTAATCCAGCTGGGGGAACGGAGCCTGCAGTGCCTGTAGTGGAGACTGGGGAAGTCATTTGCGGGCCAAATGGCGCAGCGCTAGCTTGCAGCGGGGTGTGATGGGGGTGAGCGGTCATGATCTGGGCCTCATCTCTCTGCGGTGAACCTTTCTGGCGGCCGTTGGTAGAGTTCGTCGGAACCCGGCCAAAGTTAGCGTTGTGGGGCTGGAAAGAGTCTGCGTTCGTCTTGGGCGAGGCAAGAGTACCATTAAACTCCTTACCCTTGACAGTTGGCAGCTCGTTCGACGAGTATGACGACTGCATGGAGCCGGGACGAGTGGGAGTGACTGAGGCCATGTCCTCGTGATTCGACTCACAGTCGTAGAGGAGGTTCGCTTCCAAGGAGTGTCGAGCAAGGTGGCGAGATGAATGGGCCGCATTTGCGTGTTTCTCCCCGGTGGAGCCTCCAAATTGGTCAAGACGAAACATGTTCAACGCATTCTGAGGCATACTTTGATGAGAAAATCGGTGGCGGCTGTGGCTGTTCCAAGAGTCGGGTCCAGGAGTGCGCGAATTGGCCAGATCCAAGGCATCTGAGTTGGCCGAAAGCTGAGCCAGGTGTTAGCAGGTTATTCATATTTCAATTACAAGTCACTAGTGACATCTACGTCACTTACCAATCCAGAATCGTGACGACGAGACAGGGTAGGGAACTTGTCATCTGGCTCTGTCATCTTAAGATAGCTCTTGATGTCTGGAGTCGACACCCGGTCGCCGTCTTTCGAAGACGATTTCTCTTCCTCGCCGTGGAATAAGTATTTCGCGGCAGAAAATGAATCAATAGTTGAGGCGTTATTGAAGACGGGTACGTTTGGGCGGACCTGTGAATTCACCCCGGTGGAGGGCATCGAGTAACGGTGAAGACTTGGCAGTGAATGTCAGAAGGTAGATCTAGCACAACAACTAATATCATAAAGAAACTGAGGTTGTCCGAGGGAGGATTAGACAGGATAAGCACTTCCTGGTAAGTGCTCTATAAAAAGTCAAGTCAAGGATTCCAGTGAAGTCTCCACAAGGAATACACCCAAACTTGAAGTGCTGATTTAATCATGGGGGAAGAAGTGAAGAGAGAGTGAGAGAAGGAGGGGAAGTAAAGAGACGGATAGACAGAGGAAAAGAGAAGAGAGGAGATAGTACTCACAAAGGCCCAGGACGCACGGAAGACGAAGTCTCAGGAGTTGAGAGGTCCTTTTCCTCGGAGTTCCTACGGGACCCAGGAACGGAGTGAACAGAAAATCGTTGAGTTGAGGCCTGGGTGGAATTTGCCTGGTTGGGAGCAAATGCATTGAGAAATCCAGCAGAAGAGCCGATGCTCGAGGTTGAGAAGCGAGCTGGGCGAGAGAAGGCGCCTGGGAAGCCGCCGTCCCGATACTCCGGAGGAGTCGTAGGTTCACTGACCGGGCCAGACACGCCCACCTTTGCCAGATCGTGAGCGAGCTGATCCATCTCCTGCTTCTCCCTCTCGTGCTGCAGATCCAAGAGCTTCATGTCCTCCTCAAAACGCCTTCTCTGTTCTCGCATGTACTCGATATGCTGGCGCTTTTTCTCAAACTGGGGTAAGAGAAAAAGAGGGAAAGAGGGAGAGAGTCAGAACTGCATGTGACGGAAAAAGAAGTGGACGGGTTCCAGCTATTGGGGAGGAATCTAGAGGCTCACAAGCTGGGATTTGTAAAGAAAGTTGGCCTGCGGGAAAGCAGGTCAGTGGGAGTGAATGCAGAAGCACGCAATCGCTACAGGGCAGAAGAACGGTCCTCGGGAAAGACTGGGATTCTATGGACGCAAGGGCAGTGAAGACACACGGCAAGCACACAAAAAAAGACGGACCGAAACAATGTGGGTGTGAAGGAAATCCCATAACCGGCATTGCGATCCATCGAATGTTTCATGAAAGTTGTGGCAATCTTACCGAAGACAACATATCTAGATCCGGCAGCTGCGTTGCCCCATGATTCAAATAGTTCAACGAGGAGAGCTTACTCGAGTCGGTGGTGAACCGACGTTGGAGATTGGAGCGCACATCGCCAGGCGGTCGGGAGAGGGAGGAGATGAGATTCGAGTGTCCGGAAAGGGGGCTGTAGCCCGGGAACGGCGACTCGGAGGGAGACCTGGGAGAAGGAAAGCGCAGCTCATCGAGGCGTTCACTGAGCCCATTCTTGAAGGCCATGATGGGAAGGGGATCGGAGCCAGGGACCGGCTATATGAATCATCCACGGCGAACAGGCGGGCTGACGATCACTACGGTCCTCGGCATAAAACCTTTGGGAGGAGGAGAAGAAGCTGATGAGCAATGGCAACTAGTTGGGAACAAGAGCAATGCAGGACAATGGTCCAGGTCTGTGGCACGAAGGAGGAGGAGGGAAGACAAAAGAAAAGAGAGAGGTGAGGACGGAGGACGGAGCGTGGACGGTACGTGCCGTTCGTAGGCGACAAGGGGATCAGGGGAGATGGGGAGGAGGGGCTGCGGGGTGATTGGGGCGGGAGTTGAAACGATCTCGACCGGAGGAGGCAGTTGACTCACACCAGAATATGCACGAATGGCCCCGGAAGACGATCGCGCAATGGCTAGCTCGGTGGAGGAGAAAAAGAGACCCAGCTCCTTCTTTTCCAGGGCGTATGGGCAAGGCGATTTGTGGATGGGCGGTCGGTAAGAGCAGAGGGCTGTCCAGGAATGCGGAGATGCTGGGTTAGAGCGTTGTTTCCGCCCGGATAAGGGGGGGGTTGGGCAGTGGGAGGATGCTTACTGCTTGACCCTACGCGGTGCAACGCCAAATGCGTCGCAATGAAACGAGTGGAAGGGCTGGATGAGACCGCCAGACAGGAGAAACGGCAGGAGTCAGTTGGCTGATGGACTACCTAGGTAACCTAGGTAGGCAAAGGAAGAGGAGGGGTGGGGGGAGAGGGCAGGTATTATTATAGTGACTATCCGAGACGAGCGGAGGAGAGTTAGGTAGGTAGCTAAGGTAACAGGTAACTAACAGAGGGAGGGGCAAAGCGACAATAACACAAGCGACGCACGCTGAGGGCGGCTGGGGAGCACTGCTCAGCCAATTCTCCTCGCCCCGACCGTCCATTGCGCCGTCTTATTAATGTCGTTGATTCCCAGCTCGAGGACGTGATAAACGAAACGGCTGAATGACCCGAGATCCTCGCATGAGCCGTGCATGATTGGCTCTCTGGCGTCCATTGTCACTGCAGCATCTCCAGCGCTTTGTCGTAGCTCACGGAGAAGGGTCAATTGGGGGCAATTCCAGGCTCGCTCCGTGCCTTTCTCTCTGTCTCTGCTGCAGCTTGTGCTACGCCCATGTCCCACCCGGCTTCATCTTGGCTGCTCCGAGTGGTAACAGGATGATGCTATATCCACTTCCCGCATCTTGCAGGCGCGGCGGGCGCATGCTATGATGCTGGTTCCCAAATTAACTGTTATTATTATTATTGTATTTTATTTTATTTTATTTATTTATTTATTTTTTAACCAAAAGAGACCAGTAATCAATACCTGCTACTGCCTACTATGTCATGGATTATTATTAGATACTAGCTTTGCTATGTGCATGGTACCCTGGTAAAGACTGGACGTAACAGGTGCTCGAGTCAACTGTCCTGCTCTGAGTCAGTCGTCATTCAGCAAGCCAGGTTCCCTGGACCACTCGTGCCAGGGTTCCTATGTTTCGGAAAGATCTCCTGCCATCATCCAACAATGGTTCACACCAATCCGTGGGTTCTACGGTCCACTCGGACAGACAGAGCATCCAAGTCATCGCCTGGGTTTTATCAACGTGGATGCGTGGATGCGTCATGTCGAAGGTTAGACTCGGCAGCCCGCTGCATGCATGCATCGGAGCGACTGCAGACGTCAGGCTTCGAAACGGAGGCAGAGCTGGGGGGCCCGGGAAAAAGCGGTGTATGCAAGGCCAGTTCGATTGCTGATCTATCGATAGCAATCAAAGTTTGTGGTTTCCCATGGTCCATGCGCCGACAAGTCGATCCTGGATTTGCCCGCCCCTTGAACGTCCCTCAACGCCCACCATCCAGAGCCAATAATTCCCGACTGATTCTCGCACTGGTTTGGGCGCATTGGGCACCTCGTGCGAATCCGCCGATTGTGGCAATCTCGCCAGTCACTGCCAAGGCGCCTCTCTTTTCTATAACAGTAGGCGAATACCGGCGACCAACACGGTACAGCGCCGTAGAGCTCCTTAGAAAGGGTTTGACATTTTGACATTGTCGTCACCAGCGACCGATATCTGCCAAAATACGAAATAACTGTCAGGCATTTGATACGTCAGTTATCACCAACGGCGGTAATCGCACGGGCTCCAAGTCACTGCTGGCAGCACGCACGGCCCACCCGCCTCATTTCCCTGAGTCATTTTGCATGCTTCGATTCAGCTGAGAAGTCAAATTGGAAACAGTTCCCAAGGGCCAAAAAAAGGGAGTGGTGCATGATGGTTGGTGATAGATAGATACGTACTAGTAATTTCCCAGCGGAATGCCCCCCAGAGATTCGTAAAGGGCTGCAATAGAGAGCAGAGCGACCAGTCAGACAACTACATGAATAATAATGAACTTTTTTGCTGGCCACAGCTCTCTAAGCATGCTGTCATCCGAACGTCTCCAAGTTCTTGGTGCATGAGTACGAAGTACATGGGATTAGTAATCATGTCGATTAGACAAACACGTAACATGATATGCGCTATAGCCTATAGAGGTTAGCGTGATACTCAACAAATCTAGCTTCTTTCGGAGAGCTTGTTTGATTACATAACCAGCCCCTCCGTCGGAGATATCAGAATTTATCGAAAAGTAATAATATCCTTTGCTGGGCTCTTCATTCTTTTCTTTTGAAAGAAAGCTTGGGCTTGCTCAGGCGCAGGCATTTTCCCGTTCTCCCCCTATTACATCCATCTATCCCTCTCACAGCCACACAGAGAACTTCTCTCATTTTTCCAGCATTATGCCTCCGCGGAAACGGTCACAGGTAGAGCAACCGCTTATCCGCGTCCTAATCAACTTCTAGGATGTTGTGCTGACTGGCATCCGTAATAATCGTACTAGGCCGCGCACTCCGCTCAATCCGCCGTTGCAAACCCTCCTTCTCGGCGCACGCGCCGCCCTTCACAGTCCAAGCAGACATCCCAGGCGGCGAAACCGACACAGGTTCCTGACCAACAGGCCGACCGCACAAAAGACGACCCCCCGGTTTACCCGTACCGTCACCGAGATCCTTTCGATGCACTTCTAGAGCCCTTTTACTACGATAAATCCTTGACGGAACCGATAAATACCGCCAAAGATAAATGGAACCTGGTCCCGGCATTCCTCAAAGTCAAAGGGCTGGTGAAACAGCACATTGACTCATATAACGACTTCGTTGAGGTGCAGTTGAAGAAGATCGTGGAATCAAGCTCGACAATCCGGAGCGATGTGGACCACCAGTTCTATATCAAGTTTACCGATATCTACGTTGCCTCTCCTCGGCGCGCAGATGAGCTGCAAAACGCTGATCTTCGTACCGACGTCGAGTCCAACGTGACCCCGCAGGAATGCAGGCTTCGTGACACGACTTATGCGGCGCCTATTCAAGTAGACTTCGAGTACATCCGCGGTCGGCAAAGAGTGAAAAAGATAGGAGTTGCCATTGGTAGAATGCCCGTCATGCTCCGCAGCTCCAAGTGTGTGCTGGCGAATAAGACGCCGTCGCAGATGAGTGTGCTGAACGAATGTCCTCTGGATCCCGGCGGCTACTTCATAGTCAATGGCACTGAGAAGGTCATTCTCGTTCAAGAGCAGTTAAGCAAGAACAGAATCATCGTGGAGACAGATCCTAAGAAAGAAATTGTGCAGGCTTCAGTCACAAGGTAAAATTTTTGGTTATTCGTTCGTTATTCTGGAGACCTCCCTTTCTAACTTAGCTCTAGTTCTACCCACGAGCGAAAGTCGAAGAGCTATATCATTCTGAAAAAGGGTAAGCTTTATCTGAAGCATAACGTTCTCAGTGAGGATATTCCTATTGTCGTTTTGTTGAAGGCGATGGGCGTTCACACCGACAAAGAGATGCTCTTTCTCGTAGCTGGCCTTGACAAACAGTACCAGGAGGACTTCGCTGTCAATTTCGAGGAAGCGATTAAATTGGGCATATTCACCCAGCAACAGGCTCTCGAATGGATTGGTGGCCGTATCAAGATCAACCGGAGACCGTCGACCTATGGCAAGACTCATGTACAAGAAGCAGTCGAAGCTATTGCTTCTGTCATCATCTCCCATGTTGAAGTCAAGGATATGAATTTCCGCCCCAAGGCCATCTATGTCGCTAACATGGCCCGTCGGGTTCTGATGGCCAAGAACGATGCGTCTTTGGTGGATGACCGAGACTACCTTGGAAATAAGAGACTGGAGCTGGCTGGCCAGCTTTTAGCTCTTCTCTTTGAAGATCTTTTCAAGAAATTCTGCTTTGATATCAAGATGAACATTGACAAGGTGTTGAATAAACGTAACCGAGCCGAGGCTTTTGACGCCTGGAGCGTCATGACTATGCACGGCAATCATATCACTCAGGGCATGAACCGTGCGATTTCGACAGGAAACTGGAGTCTCAAGCGTTTCCGCATGGAACGGGCTGGTGTCACCCATGTGCTCAGTCGACTGAGCTACATAGCTGCCTTAGGTATGATGACTCGTATTAGCAGTCAGTTTGAGAAGACTCGGAAAGTTTCTGGTCCCAGAGCATTGCAGCCATCACAGTTTGGCATGCTTTGCCCGGCGGATACTCCGGAGGGAGAGGCATGTGGTCTCGTGAAGAACCTGGCACTTATGACGCACATCACAACATTCGACGAAGAGGATCCGATAAAGAATCTGGTTTTCATGCTAGGCGCGGAAGACATTGAGACGGTTGGCGGCAGGGAACTGTACAGTCCTGGTTGCTATACGATATCGCTCAACGGTACTCCGATTGCTCTAACGAGACGACCGAAGTTTTTTCTCAACTCGTTTCGGAGACTACGCCGCATGGGCCGGATATCCGAGTTCGTTAGCATATTCATCAACCATCACCACTCGGCAGTTCACATCGCCACAGATGATGGAAGGATCTGCAGACCGCTCGTCATTGTCGAGAACGGCGAGTCTCGGGTCAAGACGCATCATCTCGAGAAACTGCGAGAAGGGAAGATGGCGTTCGATGACTTTCTTGCTCAGGGATTAGTTGAGTACCTCGACGTGAACGAGGAGAACGATTCATACATTGCAGTCTATGAGAGAGATATCAGGGAAACAACTACTCACCTGGAAATCGAACCGTTTACCATCCTAGGGGCCGTAGCCGGCCTTATTCCTTATCCCCATCATAACCAGTCACCGCGTAACACATACCAATGTGCTATGGGTAAACAAGCCATTGGTGCTATTGCATCCAACCAGTTTCTCCGCATTGACTCCATTCTATATCTCATGGTCTATCCGCAAAAACCCATGGTCAAGTCTCGCACCATTGAGCTTGTCAAATACGATCAACTGCCTGCTGGACAGAATGCCACTGTTGCGGTTATGAGTTACTCAGGCTACGATATCGAGGACGCCTTAGTTCTGAATAAGGGCTCCGTGGACCGCGGCTTTGGACGATGCCAGGTATTTCGGAAATACCTCACTACCCTCAAGAGCTATCCGAATGGATCAAAGGACAGACTCGACCCGCCAACGTATGAGGATGGCGCCCCGATCCAGAAACATGCCCTTCTCGAGAGCGACGGTCTGGCCGCAGTGGGTGAAGAGGTCAGCGCAGGCGAGGTCTACATCAACAAGGCCACCCCCGACCAAGCACATTCGTCTGGGATCACTGGTTCCGACGTCGGCCAACCTGTCTCATACCTGCCAACCCCGATGACCTACAAGCTCGCAGATCCTTCATACATTGACAAAGTCATGCTCTCCGTGACCGAAGGCGAAAATAAGCTTGTCAAGGTCCTGACGCGACAGACTCGCCGTCCAGAGGTGGGAGACAAGTTCTCCTCTAGACACGGACAGAAGGGCGTTGTCGGGATCATCGCGGACCAAGCGGACATGCCCTTCACAGACCAAGGTATCTGCCCGGACATAATCATGAACCCGCATGGTTTCCCATCCCGCATGACGGTCGGCAAGATGCTTGAGCTCGTCGCAGGAAAAGCAGGCGTTTTGTCTAGCCAGCACGGCTACGGCACCTGTTTCGGCGGTAGTCCCGTCGAAGAAATGTCGCAGATACTTGTCGACCATGGCTTCTCCTATGGCGGGAAAGACTACCTCACCTCGGGGATAACCGGAGAACCACTTCCGTACTACGTCTTCACAGGTCCCATCTACTACCAGAAACTCAAGCACATGGTCCAGGACAAGATGCATTCCCGCGCGCGAGGACCCCGCGCGATCCTTACCCGTCAGCCTACCGAAGGTCGTTCCCGCGACGGTGGTCTCCGTCTCGGAGAAATGGAACGTGACTGTCTCATCGCCTATGGAACCAGCCAGCTCCTCCTGGAACGGCTGATGATTTCTTCTGACCGACACGAGATCGACGTCTGCGAGAAATGCGGGTTCATGGGCTACCTGAACTGGTGTCAGCGGTGCAAGTCTTCTCGTACCGTCGTCAAGATGGTCATCCCTTACGCCGCGAAACTGCTCATTCAGGAACTGATGAGTATGAATGTCACGGCGAGATTGAGACTCGAGGATGAATTCCCTGAGACAGAGGAGAAATAAGTAACAATGGTACATGAAAGAAGTTGACGAGATGAGCAAGCAATGCTTGGAATAGGGCCTGACAAGAGAGGGTCTCTTTTGGTGGCATCTATGACCAGCTTGCCATTAAAAAGAAGTTTGGGTGTTTTTGAGAAATGTGGCGTTAGAGATCACAGTTACTTCTTTGAACAGTCTCTTGATTGTACTCGATTCATATCTGCATATCTATTCACTGTATAACAATGTGCATAGCGTGGCGATCTTGTTTATCCTCATTGATCCAAGGGGTTGCACAACAGCCCGAAATGAAAGATCTCCCTACCTACCTGTTCAGTTTCCTCTCTCTTTAGTAAAGCAACTCGCTCTGGTATACAGAGTCCCCCTCCCCCTCTCCAGGAAGTAATCAATAAGTATCACATTGAGAAACGAATTTTCTAGAGGTAATTCCACGAAAAGAAGTATAACCAGATGGAGAGAGAAGGCCAGAAAAACACAAACATCCTTCCTAAGTCTCAATCGTGCTCGACGTAAACGCGACATTCTCATATTCTCTGAACTGCAGGAACTCCAACCAAATTTTTTCCTTATAGTTTTCCGCATCTTCCAGCGTGAAAGGGAACCCATTCTTCCTATTCAACGCGCGATCAAGCAAGTAAGGCGGGAACTTCTTTAGCTCGTCATACCGGTTAGACCCCAGGTCCCGCATCTCCGGCGTCCAATCCACCCTCTGCGGCGGAACATTGGCCGTCGAAATGATGCGGATGTTAGGATCCACGAGATAGATAAGTAGCACTCTTACAAGACCGCATTTCTTCTTATCCCTTAAGGTGACGGGTATCACCTGGGCTTGCAGGGTACTGGGCCACACGATGACACGCCCGCGCTTCATATGGATCTTGCCGACCTCTTGGACAGCGGCGGCTCCGGGTTCGAGCCCATACACCTGCTTCAGCCATACCCAGTCGTTGAGGTCGTGTTCAACTTCAGAGAGTGATGCTGTCTCTGACATTTGGCGGAACGATATGTAGACGTCTTCTATGTTCTCATTCTCAACGAGCATCATTGCTGATGCACAGACATGTTCATTCTATTCCTGCGTCAGGGACCGTCACAGAGAGAAACGCAGGGAGGGGGAGCAGGAGGTAAAGAGAGGCCATAAGAAAAGCTTACCAATTGTCCTTCTATATGCCATGTACGACCATAAGATGGATCTTCCGGTGTCAAGGGGGCCTCAGCCAGTCTGAAGAAGACCTGCAATCCAGTCTTGGCGAATTCCTTATTAATCTCGACTCCTTCCTCAATCCGCACCGGTTCCGACAGGGTCGAGGGCAACTTGTACATCATGGAAACTGGTACTGCCCAGGGCCTGAACTCATCAGCATCAGGTTGGACTGCCTTGTAATGCTCAAGCCGCCATGTGCTCAGTCTCTCGGCGAATTCATTTTCTGATTCACCCTCGTGATATTGAGGCTTACTGTCCAACACCTCTTGTGGGACCGGATAATAGTCTGCTTTGTGGTATTCGATCCTAGCGCGCGAATGGAGCATGTCGTTCAGCGGAGTCAACGTCGTATCCCACACGGGAACCATACAGTTAAACACTTCCTCGAGTATCGTGTACATGTCCCGAAACTCTTCCGGATGCAAATTGTTGATGTAGCTAGCAATGCGCCATTTTCCATCCGGCCCCAATTGCAGGTCACTGGGGAGTAGTTGAAAACTGTTGCTGTAAGGCTTCACCTTAAGGTCAGCGCGGGAAGCCACCTTCCAGACCATGTCCTCACGAGTGATTCCACTATCTTGTGGAACAGGAATAACCTCGCCATCGCCGATTGCCGAAAGGGCGTCATGAACACAGAGGATCCTGTCTGGTAAGATGCGGCTCCGTCCATAGACCAATGGGTTGAAGCCGAGAGGAAGGATACTTCGCTCCTTACCATCAGTATGAGGGACTATTTCCACTTGGTGTTGAGGCCCCGGTTTCAGGTCTGCGCAAGCACATCGCAAACGCTCCGCCAGCGCTGCAGGAACAGCTGTGTCGGACTTGCAGACATCACCGTTCCGTAGAGTGACTGTGTTCTTAAGCTTGTACACCATTGCCTTGTACCTCAATTCATCAATGATCCACTTGGCCATTTTTGGTGTGATATCCAGGCCACTTTCCAAGGCATCTTTCTTCCATCTCTCGGCTGTTTGAGGATCATGAACCTGGGAATAGAAGCGGGAAGAGGTCAGATTGAGGTCCTGCGGCAAGCTCTCTATTACCAGGAGGTAGCCCACCCTCTGCAACTGGCTCCTTGCAGCATCAAAGGGGTGCACATACCTTTTCCCACCATTCCGGTATGTCTGTGAGGGTTTCCATAAAACATATCATGTCAAGCTCACGGAGCGTTAGAAGAGGTTGGCTGTGGATCAAGTTAGTGATACTAAGCATGATCCTGCGAGCGATCTTCACGAGTGGAGGCTGGAGCTCAAAAGAACGCAGTGAACCTACTCAGCATATCCCTTCTGGATATCACGATCATCCAGCGCCGTTGGATACAGGCTGCGCTGCAGCACGCCGTACACGTTGCTCTTCATTGGCGCATAGTCTAGAGGGAGCTGATATCCTGGGAGATGCAGCGGATCTTGCTGTGCGTCTAGAAATCTCCGAAAGGGTTCTGTCCTTGCGGGAGTCTGAAACATTGTGACGCCGACGTAGATTCAAATTTACCAGGATTTCCGAAATCGATCTTGGAATCTCAACAATGATTGTAAGCCCGGCCGATATTTCCACTGCTAATCGTAGAGCACGTTTCCTTCGGTGGCTCTAAATAACCTTGTCGTTAATAGTGCCAGATCGCAAAGAAGAAAGACGCCTCTTTAATTTATCAAAATTCCAAACGAAATTGCCAGCTGAGCTCCAGTGGGAGGATGGATCTAGACGCGATTGATGGTCAAGATGATGCAGACCTGTCGTAGAGCCACCACAATCAGGATCTGGTTCCAAGGGGGCAAAACCGGAGGATCTATGGAGCGTCATCCTCACCCACACAATATTTCACTCTTCCCTTGCTTCTGAAAGGATTGGGTAGGGAAGAGGAACTACCTCAATCTCGCTGTCTGTCCAGAGCTCTATCCATTGGCCTCTTCCATCAGGTGCGGTCGTCTTTTCTGAAGACCAGAGAAGGCATATCTGAATAAACAGGAAGGGAGGTCCCTGTCTTCTGTTGACGAATTCATTGGGACGTCCAGAAGAAGTGACATGGACGGGATTGTAATCCGAAGTGTCGGCACCAGATGAAATCATAGTTGCGAACCGACAAGGAGGGAAAAGTGTCTTACATATTTACTTCGGTTTCCGGGATGAAAGTCCAAGGTAAAAAAAAATAAATAAATAAAAAATAAGCGGGCTTTAGCCACAATAAAAGTTTTGACATACCGGCACAGCGTGGCGTATATGATCATGATCTCACTCGGTCTGCAAGGAGACGCGAAATGGGTTCCTCCCTTCTTTACCCCAAGTGGCTCCTTCTAGGAGTTGTATTAGGTATATAACTGAAAATTCATCCATCTGCCTCCATGCCGGGACTCCAGCTCTGCTATGACTGCGATTTCAGGAACGATGCCACAATTCCCCAGTAACGTTCTGGACGAGCTCGCATGTGCCCAACGTGTTCTGTCCCATGAAACTTCTCCTTCTGCACAATCCAGCCCTTCGACTCTGCGTCGGTAGCATGGCTCTCCACGTCCCGCCAGTCTACCAGCTCATCCGCATCAGAGTATATATAACACCTTCTCAACTTGCCATTTGAGCCGGCTGCGCATATTAGTCGATTGTTGTTGATCTCGTCACGAGCCAAAGTGACAGCATCACGCACACGAGCCACTCTCCGAAGTAGCCACCCGGCAATCAAGATGACGTAGAGGAAGGTCTTCCCCAAGACCTGTAAGATCCATAGTTTGGGCAGCACAAACGAAAAGGCCTTGACAGAAGTTTTGAGGGCTATCGTACCCGGTGCGCTGTCGATTATCATCGATGAAATGCATAGCGGCTTCCCAGTTGCTTTACGGTAGGCCGAGAGCAGATGCGTCGTCGCTGACACGCCTCCGTTGGAGAACATATGCAGGAACACCGGTTCATCGCGTACCGGAGAGGCAGCACGGATTGCCTTCACGGCAGGAGAAACGCGAGCCTCTTGCGCGCAGGCCGTGCCACGCAGAAGAAAATCACTGCTTGAGGTCCTGATGAAGATTATTGTCGCTGAAGGTGCCAGCCGTGCATATTCAGCGATGAACTTTACCAGGGCGCGCGCGGGCGCGTTCATCCAGAAAGCGATGACGATGGCCCCGGGGGAATTGTGTGCGCTATTCGGGGATTGCGCAGTGGGCCGTTGGAGATACACAGACGAGGAGAGTTTCACAAAAGGCGCGAGAGGATCCTCGCCGACTATCTTTTTAGCCATGAAGAGGCCGAAACGGAGTGAGAGAGCCGCTCAGGCTAGCCAGCCTCTGGAACAACCGCTCGAGACACTCCTCTCAAGTCTGGAGAAGCCGTTAGTTGACAACCACTGAGATAGTCTAGGCAGTCTTATGTCGGCATTAAAACATGGGAGCTGAAACATGCCTGAGCAAGCTGAAACGCCGGACATCGCGACGAACGGCGCATTTCCTCGGTTTCACAAGCAGATAAGCGATATCACCGCGAAGCGGATTAGCAACCTGCTCGCTTCCTTCTTGTACCGACGGCCGAAGGTAACAGGGCTCACTGACAGGAAGTGGACGCATGTCCATAAGACTTGCTGAGCGTAGCGTGCAACTGGCACAATATGTGAGTGGTGAAGCTCTCACTTTCGGTGTAACCAACCTTGAATAGCCAGGGTTATATATACTCTGATAAATACTACGACATGAAATCGAACCGGTGTAAGCATCCAGCGAGGGAACTATGTACGCATCAAAAGTGCCCGGACATTTGAGCCTACCACTTGTTGGGGCCTACTAAGTAATTAAACGAAAGGTAGAGAAAAGAACCCGGAGCCAACCTCCAACTCCCCTGCCTAACGCCTTGATGCTTATGGGTAGGACCTTCCCTTCATGTTCCTGGTATCAAGAGGCTAGAATGAAGTATTCGACGACGCCAGCTGTACGTAACATTCCTGGGCCCAGGCTCAAATCATCTCCGGAGTCAGCGTGAATAAGAGCCTCCCAGTGTCCGCCCGTTGTCATGGGCTTTGTGATCGTTTTTCTTTCCATTTTGACCTTCTGACTCGGTTCCAGATGTAGGAGTCGTGGAACCACCTCCAAGATCTTTCTTTTTCCCCCTTAAGGTTTGGCCAACTCCCTGGAACCGAGGTTGTTCACCTTCCCCAATAACCTGCCCGTTCTCGTCCCGCTTCTTCACAGGTTTGATCGCGTATCCGAAAAATAGCTGATTGGGCGGTAAGCGCAGGGGTTGAGGTCCGTTTGTCTTTCGAGCTGTCGGAGGATGCAGGGGATTGGTCGTGGCACCTGCAACCGGCGTCGACGGTTGCGGCGTGGGAATCTTACTGTCTTTCTTCGCATTCAAACGTCGACCTCCGGACAGAAAATTCGATGACGCTGCCTTAGCACCTTTAGTCGCATCTGCTGACTCGGGTGCAATGGCAGCGTAATTGATAGCTTGTGCCATTGTGCCGTGCGGGTGGAGCAGACCACCGGCAGGAACTTTTGCACCAGCCGCACTAAGAGGCGTGGTAGCGCCGCTGGAACGTAGAGACTCCTCATAACCAATAGGAGGTGCAAAGTCAACCTCCAAATCCGTTTCGAGAACAGAAATAGCGTTCGTGTCATTAGCCGGCTTCGTCTCCAGCACAGCCATCTCGTATACCTGATCGTTGTATGCGAACGTGAAGACGTCGCCTTTGGTAAGGCAGGAGAAATTGCGGAAGGCGTTTTCCAGAACAGCTTTCGGGTCACTGATGTCGAGGAAAGAGGTCGACTGGGGCTGTATTTTAATAAATTGACCAGGAGGGAGGTCCGTCGACTTTATCTGGACAAGATCACCAGGCTCGAGTAGCAAAGTTTGCATGAGCTGTTGCCAACAAAACACATCAGTAACTCAACATACAGAGTTGCAAGGAAGTGCAGAGAAAGAAGAAAAAAGAAAGAAGCTCAAGATAACATAGCAGGCTTCTGAAGATCACATACCCAGAATGGCAAATATATCTTCCCTTCCTCAGCAATGAACTCCAACACGCCAGCATGAGTCATCCTTTGCTTTGCACCGTTGTGAAGCTCGAAAAGCATAGGATAGGTGATGTGCAATCGTGTCAACTTGTCTAAAGCACTGGGAGGCATGATGACTTTGCCGCCATGGTTCACATTTTCTCTCTCGGGACCGGGCATCATGGCAACTGGGTAGCATCGGTAGTACTCATCGAAGCGACGAGGGGCGCCCCTATGGTAAAAAAGGGAAGATCCAAGAACTCCTTCCATGGGATCGTCTTCCCAGTACCCGGGACGGAACTATGGATGACATACGAAGAATGAGCAAGCTGTTGAGGAAAGAAAAAGTGGCCGTCGACACACTCCGTGTAGACTCACCATTCTGGGCAATATTGAGACGCTGTTGCTCCCTGAAGCTCAGAAGTATAGTCATATATCTGCGGCGTTTAGAAGATAATTATGAAACGGAAAGATTCAAGTGCTTTGGGAGTATCCTTGAGTCGCTGTCCGAAGGTGAAGTTGCTGGACTTTGAAGGCGGGCAACGGTGGAGAAGCTCCTCGGTCCTTATCGCCTGTCCGCAGAGCAGTGACGCAACGCCACGATTTTCCGACCCGACCCCAGACAAGACGCCGAAGCACGCCCACCTCCTAATTGAACATTTTCAACCTAACGTGCTCCCTGGAGTACTATTAATAGGCGCTATTTTATATTCAGATTTCTGACCGGAGTCAATTACGGACATGGCCGCATCTCTAGCGCGCCCCAAGCGGGCGGGCGAAGACTTCGCTCGCACCCACAACCGCGACGAAGATGATCAAAGCGGACTCTCGTCGCACAAGAAACCTCGATTTGACCTCCGGAATCCATCAGCACTTGCTCCTGATGCGCTCGAAGAAGATCCGGTCCTTGATGCCGATGAGATCGGCCGGCGCGGACAGCAGGTTCGCCGGAAAGCCGTCAACTTAGATGGCTATGATTCCGACAGCGACGTGGAAGCTTTCCCGGCGAAAGTCGAGGAGAAAGCAAAGAGGAGTCGAGCAAAACACGATGCAGAGGATGACGATATGTTTGCAGAGCTACAGGAGGATTTTGGCCCGGAGGAGGTCGACGCCGACCAGGCGTTACGGAAAAATAAGAAGACGGTTCGTTTTCTACGGGATGATGAAATCGAGGGACAAGTGTCTTCATCGAAGAGTGGACTGGCATTACGCGCAGATCTTACGAAGGGCCTACATCCGGGGGATGTGGAAGAGACGGAGAGCGAGAGTGACGTTGCTGATGAAGAGCGCGCAAGGGTCGAGACTGGCATGGACACCGAGCTCGGCGCAGGGGCAAAGAAAAAACATGCACCCTTGCTAGATGCTTTTAATATGCGTACAGAACAAGAAGAGGGCCAGTTCGATGAGCAAGGAAACTATATTCGCAAAGCGGCCGATCCAGATGCCGTTTATGATTCATGGCTGGACGGAGTCTCCAAGAAGGATATTCGACAGGCGAAGGAAGCAGCAGAGAAGCGGGAAAAGGAGAGAAAATTAAAGGACCGAATGAACGACGACATCTTGATGGCAGACCTGCTGAAGACACTTCTCATCCACCTACAACGAGGTGAGACGGTTTTAGAGGCTCTCGCAAGGCTCGGAAAGGGTCTGCACAGGAAGCCCAAGTGGCAGACAAAGCAACGAAAGAAAATCCGGTCATCACAGAAGAACGGGGCCGAAGATATTGAAATGGGCGAGGATGATCCTAAGGAAATAGCTAGGAAACAAGCCATAGATGCTGTCACAGGTGCAGCAGATCTTCTCATGGGAAGAGGAGACGTCGATATCTACGACACTGAACGTGAGCTCCTCACTAGGCAATACCGCCGGGAAACGGGCGAAGATTGGGTTGACCCTCTCCCAGAATCTTCGGACAGTGGTCGCGATACTGGCGAACAAGCTACGATGTGGGAGTACCGTTGGTCCGATGCTCGAGATGGTGGGAATATCCATGGCCCGTATGACAGTTTGATGATGGAGTCGTGGAGAAATGCTGGATATTTTGGGGAAGGAGTCGAATTCCGACCGGTTGGCGGTTCAGGGGAGTGGAATAGTGCGGTTGATTTTACATGAATCGGGCGTGGTTGACAACCTCTCCGTACTTATCAACCAGCGTTATCCATTTTTGTGTATAATATCTCCCCCCTGATATTAAGTCTACCTAGGTAAAAAGCGGATACCAGAAATACGAATGTTCGTGGATTGTCCCACTAGATTATTTTGGCCCAAATTCTAAAACAATCAATTGCCCATACGATTCTGAACAAGCGCCTGTCTTATCGTACATCGTTTGCGGCAGCAGAAAATTGAGATCAAGGACACGCGAAATGGAATACTCCAGCTTTTTCTCTCACACAGATTAACGAACATCGGCTTAGGCCCAGAGCTAGGATATCTCCATAGCATCGCCGTTGGTGGCCGGTGCAGAAAAGGACACCGTGCCCTGGTCGCCAATGAAGCGTTCCTCGTACGTTTTGACGAACTTGGAGCTCCGAACAGGGTCATAGAACAGTCGATAACTGCGCTGAACGTCGTCGACATTAACTTCTTTCGCCTTCCGCTTCTGGCTTAGGAGGTAAGAGGTTGTGATGAGATTGCTAGCATAGCGGAGGCCAGATTCTTGTCCAACCTTAGTGAGAAGAGCCAGGGCGTCCGGCGCCAGGTCAATCTCTTCTTCTTGCGCTCGAATGGCCAGAATTTGACCGATTTCGTCGGCAGAGTAAGGCTGCGTGCTAACGATTACAACACGATCGAGGAAATCTAAGGGCAGGCCGTGGGGAGAGGTATATGTCGTCCCGCGGATCCGTGCTTGGCCCCGGTTGCTGGCCATGATGACAATTGGTGCTAGTTCCGCTTCTAATGCACGGTTGATATAAGAAAAGCACTCGATGTCGAGCATGTGAACCTCGTCGATGAACAGGACTCCGGGAATTATTTCTGCCTTGCCTTCTTCCTTCCACTCCGCCACTTTCGTATTGATTTGATCTCGGACCTCGCTCCTGATTTCACCTGTATCACCAGAAAAGAGAGCCAAGAACCCCTGCGAGCGAGAGTTGATAACGTCGATCTCATGGAGGCTGACAGTGTGCACTATTTCTTTGCGGACCTGTAGTTCGCCTTCCGGGCACTGCACGAACTTGGTATCGGCCCCCATCGCGTCGTAGTCGCGAGAACGAGCGTAGGAACGGCCCAGTTTTGTAATTTTCCCTGAAGATTTATCGACGGAGATAACATCACCGGCCATCACCCTCTCCTTGGTCATTGAGTCTATCATTTTGGTTCCCATATCATAGATCGTCTCCATGTCGGTGGTTTTAATCGTGAGCTTTCCTTGCTTGTTACCCTGTACAAGCCAGCATAATCAGCATCGCACTTGCAAAAATACGGGAGCCAAAGGAATGTATTATAAAAGAAGACTGGGTACTAACACCTGTAACACTTCGGTCAATCTGAATCTCGACGACTTCACCCTCGATAATCTCACTCTCCTCTTTAATCCGGACTCCGATAGACTTCCGAAATGCCTGTGTGAGGGCTTCTGTCTTGGACATCTCCATGGAGAAGATCTCCGATGCAGCAAGCATTGTGAAAGGAACATCTGATCCAAGCGACTGCGCCATACCCATTGCGATGGCGGTTTTCCCTGTGCTCGGTGGTCCTGCTATTAACACGGCACGGCCTGCAATCTTGCCCTCCTTCACCATCTGGAGGATCACAGCAGCCGCTTTTCGCGCCTTCTCTTGACCCACGAGACCCTGCGAAGAGGGCCTAGGCTGCAGAGAGTCTGCATCGACACCAAGTCCACGGATATGCGAATGGGCTGCTATGAGATTCAACCCCCGGAGTTCTCTGGTCTCAGCGACAGTCGATATTGGCTGTTTTCAAAGGTCAGCTTGCGACTTGATTCTAAAAAATTCCCTACATACAGCTTCCATAGCGACTTCCTAATTAAATGTAAACCTGGCCTCAAGACGATGATCTGGCGATCGAAGCTGCAGCAGTAGCAGCTTTTCAGTTTGCGGCTGGTCGACAAGCAAACGCGCGGGCAGAAAGACGGTGGCTTCACCGCCTTGAGGCCGCGGGCAGAAAGAGCGCAGCTCCGCCAAGCGCTTCGCGATGCAGGAGTTTGCGTTTCCTGCTGTAGGCCCTGGGCTCTCTCCCTGGCTAATAAAAATAAAGAACGGCATGCCTACTGTGGGTGGCATGTAAAATCTCATTTTTTCTTTCCTTTTTTGCTCCCTAATTTTAATAGAGTTGCCTGTACTGTTCCCTTTCATCTGGAGGACCCACGCGCGCGCCTTTTCACTGCGTTTCAGACCTGCCCAGGATATAGCTGCCCTCCATTTCTGGAAGTCAGAAGGAAAATAATCTATCACTCTGTCCGAGCCGCCATTGTTTTGCTCGTTCGGAGAATGAGGATGTCAGACGATTGAGAACCATTTCTCTTGTGCCTGTCAAAAAATGGATCCCCCTCGACCTCCACCGGAGGAGCACGCTTCCTCGCGCGATCCACGCCTTACAAGCCGACCTAGCAGGCCGCCTCTCACTCCAAGAGGTTCACGCAGTTCGCCTATCCAACAGCAGAATTCTCGCGATACATCGGGCGCCCTTGTCCAGGGAATCAGTGACCTCATACGTGAATGTCTAGTTGCAGCGAACTATCGCAATGAAAAGGAACGGTTACAGAAAAGGGTGGAAACGACAGACGGGTTGTTGAGGAGAGCCAAGGCGTATCCCAGTTTCCCATCCATTGGGACGTACTACCAGCAGCTCAGGAAAGAAGAGGAAGTCAACATCGCGGATCTTGATGAGGCGACGAAAGAGCACTCCTCAGCTTCCGATCAACTCGAAGAGAGGCTCAAGTCAGTCTTTGGTTCTATGCTACGATGCTCGTCTAGGGCGGAGGAGGAAGTTGCCAAACTAAGGACCGAGTTTAAGGAAGAGAACAATAGGTTGCGAGTCGAGTTCGATAAACAGAACGAAATAGTCAGAGCGGAACTCACCAGACGACAATTTGAGGCGGATGAACAACAGACCCTTATCAGGAAACTACAGGCTGAACTGGACATATTTCGAGTATCCACTCAGAGGGCGCAGACAGAAAGCGCCAACGTCAAACGTGACATAGCGAAGTTACAAGTTCCCGATGATAATAATCAAGAGCTACTGGTGAAACTGACAATTCTCCAAGACCGATTCGTGGCTCTGGACAAATCTGTGGCTGGACATACCGAGGCAATCGAGAATTTGCTGATGCAGTCCAAAGACTTTGAAGACCGTCTCGAAAAGCTGAGACTCACATCACTGACCTCTTTGTCCGACACGTCGACGCCTTCGAAGGAGCTTGAAGGAAGGATAGAAGGAAGGATAGAAGGAGCAGCAGTCAAGGGAGAGGAACGAACGTCATCGCCTTCCGATCGCCAAAGTCTGGCTGTACAGCCTGCCCACTCAAACCGGCTCCAAGATCAGGTATCAGGACCTGCCGGTGATGAAAACACACCGAATCCATCGCAGGGTCATTTGGGAGCCGGACTCGAGGCGAAGATAGCATCACTTTCTTCTGAAATAAAAGACCTATCAGCTTTTCGGCAATCATGCTCTGAGCGGTTTATTCAGATAAAAGATACCATCACGAAACACGAAGAAAGGGTTGGATTAGTCGATGCCTTTAATGAGAAGTTGGCACATTTGGGGCGAGTGTCAGCACCGGCGGAGAATCTGGAGGCCTTGAGTAATCGCTTGAGTGCGCTGGAGAAGAAATCCGAATCTCCCCCCACCCTTTCCAATTCCAAACATGCGGATGCGAAAGGAGGTACCGATTCCAATATTGAATCAAGAGTTCGGAGTGTCGAATCACACCTGGGGACGCTAGAGCAGAGTTCTCGACAGATCCAGGATCATTGCGACGAGTTGAACGGGAAGGTCCATGAACTAACCAGCCAGTTCGACGGGATATGTGAGGTGCAAGAAATGAAAGACGTTTTCGCCGTTTCTGCAGCGGAGGAGGTAAAAAAGGAAGTGATTGAGCAGACTGAGCGGCAGCTCACTAGCTTGAGGAGCGACGTTGACCGTGTCTCAACACATTACGGCCGCGTATCGGACGAACTAAAGACTCTTGCCCAGGTGAATTCTCCAGCACTGGCTGCGCATATTGCCAATCACGCAAATTCCATTCAAAAGTTGGACCGGATTGTGGAGACAATACGCGTCGCATTACACTCGCTCGAGACACGATATAATAGCCTGTCAACTGAACCAATCGTGAAAAACATGGTTATAGCCCTGCAGGAGATGTACCCCTCTGCGGGTGCATTAACAGAACAAGTTACAGCTCTGAGGACTAGTGTGAATAGTTTAGTCCTCCCTGACCTTAATCGCATTTCACAGAGTGTTACGGCGCTATGGGAGAAAACAGAAAGACCTGCCCAGGAGTTGAAAGATATGCGGGTGTCTCTAGTCAACCTAGAACAGAGACTGGGTGCGCACGTCTCAACAGAAGAGCAGCGGACTAAGTCAAAAGAGGAGGACGATACGACGCTAATGCAGAGCCTGAAGGATGAGCGAAACCGACTTAACGGAGAAATGGAAAGTCTGAGGAACGAAATTACAAAATTAGCTAGCGGAGTCTCGGACTTGAAATCTGTTATGGCGACCGACTCGCAAGCCGCCCAATACAAGACGGAATCTCTTCTTGACCGCTTAAAGAAGCTAGAGCATGCGTTTGAACAAGTTGAAAAACGAAGCGAAGGCTCCTTTTCTACTCCACACAATCGAGGCGACAGGAGAGGCGAAGAGCAACTGTCTCTGTCTTCTACTCCTACGCGGGAACCCGGCCTCTCAGATCCGGACGCCGATCCTCAACCCAACTCTGACCAACCCATAGGAATGGTGGGAGAGGGCCACAATGCTGCGGAGACTAATGCTGCGGTCCCCCTAAGCAACCATAAAAGGAAAAAGAGAAAGCGATCGCCCACAGTCGGCTCTGGACTTTCGGGAAGATTGTCTGAAGATGAGAGGTCGACACCAAGTGGTAGTACACCGTCCGCTCCACACTCACCCTTCTCTGCGGTCGCTGACCAAGATGCAATTGCAGGACCACACAGTTCCCGGAGGAAGAGCAAGATCAAAATCAAGAAGAAGAGGAGGCCGTATGCTGCTGAGCATATTACCATCGACTAATGCCTCAACTGCTACCCCTAGCTCTTTCGCTTCTAGAGTTTTCAGGACCCGAGTTAGCTCATGTCAGGAACTTACTTGTCTAGATAACAGCCATCTACAGTATGACTTGCATCTTTCTCTGCATAGCCAGATCGGTTGATGGACGGCAAGGACAAGTATAAAATCCAGGCTGACTTGGGATTGGTGGTCCCAAGTCATATCGTGGAATTGAAGAGTTCGAGGCTCTGGTGAAGACGTTGTGAGTCTTCATTTCTGAATATTTCGAGGTCGGTGGTTATACATTCGAACAGCCACAAGAGGGTGCACTGATGGTGACACCGACCTGAATTTGAGGACTGGCAGAATAACAGTGCTGCCAATTGAGTGAGCTGGCCTACCATTTTGCATCACAGTTTTGATATCTTCTTTTACACTGGTAAATATGGTCGACTCTTCGGGGTGCTATCTGTATCTAGTCTTGCATTGGAAGCATCAGTTGATTTCCACCCTAACTTATCCAGCCAATATTAGCCCCTGAACAAGGGAGCAGGCACCCTATGAAACATGACATGGTTGTCTTTCAGGCGATTAAATGAGTGGCAGCATTCTTCTTTCTTCGTATTTACCTTTCTCATTGCCGATGAAAGTCCATCGACCGCTCCATTCTATCAATATTTCTATTTCTATTGGTGTTTGAAATGACCAGACATGCAAGGACGGCATAATACAATAAGCGCGACGCAACTCTATAGCCAAAAAAAGTGGCTGAAACCTAGGAAACGTCTCGTAAGAAGCCAACAACAGCTAAGAGAATAGAAAACATCAGCTATATAAAACCTGGGAAGATCAATTAAGCAAACTGGGGTATGAGACACACGCACCTTCCCGGAAAGCCTCCGGATTCTCCGATGTCACCCAGTGACCCGATTTAACGTTGGCAATCCGCGAATTGGGAAAGAACTTCTTGATCGCAGGGATTTTGTCGTCGCTGACATACTTGCTGTTGGTGCCACGGATGAAAAGCGTAGGGCCCTCATATGTCACTTCCCCTGGTTCGCGGTATGGGAAATCGGCCAGGCCATCTAGCGAGCTGGCTAATGTCGAGAGAGGGATGCGCCATGTCAGGGTTTGGGAGTCCGGTGTGCGGACCAGGTTTGTTAGAAGGAATTGCCGTACGGGCAACGACTGCATCTTCAGTTAATACCAGAGATACGATATTTGGGCAAAAAATAAATCGGGGGGGCTGATACAGACGCGTACCTCTTCGTAGTCCTTCAGAACTTTATCTGCATCGGAAGTCTTCGTTACCTTCCGCTTCTCGACTTCTCCCATGCCGCGGATATACTTGGCGAAATCGTTGCTCAACGGGGCGCTGACAGGAGCATTGTCGATGGGGATGAGCGCGGAAACCGAATTGGGCGATTGGAGAGCTATCACCATCGCCGTTTTGGCACCCCTGGTTACAGTGACTTGTTATTTTTTCTTCTTCTTCTTTTTCTTTTTTTTACAAGTCATCTGCGATGCCATTTGGGCCCTCGCAAATAATGTTTCACAGCGTACATGGAATGTCCCATTAATACACACTTCCCCAGCTTCTTCTTGTCGATGAAGTCCCGCACGTCGTCGGCCATGACAGTGTAGTTATGCATCGGATCATGGAATGAGTTGCCATGATTCCGGAGGTCCTGCGCATAGCATCCACTCCCGTTAAATTCTTATCTTATTTGAACTGGACAAACACGCTGGTAGTACAACATACCAACGTGTAGACCTCGCAGTTCAGATCACGTGCCAACGTTCTGTGAGTCGACAGTCAGGAAACACATGCATGAGCGTGGTTTATCTGCTCCAGGATGGACCTAGACGCACCTGCTAATACTCCTATTGTTGGACTTGGATCCAAACAGGCCATGTAGGAAGACAATTGGCTTTCGCGTAGCTTGGTCGCTCTCCGGTCCAAAGACCTGGTAAGACAGCTCTGACCGGATGACGCGGGTGGTAGAGAAAAACCGGATGCGGCTGCCGGATGTACTTCTCACGTTACTCGCGAACGATAACATGATGGTGAAGAATTGCTATTTGCTATACCATCTGGAATACCTGGCAAGACACGGGTCCTCGCGAAACCCTTGTTGGGTTCAACGCCTTCAGTAAAGTGATGCAATGGTGCTTACTAAACCGAGCTCTTTCAACTGCCGGCGCTTTACTGAAATTGGACAATGCATATTGAGGTCCTCTCATCAGCCCTGGGGAAAGGGCAAAAAAAAAAGGGCAAGTGCATTGGAAAACTAGACTATTGCAAATACTTTGGAATTCTTTAGGCAGGTAAAATTCTGGTCGTCTCTAATGAAGACAATGGATATCGCACCCAAGCCGACAAACAATCCTATTTAGACCCGGAAGAACACCACACATGCAAGAGTTGTACAAGAACAAGCAAAGAATTATTTTGCACCTCGGGTATCGATATGTCGCGCCAATTTAAATCAGAAAAGCCACCTCAATGCAATGTGGATGCCAAATGCATACGAGCCGTAGAATCAAGGAAAAGGAGAAGTGGTATGGAATATGCAGACGGAGATGGAGAGAGAGAGCACGTCCGCATAGGAAAAGAAAAAAGGAGAGAAAAGAGAGTGATTGCAATCCATATAACTCAAAGCCAGTCCACGGATCCGAATAGCTCACTCCTGAGCCTCGGACACCTTGTGGTCGGCAGTTATCTCAAGCATGCCCTCCACCATCTTTCCGATATTCTGGTAGAGCGCAGTCACAGCCGAGTCGACGCCCTTGAGAGACAGCTTCAGGTTCTGGTTCTGGATGGCTGGATTTTCTACTAGTTCGTTTATCTGCTTGCTGAATGCCACTGAGGCTGACTTGAAAGCGTTGTCAATGGCAGTCTTTATTTGAGGGACTCCTTGGTGACCTTTCTCTGGAAGTTCTGGCACAGGTGGAGATAATGAGCCATTGTTTCCTTGGGAAACGGGTGCAGATTCTTCTGCGGCAGCTTCTGCGTGATTATTACCTGCTCCTTTGTCTGCGGGCAAGTCATTCACAGCAGCTTGGCCAGCGTGGGAGGGTCCATCATGCGACGGCAGTTCTTCTTCGAGATCAAGTGGTTGCCGATTGCGCCGTTCCAACTCATTGCAGACCTCTCTGAGAGTCAAGGGCCGCTGAAGTGGAGGTCGTTGGCGGTATGTCGTGTTTGAGGGAGAGTCGAGGCCGTTCTCCGGTCGGCGAGGGGAGCGGGATCGAGACCGAGACTGATTTTGAAAGGAAGGGCGAGGAACAGAAGAGTGCCGATTAACAGGAAGAGACGGTGTCTGCAAGTTCCGCGGGATGGGTGTCATCTGTGGAAGAGGCACATTCTCCGCCCAATCTTGGACTCTCTTTATGAGATTCTTACGCCGCGCCTCATATTCGAGCTTCTGCTTCTCTTTGAACGTTATCGACTGACCATTGCACTGCTCACTGTGCTTCAGGGCCTCCCACCGCGCATCGCACTCGTCGATCCACTCCTCTACTTCCTCGACAACGTCCTCGTTTAGGTCGTAGTACGGTGGCGGTAGCGCCCTAGCCAGGGCGGCTCGAACTGTCTTGACTTTGGTCACGTAGTTCATGATTCGTCGTCGACATGACTGCCATGAGTAGACTCTCCCGCATTCACTGAGTAACAGGTCCGCAATTCTGATCCAGAAGGACTTTGGATGGTCCGAGACGTTGTAGTTGCTCATCTTCTCCCTGCAAATTCGAATCAGACATAGCTCTTCATCCGGTCGAAGACGTAGTCCACGGCATGCTGGTTCATATTGCTGTTCACAGTCACGCATCGGGTATTCGTTGGGGCGCATAGTTTGGTCGGGAGTGAGCAATTGATGGGGCGGGAGAAGTTCCCGTCCCTTTCTATCGGCGGCCCAATCTTCCATGACGGCGAGTGCAGATTGGGGTATCCTGACCAGGTCGACGCGGCTGTCTAGGCGTCGAAGACAGGACAATCCAATTGAGGGGCGGGCTGAATATGTATGCGAAGGCGCGAGAGGCAATCGCCCTTGTTGCCCCCACTTTTCATCCCTTTTGCCTCTCTTTTTTCTAACTTTTTCCACGGCGGGAGCGGGATTTCCGCGGCGCGTCACGCGGAGGTCACGTGCGTGGCACTGATATTCTGGAACGATTGGGCATCATAATATTATTAATATATTACTATCTGCCTAGGCAGGGAGTATTACTGGAAAACAAAATTAGGGGGCTGGACACTCGGCGCGGGACACAGTAATTACTACTACCTACGTCAGGCTCAACAATGCCTGTCTGTCGCTTCGTCTGAGACAGGGCCGAGTGAACAGTACTCGAGTTACCAATTTACCACACTGACATTGCCAGACAAACGCGCTTGAGCGCGATCATCGATCTTCACGACCACAACTGCTCTTCGCGAATAGCATCAACAAGTGGCTTCTGACCAGGATAATTGGCGGTGGATATTGTGGATATTGTGGATATTGCGCCCAAGCTGGGATCGGCAAGGTTTTGATAGCAGTTATCATTATTACTGTTCTTTGGCGCCGCTACGGAGCCTAATCTCGCGCTGTTGGTTTATTGGGCGCCAGCCCTTCAAAAATCGACTGGTCTCGATAGAAGTAAGTGATAGCTCTAAGGAATTGCTCTCCGTACTAACGGAGTGCCTCAGGCTGTTACTCTTTGTTGCAACTAACCAGCATCCAGATACCTAGGTAGGTGTCCCGGCCGAGGCAGCCTGGGCATTTAGGGAAGAGCTGTTTCATTCCGACAGAACTTTGATACCGTTGGATTTCATTATGATGGTCTTTACGAATCTGAAGTGGACATTATTATCGACCCTGTGGTGATAACAAGACAGATCCTTGGTTCCCTATGCAGGTGATAGACCAGGATCATAGCAATGCCCCTTTCTTTGTCTTGTTGGAGGAAGCTTTGTACTCTGTATATATAGATAGGGCAAATTACTCAGTCAGTGTCTGTCGTCTTAGAATTCAAGATGGCGACTCATCCGGATTCTTCTTCTTTGCTGGAGGCAGTCTCTAACGTCCATGTCGACGAACGAATACCCAACCGATTCTCAGCAGTGATCTCTCCAGAATGGACCACGCAACAGTATGTATGCTAGCCATTCCGTTCGCCTGTATGCGACCAGCAATTGAGATTGGGAACTCACGTAAGTAGCTCCGTTCTGGGTGGATTTCTATCTGCTCTCATCCTGTCCGCGGCACAAAAATTCATCGAATCGGTATCCAAAGACAAGAAGTACCCAGATCCCATCCATATATTCGCCCAGTTTTTGCATGCCGTTCCGCCTGGTACCGTGTCCATTACCTGCACGTCTCTGCGAGTATCCTCACGACATCATGTAGTGAGGGCTGAGCTATCCCGTATTCGTCCCGGTGGAAATACCCCCGTGTTGTCTACCGTTGCCATAATCACATACGGTGATCTTTCTTCGGAGAAAGGCCTTACTCAAAAAACTGCGCCAGATCCCTTGCTGCACAGAAAGGTGGAGTGCGTCGAGATCGACGATCTAGTCGTTAATGCCACACCGGTAACTAGCAAACTGCGCTGGGTTGCTCCGAAGTCGACAAATGGACTCTGGGGCCATCGACTAGGCGGCCACTTCAGGGAAGTCTGGGTGTCGTTTCGAGACGCACCGAAGATTTCCGATCCCCTTCATTTGGCATTTTTAGCGGACTTGGTATGTAGCAATCGACCTTGACCATACGCAAGGGCAACAACTGACATGAACTATATATCGTTGACAGCCCCTGCAACCGCCCGCGACACATGAGAAAGGATTTTATGCTCGGTACGCGTTGTCCACGATTTGTCTGTCAGTAGAATTCAAGAAACGCCCAGTACCCTCTAAACAGTGGGTCATGACTAGGTCCAACTCGAATAAAGTCTCTAATGGTCGCTACGATACGAATCTGCAAATATTTGACGAGAGTGGAGATATCCTTGCATTGAGTAACCACGTCCTCTATGTGACCGAGTTGCCGGGGAGGGCGAAGATTTGACCTAGATTCGTCTCTATAGTTTACCTACGCCTGGCTCCCTAGATATTTATGATTTGTCTACCTAGTACGAACGTTATCACGACTTGACTGCTTCCATTTAAATCTACCAAATCACTGCATGCGAGAACATCATAAGTCAGAAGCATTTTTCCAACCAGATTCCTCCTAGGATAATCAGTCCAACAAGCGACCCTCACTGAACTCCATCTTTGCTCATTCGCCTAAATCACTGAACAGCTTGAAGCATAGAATCTTCACACGAGCTTTAGCCGACTTCCACGAACATCTAGGCGAAATCTGAATCGAGATCCATGGTTTTATCAAATGGATTCCCGTCACCGTTGCTGACAGAAGCGCCGAAGACATCAGTAGCCCCTTCCTCGGCTCCCGCAGAGGACACCTTTCGTTCAACCTCTTGCTCGACAAAGGGCCCCTTATTTTCGGACAGTATTTCTTCCTTGAACCGAACAGAAGCACTCAGGTCATTCCTTATCTGGCGTTCGGCGGCTTCGTCTTTGACTTTGATATCCATGTCGACATTGCCATCGTCGTCGCCGTCAAGACTTATCGGGTTATCCAGGCTGGACCCAGACTTCTGAGCACCGCGCTTGCCAGACTTAGTGGGAGTTTGAGTCGGCGTCTCTGAGTTCTCCCGGTACTGGCCGGTCTTCGAAGTCCCAGAGCTTCTGCCACTCCTGGGGGCGCCAGCAGTTCGGGGAGTCCGGGGGGTTCCTATGTTCGTATTTCTACCAGTTCCCCGTGGAATTTCCACGCCGTTCGCCTCGGCTTCACGACGCATATCTTCTGCCATCCTTCTGTAGCGGCGGAAACGTCCTTCGATCGAGTCATACGTTGCGTCTTGCCCGAAGTAGGTCGCCATGGCCTCGTACTGTATCTATATTTTGATATTGTTAGCTGCGGTGCTTATCGGGGCCTTGAAGGTCAACTTCAAAAGGTTGGAGACGTACTCTAATATTGGGGTGCGCCGCGAGGAGTGACGCGATCAGACGGTCAGTTGAACCAGAGGTCTTCCAGTTAACCATATTGTCACTGAGGGAAGGAATAGGAGGAATTTGTTGTTCAGGTTATTCTCTAGTGGGGTAGTCACCAGTACTGACGATGAAAGAGAGATATCGAGCAAGAGAGAGAAGTATGAGAGAGAAGTATGAGAGATGTAGCTTGAAATACCAACAGGGTAAAGAAACTGGCTGAGGTTCAAGTCTAGCAGATGGCCCCTCTGATCGCTCGACTTCAGCTCTTGAGCCTTCACTCTGAGGTAGCAGTGAATGAAATCTCCCTTAGAAACAAATGGAAAGGAAACTCTAGACTACCAGGTACAGATTTCTCGAGCAGATGACGCGGTCTCTTCCTCACCCTCGGGAAGTTCCAGTCCCTGATAATGGAATAGCGAGTAGTTCCTGGGCTGGAGCAAACTGATTCGTAGACAAGTTCATTCTAGTGGGAATTTCCTTAGTAGAAGTGAAAGTTCCATGACATTTTGATGTCGACCGCTGGCAGGTGGCATTCACTGACTCTTAGGAATGACTCTCGACGACAGGGGCCCACTCATGTGAATGGTAAGGGCCTTGTATGCGTTACTCGAGGTGACTCCCAGGCAACTATTAGAGAGTAATATGCAAGAGGAGGGGTGTGACTCTGCATGGCTACGCTGTGAGTTAATCAGTCTGGACTATGGTTCTGAAAGGTCCGAGAAATGTTGTTGACAAAGCGGTTGGACGTGTTGCAGCTTTTGAGCTGTCGTTGCTGTCTAGACATATACTGGTATCGTTCAGTCCTCGGTTCAGTAACCTACGCCTTTAGAAGTTGCCCTACGTATCTGTTACACTTTAGGAAACGAAGAACATAATACTCGTATGAACTAGGTCTCTAGTATGGTTCATTTCTGTAGGCCACGAAAAAGTCGCGGAAACCTAGACAGCAAGTATGCAGCTCGCTAATAGTAGCATGTCGACAATACGTCTTAAGCGAAGTCCTTTTGCTCCTCCGTCTCGATTCCGGCATTAAACGAGTCGTCCGGGACATACTCGCAGTCTGCGGCGTCAGAGAGATTCTCGTCATCTACTTCTTCCTCGTCGTCGCCATAATCGCTGACCATTCCAGGTACGAGGGGAGGAGGGATTCGGGCACGTTTGGAAGGAGTATAGTCCACGGATTCGGTATCGGAGAAACTTAGGGAGTTTCCAGCACTGACTGGCTCGGATTTCGGTTTCTTGGTCGGAGTGTCGACTACGACCATAATGTCGTCCTCGCTCTCGCTCTCATCCTTGACGGTTCGGTTGCGTTTAGCTGCCGAAGAGCTAGGGGTTTTCGTCTTCTTGTTTCCGGACTTGCGGGGGGTGGAGGTCGAGTTCGAAGGCTTGTTATTTGAGAGCGAGAAATTACCGCCGCCTCTCTCGCGGGCAGTCTGGCGTATCTTTACAAGGCGTTCGGTGATAGCTCGCGGAGTTGGCCTTTCATTTCCTGCGATAGAGTCTGCGGAGTGTTCAATATCACTGACTGGTTTACTTGGAAAGGAGGGCTTGTTTGTACTTACCCCAAGCTGCGGCGACTTTCTTGGTATCCACAGAGAGTTCGTGCGTCTCCAAAATCTTCAAGAGAAGCTAAGGCGATGATGAGCCCGTTAGGTCAAGATGTTGTTGAAGGAATGGCGACGAGAGACAAAAGGCAAGAGCATAGTCAAAGATGAGGGAATACAGTAAACTATACAGAGGAAGACAAGGGAGGATGGTAAACGGGCTGAGTACTTACAAGTTGGTCATTTTCGGGAGTCCATTTCATAGGCATGGTTACTTGTAGTTGCTCTTGTTCGTTGGCGATAGGGAGACACTCTTTCGACAGGAGAGCTGAAGAGGGATAAATGATGCTATCCTTGCGAGAGAAGATAGAAAGGCAAAGAGAGGTAAGTGGAGAGGAATAAAGAGAAGAATAGTAGAGAAGAGAGAATAGAAGTAAGAAGGAAAGTGAGAAGAGAGAGGGGGGGAGGAAGATGAGAGAGGACTCGGATCTTCTCGCTGTCAGTGAATACTCTGTGGCGTACTCCGGAAGAGAAGACGAGGCGAATGGTATCTCCCACATGCGGGTGACAGACTGTACCTACATAGTCTAGAGAGGGAAAAAATAGAAGGAATATTCTTGTCGATTGGAGACATAGACTATATAGACGTGCGGAGCTCCGTATAGCCTAGTTGTCTCTAGGGGCAACTTCGCGCCGCATGGTGCTATGGCACTACTTTGAGAGTAATTTGAAGGAGTTTGCTCTATAAACATTATAGAAGAGTAAAATAGTGTCTAACTTTTCATGACGTGTAATCTGAGATTCATTTCAATTGGATGAACGAGTATTTCCTGTAACGAAGAACCTTCTCAGAGACCTCGGGACGTATAACGGTTCCCATTGTCGACGCCATCACGCAGAGATGTTAACTTGGACCTGACCATGGAAGATTGATAAGACGTCTCTCTTTCTCTCTCTACAGATGAGAAAAGAACAATAAAGGAATACCGTCGTCAGGGTTTCCAACCGCATCAAATAGTGAACCCAGTTACTGGCCATCATAGTCGTCGTCATCCTCGCTCTTGACCTTCGCTTTCTTAGGAGAAACATTTTCGTCTTCATGCTTGGGCTGTTTGGTCTTCTTGCGCTTTTGGGGACTAGGCCCGGCAGAACCAGTTCCGTCCTTATCGTCCGACTTGGCCAGATGCTTCAGCTTGCGGATCCTGTGCTGAATGGCGTAGCCAGTACAATCTATATGTAGGCGATACTTGTAAGCACTCTTCGACTTCCCGCTCATATTAGCATAAAAGGGGCTGAAACCAAGCTGGGACATACCATTTCCCATGTGTTTCGCAATGGCTTCAAAATCAAGTTTGGGCTTTGCGGTACTCAAGATAGCGATGAGTAGCTAATACTGAGAGTCAGCAAACGTGTACAACGAGTATGAAAGAGCCCAAGCCAGATGGTCAAGTCGAGCTGAGGTAGAGGGACGCTATCCTACCTTGGCATCAGCCCGGTCATCCCAAGTCATGGGCATCTTGGCTGCGCGAGTGAGATTATTGGTATTTTGTTTGAGGAAATACTGAAAATTGGACTGTGTGCAGGGTGATTGATTATTAGTTAAGTGCGCTTGAAGTAGTGAGTGCTTGGTGTTCTTACTAGGCATGGAAGTATTAGAGATGCTGTCAAAAAGAGGTGAACCGGTAAGATGAGTGGTGGGAGTAAGATAGATAGAAGGGCAGTAGAGAGAAGGCAACCCGAGCTGGGAAGGGAAGTGCAAGGGAATCTGAGAAGTGAAGGAAGATTCCGCGATATGGTGAGTCAGAATCAAGAGAGAGGACTCTATCTCATTCACTGCCTTGATCCTAGAGGCGTAGACACTAGAGCTAAGTGACCCGCAAACAAGGTTCCAAAATACTATCTCCATCTAAAAGACTTATCAGAGAGGCATTTCGTGTTTCTCGGGACATGCAGGCACTGCATATAAAAGGCAACCCGCGCAGAGTGCCAGTCGGGGAATCCTGCAAAATAGGCGACAGCAATCATAGAATGAAGACAGGAACAGATGCAGTCATTTCAACGGCTTTTGTTAGACACAAGCCAAGGAAAAGCGTTATAGTCGTAATAATCCAAACTTCTCATAACTCCGAAGCACAAAACCCCGTCGCATCGAACACCCACGTAATGCACTGCATCCACTGGGGATCTAGACGCCGGCAAATCGCACGAAGAAGATTCTTCCCCCCTTCCCCCATCCACCATTGTCCTCTCAAGTTGTACATGATCACAGTAAAATGCGCGAGGATAACTAATGCAAACGACTGGCGCTCTTCTAGCAGATCGATGAATCTAGCTGGGATTCTGTAGATCCACCGAAAAGCGAGGGACATGCATTCTCCACCCCTAGAAAGGCCTTCTAACGAGTCTCCCAAATACATGATGGTCTCGTCGTAGATATCTGTCTCGTGCAGCGGTTCGGTCGCTCCCAGAGCGTCGTTCTGCTTCCGCAACATCATGACAGCAAGCCGAGACATATCGGGCATTTTGGGCCGAATCTCGACGCTTTCAAGCAGCGGCCTTAATCGACCATCTGAGTCTGATGCCAGACCATGCTTAACCGCACCGATCCAGTCTCGCGTAAACAGGAGGCTCTTGCAAAAGCCTTCCAGAGAGTCCCCATCACGCAGAGACCTCTGGTGATAAAAAGCAAATTCGAAAACCATCATAATGTAACTGAAAGCAAAAAAAGCGACGCTGTTCGAGGTGTCGATCTTCTCGAGGGCCTGCTCAAGGCTCGTTACTGCCTGATCCCGATGCGTCCGCGCAGCCTTCCGATATCTGTGTTGTGTCTTCGCATTGCAGGCTAGTGAAGCAAGATGCAGTGCCGACACAGCAAATATACCATGCTTCAGGAACGAATGCTGCGACGACTCACGGGGAGCAACAGTGTGCCAAAAGTGCTCTACGGAGCTACTGGAGGACAATGAGCGGTATGTAGAGGTGCACCACTGCCTCATGAGCTCTTGTTGTTGTCGACTTAGCTTCTCGAAGGACTGGCCTATGGTGGCGAACGGCGTCTCAACATCGGAGTGAGTGCAAGAAGAGCTATCATTGGAGAAGTACGAAGAAAGAGGTGATGAGCTCACGGGAGAGCTAATACTGGATGAGCCCAAATAGGGAGATGTGCTGTCTGTAGACTCCATACGGAATCCGGGGCCAAAGTAGCATTGACGAAGGTCGTTGACTGAGGCGTGGGAAAGAGGGTCGAGATGAGTAGTGCAACCATGTTCAACACGGTAGGCCATGCCACAAAAAATATTCATATCAGGTCATATAATAAATTCCAGCAAACAGCAATCCGCCGCCAGCAGCGGGGGAAATTTATGGCATGACAGACAGATGGTCACGGACGGAAGAGATATTGAGCAAGCAAGGCTCTACGCTGTGTACAGATGAACAGGAGGTCAGGATGCGACCGTCGCGTGGATAAATGAGTCTTGCAGGTATATTATCCATAACAAGAAATTCTTCCAGTTCAGGGCTCTTAGATATACAGTATCCGCATCAATCAGGCGATAGCCTGCATGTGCTGGATTTGATCGTAAATTTGCTCTGCGCGGGAGGTGGTGGTATTGGCTCCCGCGTCCCCGCACGCAGGCGGCAAATAGCATGGATCCATCTGGGCTTGACAGAGGGTAACTTCAAAGGATGGCTGACAATTCATCAGTGGTCATCGTCATCGCCGTGAATGACGGCTGAATACTGGTCGGGGGCCAGGATTCGCGAGCGATGGAGCGCCCCGGGGGGCTGTGGACAAGATGTTCATTTGCCTTTTCGGGAAAACGCGTATGCATTAGTACGCTGGGTTGTTGCAGCCACCCGAGTCTCTAGCCCGTTCCTTTGTGCCCCCGCTCTTTATTTTCCCGAAAGCTTCTTGGGCCCAATTTATTCTGGCATTTTTATAAATAGCCACGTAACTATTCAAGTCGGCCGCAGAGTAGTTTACTAAGTGGGCTTTGATGTGGAAACCCTCGACGTTGGAGAACCATTGCTTGTCTACACCTGGAACATGTTCTACTGACATCGTTGGTGTGCTGTCAGCGGCATATTATTATTGTAACCCTTTATCACAGGTGGCCAACGCCCTGAGCCGAAGCAGGATGAGTTTTCCCGACCGCTTCTGAAATATCTGGATTCCTAAAACGGCAAATCTGCGTGGCGCTGTGCCCATTGCCACAGGGTCTTCAGACCAACCAGCCGGGCCCCGATTGCTCATGCTTTGTCTGAGCTATCTGTGGACGGAGAATTTTCCAGTAGTGAAATGCTTTTGGGGCGGCTTGCACGCACCGATTAGGGTATTGCTGTCGCTCGGCAGTAACCCATCATCTGATTTGGCACTGTCATAGATATCATGATCCTGTTGCTTTAGAATCAAAATTCCAACAGAAGTTTATTGATTCTGGTTGGACTGCGAACATTGTTTTTTTTCTTCACTTTCTGCATTAGGTATTCATTCTGCCATGAGGTTCATTGGTCGTAGATGCCTCCGAACTCCAGCCAGTCACAACCACAGCGGCCGGTTTCGGGGGGAATTTCTGGTGAGCTCCACGCTGTTCCGTAAGGTTATCTGCCTCGTTCTTTGTTTCTTTTATTCCTTATTTTCTTACTCTCATTTTTACTCGTATTTATTATCCCCACTTTCAAATTGGAGGGGTGGCATGACCTACAACGAATATCAGATGCTTCTATCGAGTAACTAGTAAGCAAGAAGACTGGGATTTGGATCATGATAGTAGCTTTCCGAATCCTCATAGGCTGGCTCCCCACCACATTCTATCTAGACAGACGCGGCCGGTGTGAGGCGGCCCTGCGTGGTGGACACCAGACCGGTGATGTCGAGTTTCCCGACTAGGAAAACGGTTTGGGGCTCAGTACCACAGCACCACCAGCTGTCATTCGAACCTAGGGCGGCCGGATTGCTTCTCAAGTCGGCTCCCAATTATACCATATCTTGTTTATTCGACCAACTGATGATCCTCCAACCAAGTGCCTGCTGAATCCATCCCGCTGCGTGCCTAGAAATCATGACATGCATCGCAGTGCATCGATGCGCGAGCCGTGTTAAGAACAAATACTTGGGTGGGGAGTGTGATGCTGTCTTCTCCGAAGTACCGGCTGTCCAATCTCGCAGGTCGTCTGTCCCACTTCAGGAGGATGTTGTCGTCTTGGAGCCGCACTCATCGAGTGGATCGAAACTGTGTTAGGTGTGCAGTCTACTGATCGTGCCGAGTTCATTTTCTACCTTGGTGACCAAATTAGATAGTGGCACATCCCAAGCCATTACCACCCTAACTGAATCAGAGACCTCGTCGGGGACCCCTGGACGTCAAAATGTCAAGGCTGTCTCCTATTCAGGCTATGAGTCCTAGCGGTGTTTTACATGATTCTACATCCCAGCATCGACAATTATGTGCCTTCAGCGAGTGAAGCTTCCGTTTGACCTGGCATCAATTTTGCCGGATAACGTAGAGTGAGACAGCTCACTCGTACAAGATAGAAAGAATAGCCAGTCAAGACCTTACAAGGGTCTTTCGACACCTGTTCCTTGTCACCTTGTACTTCGACGCCAGCTTGGACAGCTCCAGAGCTGGAAAAAAAAAATCTCTCCCCTCGGGGAACTATGAACGGGTTACAGAAGAACGCACTAGGCTGAGACCCGCCGCGTTTTCGGAATACCCGTGGACAGGAGAACCTGTTACAGGACAGGGTTCTGTTCGAATTAGAGACCAGACATCAGAGCAATGGTGGTCTGGAAACTCGATGAGTACAAACAAGCCCCAGACGGCGAATGGAATTCGATCTCTGACGGTAGCGGTCAAGATCAAGGGAGAAAATCAATTTCTGGGTTGGGTTAGGGCCGGGAGGCTGACGCCCATCTCCCATCCCGATTCTAGAATTAGCGGGAGATCACATATACTGGAATAGTTCTAGACAGCGCTCTTCCCGCCGAGGGATTCTTTGCCGTAAACCCTTGCTGGAACATGACAATCAATTGGAAATGCAACTGAGTGCGATGATCAGCAGCCATCTCCTTTTTTTGCGTCGATCAAGGGTAACAATGGTAATGGGTTGCATCGAATCCAACCAGTCTGGAGTCTGGACAAACTCCAGCCGGGACGCCGAACATGGGTCTGCCACGCAAAAGGCATGTCGCTGATGATGTCGGCTTACGCAGGATCGAGATCGCAGATAGATCTGGCTTAGATGCGCCTTTTCCAGAGAATCAGCGGTGAGAAGGATGAAAAATTGGATGGGTTGATGCAGCATGCAGTCCGCTTAAGGTGCAGCGAGAGACTAGTCCGAATAAGGAAGGAGGTATTCCATGACTTCTCACTGATTCGCATTCTGTTCGGTCAGCTGAGAAACCTGAATCTAATCTTGCATTTGCATGTGCATGTGCATCTGTCAGGATCTGCTCACCCAAGATCTCACCGGCCGAGTCATCGTGGCTACGTACTACGATCGCCTCCGGTTTCCTCACTTGTTCATGTTCCATCAACTAGTAGTCATGGGATCGAACACGCCTCAGTCGTCAAGAGCTGGCCGGCTATATGGAGGATAGACTCGCCAGAGGGTGAAGGAGCCTGCGAGACGCGTAAGACGCGCAAACGAGAGTTGAATGTCGAAGATCTGTGAGGGTTCTGCCTCCGCTATGAATACAACCGTGCATACAGCCCGAATCCGCACAAGAGAGCCGCTCGACCGGAGGCTACATCACTGTCACCGCATATTCCAAGACCCTCAGTACCGCAGAGGAAAAGCAATGCTCTTAACAAGGAGCGTATAGAAGCGAATTCGGGAATGGCCTTCCTCACGTCTTGGCCCTGAAGTTCAGCCCCAATGATACCCCGCTCCTATGTCCGTGGTCTATTCTGATACTACAGATGACAACATGAACGAAGAGCCGCTACAAAAGTTATTCTGTGCTGCTACCACTCTCAGCGAGGGTTTCAAACGAAAATAGTCATTCTCGCATTGTCCTATAGGGCGTCTCTTGTGAGGCTCCCTCACCGCAGGAAGGTGATTTTACTGCAGATTTGGTGCAGCTATATCAAATCTCTGAACCGCTAGATCCAAACCAGCTTAATGATGTATCTGTTATAAAAGACTCTAGCACATGTAAAAAGCTTCACCATCTCCCATGATGTACTCACCTTCTCCGAGAGCAATTTAGGGCTCACTATCTGTTGGTGCCTGAGGCATGTTTTGTTGAATATATCTAATGAAGTCTTTGACTATATCATTAGACTCAACTGCTGGGGCCTTGAAGCTGCTATGCAAAGGGCCAAAGCTTGTTGTCCCTAGTGGCATGTCGCAAATGTTGCATTTTAATTTATCTGTATGCTCCTGGTAATTGACATGAAGGACCTCTGCCACGTGTTCATTCAAAACCATACCACAGCACTTTAGCATATATGATACGCAAAGCGGTAGATACAGTAGATTTTCTAATTCGTCTCATCAAATTGAGAAAAGAACAAGATTTAAGTGTCCTCAGAGACGGCCTGTAGGATTAGGGACTTGGGTTGAACCACCAGCCTTCAATGTTTGCTACCCAGACTTTCGATGGTGGTCCTACTCTGGCATCTCTCAGCAATATGACAGTACAAGTCATTGCAGATTGGGACTGAAATGCCTTTCTGGGCGCAGATATTCCGATCCTGGATGATGTCTAGCAAAGGAAGTAGACAACATACTGTGATAATGCCCTTTTCTGAGTAGCATATGAGCATCAACATTTTGACAGAAGCCATTTACTAGGGAACCGAATACGTCGCTCTAGTTATTCTGCAACAATTTCGGGCTTTTCTCTTCTTTTTTTTTTGTGCGGTCGTCATTTGGACTCACTCTATAATGCGCGACTTGGCGGAGTAAGGCGGATATTGCGGGCGACTGGCATCTTCATATCGAGTTAATATCAGTACCTGATAGACTCTTACGAGTTATATCCGGCCAGGGCGCTGGTTTGACTAATTTGATTCCGCGACTTCAGGTCGGGACGTTGGTAAGGCGTGTTCAACAGCAGCAGACACAATAGACACTTATCCACAAGTTAATATGCATAGTGCAGGGACTGAAAGGCGACTAAAAGAGAACAGAGAAGGAGGGCAAGCTAGCTCTATCCAAAGGTTATCCGAATATCCAAAACTCCGTTTACATGAGGACATTAGGAAATTCAAAGCACATAGAAACCTCCATCAAGAAGAGATCTATTTAAGAACAAACATTTCTCGGTGCCACCCATATGCACGATACAGCCGCCTCCCATGCCTTCTAGCATGGTACCACGGGATCTTACCCCTGGGATGTGGTTCGTGAAATTGAATGCTCCGTTGCCCTTCAAGAGTGAACTGCCACACGGATCCATACAGCTTCTCAACCTCAAAGCCCAGCTGTGTCAGGGCGTAGACGAACTCGGTCCAGTCGATTTCGCCTGGCGCCGTACCGCGGGAACGAACAAAAAACAATGAGTCGAGGACATCTAGAGTTCGCTTGTCTACTTTGTATATGAGCTCTCCGGCTTCATTTCTTTCTTGCTCCTCCTCTTCTTCCTCTGCGTCTGCGACTGCGGCTGCGGCTGGAGGATCGGTCTTATGTGCGACACCGCGCGTCTTGACTTTGATCTTCACTGGAGTTGGTTTCCACGGTGGCGGGGCAGCGCCTCCGGGCGTGTGTAACTGGTTGAAGAACGCCTGGGACAAAGGCTGGCTGTCAGTCTGGGTGCTGGTTGTTGCTTGAGGCTGGCTCGCTGGGGTGGCGGATCGAGGAGGCTCATCGACCCAGTCCAGCGTCCGGTGCAGCATCCGACTGTCTAAAAGCGAGGAGTAGATGGAGCCGGGCAGTACGAGTTTTGCCCGGATGAGATAGTCGTCGACCCTATTCCAGAATTCGTCTAGGCTCCGCTCCGCAGCCTGCATCTGTTCATTGGTCTGCCGAGACCTACGCTTGTCGATAGGATATTTGAACCTTGTGCCGGATGGATTTCCTACATCGGACAGGAACAAAGGCTGCAGGGCTAAGGGATCGACCAACCGCACCTCCTTCGCCTGTCTTTGGAGAAATTCCCCGATGTTGTAGTCGACAGCGCGTATAGAATGATCGACCCATGGCTGATATAGGTGGAGCTGATGCCAACACTCTCCTAGGATGGCCAGATCTGAGATGATTCCGGCGACTCGTGAGCTGACAGCCTCCCTTGCTTCCTTGGCGGTGTTTATCAGATATTCGATCTCGTCCATGATGAGACCTGGACGTACCAGCCACATGTCATCGGGTCTGGACAGAAAGTCAAGCATCCACACTAACTTTTTGACAGGAGTCAGGATTTTGACTGTGGTAAAGTCTACGCTGTATTCCAGGGGACTTCCCTCTTTCGGCGTCCGCGTATACCATTTTCGGAGATCATCGGTGGAACAGGGAAGGTTGTACTTCAGCCTGATGGCACAGAACTCAACTAAATTCCGCACAGAGGCTAGGAACATTAGGAGTGCCTGATGAAGATCATCCGGTAGTATTTTCTCGGGGACAATCTGGTGGGCATGTTTCTCCTTTAGTTGTCGGAAAGTAACAATCCGCAGATGAATATCGTTCCAGACGGACAGCATGTTATATGAGTCTAGGACCACGCTGCGGAGCACTTTATCCCAAAGCTCATGGATCTTCTCTGGTTTTGTTCGGGGGTGTTTTCTGCCTTGTGCGTCCCTCAGCCATTCTCGCCGGTGTAAATAGGCCTCCGTAGCCTCCAAGGCGAAGGCCTGCGGGTCTTCGCGAAGTGCCCAGATGAAGTCCTCAGCGTCTGACAGTTTTCCGGCTACGATGCTTTCAAGGCGAGCAAGGTCAAGGTTGGCTGGGAGGCGATATGGGGTCTCTGCGGCCACCGCCGATAGCAATTTCACACCGTTCTTCTCCATGAATGCTGGAAGAGGCTCGGGCTCGGGCTGGATGGGCGCATCCTCGATCTGTTTAGGAGACATATCGTGTAGGATCGCCATGCAACATTTTACCAAGAAATCATATGTATGCGCTTGAATTTCGAGCGTCATGAGCCCCTCATGAGGAACAGAATTGCCATAATTGATATTATCCCAGAATTCATCCTTGTCTCCCCATGGAACCAGTTCGCCGTACGTTTCCGGGTCGCTTCTCCCTCTGAAGGTCATCATGTACCCAAGAATGCCCGTGGGAGTCTTTACGAATTTGATCGACGGGCCGAAGTGCGTCGTGAGGGTATCCGTGTCGCAAAATGCTGACGGAGGATTCCGCGCCCGCGCGTTGAGAAAGATGAGAAGCAGCCGACGGTTGCTCGAGAGATCTTCCAGGTTTATATGTGGCCACTTGTACACCTCCGGGTTTTTTGAGATACTGTTCGTGGTTTGTCTCATTGAGTCCTGTACATCAGGACGGTGGTGCCTCGGAATCTCTGGCCATACAGTTAGCAGCGTCGCCTTGGCTTGCGATATTGACTTCTTGGACCATCTTTTCCGGATGACCGCTTCATGTCGTTCCATGATGCGAGTTAGCCGATTCCAGTACTCGAAGATCTTCTGCGACCGTTCACGGATCTCGTGTCTAATCGCAGTAATTTCCGACTGCTGGGGCGGGTCATCTTTCAGCGCTTGGAGCATATATTTAGAATATTTATCTTCCTCATCCAGCCCCCCCTGTCGCGCTCTTTTGGTGTACTCGTAGTCATCATCACTGTCCGGGGAAAGGGCACGCTTCGGAGGCATGGCAATTAGTAAATACTGTGGTTATATACTGGGTAAAGACTGAGTAGGGTGAAGGCAGAACTCTCATTGATGGAGACCACGGGAGGGTATAGCTATTGAGTCCGTGGCCACCCCGAAACGGCCTCGAAAATTCAAATATGGTCTTATATAGCCATTCCGTTCGGCAAATATCAACAAAGGGAAAAAAAGTATTGTGAGCCAATCTCCCCATGGATGCCTCCATTTGGCTAGGATTGTTAAATATAGATTCCTTTCATCGCCGATGATACTTGCATTTTGCACATCATCCAGAAGATATCGGGCCACTGCCAGATAGGGAAGAGGAGTGAGCCTGCCATGAGTAAAGTTTCCATCAATCCAGGACAGGTGTATACATGGGATTCTGCCAGATGACCTTTCTGAAACCTTTCGGCCAGGCCACATAGGATCTCAGGTGCCAATATATGGTGGAGGCTGGAGAATGGAAGTTGCCCGGACCAAACGGCTTATGCCTAGACTAAGGTAAGGCACGTAGGGCTTTCCTGGGTGAATTTCCAGGCTCTTTGTCTCCAGGAAAATATGCGCGACGAGTGCGGGAAGTTGGATCTCCCATGGCTCGGAGCAGAAGTGCAGGGCAATTCCTATGCCCCGTGATTCTCTTATTTGGCTGTTTTCAGTTCGACTTCGCTCCTTGTGTGTCCAGCACTTCCGGAGTTTGTTAGCACATTCCTGATATTCTCCGAAAGCGCGATTTCTCCGTCTCCTGGCCATCCCTTGCCACTGGATGCCTCACATTGGCTTTGAGGATAGACAAGACGCACATCAGTGCGTCAGCCGGCGGCTCTCTGTGGAATTGAGACCACGCTTTGTCCGTTCTGGTATCTGGCTATAGAATTTTCTATTTTTTATTTCCAGTTTCTGTTAGCAGGAGATCTGGTCCTTTAATAGATCGCCATTTGACGTCAGATCGACCTCGTCCCTCAATTCCTCTCCGTCTCCTTTTTGTACTTTCAGGCAGTGGAAACTGTTTAGATGCTTCGAAAAGCAGAATTCCGTGGTGAAGGAGGTCTTTGTTTAGGCGACCCCACTCTCGTAGGCTTCTTTGAGATGTCATTTCGCCGTCTTTAAAGTATTTCCTCCAAATCAGGCGGTCAGTCTCGACGCCTGTAGATGGGAAGTTCAGGGCGGAGCGTTGATTAACAACGATACTAACCGCAAAGACCTATAGGTGAGTCTCAAACGAGAAAACCATATCAGGCTACCTTCGACCACCTTCAACGTCCAGTTTGAGAACCACCGGCGCTCTCATGTCCCACTAGTATTTTCTGTTAATAGGAGCCACCCTATTTGCATTGTTATTCTTGCCAGCCCCCTATTTAGTGGATGCGTCCGTAGCCGCAGAAGCTGTAATTGGGTAATTCAGCGGGAGAGAAAGAGTTAAAGAGCAATTCGGATGATAGGAAGGCTATGGTAATCGAAGTACCGGCAGGGAGATAAGAACCTTGGAAGAGACTACTATTATTACTTCTAGTTAGTAGATAGAAGGAATGGACCTCGGGAGCACATCGACTGTGCCCAACTCTGATCACAGAGTCCTCCTCCAATCGCTCCCGCCCGACTGGAGTTCGCCGATAAGCGTTGCAAATTCGAGGTCTTAGTTATGGGAACCGTGCCCAGCACTGATGAGTAGAGTCGAGTCAAGTCTTGCATCATGCTGCTATTTTAGTCCTTAAACCTGGAATCTTCAGGCATGCCTCAAGAACGGTCACTATCGAGTCATTCAACTGGTTGAACATGAAGGGCTCTGGCGACTATGTTACCTAGCTAGGTATTGGTGCGAAGTGTCGCGACTAGTCAACCGTTGAGAGTTCGTGGGGCGCAGTGACGATTGCCATTGACGTGCTGCTGGTGCCAAACAGCATCTGGCCCGACAGCTGGCTGATCGATCAAGCCTGAGTTTAAGCGACGGGGCTGCCCAATGCAAGGGCCAAAGCTGCACGATTCCGGCGACAGCGGTATAGTGGTGATGTGCGAGGGCCGTGCTCCATGGCATAGTTGCCTGGCTCACCGCACCTGGATGTGGAGGCGGAAGTTGTCCGCAAGATGAGCCAAGGCAAACACGTCGGTCGCTTCACCCTGCATGCTGAACGCGACCTACTGGGGATGGACTTCTGAGGTGGGGATCAATAGAGTCTGGTTGGCCAGAGAGCTGTCGCTCTCCCCACTGTGGGAGTCCCTGCGTATCGGTCGAAACGCCGATGTTGCTAGGATTCATCCAGGCTCGGCATGGGATGGAGGAGTTCACGGAGGGGTCAGCGCTGAAGACCTTGCGTTGTGCAGCGCGTATGTGTCGTAAACAAGAGATAGATAGAGCATGCCTGGATAGATAAATAGGCGGCCTGTGTCGAGCGCTCCCACGATCGATTCCACGTTCATGTTGGCCTTTGGTGACAGAACAGAACAGACCCGCGAGCGGTCCCTGCGTTCCTGCATCCGCTGCACTGCACGCTGCGTCTTTACCGTCATCCTCATCCTCAACCTTCCCGCGCAATCTCACTCGACTGCAAAGTCCTCAGAGACGCTGGGAGCGAGACAAAGGGAATGACAAAACAGCTGGTTCGATCCACCCTTGGGTCCGACTGACTGAGTCGATACTCGTCCGCCCTGAAAACAGGTTGATTCCTACCTAGGTATCTTCCCCGCTCTCCCTGAACCTCTCACGCCGTCCCGTCCCGATCAACCGGTTGTCGTTGGCCACCCCAAAAACGCTTTATCCGGCCAGTTCCAGCCTTCGAACATTGCGACTGTTGTCACCCGGGCGCTATACCATTGATACAGCGCCGTGGTGACTGGCCAGAAGGTACTACGCTTTGGTCCTGGCTTGATCCGTGGGAGACCTAGCAAATCTCCCGCAACCTTGATTGTCCGTGTCACGGCTCGCCCAGACAAGCCGACCTCCGCTTGACTTCTCCCTGGGCGTTTTCTTGCCGTCAATCGGGACAGCTTTTACATTTGACGGGCGCTCATATATTGGGCTTGCGGTCAGGAAACTATTTGTTGCGCATCGAGCTCGTCTCCTGTGCGACGCTTTGCTGTCCCAGTGTCGAGAAGAGAGGCAACTTGCCGGCGAAGGAACTTCCCCACCTGCGAACTCAATCACCAACTTCGATTACTACTACTCGCTGCCACTACACTGTCGGAAACCTTGGGAAGAATCTCCAGTAACTCATCTGACCCTTCTGTCTATTCCAACCGGCTTCGACTAGCAAAATTGTCTGGACTTGGAGAGGGCCGTTCGTTCCTGCTAAATTTCTTAAACCTTCCCTTCTCCGCTCCGATCGAGTGGCAACTAATACACTGTACTCACGTCGGCCGGCATCCCTTGATTGCGCCGCCAAGTCGATGCTCGCAGTGTGACGTCTCGTTTTCGCTTCTCATCACATAGTCGCGTACCCCTCCTTTTCAACCGTCCGACAACAGAGAGTCAACCAAAACACAACATATAGAGCTGAGAACCCCGTCTCTTTCTCTGGCGTCGCCCTCGGTTCCTCCAGCTCACGAACCATGTACGCTCTCGAGCAGGAGAGGTCCCATCCGGTCCCGCCACCACCACCGTTGTCTATGGATCGCATTCCTCCGCCCTCTTCTGCTTATCCGACTCCAGGGTCCGCGGGCCCGCTACGCACTTCGGACTACCTCGCTCCAGTGTCGACCATCCACGAAGGTCGTATTTGGTCATTACAGGTGGTTCAACAACCGATTCGTGCTCGGATGTGTGGTTTTGGTGACAAGGTTGGTCCTGACCTGTAGCAGCTAACAGTACTCCTACCATCTTCTTTACTTTTGCTGACTTCCCCGGTGATTAGGATCGCAGACCGATCACTCCTCCTCCATGCATCCGTTTGATCGTCAGAGACGCTCAGACCGAAAAGGAAATTGATATCAAGTAAGACACCCTGGTTCGAGAGATACAACCGTGTCGGCCCTTCCTTCAGAAAAGCTGATTGTGAACGTCCTTGCCGTGCAGTGAAATCGACACCTCATTCTATGTCCTTACTGTAGATTTGTGGGATGCGGATGGAATCCACGAGGTGAACCTCGTCAAACACTCAGCCACTTCGCCGTCTATCTCTACGGCACAACACTCGTCATATCCTCCTCCACCGCAGAATGTCTCACCTACCTACCCAGCTTACGCGCAGTACGGTACCGGCCAGACTGTAGCCTATCCTATGAACAGCTACTATGGAGCAGGGAGCGCTCAACTAGCATATCCCAATCCGTACACCGCGAACCCGCAGAGCTCGTACTACCCGCAGTACTATCCGAGCGGAAGCCACCTGCCTCCGACCAATCTTTCCCCTGCGACCCCCGTACAGCCTGTTTCTCCCCAGGGCATGTATACGCGCAATCTGATCGGAAGTCTCAGTGCCAGTGCGTTCCGGCTGACTGATCCGGACAATAAGATTGGCGTCTGGTTTATCCTGCAAGACCTGAGCGTGCGAACTGAAGGGACATTCCGGTATGTGATTCTCCGATGAGCGCGGTCAAGCGACGCTGCATCCTGCAGGCCGGACTCTTGGGTGCAAAGCTAACAGAAACAAGTCTCAAAATGAATTTTGTCAATGTAGGAACTCAGTCTCCTGATTCTGCTAATGGAGCCCCTGTGATCAACCACGGTTCGGCTCCCGTTCTCGCATCTGTTTTTTCGGAGCCATTCCAAGTGTTTTCCGCCAAGAAATTCCCGGGCGTCATCGAGAGTACGCAGCTGAGCAAATGCTTTGCCCTCCAGGGGATCAAGATCCCGATTCGGAAAGATGGCGTTAAGGGTTCGCGAGGACGAGCTGCGGATGTTGATGACGATGGAGATGATTACGAATAGGAGCTGCGTGAGACGATTTTGGGGGCATGGTCAAAGTGCCGAGTCAGGATGGGAATGGGGAAATTCGGATGCCAAATGAAGGCATAAGAGGGATATCTTTCTCTTTCCGTCATTACGCACCTGGGTAAGACGTCGGGGTTTCGGTTCCGGTGTGCGGAGTTCTTTTACTTCCAGGATTGGGTGTTGGGGTTTCTTTTTTTCTTCCTTTAATTTTTTTTTTTTTCCTGTTTTCACTATGGGATGGGGCTGTCTTGCTACGGGGTCTAAGGCTGCTATATTCTTCCGTCTTCTTCTTCTACATTTCTTTTTAATCAGATCCTTTCCGTGTCTTGCTTGTTGTCTGCATTTGGTATGGCCCAGGACAGCTGCGAATGTTTACCCTCCTATTCGCCGTGTCTGGTGTATTTGGATTTAGGTCTGGCAAGCAGTATTCTAGCTAAGATGCATACCCCTAAAGAGAAAATGAAAGGACGCAGCACGGTCTGGAACTGGTCTTTCCCGAGAACGTCATGGTCGAATCTCCGTGCGTAGATCTGTAGTCCAATAACACCCGGCTGGAAGTCTATTTCAGCCAGTCCAAGCCGCAGTTGCTTGACAGAGGCGGGAAGGCCCAGGATTGAGCTCTGGCGCCCTGGAGACTCTGGATATCGAGGTTCGAGCCGGATGATCTGATCCTCCTGCAACGTCTTATCTTCGAGCTTGTCGCCAGATTCAATCAGACGCAGCATAACAGACAGGCGAATCGCACGCCACGATGGCGCAAAGCACGCCATCCAGCGCCGCATTGCAATCGGACTCGCGGCCACCTCCAGCCAGGTGCAGTGAGATATCTCACCATGCACCGCAGTAATAGATGGAAAGTCGCGCAGAACGTTACATGCGAGATTTCCTCTAGGCCAACCAGTAGTATATAAGCATCACGCGTCCCCGGGAGGTTCCAGTCGTTGAGGTCCGAAGCCACTTCTTTTCTTCCTCGAAAAACGCAAGGATACAGCCTAGAAGTATTAAATATTGTATCCCCATGGCGCCCACACAGGATGTCAATGTCAATGACAATGGTGCTCCGGCTTCGGCCCTCCAAATCGCCATTGTTGGCGGAGGACCTGCCGGTCTGGGCGCTGCTATAGCCCTCTCGTCTCTCTCGCTGTCCAACCCGGATGTGGACGTGAAGGTGACTCTGTATGAGAAGGCCAAGGTGCTGCGAGAGGTAGGGGCCGGTATTAACATCGGGTATAATTGCTGGCGAGTGCTAGAGTTGCTCGGTGCCGCGGATGGGGTGAAGGGCCATTTGCAGGAGGATGTCTATCAACGGTATGTTGTTGTTACCTTATCTATCAGTAGTTTTCACTTCAATTTCCGATCTTGTACATAGGTACTCACTGGTAGAATCTCAGGAATGGCTTGACCGGAGAAATCATCAGTTCGAGTTCTTCGGCCGATTCTCCTCTCCCGTTGAAGTATAGGTCGAGACGTGTCCGGAGGACGAGACTGCAGTCCGCTCTCCTCGCACGCGTTCCGGAGGGCATCGTCCAGTTGAACAAAGAGCTTGTTTCTCTGGAAAATACCAGCGACAGTGACGGTGGCGGTGCACGTCTTGTCTTCAAGGATGGGGCAGAAGCAAAGGCCGACCTGGTGCTTGGGGGAGATGGGATTCGATCTGTAGGTGTTCTTTCTCTTTTGCTCCTATCTACCATCCTTGTCAAGGGCGCGGATTCTCAGACGCTTTATAGGTAGTTAGAGAAAGCGTTTTCCCGGAGCATGCCATCACGTTCACTGGTGAGTTCTTCCTAGGCGAATCCGTTTCATTTTCCACAGATACGTCTTGTTCACGGGTTGATCACTATGCACAGGTACTACGATCTGGAGGACAATCATCCCGTCTTCCTCGGTCTCTCATCTGACGGACCTCTACCCGGCAACCCAGTGGTGGCATGGGCCATCGGGACATTCGTACTTCTCCTTCGTGGACGATCCAGCAGAAGTACCCGAGTCGGAGCAGATGTTTGAGATTGCGGCCCGGTACGTTGTCGATCCTGAGACGGATAAGGAGAGGAGATATAGCTGGGGGATTCCGGTGACGAAGGAACGGGTAGAGAAGCACTTTACGGTGAGTAGAAAAGAGTAGCAGGAGACGTATCCGATCACTTTCCTCTGGGATAATTCCCTGGGGAAGTATGACTGACGGACTCGAAAGGAGTACCACCCCAGCGTCCGCGAGGCTATTGCCAAGGTCCCCGAGGGAAACTGGAAGGAATTCTCTGCCTTTGCCGGTCCGAGACTGGACAAGCTTATTGCCTGGGACAAGGTTGTTCTGCTGGGGGATGCTAGTCACCCGCTGTCAGGTAGGTTCATGAAAGCAGGCCAGGCGCCTACCTGTCACTAGTGAGTCACTCAAACTAAGCACGGCGGCGTTATAAAATTAGGAGCCTTTGGGTCCGGAGCAGCGTTCGCGCTTGAAGATGGCTGGATTTTAGCTCGTGCGCTTGAATACACACATCGAAAGCACGGCAACTCAGCCACTCTCAAAGCAATCCTTGGTGACGCGTTGCTGATCTTCGATGAGATTCGCTCTCCATACTACCTTCGAATGTGAGACAACTCTAATCACAACTTTCTGTTCCACTCCACCGCCGAAATGGCTGAGACGACGTGAGCTGACGTGGGTTCGTCACTCGTGACAATAGGTATGAGTACCTCGATCACCAGAAGCAACAAGTTCAAAAAGCTAGGGCTGCTACTCAGGGTCAAGACCGTGCGCTGGCTTTCGAGAAGACGCTTCGAGCCAGGATTGGATCGTTTAGTGTCAGTGAGCAGCTAAATTGGATCTATCGGAATGACATCGAAGTGTGTTGGGAGAAGTATGTAGAGGAGAAAGAGAAGAAGGGCGAGAGGACCATACAACAGACCGCTGACCAAGGAGAAGGCCGGATCGAGGTGGTGCCTGAAACTGACAGTTTGAGCAAATCTGCTACCGTTACTGCAGCTTCTGCTTGACGGTGAAAAGTGAAGATACCAGTTTTCTATGTACTTTGTACATATAGGGGAAGCCATGTGCAGAGCGTCCTGAATCCTGGCGTATGGCACTCCGCAAATCGCGATATTCAAGCTTATATTCTTTGTCTGTCTTCCTTTTCTTTCTTACCTTTTCTTTCTCTCTTCTCCCCCCACCCCCTAGTATCCGGGTCAAACCAGGCCAATCAAGCAAACGAGGCGATCTCGGGACCAACGGCCACAAGCTCTGGTGATTTGATACAGTCCTGAAGTTCCCAGTGGCGCCCGACGCAGCGCCATGTTGATCCGCTGGAGTTTTACGGGTCATGGGGCCAGTGACGAACTATAAACAACGATCTTCAGCGGCGATCTGCGCTTACTACTATTCTTCAGTTCTGTAAGGCACGGGCGTTCAACCGTCTGGTTGTACCGTCGATGCCACCAGAGTGGTTCCCGTTTCACCTTCCTAAGGCCTTAGAGGACGATCGGCATCCATGTCTCACTAGCCGTCCCGTGCGAATTCCTCTGGTTCTATAGATGCTTGAGGATGAACCACGCAACGGTGGCCAAATGGCTCCCGTTGCATCATGAACCCACTGCTCGAAAGAGATAATACTATTTAAACAAGGGCTTCATCTTGGATGCTGTTCCTGCCTCTGGTCTTATTCAGAATCAAGAAAAACCTAATTCCTAAAGCTTGACACATATCATCCTCACATCGCATCTCAAATACAGCCATCATGAAACTGTCTTCCGTTCTTCCTGTCTTTGCTCTTCCTCTACTGGCTGCTGCGGAGGGCCCTGAGGGCTACCAAATTCTCTCCTCTCGCTCCGCTTCTCCGATCCACCTCTTGCCGATGACCGCCAGCGGACTAAGCTTCTCTCTGGGAGGAAATACCACGACTTACTGCCCCAGCATGGTGCCCGACTGCCCTCCTGGCACGCAGACGATCCTGACTCCAGGAGGCAATGCATTAGTACGTATTCCATAGCGATCACCAATCGGTTCTCTTCTAGGAGAAATGATAGAAAAGCGTGCTCCCGATGAAAGACCAAATGTGATCATCAGCTCACCGTGCTTGAAATCCAGGACGTCGAGGTACCCGGTGGCCAACAGATCTACATCTCTCCCACTGGAGCGTTGAGCTTCACCCAAGCTCACTCAGCCTTTGTGCCCCCCGGTTCCGTGCTGGGCCCCTTCAGCATTACTCCTCATGGTTATGCGGCAATCTACTCAACCACAGCCTGGGGTGCCTCTGGTTTCATGGCATGTCCCACCAAGGACAATGATCCATGGCAGGTGTTCGTCGCGGCGCCGAACGTCACTGCTCCCTTGGGCAATGTGAATGATTGCCTTGGATTTAGTGCTTTGGCTTACCCTTATAACGGATCTGTCCCTGCTTGGCAGTATGTATAGATCTGTTTGGGTAGAGTAGTTCTGTTAGCTGGATAAAAGTGCCGGACAAAATTTCTTGGTCAACTTGGGTATCATCAAAATCTTTTATCATGTACCTGTCTATTCTCATTAATGAACATACATGAGTCATTCCTTTGTACTCCTACGTTCAATTCCTCCATATTCTGACCTTCTTGTCTTTTCCTCCGCTCCCTACTCTTTGTCCATCCGGGCTCCAATCAACTGCAAACACCTCGTCCTGGTGGCCCGGGAGGTCCACACTCAGCTTTCCTGTGCGCACATTCCACACTTTCAATGTCGTATCTTTTGATGACGAGACCAGTAGACGTGAGTCCGCCGAGAAACAGCACTGGTAAACTGCCCCAACGTGGCCGCGGAGAGTGGTAATAAACCTATTAGGATTCCAAGTAGTTAGTTTCATGTTCTTCTAACGACCTCGACGGGTCCGCCACTCGCATAAATACTTACTTTCCATCGCGACCATTCCATAATTTCACGTGGTTGTCAAACCCAGCGGATGCAATGTAGGCCATATCCGGGGAGAATGTCACATGGTTGACCTCCTTCTGGTGACCAAGCAGTCGGGCGATCGGCTTGTTCGAGTCCTCTGGATCCCACAAAAACATGGTAAAGTCATCGCTCGCGGACACTAGCTTTTCCACGATCTTCTTGTTGACTGTCGCAGCTTGTTCAAAACGCTCGCGAGCGACACGCACCTTATCAGCGTCGCTCTGCGGAATTTTTCCCGTGTGATCGTGGTACGCTGTTCTGAGAGCGAAGTCTGTAGACAGAGCAAGGTGGTTCACGCGGTGTGTGTGTGCGGATAGGGTCTGGATCAAGGAACCATCTTTGGAGTTCCAGATCTTGATAGTTTTGTCATGGGACGCCGTATAGATCCTCCCTGTTCCGCCCCAGCGGACACAGGTGACTGAGCCCTTGTGGCCTGTAAGAACGGTGTCAATCCTCTTCGACACTACATCCCACACCCTGACGGTGAAATCCTTCGATGCAGATGCTAGTCGTGGTCTCCCGGACTCTTGTAAATGATACGGTTCCCACGCCAGACTCGTAATCCACTTCGCGTGTCCTTTCAACGGGCCGCCAAGTGGTTGTCCTTTCTTCGCGTCCCACAGCCGCACCGTATTGTCCATGCTCCCTGTGGCAATCATCGCGCCGTTGGGCGAGTAGCTCACTGCCAATACCCAGCTGGTGTGTCCCTTGAGCGTGTGCATCGGTGTCCCGGTCTCACAATCCCAGATTCGGGCAGTGGAATCGCCGCTTCCGGAAACCATCGTGGACGAAGAAACGGGCGAAAATGAGGTTGCAAGAATAGCTTCCCCATGTCCGGCTATTGCTGCAGAGCATCGTGAAACTGCCCTGACTCGGAATACCGCCTGTGGGGTAAAATAGAGGGGTATGGTGTCTTCTGTGGTCCTCAGCCCTGGCTTGAGCAGAGAATGGTATATGTCTGCCAAAATGTCGACCGTCTGGTTGTCTTTATTATTTGATTGATAGGCGAATCTATAAGGAACTCGTTCATCTTCATCCTGTGGGTGGACGAATGGACATGATCAGCTCCTTGCTTCTGTTCTGGTGTTGCCAACGTTCTCCAATTGTCGAACTGGAGACGGGAAAAGCGTACCTACATTGCCTTGCAACGTATTCAAAAGCGTCTCCAAGTTCCTGACCGTTGCATCAACCACAGGTACTGAGACCGCAGATCCAGTCGCTGCACCAGTTGCCTGATCGAAGAACTGCACTCGGACGCTTCCTAGGTCATCTGGAACGCTCTCGATTGCTTGTTGCTGCTGCGCCTTTTCATTAATTTCGCGCTTTTGGCGCTTGCTCGGGGGAGGAAAAACTGTCGACATTTGGGAATAAAATTTGCTTGCACCGGTGGTTGTCCGGAATTGCTATCTTTACTTTCTTCGAGTTCTCCAGATCGCGTGTATTAGAGAAATTTTGACTACTGCACTAATCCCGATTTGGAAATACAGACGTTAAATCCGTTTATCTCCGGCAGGTACCTTCTTATTTCATCGAATCTCCTCCACTCATCTCCCTCTTCCCATCGATTGAAGCAACATAGTGAATAGAATCGGCTATTAGATATTGTTCCGAAGCAGTTCATGATGTCTTCGGTAGTATCCGGGCATACATACTACCAAGGCACTACGGACTCCTTCGAGGAACTGAGCTTCAGGGAGAGCACTGCACCACCAAGAACTAACAGGCCGGCGACGACGGCTACAAGCGTTGCATCTCAAGATATCATCTGTGCTATCAGTGAATCCCATGGAGTCTCATCAACCGTCGGTCTCGCTTTCGTGAATCTCTCAACTGCAGAGGCAGTGCTGTGTCAGATCTGCGACAGCCAGACGTATGTCAAAACGATCACCAAAATCGGAGTGTTCGAGCCCACTGAAGTCCTCTTCATGAGCACTGCCAAAGACTCCAAGTTATTTTACATTGTCCAGGAGAATGTTTCGGAGGCTACACTCACCTTAGTACACCGCAAATATTGGTCTGAGAGGGCTGGCCATGACTATGTGGATCAACTTGCTTTCTCGGAGGCTGCGGAGTATATTAAAATGACATTGGGAGCCAATTACTTTGCTACTTGTTCCTTTGCCGCGGTACGAAATAAACTGGAACTTCCTGCAGGGGCGACGAGTGCTGACCCTTGTTAAAGGTCATGAAATACATCGAGCTTGAGCTAAACAGAATATTCGCCCCTCAATCCCTTCGCATCCGATTTGAGCCTTCTGAGGGGTCAATGACAATTGATCTCTCTACCATTTCTTCACTAGAGTTAATTCAAAATCTCCAGGATGCTAAGTCCAAGGACAGTCTTTTCGGGCTTTTGAATCAGACTCTCACCCCAATGGGTGCCCGACTACTCCGAGCAAATATTCTTCAGCCATCTACCGAGAAGGTTAAGCTTGTAGAACGATACTCTGCCTTGGAAGATCTCTCTACAAAGGCGGAAATGTTTATCGCTGTCAGGAAAGGTCTGTATACCGCGTTACATTCACGGCGTCTCTTGTTTACTGATTCTTTTCACTGTGCAGCACTCAAAGGCTTTGTCGATTCAGACAAGGTTTTGACGTCTGTCTGTTCCCTTAACAGCAATTGCAAGACGAAACTATACTGACTACTCAGCTTATTCTAATACCCACTAAACGGACGTTCCAATATGTCGAACAATCGGTCAACAATGTCATAATGTTGAAGACGTTCGTTTCTTCAATATTGCCGGTTTACAAGGCGCTTGCTTCTGCCCGAAGCAGCCTTCTTCTGACGATCAGACATGTATTTCTCAATATTTCAGCTCGTGGTTGAAAGTTTCGATCGACTAATTTCAGCAGTTGTGCGATTCTGAGGGCTATCGCTCAGTTCAGCAGCTCATCGAAGAGACCTTGAACGAACATGTAACCTACCAGTCAAAACCACTGGACCTGAGAAATCAGCGTATTTACAGCGTTAGGGTATCTAACACCGTTCTGTCTTTTCTCAAGAGTAGCTGAAAATTTTTAGGCTGGGGTGAACAGTCTCCTTGACGTGGCGAGGCAAACATACAAAGAAGCCAATATGGACGCTGTGGAACTAGTTTCCAGTCTGTCAGGTATTGCATCACAATGCAATGCGTTTCTGAAACCACAATCTGACATGTTCCAGAGACCTATGATTTTGCACTGGAACTGAAATTCGATACCCCTCGTCAGTATTACATTAGCATGTCGCCCGCGGAGCTTGCTCATAGACAACTTCCCGATGTCTTCATCAATGTCTATCGAAGAAAGAAACATATGGAGTGCCAAACACTTGACCTTGTTAAACTCAATCAGAAAATCATGGACGCGCATAACGAGGTGATCAACATGAGCGACAGAACCATTCAGGAGCTAATCAGAGATGTCTGCTCAGAGATGTCCGGGCTTTTCAGAGTCAGCGAGGCCATTGCCATGCTAGATATGCTAGCTGCCTTTGCGCATATGGCCACGTCCCAGGATTACATCCGGCCGGAGTTGACCGATGCACTCGCCATCAAAGCTGGGAGACACCCTATCCGGGAAAAGATACACGCGAACAGATTCGTTCCTAATGATGCCTATGCAACACAACAGTCCCGCTTCCAAATAATAACCGGTTGCAATATGAGTGGAAAATCGACCTACATCCGTTCCCTAGCACTGATGACAGTGATGGCACAGATTGGCTGTTACGTTCCTGCGGAATATGCCTCATTCCCCGTTGTGCATCAACTATTCGCCCGAGTGTGTACTGCAGACGACCTGGAAGCTAATGTCTCGACTTTTGCTGCAGAAATGCGTGAAATGGCGTTTATTCTGCACAACATTGAGCCCAGAAGTATGGTGATCGTGGACGAGCTCGGTCGTGGCACCAGCACTACAGACGGGTTAGCTATCGCTATTGCCATTGCTGAAGCCCTCTTAGAGAGTCATGCACTCGTTTGGTTCGTAACGCACTTCCATGATCTGACAACTATTATGGCCGAGCGCAGCGGAGTTGTCAATCTGCATCTAGCGGCAGATGTATCACAAGACGCATCGAAGATGACCATGCTATACAAAATAGTGGAGGGTCCTGTCACCAGCAGATTTTATGGCCTTACACTCGCTAAGCTTGTCGATTTACCGCCAGATGTTCTCGCGACTGCGCATACTATTTCTGAGAAAGTTAATCAACTAATTGAGCGCCGACACAGCAAATCCAGGGCCTTGATCATCGCGCGCAAACGCAATCTGATTCTCTCTTTGAGAGAACAACTTCTGCAGGCAAGAAATGGAACCATGGTGGGAGATAGGCTCTCGGCGTGGTTAAAGAACCTGCAGGACGAATTTGTTTTGCGCATGGCTACCATAGATGAAGATTTGGCTGAGGGCAGTAAAACTGTTTCAGAGGAAATTTATGAGAGCATGAATGAAGAGTCGCAGGTGGAGTCGTCTTTCGTCGAAGAGCTATCCAGCTCTTGCCCCGATCGTCACGCCCTAGAGGAGTCTGACACATCCCAGCATCGTCCAAGTGTTGAGTCAATGGAATGCGGTTCGGTCTCACAACATTCGGCTGTGGAAAGTTCGCGTAGTGGTACCTCTGAGGATTATGGTGAGCCGAAATAAGATACTCGTACAAAGGGTATACCATGCTTGCATATTCTACATATCAGGCGCTCGAGCCACTATTATTTGAGAAGGGAATGAGGATATTCTACCAGCTTGATCGGCGGTTCACGACGAGAGCTTCCATCTCAAGTGAAAGGACTACTTACGATTAACGGACAAGGTATCACACGCTTATTCTCCCACGATGGTTCTTTGTAGCGGTTAAATGACTCTGTTAGAGGAAGAGAAGAAGTACAGATATATCAAGAATAGAATAGAGCCTTTTCAGTACTCACTACTTTGCCGTGTGAACCATAGGTGTCTCCAACAACAACGCCATGTACGAAAACTGGATGGATTTGCTTGTAGCGAATATCTGCTATTTATTTTACTCCACAAGAAGACATGCTCGTGCCAGAAAAGGGCATTACTTGACGAGCCTGTGGAAACCAATATTCTATGTATTAGCTACGTACGAGACACATTGCTTGAATCGTCTAAATATGTAACAAACCGACAATCTCACATCCACTTTGGTAGACTCTCCGAGATTCCCAGCTCCTTGGCAAAAAAACAGGGCAGCACTTTTTCAGTAGTAAACCAGCGAAGAACGACATAGGAACCAACACTGAGAAGAGGGCATCCATCACCCAAAGTGGAAGAGTGTCTGTTTTCCTTTCTTTCCTTTCCCCTTTTTCTCACCTGTTGAAGCATTCAAATCCAGATCCGCGGGCCCGGGTACGTTCGAGGTCGAACTGCCCGCCCAAGCATTGGGCGTAGGACCGAGACGATTGTCCCACCGGACAGTTCCACGGGTAAGACCGGGCATCAGGACGTTAGGCTTTGGGGCGGCGGGGAGAGCAGGGAAAGCCTCCCCTGTATTTGATTTCGTGCCGGTATTCGAGTTACCGTTGGCGTTTCTGGTGGACGGTGATCGGGCGGAGGCTGCCGGAGTGGATGATATAGCTCGCGGCGCCCCAATCAGAGGGGACGACTGAGCCCACGGGGTGGCACCGACGGCCGTTGATCTGGGTCCTGCGGAGGGGGACGAAAGAGGAGGGAAGGGATTGTAGATTGAAGACGACGTGAGAGAACCACCTCTGCCGACAGCGGAGCGGGAGGATTGGGCTGTGGAAGATTTCAGGCGCAAGACACGCTTGCCGCCACCACCAGCTCCAACGCCCGAAACGGTACTTGCGGACATCCCCGGGATAACACCGCCGGGTCCTGGGAGAGCAGGGTAGTCTTCGTTGATGGCACGCCAGTCGTTCCAGGCTTGTAGGAGAACTTTCCGTTTCGACTCGTCCTCGTAAATTTCCGCGAGCTCCTTAACCAGCTTTCCTAGCTCGGAGCTCGAGGTATCAAATAGGGAGAAGAAGGCGTCGATGAGCTCGGTGGCGGAAATCGTAGATGTGCGGTAGTTCGAGACGCGTGTTCGGAACTCCGCCAGTTTCAGCTGGTCATTACGCAAGAGATTAGCTGCCCGGTCGATCACTGCCGCATGGCGCAGTTGGCGGGCCTGGGCCTGAGGGGTGAGAGGAGCAGCCGGCTCAGCTGCGATGTTGAGGTTCTCCAGTTGCTGCGTCGGTGGAGATGGGCGGGGAGTAGCTGTGGTCCGGTCAGGAGCGCGCACAGTTTGGGTGTCGTTCCGAGTGAGTTGGCCGCCGAAGCTCCGGGTTGAGACTGACTGTGCACTTTGGATGGCCATTTGTCTCTGGTAGGCGATCTCGTCCCTTCGCAACGGCTGGGCGCTGGATACAGGCAGAGGTTCAGCGTTGGGGTCGCGCCCTCGACCAGCCCCACGACGCTGTCGTTGAGGCTGGTAGGGAGTTCTGTAGTCGAAGGTTGAAATATCCACAACTCGAGCATCGCGCCTCGCGTCCTTGGATAGTCCATTCGGATGGCTTTCCAGCTGATGTGCCTTCAAATCCATCTGGGACTCGAAAACAACGAACTTCTTTTCTAGGCATTCTTTATCCAGACAGAGGAAATGCTGCTTTTGGAAGTGGTCTTCAAGGGCATTATAGTCGATGTAATACTGCTGCTGCCGATTCTGGGATCTCCTATCACAGATATGACACCGCTCATGCTTGTCACGGCAGTGAGCGTATAACTCATCGTCTCCGTAGAATCGCTGGCGACAGAATCCGCATTCCGGATGCCCCTTGAAGCCACTCTGATCGACGGCCCCGGGGACATCATCGCCGTATTTTTCATGTCGTTGTAGGTCTGTGGTAGAGAATAGCTCGTGTTCATGCGTAAATACTTTCTTGTTTCTCGTGCAAAGGTCACTGGCCGCATTCAGTCAGCAACTGCCGCTGCCCCTGCCAGACTAGACATCTGAAGAGAAGAAAGCAGAGAAGCGAACATACCACATAACCTTCCCATGCTTACTCTTGACGTGCCGATGAAGGTCCGGCCACCCTAGACAGGCTGCATCGCACTCTCTATCCGGACAGTTGTATCGCAGCAACAGTACTGTATCTTCAAAGATCTCGTCCTTCTCATACTTGATACCCAGGTTCTCGTCCGACCGCGCAAAATCGGCTTCGGTGAAAGATTCGAAACGCTTCGCTGGGTCGTCCGTAAATATCACAAAAGCTGATTCCGTCTGTGACCCAACATAAAAACGTTAATATGTGCCTGAGTAGACTACTTTAAAGGGGATCCGAAACTGAGAGAAATGCGTACCCGACAGTGAGCGCAAGCCTTCGTCTTATACAACGCTCTCAGCCTCAATGCGCAGATGTGACAGGTGCGATGGTTACAAGGTGAGACAGAAAAATGGTCAACCTTGGAGGCGCAGATGAAGCAAATCTCGCTCTCATCCACATCCTCCGCGGTATCCTCCGCTACCGGTTTATCTTTTTCTTCACCCTCTACTGCGCCGCCTGGGAGTTGCAACCCACGCTTGTTATTCTGCGAGAATTGTTGCTTGTCGCGTCCGCCACGTCCTGCACGGCCTCTGGGCCTCGAACCCCTGCCAGAGCTGCTTGTTCTGCCGTCATCTTGGTGCTGGAAATCCGTGTGCCGCTGCTGATGTGCCCCTCCACCGCGCCCGCGTCGACGGCCCCCGCGGCTCTGGTTGGGAGCGGTTTCTGATCTCGGGGGGGTAACTGACTGGTTTTCTGCCATAGAAGTATGTTCCGAACCCAGAGAAGGATGACGTAGAGCTCGATGTTTTATGGTGGATCGGATTACCTGAGACTGGAGGAGCTGCTTTGCTTTGTACCGACGGTTCCAGTCTTTTCTCCGGAGTTGGCGAACAATCCGCCGTCAGTGGCGGTGTTCGGCGCAGAAAAAAAAATAAGCTATCCAGTGCTAAAAGGTCAACAAAAGAATGCACTAGATATGTATCCTAGGGTACAATCTTTCCTTGAATATAACTTTCAAGATATTCCTCTGTTTCTGAAGTGGGAGACGAAGAGAAGGCCCACGTGAATTAATGGTCTTTGCAACTGACTGCAACGGTCACCCATGCTCGATCAATTGTAGAATCAGCTCCGTATGGCATAAATGCATACCAACTACTATCAACGAGTCATTCCTTCTGCATGACTGGGAGAGGAGGATAGACATCCAGAGAACAGTCTAGCTATTTAATTAATGCAAATTCAATATCGAGTCACAAATTTTCAGGAGGCAAATCGCCGTCGACCTCTTCGCTAGGCACCAACGCCCCGCTAGTGAGAAAGAGAAGGGAAAGAAAAAGGACGAAAAGAAGGATACAGTCAAAAAAGGTGGGGAGAGAGAGGGGGAAATAGGCCACGAGGAAAAGTGCGCAAGGAAAGTTACGTCGCTGGACAAACGTAGAAAACAGCGCCGTAATTCGTATGTGGTGCAGTAAAAACAGCAATTCGTTAAAAAGCTGGCAGTAAAGGTAGACGCCTAGCTACGCCTCATCATCCCCCGGAAGTCAAGTAAAACGGACTATTCATCAGGGCTGTAGAGATTCTGGTTGAGGATCTTGGTCATGGTGAACATATGCACTCGGTCTTGCTTGAACACGGCACGCATGGCATCATCGCATCGAATTTGACGTCTATCATTAGGGTCCTGGAGATCATGAGCGCGAATATATTGCCATAGCTTACTGACGGTTTGCGGGCGAGAGAGCTAGACGACAATTAGTCAACGGTAGATGGGAGCAAAGAAGCCAACCGCAAGAGTCTTACCGTAACTTCGCCATCTAGCAGAGCCGACAGGGCCGGAGATAGGGTGAGAGGTTTCTGAAACGATGGTCCGTCAACATATGAAGAGAATCGCAATAAGAGAGCGACAGTCGGAAGATAGACTTACATGGAACCCGCCAGACCGATTCACCTCCTTCTTGTTCGCCTCGGAACCCGAATCGAGATCCGAACCATCCTCAGCCTTGACTTTCTTCGCGGTCTTCGATTTGCCCTTCCTCTTCACGGGTGCTGCCCTCCTGGAGTTGCCTCCTCGGGTAGGCCTCGCACGCAGGTTCTCCTCTGCTTGTAGCTTAGCAGCGAGGACGGCGTCCGCATCCACATCTTTGTCCGACTTCCTCTTCTTAGGTGGAGGTGTCTTGTTCAGTTCTTCCGACGGTTCATCGTTGTCAACAGAACGTTTCTGCGGTAAGGGTTGCGGGGGAGACAGTGAGACGGAAGAAGAGATGCCGTTGTGTTCTGGGGTGTGGCCATTCGGGGTGGCACTACCTGACGCTGCCGGCTCAGATGATGGAGCTGGGCCATTCCGTGCGACGAAGATATCGAAGCGCTCCATAATCAGGTTCTTCACGGCAGCCTTGAGAGAGAAATTAGCCTTAAGGTTCGAGCGAAGTACATGTATTCAAGCAAGTCAGTGTCCATCAAACAGACCTTCTGCGGGGTCAGGTCATATCCGACAGCTTCCTGGAGGCCATTTCGAATGCGCTTTTCGGAGATAGTTTGCAAATCGCTCTTGCCTAGGATAGAATCAATGATAGGAGTGTAGGTCGCGCGAACATCTGAAGACACTGGCCCAGCAGGAAGTGATGTTAGTAAGTACTTAGCTGGCACGATATAACATTCGGCTAGTGTATGGTAACACCAGCACTTGGGGGACCTTTAGGAGACTTACGCGACATCGTGCAACGCTAGATCGCTCCTTCAGCTCTTTCCTCAAGGTAGGAAATGAGGATAATCGCAATTGGATCGATCAAAATCCCCCACCCGGCTCTCACTGACAATGATCTTGAGAATAACGGAGCGGGCTGAAATGGAAATGCAGGCGGACGGGATACGCTGTCTGCCGAAGCCTATTTCCTATCCGAATCAAGCTAATGACAGACGGAGTGGGCTGGCAGTCAGGAAGGATGGGGCATGAGAGCAGAAATAGCAGGCGGAAGATGAGTTAGAGATGCACAGGCGAGGCGACAAAGAAATGAGCATCAACCAGAGGTGTGAATGACAGCTGCTGCACGCTGACCAGGCGCGTTCCCACAGGCCAGGCAAAGAACGCGGGATGCTGCGTTGGGAAGAGAGCGACGATAGTAATGGATCGACACAGCACCGAATAGATATCAGGCGGATAGCGTCGCATGGCATCACCGCGTGGCCCGTGCGCGCTGGAGAACGCCAGGGGACCCGCTAGGCCCGATTGGGGTGCGGGATTGCCGTCACGTGCAGATCCACTTAATGATGACTAAGGGGTGACTCAGCAGACGCACACTCGAATCGAAATAATTCAGTCGCAGGAAAGCCGAGCGCGGAGCCAGAAGGACAATTTTCATCCATCTGCCTGCCAGTCAACGACAAACGTGTCTTCCGTCGCTCAAGGGAGCCTTCATTTGAACTCCGTTTGTGACAGGGGAGCGAAGTTTCACGATGGCACCGAGTTTTGACACCCTCACTGACCAGGACCTCCACGAGGAGGAAGAGGAGGAGATTGATTTCTCAGGTATGTGCACTTTCAATATTTGGTTGCTCCTGGCACAAGTGGGTACAATCTGTGTCTCTGCGGATTTTGAACTGACACGCGCTCCTTCTTCCCTTCTGCAGATCTCAAGGCACAATACGAAGTGAAGCTTGAAGAGGGTCTAGATACATTCGTCGTGATCGATGGGCTTCCGATCATCCCGGAGGATAGCCGACAGAAGCTCATCAAGTTCTTGTTGAGAAAGCTCAACACCGTCGGCCACACCTCAGAAGATGCCGTCTTCATGCCCGTCAACGACAAAAACATGACTGAAGGGTGAGTGCAGAAATAAAGCGCCGAACATTTTTGCCTAGAATGTTTTTTGCTCACTTGCTGTGATTAGGTTTGCCTTCGTTGAATTTGACACACCAGAGCAGGCGGTTGCTGCCGTCAAACACCTTCATGGAGCACCGCTGGACAAGAAGCACACCCTTTTAGTCAATAAGCTGATGGATATCGACCGTTACGGACGTGAAGGACGTATCGATGAAGAATATAAGCCACCCCACGTCGAGCCGTTTAAGGAAAAGGAACACTTGCGCTCATGGCTGGCCGATCCCAATGCCCGTGATCAGTTTGCCCTCTTCCGTGGTGACAAGGTTGGAGTATTCTGGAACAATAAGAGCAACCCACCGGAAAATGTCGTGGATCGCGCCCACTGGACACAACTCTTCGTCCAGTGGTCCCCATTGGGTACCTATCTTGCGTCCGTCCACCCTCAAGGTATCCAGCTGTGGGGCGGCCCGACCTTCTCCAAGTTGAAGCAATTTCCTCATCCATTTGTTCAGTTGGTCGAATTCTCTCCTGGCGAAAGCTACATTACCACCTGGTCCGCCCGTCCGATCCAAGTCGAAGAGGGACAGTCTGTTCTTTCCTACGAGGAAGACGGAAAGAACATCATCATTTGGGATATTGTGACAGGCAAGCCCTTGCGGTCCTTCGTGTCTCACGACCTTACTGCTGCTGGTGGCTCTGTTGAGGCTGATGGCCAGCCCAAAAAGAAGGTTCAGTGGCCTGCCTTCAAGTGGTCGGCGGATGAGAAGTACGTTGCGAGAATGCTTCAAGGACAGTCTATTTCTATCTATGAGTTACCTCGGATGAACCTGCTGGGCAAGACTTCGGTGAGAATTGACGGTGTCATGGACTTTGAGTGGGCTCCTGCAACACCCCGCCGGGAAGGTGTCAAGAATTACGAGCAGCTGCTGTGCTTCTGGACCCCGGAAATTGGAAGCAACCCTGCAAGGGTCGCGATGATAAGCATCCCGTCCAAGGAAATTGTACGAACCAGGAACCTGTTTAACGTCTCTGATGTGAAGCTACATTGGCAATCCCAAAGTGCCTATGTCTGCGTCAAGGTCGATCGTCACTCAAAGTCAAAGAAGTCGATGGCCACCAACCTTGAAATCTTCCGAGTGCGCGAGAAAGGAGTGCCTGTAGAAGTTGTTGATAGTCTGAAGGACACTGTAATCAACTTTGCATGGGAGCCCAACGGTGATCGTTTCGTCGTTATCACAACTGGTGAGACCCCTACCGGCGCTGCCGTGCTGCCTAAGACGGCTGTTTCTTTCTTTGCTCCTGAGAAGAAGGGCCCCAATGTTGGTACCTTCAGGCTGGTCCGTACAGCTGAGAAGAAGACCAGTAATGGCATCTACTGGTCTCCCAAGGGTCGTTTTGTCATTGTGGCTACCGTCCATTCGCAGACCAGCTTCGATCTCGACTTTTGGGACATGGACTTCGAGGGTGAGAAAGCCGAAACCGAAAAGGACCTTGCTGCCAACCTCCAATTGCTGAAGACAACCGAGCATTACGGCGTGACGGATATTGACTGGGATCCAACTGGTCGTTACGTAGTCAGTAGTGCCAGTGTTTGGACTCACTCTGTAAGCCTCCTTCTATTCTGTTATCATGCTTTCCTCGCGATTCTGTTGCTGACTCCAGTTTCTCGTAGATGGAAAACGGGTGGAATCTGCACACCTTTTCTGGAGTCACACTTTCCGAAAACCCCACGGACAAGTTCAAGCAATTCATTTGGCGTCCGCGTCCTCCGACTCTCCTTAGCAAGGAAGAGCAGAAGCATGTCCGCAAGAACCTCCGCGAATACTCTAAGGAATTCGATGAGGAGGATAGGTACGCTGTCGATATTGCCAATACTGCTGTAGTAGAGAAACGCAAGCGTGTCCTCAACGAGTGGCTTGCCTGGGTCCGTCGCGAGAAGGAGCTCCTGTCGGAAGAAAAGGACGCTTATGGTGTCCCCGAAGAGGTTGACGAACCCAAAAATGCGGTGGATGCACCACCTGCCGCAGCTACCCAGGAAGACACCGTTGTCGAGGAGATTGTGGAAGAGATCGTCGAAGAATCGGAAGAGATTATTGCCTAGGAAAATGAAGATATACCTCCTCCGTCTTTTTGTCCTTTTCTTACTAATGTATCTCCTTGTCTTTCTTTTCCACGTCATCCTTCGCATCCTGAATGTAAGGGGCTTAGAGCAAATTTGGCTGCGGTCATCAGTGTGGCTGATTGCGTCGCGGTGGCCGGGGGTACCTTTCTCCCCAAAAAAATTTGATAGATTCATGTTGCATTTATGCCCCATTTATGCCATAGGACTTATGTTTATGGTAGACGAGAAGCATGAACACGGAGGTTTTGCATTTGACAGAGCCAAGACTATTGTTTTCAAGAACTCGTCGCCTGTAGTTGTGTCTAGTCTAGGATACCGTGATACCATTTCTATGAAGAGCCACCCCGTTTCCTGAGAAACATCAGAAGGATTGGCCCGCAGTCCCATGCACCAAGAAAGGAAGCCATGAATCAGATCTTAAGGAATACCAGCTATTAAAACGATACATAACAGTAGCGGACACTGCACATCACAGCATAATCATCAGGAGAATGGAAGTGAGCCACATCGCGCACCATTTCATCAAATCCAAGTCATGGCTTTCAGCAGCTCTACTGGTATCACTGCCATTACTATTGTGATTACCATTGTTTCCCGCAGAAGTCGTTTTCGCCGGGGAAGGGGTTTGAGCAGAAGTAGATGAAAGCCGACGACACGAAGAATGCGAAGCAGAGGATGATGACCATGAAGAAAGCATAGCAGAAGTCGTCGACGACGAAGATGTAGTAGAAGATGGCAGCGATGACGACGATGATAATGATGACGATGTCGAAAACCAAGAAGACGAAAACGAAGACGGTTCCGGCAACACATTCGCCATGAAAAAAGCATTATCACTCCCAACTAAGTTCCCCGCGGGAGCATACTCGCAAACGACATACCACCCATTTGCCCTCGGGACCTTTTTCTTCGCTCCTTCATCGCCGCTATCGCGTTCCATATTCTTCTGACCCCAGCTCGCCATCTTGCCATCAGTGCTATACCCGCAGTCGAAAGCGGCGCAGCCGACTTCCAATGTTGACTTCCAGATCAGCTGAGTGAAGTGGCCCGTTTCTTCCGTGAAACCGGTAGGTTTCTTGAAATTGTACATGGTGCCCTCATCGCCCCACGCGCAGATGGCGGATGAGGCGTTGGAGAAGCCTGTTGCAAGGTTTTCGCCGTAGGGGCCGTGCTAGAGGGTACAGTTAGCTTAGCTCTCATGCAGTGTGTAGTACACCTTGTAGCTCACGCGTGAGGTAAATGGGCAAGGGTAAAGACTCACCGAATGCTCCCATATGCATTTCTTGGCGTAGTCAAGAGAATAATCTGACAATGTCTCATTCCATATTAACGGATCTGCGTTATGCTGTTTCCGGTATTCGTTGCTTATATTCAGAACTGTGTCCCGGAATTCCTGTCTGGATGTATATGATGATGACGGCGGAGTGGTCGGAGTCGCTAGCACCGTTACAACGACCGTCGAGAATTGCAATTGCTCCTCTGCAATGACTAGTGGGATCGCGAAGGCTTTCCAGAGGAGCAGGAGCAGGAACAGTGGCCTGAGAAGGGAAGATTGGGGCTGGGATAGGATAGCCATGGTGAATAGGAGAAAGCAGAGAACAATCAGCCAGACGAAGAAAGTACTTCGGAAACGCTCTATTTCGTTGAAATGCTAGGTTTGGATTTTGTCGCACCTGGCTGGAGGAATATAAAGAGATTATATTGCAGACCCTGCCAATGTTCCTTTCTCCTCGAAGGAAGCTGTCACTTCAGCCACTTTGATTGTGCAGCCATGTTGAAACAATGACAATCAAAGGACGTGTCGTGTAAGAAACAATGGCATGTAAAATTTCAGAAAGAAAGCAGATAAAAGAACAAACTACGCCAAAGATTCAACAATGCTGGTAAGACGTGGAGAGGAAAATGCTCCTTTACTCGTAGCCAGCACCACAGCAACAAAACGAGGCTCACCACGGAGTTGAGAAATTCCAGAAGATCAAGTTTGAGAAGACAATAGGGTCGATAGAATGGTTGGGTGAGGGTTCGTGGATGTTGAGTCGCTGTAGCCGCTGGATCCTTCGCGTTACGTCAGGCTGAGTCTCAGACTGGGACACAGGGAAAATGGATGTTTATTTTCATGCTATATATATATATACACAATTATCGTGTGCCTTTCATCCTTCAAAGCTGAATCGGGACATATGGTTTACCTGCCTTACATGACAACGCATCCAAAGCCGTACATTGCTCGCTCCACATCTCGTTTCACCTGGTACCAATCTGCTCGTCGTTCGGCGAATTCATACACCTCCTGAGCCCCCCAGATACCAGAAAACCGATCGGGATCGGCAATAATCGCTGCGAGCGCTTTCGCATCCGACGGGTCGACGAGGTAGATCTGAGCCAGTTCCCGAAGCCCCCTGAAATAAAGTAAGAGGTCGTTGTTCTTCAAACCCTGAACAAAGGTGAAGTAGTGGTTCATGTCGCTAGTTGGATATTAGAAACACTCAATACAAAAATAGGAAAGGGCTGTTTATTTAGATACCTGATGAGCCTAAGGGACCCTTCCACGCTGATCCGCTGGCGCTTCAAATGTTTACATAGAGCGGTAAACAACCGCAGACCAACTTCCTGGTTAAAGACATCAAGCGTGCTCTTGTCTGTGCTACCAACCAGCATCTGTGTGTGGGACGATACTACGTCCACAACGACTGTTGCGGCTTCCGTGACACCCACCTCCATAGTAGCCCTATGTGGATCGGTCGAGACGCCGGGATTGAAGTCGGTAGCCAGTTGCCTAGTGGCAAGGATATAGTCGACCTCCTCCATAAGAACGTCAATTCCCTTATTCAGACCCGTGGCGACGCGTTCATCTAGCGCCTGTTCAAATTTCTTCTTCTCTTTCACTGCCGGATCGATGAAGTCATTGCGGTCAGTCATTTTCGTGCCCACAAGCTCCTGTTCGTAGAATACATCCATCATTTGCAGAATAAGATCGCCCACGTTCACTAATTCGAGGAACATGATTAGTGGTTCCACGCCAGACTGGTCACGGTCGCCATGTTCACGCGGCCGGTAGTTCGAGAGATGGTCCACTGCTTTGTCAAAACCTCCAATAACATGACGCTGCCCCAAGATGCGCAAGAGAGTAATAAAAATCGCTTCGCATTGTTGCTTTGCTGCCGCACCAGCCTCAAGATCCATCTCAACAAAACGCGCAGCTCGTTCTATGCTAGATTTTGCATTATGGACCAAATTCAGAGCTACCTCGATGCTGAACAGAGAGCGGATGCCTTCGAGCTTTACCTTCATGATAGCTGCCTTCGCGGCAAGCTCGGTCGTAGGCGGTTCCTCCGCAAAAGGTACAGGCGAAGGGGAGGGCGAAAATGTGGAAAATCTGTTAGGACTTTTTAATGGCCGGCTAGTTAGGTGATCTTGGTCCGGTTTTGGTTCATGGGACTTGCTAGCGCTTGACAGCATACTGACGGGCATCATGAAGACCTTCTTGAACGAGGTCAGGAAATCATGCTTGTCGGCTTGCCGATTGATGTTAGACATTAAGAAAGACTCTGTCGACGCAGCCTGTTCAGAAAGCTGCCTATCCCATTCTGTCACTGCATTCTCGGAGAGCTTCCGAAAGTAATCCAGCTCCTCTGCAAGATAGAGATCAATGTGTGGCTCATAGATTCTAGCAATTACACATCCCCAAAGGCTATCGAACTCATCTCCGCAATGTTGGATGGGTAGCATGTTTCGCGAAAGGTGTCTGCATTGCACGAACGTGCCTGAAACCGCCATAAGATAAGACTCGAGATCAGTCCGATGTAGCTCATCAAATAGTGCAGTTAGAAATGGGTAAAGCACATCCTGCCCTAATTTTTCAAGAAACGGTCTGGCCACGTTCGCGGACGTGGGGAAGACACTATTAATGACCGAAACTTCCTCATTGGCGGCTACAGTCAATCGCGTGAAGAAGGCCTGTGTATGCTCCAGCTTAACATGGCCCGTTGACGGGTCAATGCAGTCCGACACTCGTCCGTAGTCTGATTTCCGGGCCACCAGGTGGTTGTGGTGGACGAACCATTCAATAGCGCCAGTTGCGCCATTCAAGATCCAAAGAACGTGGGCATACTTTCGCATGGTGCCATCAATATCCTGTACCTCATAGCCTCGCTGGAGCGTCCTAAGCGCCGAATCTTCGAACATCTGAGTGACAAGTTCCAGTCGTCCTACCCGTTCACGCCAACCCTCGGTTGTGTCACATTTCGCAAAAGCTTGAAGCTGAGACAGCATCCGAGCCCGGTTTTCCGAGTCTTTATATTTCTTAAATACTAGACTGTCCCAAGACGCTCCCGAGTCGACGATGTCATCGTAAAACGATGCCAGCGCTGCATAGATTTTCCCGTACTCCTGACGTGCCTCTCCACGAATTGACCTGGCCTCCTGCATAGCCACAAGAGCTCCATCTGCTTCAACTTCACTTGGCTCCTTGGACACTGCAGTGGCCGAAACATCGATTTTGTCAAAACCATCCTCAAGCGATTTCAGGCTGGAGACAGAGGCGCGTTTCGCCTGTCCCAGAGGAGCAGAGTTTTGCTCGGCCAAAACTTGCCGCTCCACGCTTTCCACACTGACTATTGTCCCATGTACCTCCTCGACATGCTTCCGGGCATCCGACTCATTCCAGCAGCCCATGCGCTTCAACCTCTGTACCCAGCGCGTATCGTCGTATGCCATTTCGCGGAGGAGCTTTGACGATCGAGCCGCCCGGATAAGATCAGCAGCCGAAACGTAATCAAGAATCGAAGCGACAATTTCTTAATTCATGTCAGCCACTCGTTTACACTCTCGCGTTTCGCATACCACACGCGAACAATCGGGAGAGAGAGCAACTCACCTGCCGGAAGAGCGGCCCTGGAAACCTCTTCCAGGGAGGCCATATGGAGCGTTGCCAGCACATTTTGACGTGACGGTTTACCGTTCTTTAACCTGGTCGTCGGCTTTGACATGTCGTCTTCCCCTGGATCTGCATCGGGAGAGGAAGAATCTCCGTCGTCTCCGCGAAGATCGAACTGAACGTGCTGCAACGTTGAACGCCCGACGGAACCGACAAGCTAATCGACAGCCTAGCAAAGTTGTTATGGATTGGTTTTATATAAGCATTTTCGAGGCCGGATCCCGAAGACGATCCGATAGTTCTGAAGCGCACGAGAAATGTAGCTTCCATGTGATCTGCGGTGGCGGTTGCGATATCAGATATCGGCTCTCCGGCGGAGCTAACATTGGGACGGGTAGATTTTATATAAGCATTCTCCAGTCGCATCCTTTAGCCCTGCATCTGTCAACGCTCCCAGAGAATCAGAAAGTGCAAGTATGGAAGGAATTGTGGCAGTACTGATTAACGGCAATTATGGTAGATGGTATAGCATATGGCTCGATGTCTTTCAGCAAAGAGTTCTGATCTACGTAGTATATTGCAGAGGCAGAGCGAGGGAGAACAATATATTCCTTTAAAAGAAGGTAGAAGCGAAAATGAAAATGAACTAAATCCATCGACGTCTGCAGGAAGAGAAAACTACGCAAGCGCTCAAAGGTCCTATGTGTTAAGAGGACGGCCTCCAGCCGCTTCCTGCTCACCTGATAGCTCCCCAGAACCTGTCCTCTCGAGGCCAAACCCATAACCAACTCCAACTCCAGCACTCTCCCAGCCCTCATCAACCATGGCTCTCGTCAGATGCATCTCGGGATCAACGGGGACTGCCCAGCAGCCGGTCTTGCATGTCGAGGCGCGTGTCAAACGTAGCGAAGGAACTATTGTCCGTACTGACCTGGTACGTCGGTGTTTCTGCATACCAATGCGATTTACCTACAACTACTATTTGATGCTGATCACGAAACAAGATCAGAGACGAGGTTACTCAGTGGCTCATCGACAATTTCGTAGTCCTCAGCATAGGACAAGAAATCAATACATTCGGTATCATCGCTGCTCCATTCGCGTCCTTTGTGAACCGTGTCTGACGAGAAACAGACGGGCTTAGGGACCCACACGCTCAAGCCCTGGAGTCGATTCTAGTTACAGAATGTACCGGAGGCAATCTCGAGTCAGGAGCATATCGCCTTCAGAACATCGAACTCGACGTCCAGGCGTACCAGCTCCGGGGAATTCCTGAACAGGAAATCTCTCAACAGACCAAGAATTTAGAGGAATCTGCAGAAAGCGGGGATGAGGTAGCGAAGGCAAGAGTGTTGACGCTACCAAGTGAGGAGTTGGATGGACTTTGGGAGTCGTACGCGCCTCTCTAGATCGACTCGGTCCAAGTCTGACTCTATACAGCTTGCAGTTCGATCAAGATATTCAATGCACACTCCTCAGAGCGATTGGCAGGATGGGTTAGTGTATCTAATGCTCGTCAAATTAGCTTCGTGCTAAAATGACGCCGGGTTGCAGTGGCTCTTTCTTCTCGAAAGTTGAGCAGATGGTCAATCAACTGGAACAAGCTGGTCATCCTATGGGGCCCACCAGGAACAGGAAAGACAAGCTTAAGGTGAGCAGTTGTGTTGACTGTACATCTCGCACAATCACTAACAAAGGCTGGTAGCCGGGGACTTGCCCAAAAGCTTGCCATACGCCTGGGTAAATACTACCCACAAAGCAAGTTGGTCGAAGTCAACGCGCACTCGCTCGGAAGCAAATACTTCGGTGAAAGTGGAAAGCTGGTAAGCAAGATGTTTGAGAGTATCGAGTCGATGCTTGAGGAAGAAGAAGATACTTTCGTGTGTTTATTTGTGGACGAGATTGAGACGCTGGCTGCACGCAGAGAACATATGCTAGGTAGCAGTGAGCCGTTCGATGCCGTTCGAGCTGTCAATGCGCTCCTCACAGGACTGGATCGTCTGAGGCGCCATTCTAATGTTGTCGTTATCTGCACGAGCAACTTGATCACGGCACTGGTAGGTGTTCCACGGCAGCCTTCACGTGTCACTCTTGATGCTCAAACGATTGCTCCAGGATGCAGCATTTCTCGACAGGGTGGACATCAAACAGTTCATGCCCCATTTATCCATAAGAGTAATCTATAGGATTTACAAGGACTGTCTAGAGGAACTGAGTCGATCGGGTATCATCGAGGGAGCCTCGTTTGATGTCATCCAGCTAAATCCGGAAGACACACATACCCCCCTGCAATATGTAGAAGGGCCTGCCGAGGCTTTGGTGCTTCCAACGTTCGAAGAGATGCTCCTCAACTATCAAATATTCCCTGACGCAGTTCCGAAAAAGCTTGCAGATCTGGCCATTGCTAGTGAGGTGAGTTTAGAGAACCAGGGTAAACTCGGCTCTCGGGCATAGTCTAACGGTGTATCCAGGGTTTCAGTGGCCGTACTCTCCGGCGCCTGCCAGCTCTGTCCTTAGTGCTCCATACCCATCGCACCCGATGCAGCGTTCACGAGGCCGTGGAGGCTCTGCGGCTCGGGATCGCAGCGGAAGTGCTCGCGAAGGCAGAAACGGGGGGAGAAGAGGCAAGGACGGGGAAGACAGAATGAGGAGTGTGGAATAGCAAGCCTAGCTAGACACGACTAGCAGAACAGGACCTAGAGTCTAGAATATCTCGAATGAACTGAACTGATATCGACCTGGGCCGTGGCGCACCCGTAAGCCCGGAAAGAATCGCGGTTTTCACCGAACGAGGCTAAGGGCGCCGACGCAGCCAATCACGGCTGCCCAGAAGCCAATTGCAAAGCCCCGGAACAAACTTGCAATCGCCCAAACGAACCTCCGTCTACATTCATCGCCATCCTCCTGCGCGCTCTCTCCCCTCTCCTTCGCCTCCGACTGCCTTCTCCCCTTCGAGGCACTTGTGCCCTTCCTCTCTGTCTTATCAATTGGAGGGTTTGAATCGTTGAGTATGTTGGCACGATCCGCGCTTCGTTCTGTGCCCGCCCGGGCTATCGCACGCCAGACGGTCTCGAAGACGCCCACGGTACGCAATTGAACCCCGATAAATCATGCCAATGGGCCTCCTAGTGTCTTTGAAACGTTCTGTCGCTGTTATTTCGCTGACTCCTTGCGTAGAGGGCCTCTTCCTCGACCGCCGGTGCCGAAGCCGCCAGCTCCCCTTTCTACCTCACACTTACCGCGTCCGCCGCAACCGCCGCGGCCATCGGATCTGCCGCGTGGTACTACCATCTCTATGGACAGGAAGCATTTGCGATGACACCTGCTGAGGAGGGGTGAGTAAATCGATTGTGCTAGTTGTCGGACATGCCGCCTGCTGAGCCATTCCGTCTGTCCGACCGCACGACGCTTCGACTTGGCAGCAGGAGAGCATTGTGACGCTGATATTCAGTTTTTTACCGTAGATTGCATGCTACTCAGTACCCTTGGGAACACCAGAAGTGGACCAAGACATTTGACCACCAGGCGTGAGTGTTCCCGAACTGCCCTTTCCCTAGACGGCCAATCTCGCTTACGGAAGCCTATTTATCTCTTGTCCAGACTTCGTCGCGGTTTCCAAGTCTATCGTGAGGTCTGCGCTAGCTGCCACTCGCTGACCCGTGTTCCCTGGCGCTCGTTCGTCGGTGTCATGCACACGGCGGAGGAGATGAGAGCCTTCGCTGAAGAGAATGAGTACGACACTGAGCCCAACGACGAGGGTGAAATTGAGAAGCGTCCTGGAAAGCTTTCCGACTACATCCCGCCTACCTACAAGAACGAGGAGGCCGCTCGAGCAGCCAATGCTGGTGCTTTGCCCCCTGACCTCAGCCTGATCATCAAGGCCCGTCACGGTGGCTGCAATTACATTTTCAGCCTTCTGACTGGCTACCCTGATGATCCCCCAGCGGGTGTCACTGTTCAGGAGGGATTGAACTTCAACCCTTACTTCCCCGGAACCGGTAAGCGTCAACTTTCGCATCCTGCTCATGTGAACTGTTCCCTAACAAATTTCAGGTATTGCCATGGCCCGTGTTCTCTTCGACGGCCTCGTTGAGTACGAAGACGGCACCCCTGCTACCACATCCCAAATGGCCAAGGACGTTGTTGAGTTCCTCAACTGGACCGCTGAGCCGGAGATGGATGATCGCAAGAAGATGGGCTTAAAGTGTTTGACGGTCCTCACCGGTCTGTTCGCCCTGAGCGTCTGGGTCAAGCGTTACAAGTGGGCCCCGATCAAGACAAGAAAGATCGTGTACACCCCCCCTGTCTCCCGCCGCTGAAAAGGTCGCGATGGACCCTAGATGAATCGCAAATTATGGGTGATGGAAGGGAAAGAAAAAGGATATAATGCCTCATTGTTTTTTTCTTGTTCAGTTCCGGTTGGTCCAACTGACATCAGTCTGCCCGGTGGTCATTCCATTCCTCGACCGTCATCTCGTCTGTTAACAATAAATCTCCCCGAATACTTGTATCTGTAACCTAGATATTTTCTTTGGTTGAATACCAATCAACCTTTATTTTCCTTTGTTTCGCACTGCTCCGCTTCCTCCGTGATCCACTCGTACAAAAATCAGTTCTCTGCCAAGGCTCGGGGGATTACTACTATCTACAATCCTCGCGACTGAGAAGCAGTTCGTAGGTATATTCAAATCATTGCAATCACTTACTTAACAAACAGTATGTGGCCATTACATCTCAGGGTAATATCTCAAGACAGACACATGTAAGTCTCTTGTCCATTATCACCCCGCTTCATGTACCACCGATTGTCCTTTCTCCATCACCGAATACTCTCCTGAATAACCCGTCATAGCTATTCCACATCAACATAAATACTACGTTCGCCACTTTGACTAGCCACGGTGGAGTTCGACCATCTGGATCAGCAAGGGAACTCGACAGTGCCACTATCGCCAAGATCAATGGCCCCCAAAGCGCCAGAAACAAGACCTGCCCAATTCGCTGACTTAGGGTTGTAATGCGATATGGTCGGATGCCTGCTATATAATCCTGGTAGGGCACAGGAAGGTCGTGTTCAGCAGCGCCGCTGGAGATAAGGTTGAGGTACCGAGCTGACGGCTGCGCATATGACGGATCCGGACGCGTACCAGAATATATTCTTGACAGCTCTATGCGTTCGGAATGAGCCACCGCACCCGTCACGGCCGTGGGTATACCATTCCTCTCGGCAGATGGTGATAGGAGGGTGTGTGCCTTAAATGGCTTGGTGCTAGGGAAATCAGGCACGGTTCCCATACGGTCGTGTGCTTTTGGAAAAGGATAGCAATCCACGACGACGTCCTTGTACGACTGGCCACCGCCTTCGGTGGCTATGATGTGAGCATAGTCGGAAAGCGTGACTTCGTAGACCACTCCGACGAGGGGCTTCTGCCAGCGGTCCTTGTGATAATCCTGGCCTGTCAACGATCGGGAGCTTTCTGATTCATCTCCCATTGCCCCTGTCTTGCACTCATTTCCATTAATTCTCGATTCAGAAGCGTGTCGATACTGGGCGCCGGCAAAACAAGGCTCGATATACGGTAAACCGGGGAGATCGAACGTTAGCCTGAGCTCGGGAACCAAAACGTTGACCTGGGAGAGAGGACTGATATTTCGCCTCCCGAGGAACACTTCCGAGGCTAGATTGGAAGCGTATGCTAGGTAGAGCATCGTCTCCTCAGAAGCAGGACTTTCAGCTTCAACGTCGTGGGTTAGAGTCGTCGCGGTGAGCCTTTTTTCCTTGTAGGCAAGCCAGTCCACTGTCGACGCTAGTTGTCTCTGTGGCGTCGTACAAGGTATATATCGGGCCCTGGCTCGCGAAGAGTGCCAATTAATTAGGAATGCCCATCGCAGGTACTCAAACACTCCTATCGCGTGAAACAGACATTCTGGGGTGGCTGTTTCTTCGTCTTTACAAACGCGATTAGTAAACAGGATTCCCATTGCGTCACGTAACAGAACAAAAGAGACCACTTCGGTTGGTGACCTTATAATGGGCAAAGGCAGACTCTGATGGAACGAGAGCTTGGTCTAGAAGTCCTGAATGCCGGTCAAGGTCGTGCTAGACCGGTGACAAAGGTGGGGTGTTCCTCAAGGCCATTTGTAAGTGTTCACATTCGGTGTGTTGTGTCGGAGGAACTCTTAACGCCGTCCAAGGAGAGATAGTGGCTGAACCGGCATAAGCACATCTTATCTTTCCATTCCAAGATGGCTCTACCCGAACCTTCCTCGACTTCATACTACCATCTTACGATGGAATACAGGGCAAATCTATTATTAGCTTTCGTCGTCACAACCTGTGAGATCTCACCGGATGCATTGGCCACCGCGCATACCAACTATCCTTGTCAAGGACCCATCTTGTTAAAGCCTTTCTCGATAGTCCAACTAGACAGTATTTAGACCATGCCGGCTTTTCATTATCTCAAGGCACTGCCTTCGTGGAAAAGTTGAGGCCGTTGGTATGAACTGCAAATGCCGATCTCTGTCACTTTTTAGTAGCCCTTGGGCTGAATTGCGTGATTCTCCGTGTTCTTGAACCATTCTGTATATCAGCCATGTCAGCCGGAGATCGGTCAGGTACCCGCACCCACCATAATTGGACGTCAAATTTGTACTTTGCAGCTCACTTAGTATTTTTAAAGCAATCTAGTTGGGCAGATTCAAATGCAGGGCGAGTGGTAATTCGTATAGACCCTAAGAGCCACATTTGCTTCACAAAGAAGCCATCAAAGCGTTGACAGAGAAAAGAAACGATATGGCATAGAATGACAGTGATACTAGTACTGGCAGAGGGCCATCGGCGATGCAATTCCTATTCTGGACTTCCATGGACTGCCTCATCATGTGATGCCTTACACTTCTGCCTTCTTTCCCATCCAGGCTCGGACAGTGTCTCTCCTAATGAAGAAGCATGATACTTCTCAGCCCAACTTGGGGATGGGACAGATATGGCTTTATCTTGTATTAAGAGCGTCAAGGACCACCTCCCATCTTTCTTATCGAATAATCACTGCATTGCAGAGCTGGTCCAACTACTGCGCTATGCTGTCAATGACAACTGTGTGACTGGAGTGGTTCTGTCAGTCTTCTTGAACCATTGATACTCCTCCTCATCTGACAGACTCAGTTTCCCATCACATCTCATGAGCTCCTTGTCACAAGTATTGTCCCCTATCAGTTCTCGCCATCTGCAGGAGGTGGCTTCGATTCTGGACACTCATAAAAGACAAATCCTTCGCGTCTTGCATCCGGACTCGCTGCGTTTAGTCGCATGCGTTTTACTCAACTCAGATTCGGCGACGGATCGGGAGCATGCCTTGCATCTTTTACTGGTTTGACATTAACAATATTGTTCATGAACTTGGCTGGGAATAGTTTTAGTAGGTCTGACTTTATACAGGAGAGAAAGAAGAACCGGGCGGATGAAGCGGCAGGGAAATGCCAGGCAGTGGCTTCGTCCATCCCCTCCGCAGAGTCACTGCTTGTCAATAACACTTTGATCACACGACTGTCCTCAGAATTCGCCAGCCAAACAACAAAGATTAGACTGCGAATATGGGTAAATAATATAAACTATCAGCCCCGCCAGTCTCCGTTGAAGCTTACGAAAATTAGGCCGGAATGCTGCTGTTGGAGACCCTTTGCGGCCTCGGTCCTCACTCAACAGTACTATCCCCAGAAAAGTCAGAATATCGTTTGCCAATAGCCTGTGCTTATCATACCTCTTCTGACTTGACATGTAGTCATACGCTCATATTCATTTTGACTTCCGAGGTCGACGTGTCCCTGAGATTTTTTGCCGGAGCCATCATTCGGTGCCGAATTTTTATTTCTAACGTGCAAGACGACATCTGGCCGCCAGATAATACCGCCTATCGAAGTTCATTCTTTCGGAATCTGCAGAAATTTCCAGGCGACTGGATCCAGGCTTTTTACCACTATACATGTGAGGTATCGGGCGGTATTTCCAACGATATCACTACGAGGTATGCGCGAATGTCAGGAGCAGTCGTTCTTTGCAAAGCTGATGATGATCATAGGCTACCTTCCATTTATCTAATTAACTCAGTCACTCTTGGAACAAGGACTTATAGGGCCGACCACTTACTTGCTACAACAGCGGCAGAATCTCTGGTATTCATAGTTCCTATCGGGACCGGGCAGTACTCGTTCTTCCAATGTATCGAAGTCTTATTAAAATTTGTCTTCCCAGCTACGACATATCGTGATACGGCTAGCATACAAAAAGCCATATGGAGCATAAGAACCGACCCACCTGGATACTTTCTGGTGGACGGAGAAAAGGAATCCTTGGATGGCGAACATCTTTCCATAAATTCTAAAGATAAATTGACAGGTCTACAGACGGAAGTTGAAAGGATGTGTCGAAAGAGCCAACGTACTGACGCAAAGGCTCCATTTGCTAAACAAGTCAAGACTCACCTCAGCATCGCGGGCAGAGAAAGAAAGGATACTCAAAACATCGGTTCCTCGACATCCGATACTTCAGAGAAGCACTATCCTCGCTTCGCAAACGCAGGGCGTGATGTCTCTCCAAAGCACTCCGCAGTCATACTTGCTAGAAAAGTCTCGTCGACTCTTATGTCATTGGATGATGGAAACACGGTGTCCAGAAAGTCTTTACAGTATGCTAAAGACATATCCGAGACAGCGAGGGGACATGGCAGCCATAACAGAGGGCGGTATAATAGAACCCTTTCTATGATGGCAATGGCAGGTGTAGGATGCTTGGCTGAAGAAGAAAGTTGTCCTCCAGATGGGAAGAAAGACTCTCCAAATCACATCTCAAGCTTAACCAAGAGGCTGCAAAGGACAAGTCGGAGCAGTTGCCATTCTCCCATTGAAATTGATGGGCACACAGATATGGAGGGCAAGGAGAAGCAACTCACGGACCATAGTGCTGTCAAAAGTCACGAAGTCGATGGCAGGTCACAGCTGGCAAGTTCGTGCCATGGAGATTCTCAGGCATCAATTCAGATGCAACACAGTCTCGCCCAGCCATCCGATGCAAGAGCTCTGGACACGATCGTTCAGCACGGAACAGATTGTATAAGTGTCCCCGGCGCCGATACCGAGGATCGTGAAGTGAAAAATGATTCTCGCCGCGAGGATTTTCTCTCTACTAATCCGCAAAGCCACCCACAACCTGACAGTGACGAGGAAAGCCACAATATGCTACCTTCAGTTGATGTTCAACCCGAGTCAACATCCCAAGTTTCCAGGACTAGATTAGCAAATAGCCAGGAATCTTTACTGTTCTCTCGACCCCGAAATCTTAAGAGAAAGGTCTACACCACGCATACAAAGGGAAAAGTTGACTGGGACGAAGACCTTCGGCCAAGCGATGGTGAAGACGCAACAGCGCATCAAGATCGTCTTGAATTAACGTCAATCTCGTCTCCTACCAGTGCGGCCAGCGAGAGAATAAATTTCTCCGGAAAGAACAAAGCTAAGCCGAAAAGCTCAAGCACAAAGATTCCCGTATCACATTCTGAAGGGAAGACCGATTCTGAGAAGGGGAAGCACAAGATTATTCAAAAGTCCTCGCGCACGCGGCATCTGAACGCCAGCGGATCGAAGCACGAGCGAGCCCAGATAGGCGGCGTATGCCAGAACATTGCGAGCTGCGCCAAGAGGGCGAAAACTGGGCAACTTGCGACTTCCTCTGTTGTGAAATATGCCATCAGCACCATACAAGATGACAAGTATCAACATCCATCGACAGATGGAGTTGGTTCTGAGAAAGATGACAGACTTGGATGTCAGGTTGCTAACTTAACCCTATCTGCCCCGTCAATGTTGACCAAACCCATTCAAACTTTGGAGGACGTTAAAGGACCACCACCACTTGATCAGACAGTCTCTTCTAACTCTGAAATTACGCGCAGACTTTCTTCTCCTAGCGTTAAAGACATGGCCAACCACTCAGACGATTTTGCGGTGGGATCTAAATCAGAAATCAATTCCTGCCGACGGACCTCTATTAATCAACGACCAGAGAGAAAGCAAGGTGGTAGAGGACAATACATTGGAAGGAAACTAGCTGTTGCGTTCTTGGACACTGACCTTTCCTCTCACGACACAAGCCCCAACGATGGCACTCCATTACATACTGCGAATACACTGGAGAGCCCACCTATGGATGAATCCGCAGAGCCACAGCAAAGTCCTCTTCTCTCAATGATTACGAGTCACAAGGATATCCTGGAAGAGTCTCGAGAGAAGTCTATCGCGCGAGATAAAACACATAGGGAGCAGCAAGGAGATAATGCATCCCTTGTAGTTACGGACCTGGGCACAGATATCATGATGCTTGATCTTGCTCGTTTCGGGGCCACAAATATCCTAGACCGCAGCCCACCATATGTCACAAACAGCACTCGTGGCCCTGTTTTCGGAGATGGAGCTGCCATTGGCGTTTTAAAGCAAAAGAGAGCTACTAGTCACGACCTCGTGGATGTCCCTTTACCGAAGAAGTTGCGAATGGTGTCCGATGATTTAGTGGAAGACCGACATACAATTACTGATGGACCACCTGAGGGCGGTGGCGGTCTGTCAGTAAATAAAGTTTCCCTGGAACATGGAACACAATCAAGGGTCGAAGAAAGGGCCTCGTGGGAGAGAGAGAAAGACTGCCATTTCCACTTGAGAAGACCCGAGTCCAGCGTGCCTGGTTCCCAGCCTGTTGCGGAAAACACTACAGAGACGCCGGGACGCCAGGAGACACTGACACTGCGTGGAGTCTTTTCAAGGTCATATTTGAAAAACACCATAGTCGACGTAAATGGAAGTCCGCGTCTAGCCTCTAGAAAATTAACTCGGGACCTTCAAAGGATGAGTCTCGGAGACAACGGACATGGGGCTGATTGTTCGACGGATGGCGAAGGATCTGAGAACTCCAAAATCTCTGTTGGGGACGACAGCAGTGAGTCTGAATACGACGGCAGCTTTGATCCTTTTCGCTCTGCCGATACCGTCGACTCTAGGAAGCCTTTCACTTTCATGGAGCGCCTCAAGGCATGCACCAAAGCGGCAGACTTGCCTGGCTCGTTACAGAATAGACCACGTTCTGGACATAGGGAATCTAGGACAATAACTGTGAATATGGAGACAAAGTCCAAGCCGAAAGAGCTGACAGAATGCGATTCCCCAGCACGAAGCACTTCACTAAAACAGGCCCGAGATGCAGCGGTACGGGCTACTGCATTTGGAAACTCAACCATATATATGGACAAGGATGACAATGACATAGAATGGCAAGTATCCTTGCAGACAGCTCAAGAGAACACACGCGACATGTTGGTCAACACAAGCCAGGTGAGGAGAGGCAATTTGCAAGTTCGGTCGTCCATGCAACCTTTACTAAAATCCATCGTGTAGCTTCTTAAGCGCCACCTTGATGATGAAAGCAACTCGATCGGCGGAGTTTTAGAAGCCTATCGAAAAGCATGTGAAAGTGCACTTGACCGATTAGTCGAAGCGCAGGCGGAACGGATAGAGTTTTATCGGCAGCAGGTGGCTACGGTGGGGAAGCATTATTCGGACCTGAGTCGAGATCTTATTCGTCGACTGGAAGAAAACGACCGACTAATCCAGCAGAGGCTGTCCTTTGAGATGTCGATGCAGGGCAGGGAGAGCGGAATCAAATCGTGCGAGCGGAAGACGTGATGGGCGGGAGCAAGCACGATAGTGCATTCCAAGGGGAAGGAAGCATCCGCCCTCATCGGTCACGGCGGGGTTGCAGTGGGGGTTTTCCGAGGCGAGAATGCAGGGATGCAGGGAGCAAACCTACTGATAGTCTAGCCGGTGGATCATTTTAGAGTTATCATAATAATCGCCCAACCACATCACCATTGCTCTGTTAATATCGCGCCATCTTCTTTGCCCCCCCGAAGATCCCCCCGCCTCCTTCCGCTTTCTCAGCGGAACAAGGTCTCTGCAGAATGTAATCAACCACCTTGATTGCGCCACCAACCCCGCGCACAACAGCTGCTTCAAGGACTCTAGTGCGGAATTATCCAGTTTACGTGCTTGGCAATTAGAAATCACTGAGAGGATACAGTGTAGATAAATACCTCTTTGACCACCGTGGAATGCTATACATAACGGTAATACATACATACATACATACATACATATATCATATTATTTGATTGACATTCCATAAGAAACCGTGGACTTGGCCTCCTTGTCGTAGCTCGAGCATCTGGAATTGAAAAAAAAAAATGACGCTGAAGAACATTGTTCTGGCAGGCGTAAGTATAATTTCAATCGGTCCAAGACATACCTATATATATGCAGGCAGCAGCAGACTAATCGCGTGAGCATGTATGTATAGGCCGGTGGGAATCTGGGGTGAGGACAGCTCCTGTCCTACAAGCGACTCTTTCCAGCGCAGACGACTAACAATTAACAACCCAACAGACCTGCCATCCTGAACGCCCTCACCACCTCCCCGCACAAATACACAGTCACAGTCCTCTCCCGCACAGAATCTAGCTATACCCCACCCGCCGGTGTCAATCTCAAGAAAGTCGGCTACAGCAGCCATGCATCACTGGTAGAGGCCCTGAAGGGCCAAGACGCCGTGGTCTCCACCCTTGCAGGAGACGCAACGGGAATCCAAATCCAGGTCATCGATGCCGCCATCGAAGCTGGCGTGAAGCGGTTTGTTCCCACCGAGTTCGGATCGGATACGCTGCTCCCCAAAAATCTTGGGAGAGTGCCAGCCTTCGAGGGCAAGAAGCAAGTGATGACCTACCTTGAGCAGAAGGCGCAGAAAGGTGAAATTGAATATACCGCGTTTATAGCTGGCGCTTTCTTCGATTGGTATGTTTTTGTTCCCCAGAACTGCAGGTTTTCATGTCGCATCGCACCAATGCATACAAGTGAAGAATTGCTAAATGTGATGATGAAATGCATAGGGGCCTCCAAGTTGGATTCTTGGGCTTCAACGTCTCCGAAGCATCGGCAACACTCGACCCAACGTACCGGACTGCTAAGTTTTCGGCCTCCAATCTCTCCCTCGTCGGTCAGGCTGTCGCTCAGGCCCTGTCACCTTCTATCTCGCCCAAGACGGCGAATAAGCGCCTCTACATCCGCTCCTTCACCGTCTCCCAGAACGATATACTGGCGGCTTTTGAGAAGGTCTCCGGGAAGCAGTGGAAGGTCACGACTGCCGACTTGGCTTCCCAGGTGCCGGAGGCAAGTGCAAAGGCTAAGAAGGGCGACTTTAGCGGTTTATTCTCGTTGATCCTGAGTGTGATTTTAGACGAGAGTTTTGAAAATAACTGGGATGCAAGAGGTATTGTATCGAATGACCTCCTTGAGCTGCCCAAGGAGGATTTGGAGGAGACTCTTCGTAAGCTGTTGGCGTGAATATATGATTGAGAGGACCAGTTCACTGGAACAAGATCGAATATATGAGATCGATTCAATGATGAAATCAGTGGACATTCTTTTGAGTTCTTTTCATCTATAGCTTTTCGTCCATAAGCGCTTTTTCCATGACCGGAACATATCAAACACAAAACCCCAATTCCGTGAACCACAAAAGAAAATATATTATTACACAAATGAGCCAGGGAAAATGCGAAAAAGTTTATATCTATCATGCCGATCCGTTCGCAGATAATTTCTCTCTCCGAGTACGAACCGCTTGCGCGAGATTCTCTAGGACACTTTCGGTATCCTCCCAGCTGATGCAAGCATCTGTGATACTGACACCATATTTGAGGCCAGCTTTGCCTTGGGGGGACGGCTTCTGGTTGCCTAGAACGCATGAATGTCAACATCATAGCCCTTCTCCGATGTGTTCTAGGAGAGACCTTTCGCTCACCTTCATGGATATTACTCTCGATCATGACGCCCATAATTCCTGTCTCCCCATCTGCTATCTGCTCTGCCAGGACAGAGGCCACTTTAGGCTGATTCTTGTGGTTCTTCTCGGAGTTACCATGGCTGCAGTCAACCATCAGACGAGGAGTGAGGCCCTTCTCGATCAACTTTGCCTTGGCCTCCGCAATACTCTTTGCATCGTAGTTGGTGCCCTTCTTTCCCCCCCGCAAGATCACGAAACAGTCCGGGTTGCCGACGGTGCCTACGATGGCCACAACGCCGGGTTTCGTGACAGAGAGGAAGTGGTGGGGATTCTTGACAGCGCCAATCGCATCAACAGCAACATCCAGTGTACCGTCTGTGCCATTCTTGAATCCGACGGGGAAAGAAAGACCTGAGGACAGCTCCCGGTGGACCTGGGACTCGGTCGTGCGGGCACCCACTGCACCAAGGGACAAACAATCCGCCAAGAACTGCGGCGAGATGGTGTCCAGCATCTCCGACGCAATCGGCATGCCCCTGCTGGTCAAGTCGACAAAAAGCTGCCGTGACACCCGCAGGCCCTTATTGATCTTGAAGCTATTGTCAAGGTCTGGGTCGTTGATCAGACCCTTCCATCCAACTGTCGTTCGGGGTTTCTCCAAGTAGGAGCGCATAACAATTAGAAGCTCATCCTTATATTTCTCTTTCAGCTTCAGGAGCCGGTCACAGTATTCCAGAGCCATGTCGGGGTCGTGAATCGAGCAGGGTCCCACGACAACCAAGAGACGGCGCCTGTCAGTGTCGGTTCCGTGGATGATGGAGGAGGCTTCATCACGTCCCTGCAGAACGGTTTTTTGAGATGTCTCGCTTAATGATATCTCATGTTGGAGGAGGTTCGGCGGGGTAAGGGGGTTGTATCCACGAACTGCGTAGTAAGATCAATTAGCATCAGGCATTGCCAATCGCGAAAAGCCGCTCGCTTTCGAGAAGACATCAGCGAAAGTAACAACGTACTCCTGGAGTCTTCAACATGACTACGGTTTCCCACATGTTGGTTTTCAATGAAGAACTGTAGTGTAGATCTGATTAGAATTGGCCACAATGCAGACAAAAGGGGAATCGGACGTCACTCACAGACATGATCAGTCGATGAACCAAGAGTGGTTAACGAGCTGATGGATAGGAGAAACGGAGCAGCTGGGAATACCTCCAAGGCGAATTGATACTTCGAAGAAGGGCCGAGGATGAGGACGAATTAAAAAAGGAGCACCCAACATTAAATAAGCACCATCAAAGTAAACGAGAAATAAAAAATCTTGCGATGTCGGAGAAGAGTCATAGTTGCCGCTTTGAGATAGCTCAGCACGTGAATCGGCTGGCCAATCAGGTGATCTGCAAAACAAAGATCGCCCCTTGCATTTCGGATCCGGCGCTGGTTAAAGCATCCCACTTGCGGACGGACACCTGTCGATCCTACAGATGCAAGTGGAGACGACTCGGACGACAAGTTGACAGCTCAAACTGAAAGCTGGAGCGGTCCTAATGCCATTATCGAAGAAGCATGGGTGACGGCTCCTTGATTTCGCACTACTGGAAACCACATCAGACAGGAGTCTTGACTGAACATGGGGCTGATCCAGATCCTTACAGAGGAGCGACTAAATATATCATGCATCCGCTCGCAATTGCTGGTCTGTGGACATCTAGAGATGAGGGATCTCTTTTGGGAGTATATAAACCTGTCTAGCAATCCGGACTAAGTTCCTTGGTGCCAATTGCCGCTGCCTGTGTGGGCTCGATATCATAGTCTAGAGACGATTGGAGAAAGGCTGTGATGTTAGCGCAAGGTTAACGGACCGCAAAGCATAGTCTTATGAATTGTATAGGTTGTTCTCAAGGCGGTCGTGCAGTCTGAACATGCAGTACATGCAGGAGAAAAATGGCCCAGCGTGCGTCGGAGCATAGCGTGGACCTATTTTGGGGAACGATGACTGGCAATATGCCGCAGTGGCTGCCGCAGCAGAAAGCGTAGACCGCAGTCATAAAAATGTTCATAGAGAGCAGGGCTAGAGCTAAACAGCGGAGACCATGGAACTTCTTTTCGGAGTAGCAGGATGTATGGAACCTCAGGATTCCCGGAAGTCCGAAGACAAACGCTCAAGGTGCTGGTGCAGCATGGATCAGATATCAACGCGCCAGACAGGGACGACTGGACAGCCTTGTTCGTACTTGCGAGACACGGAGAGTGCTCCAGATCCTTTACGCAAATTCGTCCCCGGGAAAACCCCTGATCAATTGAGTTGGCAGAACCTATCCCCACAGCGTCTGGAATACGTCCTGTTTCTAGCCTTAATGGGACCACCGTAGATCCATCACCATTGGTTCATCCTAGCGGGACTCTCACGTCCTTCAATTATGTTAAAAACCCTGAGGGCTGCTATATACAGAAGAATGGACAGCTGGAAGATGAACTGCTCGATCCAGCCACATGATCCTCGCCACCCAAGTTTCTGAGCACCTTCATGAAAGCGGCGGCGTCCGGAAGAGGAAAGTTACTTTGTGTCTAGGAAATCTGGTTCTTGTAAGACGCGTATGTACGTATATTCTTGATACTTATATATATATGAAAGAAAGTTGAGGGTGAGGAAGTAAATATAAGAAGAATGCGGGCGATTGGTGGGCAAGGAGGCGCAGCAGGTACATAGAGATAACAGGCACTGCAAGAAATATCCACAGTGAGGGTGTGGGGACGAGAAAAAAAAAAAACAAAAAATAAAAATAAACTGTCTAAGTGGTATCACAAACGCGTATGTATGCATCGTAAAATTAGCGCTTTGCCTTGAAATACCAGACAGAGCAGGTCGATTAACTTTATTAGAATTATCGTTGTCGTCGAACAATAAGGAGGAAAGGGTCCGAAAAAGAACAGGTAAAATACACAAATATCGCGGGATTAGAAGAGCGAAGGCGAAGCGCTAGGAGCATCCCAGATCGAGGTATATCGGGGAAGCTGGCTTCAGACGGGCGAACGACCCCCTTGGATGCTGGGCTCGTAAGGGGCGGTCGCTGTTTCCGGAAGCCATGCACTATCCAGCGGCAGGACGAGGCTAGGATTAACGTACTTCTTCAACTTAAACCCAAGATCTTGTCCGCCAATTCGAACGGGAAGCGCATCACGATCGAGGCCGGAGGGTGGGGAGAACGTAGACGAGGGGGTAGGTGAGATGTCTCCGCCGCCAGGAAGACGGCGATTAATACTTTTCAGAGCGATGAACTTCATCAGAGGTTCATAGTTCCGAGAAAAGTAGTACGTAAACCATATGGTCAGGGGAGGAAGAGGTAAAACGAGCGCGGCTCGCGCGATCGACGCGGGGCGCGCAATCGTTCCGCGTAGAGCCAGGACACCGAACATGGCAATCTGGAAGACCAAAAGACCAACGAAGACCCGACTGCAGATCATTGGCCATGCACGTCCCGTAGAATGATGGTGGTGGTCCATGGCGTACAGAATTTGGTACTTGTAGATGAGCTCGCCGAGGGTGAAATACAAGAGGCCGAAAAGACAGATCAGCCATGAACTTGGGAAGATGCTGTACACGATGCAAATGATGAATATGAGGATCGTTTGAGGAATTGATTGCCCGTAACTGAACATCGGTGGAGTCAAGAGCTCGGCGTAATCGCGCGGCGTCTTAGCTGAGAGGAAATTGATCGGGTACATGGTCACGCTGCCGAACTCCAAGAGCCGGAAGGGAAGCAAGCCCAGGCCCTGCAAGATCAAGAAATTAATGTAAAATGGCGAGAGAGACTCCAAAGACCTGGCCAGTACGAAGGCAATGGTGGTAGTATCTCGGAACCTCTTCTGCAGGTCGTCCCAGAAGCCGTAAAATGTTGTCACCGTTCCAAAGAGGGTAAAGATAAGGAACAGATTGAAAAAAGTGAAGAAGAAATTTTTCGAGATCAAGGAAAGCTCGACTTCACCTCGAGAGATCATTCCCTGCAAATTTGAAAGCCCTGTCCATACAATCAGCATAATCTTGCGAACACGACTCTGGCCATTGGGAGAAAGGAGACGTAGAAACTGGAAAGGGAAGGGGGAAAAAAAAGTCTTACAGCTATACAGGTATGGAACGGCAACTGTCAGCAGCGAAAGAACCAGTGTCGGAAGACCTGTCTGGATGAGGGACTTCGCAATAGGCTGCTGCGACAGAACATCTGCTAAGTGAGGAAAAACTTTGTGGAGGGTCTCCAGCTCCAGCACATAAGCGACTGGAATCAAAAGCACAGACCAGAAAACAGTCAGAAATCCAATGACACCGGTAATCAGCCAGGCTTGCGACATTCGCCTCGAACGCGGAAGATATGTGTTCTTCCACACGACGTCCGCGGGCGCCGGGGCGATCCTAGCAAACAACCGCATCGGACTCGGAGAAATGATCGTCTGCACGAGTATCTGAGAGGCGGCTATGGATTCCATGGTAACAAAGGCAATTTCGGCTGCAGGATATTCTTTCTTACGCGCGTCTTCAATCTTCTCATCGATCTGGCGCAGCTTCTCTTCGTAATAATCGATAGCGTCAACTGTCCGAGACTGTAGATTGAACCGTCCATACCACAAGCGTACCCGAGGCCGCGGTCTGTCGTTGCTATCGGGACGCTCTTCATGGCTCTCTGAGAGGAGATGGGCTCGTTCGGGACTCTCGTTCAACTGTGGACTCGAACTGCGCTGAATTTGCTGTGTCAGGCGCAATGACTTGCCGTCTCCTCTCGGTCTCTTATAGTCAATATGCTTCGTCCAGGCATGTTCTAGCTTCCGCAATATCTTCAGTCTCTCATCCATCAGAGAGTCCAATTCACGCCAATCGCGGCACAGAGTGATGCTCTCAACTTTGCCGACCCCCACGCTCTCAATAAATTCCTTTATGGTGTCTTCAGACCTCATCTCAGGTGGGATTCCGGACAACCGGATAGTTCGGTCTGTCGTAGTTGTCTGATCGCCTAGATACTTTTGCCGGATCCTGATGATCTTGTACGTCTGTTGGAGAAGGAGATAGACTGCCAAGCCACTGAAAAGGTAGGTGAAGAAAACGTAAATCCACAAGTACGTGGGGTCCTGCGCAGATTCCTTTTCATGGTCTTTGTTGTAATCGCAAAAGTAATCTTCGCAATCATTGTCGTCGCCATCGTCGCCGTCATTATCCCATCCCGGGATACCGTATTTACCAGTATACTTGAGGTGAACCGGGAGAATAATGAGCACAGAAAACACGAAGATAATTGAGAGAAGCCGAATCGCATATCTGAAGAAAGCCAGGAACTGTACAAACAAGTACTCGTCAATAACTTTCGCGCCTCAAGGAAACGGGACAGCATATCAAATTATGGCGGACTCACAACGTATGCATCTAGGCCTGCAGACTCCAACACCTCATCTTCCGTAATCTTATAAAGAACTGGTATCCAGCCGAATAAGGTACGAGGTAGCTCCGGTAGCTGCGATGCTGCGCAACGTTGTCGGCGGCGCGCAGCGTACAACGCCGCCCATTTCCGTCGGAGGACCTATAGCATCCACAGATCGTCAGTACAGCAGAAGAGAAAAGGACCAAGACGATCTCTCAAAGCATACGCAGAACGAGAAAAAGGCTGTCAACCCCAGTGCGGAACTGATCACGAGCTGCGTATACAAATCGCGCTGCCCCCTTGTTTGATCGGCCCACTTCCGTCCGTCATCGTGGTCGCCTCCATCCGCTGGGGTGCTGGCAGCGGACAGAGCAGCCGTAAGAGACATAGGCATCTTCTCTGTACAGTGACTGGGTTCGGAGTGCGCGTCAACCGGATCTCCTTATCAAGGCATGTAGTCGCTCTCGTTGGACTGGACCGCGGAGGGTGAGGAAGCGGCGAGGGCGATACAACGGAGAGCTCAAGTAGCTTGCGAGAGCGGCTCTTGGCGGAAATACTTCAACGGCAAAGTGGTATTCAAGTGTTATGTCCGGAAAGCCAGAAAACTAAGCGCCGAGTGCGTGAGGAACTGCCCACTCCGGAGTAGTGCATGTCCGTTGCAGAGCTTGCAGAACCATTACGTCAGCCATTTGTCCAGAATCTGTACGAAGGAGCTACAGAGCAGCAAGCCTATCTATCATTACCCAGCTATTACTCAACAGACCTTTATTCCAGATCTATTATAGCCTCTATTTTACTGCATGGGCTCATTAAGGAAGAGAAGCTGAAGAAGTGGAGGATATGTCATTGTCATTGTCGCAGAACATGAAGTAGCCCTCCACGCCAGAAAAAAGTTAACAGTGCCAGTTCCCTCAAATGCCATTCAACCCGACTTCTAGGGAAAGCTTGGAGGCATCGTGGTAGAGATCAAGCAAGCACCCAGCAGACCAAGCTTGCGTCGGAGACTGCAGCAAACGATATGTCAGTCCTGACTAAGTCCGGGAGGGACAACTGCAAGAGAGAGTTCACATACCGAGTCTGCGCAAAATGCACCTTTTTCATTAGTTAATTCCGTAAGTCCCTTCCAAGGGCTCTTTCTCAATTCCTGCTTGCATCCCTCGAGGCGTTGGGTAACTTGCTGGAACGCTTCGGTCCGCTCGGCGGGCGTTTTCCTACGAAGGAGGTCAAAGTATAAGAACGCCCGAAGGAAGAATCCGCGTAGCCACACCCACTCAGGGCCCTGATGATAATTTCTGCCTTTAGCGGTTGCGAAGTTGATCGAATCCTCAGAGTTATTGTAATAAGGGCGGTAGTTGAGGTCACCAGGGTCCAGGGTAGCAACACCAACAGGCCCAAGCAGCACCGAGTCCGCAATTGCAAGGGCGCCGAGAGCTTTCGATGGAGTGAAAAGACCCGGCGAGACAGTCATCGCGATCGGGAAGTTAGCACGAAGCTGGTAGTCCTCAAACGGTTTACCAGACCGGTATAGATCCTTGTAAATTCCCCGCCGATTCACTACTTTCGGGTCAATGTCATATTGGCTGTCCTCATCTGGATCGACGGGAACGTAGTAACAGCGTTCAAAGTTCTGCTGTATCTTAGTCCCCCACTCCTTGAAGGTGATCGATTTTGATTTGTCTTCATTCAGGTAGACACCATCATGCTGGTATAACCCGTCTTCACGTAGTTGCGTAATCCACTTCAAGGCGCTGTAGGCAAGGCCTGTGATTTCGATGGCTGCACCATCTCTTGGTGTTCCGGGCACACCCTTGTTTCCGGCCTTCTCACTCTCTCCCATTTTGTCTTGCCAAGTTCCACAGTTAGATTGACTTCCGCCAAAGATAATTCCGGTTTCCCAGTCCACGTGGACATCAATCTGAAAGCCCTCTGCCTTCATTTGCATATCTAAATCGGGTCCCGCGTTGTACTCTCTGAATGACAGACCAGAAGCGTGGCGTTGGAAAATTTCCTGAATGATCTCTGAAATTGTCGACGATTTCGAGTAAGCTCGATGGTCATCAAAAGAAAACCAGGTGTCGTCATATGGCAAAAACCGTCTGGGCACCTTGTCCTTGAGAAGTTCAATCCCGTCAGGTGCCATTTTGGTATAGTCCTGGATTGCTTGGAGCAGAAACCAGACGGAGTCTCGAGAATTGTATCGCGGCGCCTTCCCACTACCCAGCAAATTTGGGATCATGCCATGTTTGAGAACGCTAGCGAAAGCGAGAATGTGCTCCCTGGCAACGTCGAACCGATGCGTGCAGAGAAGAAGGCCCCGCAACGAGATAAACACATCGCGGCCCCAGCACCTTGCCCAGTCAGTTGCAAAATGCGGCAGGCCAGCTGCAAGACAGGGGACAGTCTTCCACGGCCAGAGAGAAGCCGAGTTGACGTACCCGGTCTGCTGTATGCTGACCATAGCCAATTGATGAACAAATTCCTGACCATGCCGCACGCCCGCTCCAAACAGTTGAATGGAACGCTGGCAAGCAGCATAGTAGCCTGTCTGGACAATAATTGCAAAATACCTGGGCAATAGGAAACTAGGTAGACTGCGGACAGCCTGGAATCTGTCGCGAAACCAGATTGCGGGCTGTTCAAGGGCCGCGTGGCCTTCCTTCTTTGCTACCTTTTCCATTCGCGCCACAATGTAATCGAGGGCCCATTGGCCGTGACGAAGATGGTCGCATAACGGATGGCCCAGTTCATTGTACTTGATTATATCTTCGAGGACACTCCACCATCCTTGAAGCCCGGCATAGACCAACGGTCCGTAGTTAGGTATATAGAATACTCCATCCTGACCGCTGCTTGAATCGCGCTCTTCTGGATCAGATCGATAAAGGATAAAGTTCAAGTCGACCAAGCTCAGCTCCGAGAAGGCATCGTCTGCGCCCTTGGTCAGATAATAGTCCAATCCCACAGAATGCTTCGCAGCGGGGATCCAAGTCTCAAAAAGTGCAATGGATCCTGGAGCAAACGTATCAAAAACAGAGATAGAAGTATCGTTTCCATGTTCCTCTATCTTGATCCCGTCAAATTCTCGAACGCGGCTGGGCAAGCCCCGGAGATGTTCTGTGTCTCCTAAAACTTTACTCCGGGCCTCTTTACTCGCATCTACCTCCAGAGACCATGTTCCGATATGCTTCGCTCGAGTGCCCGCCAAGTATGTTGGTGACAGGGACCCACTGCCGCCATGGCCTGGAAACGAGGTATGTGCTATCAAGAATATGCCATGTCTAGTCTTCGGATGGACCCTATGAACTGTGATGTACTCGCCGTCGTGATGTACGTGAGCTTCGTCGTAGCCTTCAATCCCCATTTTTGTGTGGAGACCATTAAGAAGCCTCTTGACATTTCCAATGCCGTCTTCGCCCGGGCCGACTTGGAGTTTCGCTGTCTCAGAATACTTCGATGAATAAAGCCGCGTCTCGGTCACAAGGTTTATCAGGTTTGGGTACACTTCATCATAGCCCATCACGCTCCCTATGGCAGAGGCGCACATTGCGACTAGTGCAGCGTTGGGTAGCGTATCTTTGGCATCGCGCTTCTGAGCGGGGACCTCATTATCGTGGGTACAGTCCATGAAGAGCGCCTGCACGGGACTTGAGTAAATATGAGAAATTTTCTCATCGCAGCCATCATCTTCTGCAGAAGATATGGCGTGGCTGATCACTGCTGATGGCAAGTTAACGTCGAAGCTGCCAATGGGCCGGCCGCCGTGACGATGGACAAGTCGGCTAAGTTCCCCTGCGCTCCACGCTTGCATGGCTTCGCGGATGAGTGCACTCAAACCAAGGCGTTTGACAAATGCATAGTCTGCCTCCTCGGAGCCGGTGAAAAGTTCTGCGAAGATCACAAGATTTGGCCTGACTTTCCGAGCTTCGTCCAGGAGATATTCTGCAACCGGAAGAGGAGTCGAATGAGCGTTATCAATTCGAAATCCGGAGAAGTATTTGGCCATAAGACGGGTGTACTTGGCCATAAATTCCCAGACGATTGGGTTATCTTTTGGCGATGACCCATACCTGAGCTTAACGCAGTCACCCCAGACGATTACCTCACGACGTAGATATGCTTTGGAATCAGGTCCAGCATTGTCACGCATTGCATCAGCGTTCCAAATCCAACCATTGTTAACAAGGGAAAGAGCTTTAGGATGGTGCTTTTTAGTCGTTTCATTCAAAGGAAGCCTTGTGAAGTACGGCTCAACTAGAGGATGCTTTTTGGTGATGGGTCCAAGTTTCGGACCGTGGTCATCAAGCCGGATATATTTGACACGGTTGAAGATTTGCTCCATGATCTCAGCGACATCCGTATCATATTCGCGGTAAAATGGCAAATTAACTTCGTCTAATAATTTTTTGAGTTCTTCCTCAACTGACGTCGTCTCTGAGGAGTCTTGGAAGGGACCAAAGAGAGTGGTCAATACAGCCGCTCCGAATTGGCTGTTCACTGAGCGGCCAAATCTCCCCAAGATCCGGTTGGATGTGGAGACTGCTTTATCACGAATGACGGTGGCCCTTTCGCTCAGAGGCAAACTTTTTAAGTCTTTTAGGTCCTGCGCATAAGGTACGTCATCTGCAGCCTCGTTAGGAGCTTTCCCACCTTTCCACTCGTTCAGGATGTCTTTCAAGTTCTCCTTGACGTCGACAACGTAAAATTCCCATAACCGAATCCCATTGATTGCTCGCGTCCGCAATGCGTTCATGATCTGCAGTAGATCGTCCAAAGTCTTCGGGTCTGTCGGCAGACCCAACGAGTCGAGATCTTCTCCAAATTTCAGCAACGCATCATCCAGTTCCAGCGCTGCCTCTAGCCACGGGGCCGTCTCAACACTGTAACCTGCCTCAGGATGTTCTTCGAGCCATTTGCTATTGTCCGCCGTATGATTCCAGACAACGTCTGTCAATGAAAGGAGCCCGTATTCCTTCTCCATCTTGGTTACCATTTCAGCAACATCAGCCTCGCCATTGGGAAATGCTTCCGGATCGAATTCCAGCTGGTTATAGATACTGTAAGGAGAATTTGAATGCCCGCGGTGCATTAAAGGAGTGAAATGGACCATGTTGTAGTTGCGCTGACTGATGCCGTTGAGGTGTCTATTCCAATCAATGGGGTATTTGCCCATAAACTTTGAAATCACGGAGAAAATAGAGAGTGAATTCAAAGGGAGATCTTCTCCCCGAAGCGTGAGTCTAGGCGAGACATCAATATAATGGATCGGTGTCTGGGTCGGTTTTGGCGCAGCAACAGGAGTCACAGAGAACTCCGGCAGAGGAGAGTATGTGATATAGAACGAAAAGGCCCCGGCAGAGGTGATTGGAATGGTAATATGGATGTTTTCGTTGAATTTGGGTTCTAGCCTGTGGATAGTATTCAGTTGGTGAAAAGGTCCCTGTGAGATTGTGTTTACTGCGGGCAACCACGCTTACTCGAATCCACGGAAATTAGAGCGATCGAACGGCTCTCCATCCTCAGGAACATTGATCCACAGAGTGCCATTTCTGCAGATGGAACTGCTACCTTCGATGATGAAGCGAAGGAGGTACGGGGGATCAGTTGGCGCGGGGAGATAAACGTATCCCCCTAGCACGTCGGGCGAGCCATCGTCATTCAAAGGCAGGAGGTAGACTTGACAAGAATCAGGCATTGTGAAGCGCTGGCTGGGGAAATGAAGCTGTGGACGAAGCTTCTCGTCAGTTGGGTTGGACACTGGAAGCTCTCGACTCTCAATGTATTGAAAGCGAATCTGACATATACAGAGCGCTTTCTACCAGGGTCAAAGGAGCCTACTTCAGATGTGCCAGCATGCGAAACTGAGGTTGTCAAGCAAGAAATGAGAAACGAGACCCAAGTGCTGGGCCGTCCTGTTCTGTGGAACTGATTGACTTCCCGTGCCTGGGTTCCCGCGGACAAGATGACTAGCGATGCAAGTCGTGACATCATCGGGAGGAGCCGCCACAACAACACCCAGACAGAGCAGATGTCCACCGACTTAGTCCTGCAGATCATGACGACCATCTCGGATGTAGAAAACATGGAGACAATGCAAAATTGTCTATTTCTATAGATATCTTGCTAATAATTGCAGTTGGAAATCTAGGTGACAACCTGCCTTTCCCGCTCAATGGACGCCGTTACTACAATGCCTCGTACCGCGTTCCACCATCATAGCGCAGTCGAGAAATTCAAGACTCACTGATACAGAACCAAGAAATACCGAGTGGAATTCCTCTCACCGCTCAATCTCAGAGGGAAGAGACTCAACTGACATAGTGCCCGTGAGGATTCCTGGAGACCGTTAGCCATACGCACCCCACATGAGGTGATTAGGGGGGAGCACTTACGGTAGACCGATGTGAACAAAGGAAATTCGCTTTCGAGACCTTGCTTCTTTAAGAATTTATTTACATCGACGGCAGTTGACGTCCCCTGCAGTTTCTGTCCGTTCAGTTCTGTCCTCTCGATTTCATCAATTGGCAATTTCTTTTCAACGCTGTGTTTGGCGCTGCGGAAGTTTCGGCCACTGCTGCAGCTTGTGATCAGGTCAGCAATGCCGGTGCTCTCATCAGTAAAGGTGTGTCTGTCGATGGTAGCGCCGAAGAATAGCTCCCCAAACTTGACCATCTCCAGGAGACCGACACGCATGATAGCGGCCTTGGCGTTATCGCCCCAGCCCATGCCATCGACCCAGCCGGCAGCAAGAGCGACAACGTTCTTGAGAGCACCTCCAAGGGAGACACCGGCAACATCGTTCACAACGCGAACGTGGAAATACGGACGATGGAAGAGCGTCTTGAGCAGGACATGATCGACTGGGGGGTATTCTGATGGCACTGGCTGCAGCTTTACATCGGAAAACTTGCCAGAAGTATCCTTATGCTCAAAATGCGTGACTACATCGGTACTGGAAGAGTTCGGGGATCGCTGCGGACTGGGTACCTTGGAGTCGAGATGGGGAGGGTCGTAGGCGATACTAGTCTCACACCACTTTTCCTGTGCAACCTCGTTGGCGATATTCGCACCAGAGAGGGCACCGCAGTAGATGCCGAGCCTCCTGCCAATGGTCTCAGAGAACAGATGGATGCCTTCCTCATTCACGTCAACACCCTTGATGCAGGAAATACCGCGTGCGTAAGGTACGATTTTGCCTGCGATCTGATCGCAAACTTTGTGGATGAACTGATGGGGCAGATTGAAGACAAGGATCGTGCTATCCCGGACCGCATCCTCCAGCGAAGGTGTAGCGTGCAGGTTCTTAGGCAGATAGATTCCTGGAAGATATTTGACGTTCTCATTGGTTTTGTTAATCACATCCGTTAAATTCTGCGGGCCCTGACACAATGGCGAAGAAGGGTTGTAGTGGCGCGAATTCTTCGGTATCTCAATATTTTCTTCGAACACCCACATTTCAACCTTCTCCTCGAAGAGGTCAGGGTGCCTGGCCGTGTTCTCCGACACAATCTTCGCAATTGCAGTACCCCTGTTCCAGAATCGACAAGATCAGTAATTGTCCACGTGTGTTTCCCTGCCAATTCGCCAGCTGGGAGAAAGGGCCGTCAAAGTAAAAGAAAAGAGAACCCCCCCCCCCCCCCCCCCAACAAAAAAAAGGTTTCAACGTACCAGTTGCCTGAACCGACCACCGTGACCTTGTGCTTAAGCGAATAGGGCTGAAGAGACGGCGACATGACGGATAGATTTCTTGTGGGTATCGCCGGGAGCTGTAAACTGGCAAGCGCAATGGATCGGTCTGTCGTGGAACCGTTGGGTTTAAGAATCTTGGGGGAGGGCGATATAAAGCTTCTTTTAGTGGACGGGAACGGTTGGGGCAGGGACCGAGGCAGGGCGGCGGTGGCACAAGTGTTTGGAACAGAGTTCCGGAGAGGGGGCAGACCTACGCCTCTTCGCACAGGATGGAGCATCCAGGATGCGTTGCGAGTCGGATTACTGCGCTCACGATGATTTCAAGCGGGTTTGGTTTCAGCCCGTCGCGAACTCTGATGTCAGGGACCCATCGACACGGCCGTACCTGCGGATCGTAACCGGGGAGACAAATATGGGCAACGGCATAGAGATTAGAGGAGGACAGCAGAAGTGGAGAGTCACAGGCCAAATTCGAACTGAACTGTAACTGACCCCCGGGCTCACCGAAGTGACGTTACGTTCTGCAGTTCGGACAGCCGGCCTTGCCTGTCTCTTGCCCCAGCATTCCGATGATGATGTCCCCGGAACCGAACAGACAGCATCTGTCGGCATTATCTCGGTTCATGTCGGACCTACTGATGATGGCTACTCTTCCTGCTGCGTGAATGGCTCGTTGCCTTCCCAAGGGCCATCTCTAGTTCTGGATAGTCTCCATCTACCCATTGCCCATTCGCCCTCCAATTGCGATTCAATTGACATCAGAACAGTTGCCCTGTTCGGAGGAGTGGCAGAATTCTCGGGGCCCGATGGTGGGCGGTGAGAGGAGGCTCCACGTGCCGCTATTCCTTAAATGGGTTGGCGCCGCTCGCCTCCGCTGTCGATCATCGCCGCTTTTCTTCCGGCCCTTCGAATGCCCGAAAAGTTGATCTGGCGAAAATCTTCTGAAGAAACCCCCTCTGGAACATGGTCGGTATTTCTGTTCATGCGCAAGCAATATGACGATATCATGCTCACAGTCGACCGATTCTACAGGCTCCGATTCGGTCAAAGGTGAAGCGTGCGACTGCGAAAAGCGGCAGAGGCGCTATTCCGTCAACCAAACCCGGTCTTTTCGAAGACGATTTTCGAACGAACAAGAAGGATAAACGCATCATTAAACATGCCAGTTTTGTGTCAAGGATAGAGAAAGCGATACAGAAACCCCGAAAAAGACGACGGCCTTCAAAGAAGCTGGTTGCCGACCTTGAATCATTAGCTGATGCACTTCCGGAAACGGGTGAAGAACAGAGACAGAACAACATCCCGGCGAACATTATCAAGCAGAAGACATTGAAACATAAGCCAGGAGCTGTTAAGCGCAAGGAAAAGCTGGAGAGACTCGAACGGGATCGTTTCGCTAAGAATATGGCGCAGATGACGGGCATACGTCAGTCCACAACGGACAAGAACACAGGTGCAACCGGTTCGGAGCAGAATTCAGCATCCAACAGGTGGGCAGTACTTCGAGGCTTTATCTCCCAAACGATGGAACATGAACCCGCATTTAAGTCCGACACATGAGTCGTCGTTATGCTGCCTATGGAATACCGGAGCCTACCACAGCAACTTGGGAACCACACAGCTGTGGAATTCACTTCATATATGATTGCTTACCGGCCGCAAGTCGCAGCCGTTCTCACTCTCTACTTGAACCCAAGCCAAAGTGAGAAGTATGGTCTGTACGCAGTCTACCGATTCTTCAAGCCGCATGCCGGTTATGAACAGGTATTTCTGGGTCGGAACGGCTCCCGGGGAATTTATGGTCAATGCTACGTCCTCTGTCATTTCTGTCACGGAGACTATGTATCAGACTGCAGTTTCCTGGCCTCTGAACGAAGGATGGGCGTACGTGTCCGGGAGAGTCATGTCCAGAATACCTGTTACAATCGAAGAGAAATATGAACTATCTGCACTCATCGAGGTTATATAGTGACAATGGAGGTTAAGCGATTTTCGGGACAGACAGAATTGAACGATCCCCGTGTGTGCAAGATGTAGAAACGACCTGATAAGGTTGGCGTGATGCGGGGGAAGCGCTTATCTTAGATAAGCACGTTGTCCCCAGCACTCGCCCGATGAGTCTGCGACGTCTCTCCGACCATCGTTCACCATCTTCCGGGTTCGTCCTTATATCGTCAACTCTCTTTCTTATTCTCGTATATACTTTTCTGGCGCCCAGCCATGCTGCGGCCACCTCTACGGTTCCGCAGCGTCCCCGGGGGCCCACAAGGGATGAACATTCTCCGTTGTCGGGTCCCCTTATCTTACCCCAGCTCGAGAGCCGTCCCACGAGGATTCTCTAGCCTATCGACTTCGTTCCCGACCTTTTCGCAGTTCAACCGGTCAGACTTCACAAATCAGCCATACACAGGAGTTTATGAACCCGGACTACCAACTTCTGGACCTCTGGGGTCAGCTCCGGCTTTCGGAGCTCCGCGGATTACGCCGAAGGTGCTGAAGCAGTACCTGGATCAATATGTCGTGGGCCAAGATCGAGCAAAGAAGATACTCAGTGTTGCGGTATATAATCATTACCAGAGAGTTCAGGAGCTTCAGCGGCGGGAGGAAGAAGCTGCAGAGCTACTGGCGAAGCGCCTGCGCAAGAAAGCAGTGGAAGGTCAGTCCGTGAACGGTGGGTCTAGTCTCTCAGACCTGCATTATCTGAACCGATTCTCACGCATTTCCTTTTTAGACGAACTTTCGGATCAACAAAAACCATTTGATATGAACTCACGGATGTCCACCTTGGAGTCGTCCGACCTCGCGGATTCGTCGCAGACGCAACTGGAAAAGTCGAACATTCTCCTGCTCGGCCCTTCGGGTGTTGGAAAGACCCTTATGGCAAAGACGCTCGCCAGAGTCCTATCTGTCCCGTTCAGTATCTCGGATTGTACTCCTTTCACTCAGTCTGGCTACATCGGAGAGGATGCGGAGACATGCGTGCACAGGCTTCTCGCTGCCGCAGACTATGATGTTGAACAGGCTGAGCGTGGTATTATTGTCTTGGATGAAGTCGACAAACTTGCAGCGGTTAAAGTCAGCCATGGCAAGGATGTTGGAGGTGAAGGCGTGCAACAAGCGCTTCTGAAGATCATCGAGGGCACAACTATCCAGGTGCAGGCGAAACCTGAGAGAGGTGTTCCGCGCGCCGGCAATGCGCAGAACAATACGTATCCATCCAATAACCCCCTTGGGAACCATCCTTATTCTCCATCCAATAACAGCCCCCCGCCGTCGAAGGGTGAAGTTTATAATGTACGGACGGATAACATTCTGTTTATACTCTCCGGCGCGTTCATCGGCCTTCACAAGGTAGTCATGGATCGAATATCTCGCGGCTCAATTGGATTTGGCCAACCAGTCCGAACTTCTTCCAGACTGGGTGATAGTCCTGGGATAGCGAATCCTGCAAACCAGCAACTCATTCCTATCCTTCCAGGGTCAGAAGAAGAAGCGCTGTACAAAAAACACCTCCCCTTTTTCACTTCTGCGACACCTGAATCATCCAATGACGAGCCAACTTACTTCAATGCCCTTGACCTTCTGAACCCCACAGACCTACAAAATTACGGCTTTATACCTGAGTTTATCGGCCGAATCCCTGTGAGCGCCTCTCTCTCCGCACTCACACGGCCGTTGCTCCTTCGCATCCTCACCGAGCCTCGAAATTCCCTTTTGGCACAGTACTCTACCCTTTTCTCTCTATCTGGCATCGAGCTCCGCTTCACCACACCGGCTCTGCACAAAGTTGCATCCAACGCCTTCACAATGGGCACAGGCGCGAGGGCTCTCCGCACGGAGATGGAGACCATCCTGAGTGATGCTATGTTTGAGGCGCCGGGATCTAGCGTGAAATTCGTTCTAGTCACAGAAGCTGTGGCCGATCGGAAGGAGAAGCCAATTTACCTTTCTCGGGGCCAAGGGGGCCGATTCCATGCGATGATCTCCGCAGAGGAGAGCCAATGGGAAGAGAAAATGCGGTGGGAGCAGAGAGAGAAGGAGAGAAATTCTGAGGCGGCCAATGGTATTACGAACTTCGCGGAGTATAGGAAACGAGCCATGGGTCAGTGATGGGATAGAAAAGGATATGCCTTTCCTTTAGCTTTTCCCTGTTGCGTGTCTCCCTTGCAGCGCACGTTTCTATACGTAATCCGCCCTCTGCTGCTGAATCTGAAGTAGTTGATCATGGTCTTCTTAGGACTTTGTATGGCATTACTCACGCAGGCTTGACGTCTGCTCTGTTAGCACGAGCGAACATGTCAGCAGTCAGGAACCGGCATTGGAATGATACTATTGTATTCTTTAATTGGAGCATGCTTCTAGGATTTACAAAATATACCTGTGATCTACCTGATGAGATACCTGAGAGCGAAAGCACGGCGTAATGCGGTCGACTATCAGTTAGTAGTTGATCTCAGGGTGTAGCAATACTTTAACCTCATTGCAAACGCCTTGTGAAGTGACGTCAACACTACAATGTGCTTTTGGCCACAGTCTACCGGTGTCTACGAAGATGCAGGAGAGATCGGTCCACAACGGCGCGATACTTCGGGTACTGCAGAGAAGTAAATCCATCCTCTTGGACGGCGGCAATGACAAGGTTAAGGACGTGATGTTTTTTGTTAACTGCCATAATGGAAGCCTATCGTGCAGAATGGGTGAACTCCATTACCAAGAAGACGAAACTCTGCCCTAGAAAGAAGAAGGAAATGGCTGGAGGTGCTTTCAAAGTTTGATCCTTTGTATCCCCTGACGGGTTATGCGCTTTTCTTGGTTGGAATCATTTGGAAGTTTATTACTTTATCCCTCAAAAAGCGCCAAACACAAGGATTAGCGAAGTAAAGCCTGGTAGCTCTAACCAGAAAGACAAAGAGATCAGCACAAGTTCCAAAATCGACAACAAATCCAGAGACAGGGTATCTAAACAGCATTGGAAAGCAGAAATTAGGAAAAGGAGAAATTCAAGAGAAAAACACCCTAGGAAAAGCGCCCAAGGCATAATCAACGTAGTGGTAATCATCCCGTCTCACAAACACGAATTTATGTCGTCCGCGTCTTCAGGGATCTCAAGTGAAATCAGCCCGGAGGGTAGAGGATGAGATTAGGACCGAGAGGGTTGACGCGGCGACCATGGTTGAGGGAGTGACGATCTTTCGCTCGTCGAGGCAGATGGAGATTGATCTATATCCTTGTCCCTTGAAGTAGTAGAGGTGACAACATTCGAAGGCCCGTGACGGTCTGACGTAGCCCCGTGTATCGACTGCGAGTGTCGCCGCTGTTGCAATCCTTCCCCAGTCTGATCGGCAGACTGCGGAGACTTACTGTCACACTCCAGCGTCTTCCAGAGAGAGTCTTCGTCGGCGTGGAAGAGAGCGAAAAACTGTTTTCGGCCATGTCCAACTTCCAGATGATTCCATTCGGTCCATCTCGGTAGCGGTTTCCCATACGTGACAGCAACAAAGCGTCGGAATCTGTGGCAGTTCACTAGCCCCCACCCTGCAAAGAACTCCACTAGAAGGTCCATATCCCTTTGTTCTTGGACAGGAAGCCTTGAAACGTCCGAGCCACCATACCCAGGGATTTGTGCTGGGGACATAACAATATCCTTCCCGAGCTGGTCATGAAGCTGGTCCGGACCTTCCTCATCGACAAGCACGTCAGATACATGACCTGTTGTGTTCAGTTTCATGATCATGTAGTGCATTGCAAGCCAGCTTGCCATGCCAACATTAGTCATCGGGTCATCACCAAAGGGACTCACTTGACAACACTCACTGGCCACCTGCATTTCCATCCGTCGCGTCATGTCTCCGTAGCAGCCAACTCAGGATATCCGGGCGCACCATGATCCTCCAACTACCGGGGAACTTTTTCTTGCTCCACGCAGAGAACCAGGAGAGAATCATGCGAGTTCCATCAGGGTCATGAATCATGAATTCTTCAGTGATCAAGATCACCCCACCATGAGGGAAAATGCGCTGGAAAGATGTTGGGGGGTGAAAGTAATCAATGGGCGTAGAGAGAGACCAGACCCAGAAGTTGAAACTTTTATGAAGTAAATCTGTCAACGAATCCAAAGTGTGATAGTCGCAAAAGCTGCTGTGAAACAGCACGGTCCCCGGCTGGCCTAACCTGCAGAAACGTTCCCAGTCCTCTGGAATTCGATTGGTGAAGACAACAGCACGGTTCTTTTTGAGGAATTCGATGACTATCTCACTTTCGGCCGCCAAGATTTCATCGGAGGGAAGCATTAAATAGAAGGATTTCACAGCAGCTGACGTTGAGTTTACTGCTGCTAGTTTATTGAAAGTAATCGAGAACTCGTTTCGGAAAAGGACATCTAAATCAACTCTAGCATCAGTTCCAATGCTAACGGGAGAACGTATTTCCTGACGGACCAAAGTGTCAGGTATCGTGGTTCCGGCTTTGATGGGTGAATCTTGGTCTACGGCCATGTGGGACGCAGTCTTGTCAACTGGAGTTTCCAGGGTCCGTGTTTCTTCCGTAGCAGACTTTCCTATTCCCGAGACAGCCCTATACGGAGAGTTTCCTAATTTGTTAAAAGTAGACGAAGTTTTCTGAAGAACGAGATCGAGATCCGAATGAGGCCGTAACGGGCCTCTCACGGCAATGTACAATGAAATGTCCTCTCCCGGGCGACTAAAATTCTGATTCAAGAAATCAAAATTCACGGATTTCGCTGGGTAGGCAAGCAAAATGTTCAGACTATCAGATTTAGGATAGTGAATACCGACCAGGCCTCTGCACAGGAGGTCATCTGACACCTTGTTTACATTCGACTCCGTATCTTTATATCCTTCAATATAGCCGTTACCGAACTTCCGGTGGTTTGTCTATCCGTCACACATCAGCGGATGGAGATGGAGATGCACAGGCGAGCACTTATACTTACACCGTAATCAAGAGCAGCGTATTGATCAACTGTACAAAGATACCGAAACCACAGTTCGATTCTCTTGTTTTCCTTTGAAGCAAGGAGCTTGCTCTTCGTCATCGGAGTCACTCCACAAACCTTCACCTGACCAACCGACCTTTTCTTCGGACCATAGTAGACGGTGACCAAAACTTGCTCTGGTGTCCAAGGTCGTAGACTGTATTTAGTGACATCCATCGTGGGACTTGGGATGCTTTTTGATCCAAGTTCATTTACTGGAGTGTTATCGTTGGAAATATAGCTGTTTCGCATCTGGAAATTGTTTTGAGTCCTCGTTAGCTCTCCAGGCGGGTAATGAGAACTGGTCGGAGCCGCTGTCGCTCTGGCAGAGTCGTGCTTGACATTGCCTCGCGAGACCGCGTAAGGCGCGACACGGCCATTCTCATTTAAGGCAGCATGCCCATCCCCAGGCACAACGCCGCGCGCACGAGAAGTTAACCCAAGCGGGGTTTTCTGCACAGAGACCCAGTCCGACGGTCTTCTGATATCTAGCTGGGCCATATCAGGGTTTAGTTCGCGCCTGTTTGCAAGACGTCGTTGCATCGATAGCGTATATCGCCGCGTTGGGGCACTCGAACCACCAACATCGGCAGCACGACTGCGCTTTAGACTAGTTCCAGAAGGCGAGGTTGGTTTCGAAGTTACAAATAGGTATGAGGAGGACTTCCTCGCAAAGCTCTTTGCTTTATTTTGAGGATTCGAAAGCGTAGTATGTAGCCTCAACTGCTTGCTGGATTGCCGAGGTGCGTACTGGGAAACAGGGGCTCGGTCAAGAGAGTCTCCACCAGACTTCGTAAGCTGACGTGAAGACTGTGTAGACGCAGTCTGCTTTGCTGCTGGGACCGGAAAGGACTGTCTGGGGGGCACATTCGGGATAGCACGAGTGGGTGGTAAGTCAGGATCGTGTGGCTCGAGTGGTCCAAGGCCCAGCCTTAAACGTTTTTCTTTGCGCCTGCGCTTCCTCTCCTCTTTTGCGTTCTCCAGAGCTTCTACCCTATTTTCCCACGATATCAGGTCAAAATCCTTTAGTTTACCTTCCGCAGCGTCTAGTTTCTTCCTCTCCCAGTCGAGTAAGGTTTGTTCATCATAGAAAGACTCCTCTGGCTCCCAAGTGCACCTCTCGATAGGATAATTGTGCCATTTTACAAGGTAGCGCACACCATCCTCGAATGTGTGCTCTGCAAGAATGGCCTCAACCTCGTACTCATCCTGCATGTCACTCTCCACAGTAGAGGTGACGGAAATATCATCTGGATCAGTACTATCCATCTTGGCTGCGTCCGGAAATCTTTAAGACACAGCATTCAGGCAGGCACTTTGAAAATGATAAAGCTCTGTAGTGAGGCGCCGCACCAGGAAACAATGGCTTCGCTGTTAAGGTTCAACGGATGTTGCTAGTAACACCGCGACGAAACAACAAAAAGCCGCTCCGGGCACTAGGTCATCACCAAGACAGGTAGTCGTAATGTGCTCCCCTTGAAATCGATGCGAGAAGTAGAATCAAACACAGAGACAAGCAGATCGTCAACTCCAAGGTCTCAGCGCTCTTCAGTAATTACTCTGGTTGACGCCGCGAACGCACGACGACAGAAGCCAGGCCACACACGTGATCGTGCGCTAGTCCAGAACCGGCCAGGCGGGCCAAGTCCACCACAGGAGAGGCAACCGTCAATCAATCAATTCCATTAAGGAGACAATCTTCTGTCGTGCTTCTCGGCTTCCACTCTTCCGTACTGCACATCGGCTTCTTTACTGTCGTATTGGGAACTCGTCAGTACTACCCTCACACCGGACAAATCTTGCCTTGACTGTCAGTCCACCGACGGTTACTAGGATGCTGACTACCCTGTATCGCAGCCACTGTATCATCCGGCCACGTCGAAGCTCGGTTTTTGGATCACCCTGCATTTCTTCGAGCGTTACTACCTTCTGAACGTTGTCCAACATGGCTAATGACGAGTATGATGTGAGTTCTACTATTTGTCCTTGTCCGCGAAGCATTTAAGTGTTAACGTAGATCTTTCTCAGTTTCTTTTCAAAGGTAAAGTTGCCAACTGACTCCTTCGTGCCCGCTCTCGTGGACTCTATTCTCCGCTGGTATGATTTCTATTCAGACTATGGCTAAAATATGACGTGTCGCATCTATTAGTGGTCCTCATTGGTGACTCCGGCGTCGGCAAGTCTAATCTGTTGAGCCGATTCACTCGCAATGAGTTCAATCTGGATTCCAAATCCACCATCGGCGTTGAGTTCGCAACTCGTTCCATCCAGGTCGACTCGAAGACTATCAAGGCTCAGATTTGGGATACTGCCGGCCAGGAACGCTACCGCGCCATTACATCTGCTTATTACCGTGGTGCGGTGGGTGCCCTCCTTGTCTACGATATCAGCAAGCACCAGACATACGACAACGTCAACCGGTGGCTGAGGGAGCTCCGGGAACATGCCGATTCCAATATTGTTATCATGCTCGTAGGAAACAAGAGTGATCTCAGGCACTTGAGAGCTGTACCAACGGAAGAAGCCAAACAATTTGCTAGTGCGTACTCAGTCGAATAGTTGTCATTCGTAAGCGAATGGTGCTGACGCTTACTAGGCGAAAATAACCTCTCATTCATTGAGACCTCTGCTCTTGACGCGAGTAACGTCGAACTCGCCTTCCAGAATATCCTCACAGGTACGTGCCTCCGATCCTCATCGCTGGTCGTCTTAGTCCACTTTATTAACGACTGTCTCAGAGATCTACCGCATTGTATCTAGCAAGGCCCTCGAAGGTGGAGATGCCGGACCGAACCTGCCGGGTGACCGCCGTCCAGTGATTGAATTCAGCAAGTCTCAGGAGGCGGATACGAAGGAAGGCTGTTGCTAGATTTCGCCGCACATGGAGGATGAGACACTAATCGCAACGATCTTTTTCAATTATTTTATTTTCTTTACTTTCTTCTCCTTCTGTTGTTGACTCCTGTGACGCTATAATTGAAATGGCCTTCGCTTATCTTTGGTCTGTTACATAGCCCCACGAAGTTGTGATGCAAAACTGGACGTGGCAGGGAATGGGCAGGAAGGGGCTTTCGGTACGGGGACTCGATGTTTGCTGGATGTCATACACGACCCCCATAGATATGTTCTGTCAATCCTCTTTTTTTCGTTTGTGTTCGTTTTCTTCGTCTCTTTTCGTTCTTGTGCCACATCCTCTCGTCTTCTTCCATGGGTTAACGTGCACTGTTAGTTATACGGAATCAATCTCGTGTACTGGTCTGCTCCGGCAACAATTCTTCAGTAAGAATCGAAGCTTGATAAGCGGCCCTCACCCCTCCTTGGTGTGGGTCTGTCGTAACAAGCAGCCGCTCAACGGAGACCGGCCTCGTAGGACTATCAAATAATGATCTGGACACTTCGAGACAACCAGAGACGCATGCGAGGTGGCAATCATAACTTTTGACTAGCTATGCTGCTTTCTCCTTTTCTTCATTTTATGCTTGTTTTCTGTGGCCAATCACCTCAATTAGTTACGAACTTGCGATTAGTCGCAAAGACGTGGCGAACCCCTCGCGGTCTAAATTTAGATAATTAAAACGCCGACGGTTTGAATCTTGTTGCTTCGCTGGCCAGTTAGATTTCGCGAACTGTTCTTTTTGTAGAGTCCGAATTATCACGATATGTAAAAGGAGCAGCAACTACGCAGACGGCAAAAAAAGAAAAAAATTGCACCCTACATGTTGAGTCTAACGTCGGAGTTTCCAGAAGTAAAATGTTCTGTTCCTTTAATATCGTTTATTCTGTCGCAACAATTACTAGACTACATACACCAAAGAAGACAACAACACATCAACAATCTACGACAATGCCCATATTCCGGTCATCAATCGCAAGTCTCAAGTCCCCAGCATGATCGCCCCTTTCTTTCATGACCCATTCGAGTGTATCACCAAACGTTTCACCGTTATCCCGGAACCAGTCACCAAGGGAGCGCACGAAGTCCTCCACTTGTTGCTTGAGCGGCGCATGGTCACGCAGCCACAGGATTTGGCCGGGATCCAGCTTCATCATGTCCTGCACGACGTAGTAATGCGGGATCTCGTCTCCCCACCCCTGGCAACCGGGGTCGTGGAAGAAGTCATTGCGGAACCTAGACCAGTACTTGGCGGGATCATTGTGCGTTGTGGGATGGGCCGTGTGGAAATAGCGTTCCACGGAATTGATAGTGGGATTGGCATCGAAGAGAGATTCTTTCTCAAACGGTGGGAAGTATGAACGGGGCAAGGAATTGTGGTAGAGACTGTTACTTGGCGGATAATTCAGATGAATGTTAAATGCCAGTTGATGGTTGGTTTCTGGATAACGCTTGCGGAACTTGCGCTGAACAGCTCCGTTGCTGGGACAAATATGGTTTTGAACGATATCAAACATGACCAGCCGCAGATCTTCAATCTCGGCCAGCTCAGCGGTGGACCAGTTGTGAAGGAGCTGCGAACGCTGCGTGACGACAGGCAGGAGATGGCGAGTGAAACGGTCGAAGTATCCAACATGGAAAGCACGGTGGTAAAGCCAGAGGCGGTACACCGCGCGACGAAGACGATAGCATTCCTCGTCCGTCAGAGAGCGGCGACACTCGTAATCCACCTTCCATTTCTTAACAGGATATATAGTCTCCCATTTCCGAGCAACGCGACCTATTTGGAGTATCTGTCCAAGCAGGGCATGGGTCATGGGAGCTTCCCGTAAGATTTGGGCTGGCTGGCTCACGTTGTGAGTGACCAATTGAACAATATCTTCAACAGGACCAAATTCTATCTCAGCAGCACTTGCCAAAATCTCTAGTTTGTTGGGCAACTTCTGGAAAACGTGACGTAGGCGTCTACAAGCCGACGCTAGACTTAAAATGTCCGAAACCGAATCGCAGGAGCAAAAGATGTCGAGCAGAAGCTCCGTTGCTAGCTGGTCTAACTGCATTCTAGTATCTTGAATCATGTCAGTATATAGTATCACAGTGCAGCCACTATTTAGCAGTACAGGAAAGGCTCTCGCCGTTGATAGGACAGCAGCTCACCTCTCAACGCGTACAGTCTCCTATTTTAGCTTCGCTGGGAAAGAGAGAGAAAATGATAAGTATTCTTTCTGCAGCATGTAAATACGACAGTAACTGGTCGACTCTCTTAAGATACTCGAGAAAATGTAGACAATATGGTGGCGGCAATTATCTACCAAACGATGAGCACCTGCAAACAAGACCGCGGAGCCCCTATGTCAATGAGACTCCGCCGTCGGAGCTTCCCAGGACTAAAAATGTAGGAGAAGTAAAAGTCATAACGAAAGAAAGATCGGAGATGATCTGCAGCCTCGAAGGGCTAGCGGGAGATGGTGAAGCCATGGTTCCTTCTGGTAGTTGAAATGGAGACGACGCGCTTTGATGCAGCTGGAGTCTTTCGTATCATTGCTTATCTAATCCATGGCCCATCGGGCCACTTCAGATTATTCTTATCAGAGTTAGAATGGTTCTGAGAGGCGCCAACTGTTTTTTTATTGTGCCTTATTGAGGATCAATAGGAAAATATGTAAGTACAGCAAATCCATAGTTGATGCTGGAGATCATGACAACTCAGATGCCAGAACGTGTGAGGTGGCCGTGTGTTGTAGCCCGCTAGTTGGGCTCTGACTACCCCTTTCCCTAGTTCAACTACATTAAAGTTGTCAGAGGGGCCCTCCTATCAAAATGCTACTACTAGGCAGTTTGATCTATACCTCTGGGACCTTACTCTTAGACCCTACTTGTCCCAACGGTTGGGATCACCAGTATGGCGCCTCGTTTAACTATGACTACGCAAAGCGAGATCTGCTGCTGGAATGCAGCAGTTCCATCGCTAACTGGAGCATTACTCAGTCATCTCATGCCTTTTTTTGCAGCCTGGATTACGTCTCAATACCCCAGGTCAGACTCAGGCTACATTAGGGATCACCGTCTCAACCAGTAAGGCTACGGCAACACTGGAGCTAATTCCACGGCTCTGACCAGAACGCCGTATTGCTCCGTGGATAGCCGGTCAGGGGTTCCCACCTGTTCTGCTAATAGTCTGCTTTCTGAGGCGCTTTGAAACATCGCTGAGTCGGCCAGGGACTCCAGAATCTGACCTCTGTCGCAGCCACGCTGTGTGAGATACAGCCCGGCTCTTCGAGTTCAAAGCTCGATCTCTTCTATGATCTGTCAGTGAGAGCGTTATCTGCGGTAGGCACAGAAGATCGCACTGAGAATGGCACATAGCCAGCTGTTGCTGCTGCCATGAGACGAGTTCTAAAACGTATGATGCTACCCATTATGGGGCGAGGTGCCAAATCGTATACTGACTTGAACTTTCTTCAGGGCTACCTGAGCGTGCATTACCTCCGCTGGCTCAATACTGTGGGAAATAATGGCAGTGACGTGACTCTTGAGATCGCCTTCTGGATTGCTGTCTGTCACAGCTAGACTATGCACATCCCTGGCCTCGTGCCGTAACACGAGGTGTTACGGCCGATTATCGTGCTGAATATAGGTTCTTGAGCACTTACTGCCGATGCTGGAATACTGCATCATTCAAAGTTATAATTCCCGTGCTCCTGACATCGAATGCTCCACCAGTGGTTCTGGCCTTCAGGAGTTGACGCACGATTTTGTAAATTTTTTTTTTCTTTTATGGATTCTGCAGTGCAGTACCCGAAGCCTTTTCCCACACATCCTCAATCATTGCCTTCTTTTCTTGCCTTCTGTTCAAACAAAGGATACCTGTAAATTATCCACAATCATGCCACTGCCAACACGCGCGGGCCGCTATTAGTACTGACAGCTGACCCTGACACCAGAAATCTAAAGCACGTATCTAAACTCGGGATTTTCTCGATCAGTGAGATCCCGGAACTCGTGGTTCTGTTCCAGCACATAAGCATCTCCCAGCTCGTCTCTCTTCTGATCTCGTCTCTTGTTCTCCCTCACGGCAACCCAGCGGATGATGCAGAGGTCAATTGTGATCAGGAAGTAGAGGATCACAATGGCAATCTTCGCGGGGAGATAGCGTGGAGCATCCTTTCTCTGGAAACAATGCGGAGATATAATATTACCGACTGTATACGCGATGCCCTGAATACAGGAGACGGTGATTTTCTTGGTCGATCCCGCAACGTTGGTGCTGGTTAGGCCCAGGATGGTGGTCCATCCGATCGGAATGCCACCAGAGAGATAGTAACCCACGAGTGCTGGCGCTTTCTCCGTAGTCGCCATGAGAATGGCGCCCGCTATGGACGGGATATGGCCCAAGATACACCACAGAAGCCGCTGATTCGTCTTCATACTGAGATAGGTCAGCCCGATAAGGACAACAACCTCATACGCCCCCAAAGGCGTCACAAGAAGCAGGCTCTCGGTGGACGAGTAGCCCATGCCCGTCACCAGGATATTGCCAAAGCTAGTGGCAATGGAATTCGGGATATTCCCAGCAAATACCCAGAATGCATACAGCCAGGTGTTCGGGTCTCTCAGTGCCTCATAGAGTTGCTCTCGCTTGAAGACCTGGGATCCAATACCTTGTTCATTGTCGCGCAGGCGCTCTGCATGCAAGGCCTTCTCTCTGGGTGAAAGGAATCCAGCTGTCAGCGGCGAATCGGGCAGGACGAAGAAGAAGACAATGCCAACAATGACAGTGAACAGTCCCAGCACGAGGAAGATGATCTGCCATCCTCGGAGAGCAGCGTGGGGGTCACGTCCAACATGAATGGTGATGCCATACGCGACGTAACCGCCTAGCATCTGTGCAAAGCCGCACATTGAGAACCACAACCCAACGCGGAAAGCTTGTTCCTCCTTCCGATACCACTGCGACGTGAAAACCACCCATGCGGGAACCACCGCAGCTTCCGCACAGCCAAGAAGCGCACGACAGACCATCAGCGATGCGAATGACTTGCACGCCGCCAGACATGCTAGCAGGCCGCCCCAAATCACCACGTTGACGGCCACATACCGAGCCAGAGGAAACGCCTGTATCAGTCTCATGGTGGGGAATTCAAAGGCTAGCTGCCCGAAAAAGAAGATACTCGAAACCCAGTTGAATTGGTCTCCGTGAAGATTGGCTGATTTTTGGAGACCGGTGACACTGCCGTAGCTGATGGCGATTTTGTCGAGATAGCTGTTGAAGTATACAATGCATATCAGCGGCATGATATACAGATCGATCTTGCGCACGAGGCGTCTTGCTTCTGGTGACGATGCATCAACTACGCCAGAACCAGCATCGCTGGAGCTCGGGGCAGCCAGCAGCAGGAGGGCGCCGTCGCCTTTGACATCCTGGTCGGCCTGTATCGCCTTCTGCGTTGTCTTGGGAGTCTTCGGAGTAGGCTGCTTCTCGGGATCCTGGTCCGCTCTTTCGAGAACCGACTGCTCTATCATTTTCAGATTGAACAGCCAATGTGTGCCTCGCCTGACCAATTGCTAATTAATTATGGATATTGACTGCACCGAAAGCACGTACAAAGGAGCAGCAGCTCTCAGAAGCGAAACGAAATAACAGAGAGATATTGGGAAAAGAATTCTTTCTCTCGGTGCAGCACCGAGGACTTTTAAGGAATCCTTACAAGACATTTAGCGGTCTTGTCACCCTCCAAGGCTGCTCTCCCGTCCCTTAGTCCGGAGAATTAAGAAAGTTAAAAACATATCTGTCTCCCCATCCTCATTAGGCAATGATGAAGCCAAATCACGTCATGAAGAGATGGTTTGTTGTTCTCCTATCATAGCCGTCAGATGTTGGACAGCCGTGGGCGCAAGATACCAGGCAGACCCGCTTTATAGTAGAAACGTGCCCCACTTCTGTGTCTTTCGCATTGGGTGTCTTTGAAGCCACCTGGTGTGACTCGGGTTGACACCGAGAAGGTTAACGCTAAGCAACAACGCCCACAGAGTTTACTTGGTAACCGACGCCACAGGTGGTCTCCGAGAGTCTACCGGACAAAATATTTAGAAAGGTCACTTTTGGACTGTCTCATTTCCTGCAACGCCACCGGATCAGCGCCCTTCTTTAATCAGATGCATAGTCTAAGTCAACAAGTCATTCCCCGAACATAGGAATATCAAACAGAGGAAGGACTAGTGGGAAGGAAAGGGAGAAGGAAATAGAAAAGCTAGTAGACAAGAAGTGATGCAAACGAAAAAGATAAGGAAAAGAGTGTCAAGCAAAGAGTTTCCTTGTATCCAATGCGTCCGGCTTCCGCTTCCCCCCTTCTCCCAACCCTAATTCCGAACGCTTTGCGACGCGACCCGTCTGGACATCTCTGCGTTGGGTATACCGACTGGCCCTCTTCGTTCGGATTTCCCGTCGAACCTGGTTCGGGCTAACGTACTCCTTATTCTCATAGATGACAGGGCCGCCGAAGCTTCCCTCCAAGATGACGATAGGGGTCAAGACAAATCGAGGGCCGATTTCGACAAGAGAGACATCCGGTAAGCCTTTTCGGCCCTTGGCTGGAGCAGGCTTTGTCTTGTCGTTATCTTCTTCCTCACCATCCCCGGCCTTCTTCTTACCCCCCGCTTCGGACTCTCTGATCTCGTAGACGCGGATCCAGATCTTGCCGTCCACGCCAAACACGCCGATAATCCGATCAATGAACGGTTTCATTCCTTTCACGCCACGCTTAGGCACGCTGAACACGCCACGGAGCATCTCCCGGATCAGTCCTCGGTACTCGCTTCCGGGGCTTCCCATGTCAGGACCCTGTTCGTCGAACGACCGGTCAAAGACCACAATTCCCCTGCCGCCCTTGAGGCAGTTTCCCGAAAACCCAGTCCCAAGCTCCCCCATTGTGTGTAGATTCGTAACGTTGAACCTGATAGTAGGACCATTAGGCGGGCGCGAAACCCAGAGATACAGATCTTGACCACGTTTCCGAGCCTCGAGGAAGAAAATCACGTTGCAGGAATGGAGATCCGCCAGAGAATTGAGAAGAAGGTTGTATCCAGCCGTTTTCTTCTTCGTGTCCAGTTTGGTCTCTTTGTGCGTGTGCGGGAGTAAAGCTGTCAGGTCAGCCAGGAGATGTCGATGTCTGTTGAAAGAGAAAAATATTAACACATGCTTTTTAATTTTCTTTCTCATCCCTGCTCCTCAAAAACACGTACCGATGTGTTACACCCCTGGAAGTTAACATGAGGACTCGGGTCTTGGGCACCTGTCCCGAAGGCAGCTGCTTTTGAGGTGCAGTTTCTCCATCTTCGTCACTGTCGCTATCGCTTGTATCGTCGGCATCGGCCAGGATATCTTCCATTTCCACATCCTCCGCATCCCGCTCTTCCACAAGCTGCCGGGAATTCTTTTTTGATACCGTCTTGTAGACAGACGCCATTATGGGGATCAAAAAGTTTGCGTTCAGAATAGATCAATTGACGCAGTCTGAACGGTCGTTGAATCTGGGTCGCGAAAATTGTTGGCAGAATATTTTTCTTTTCGGCATCGACTCGCTGACCGCTTTCCCATCTACGAAGGTCACGTGAATTGTCCAAAAAGGGAAAGTAATCATCTATATCTGAGGGCTGAGTCGCATCAACTCAAACATTGAGGTGGGCTGAGCGGGCAAGATTCGTCGGTATGTATATAGGAAGTTATATCTGAATCTCAGCATAGCCTCTGGTGTTGTACGCCAGTGAATGCTCCGAAGTGCGTCAATTATCTTAGTATCATGCTCCATAGTACTACTAGCATAGACAGAAGCACTCGCATAAAAAAAGAAAAAATAAAATAAAGAAACAAAAAAACAGACGAGTAACTAGAATAGTAATGACATTCGCAAGTCTACGAAAAGAAAAAAAGGTAGCTGCACGTATCTATCAAATTGTAGAGTTATTTCGCTATACAGAACCAATCACCGGAATTCTCCTTCCAAGGCTCTCCCAAGTCCTGCAAAGCCTTCCTGCGCAACTTTCATTCCTGCAACGTGGTTCGCAAATCTTAACTTGCGGTCTAGGGCCCAGTCCTCCTTTCGATAGATCAGAGAATATAACATCCCAGCTATGAATGTATCGCCAGCACCGACGGGACTAGAAAAGCCAGTGCGGTTAACGAGAGTCAGTAAACGTATTCAATTTTCGGTTGCGTGTATGGGATTTCATATCCTTACTCGACGACCTGAAAATCAGCTGAAGAGTATGCTGGGGCGTGCAAGGTTGAGGATGTAGAGGTATCTAGGATAGTGGCTCCATCTTGGCCCCATGTGCAGCATAGTAAGGATCTGTTCAAGCGAATGAGAACGTCAGCTTGGACCGCGCTCTATAGACCGAGAAAGAAAAATACACTTGGAAGGAAGATGCACGACAGACGCTTTTGGTGTTAGTGCTGACTGTGCCTGGAGACATTTTTCAGCTGTTTTATAGCCGTTTCCCTACTCGTCGCACGGAGGTATCTTCAGCACACGTTCCTATCTATCCACTGGAGTACACATGTGCAAAGAGAGTTACATACCTGTGCCCAACTTTTGGAGTAGAAAACAACATCTGCCTCCGCAGCAAGCTCCTGTAAACCGGGTCGCCGAGGCTTTTCTACCTCAACACTAACCATAACGGAGGGGAATTGTGCTCTGAGATATTTCATGCATTCCAAGATGACGTCCGGTATTCGACCCTAAGACAAAGCGATGTAATAAGTATCCATTTCCCAATCTAATACAAAGCGCAAGTAACCATGTAAGAAGAGAATCAAAGAATGAATAAAAATACCACGAAAAACAATGCAAAGGAATCGAACCTCGAAATGGAACCAACTCGGCCTCGAAGCCAGAGAATCAGCAATACGTCGAAACTCGGAGACAGTCATCTCAGGAAGCTCATTGTAGTTCACGATCGTCCTACTCCCCGAATCAGAGCTCTTTATAATATAACTAGACGCAGGCTCGTTGAACGATTCCCGATAGATGCTGTGCTCAAGAGACACGCGGGGCTCAAATTTCGCTCGAATCTGCTGTGAAGCGACAGAGGAATGAGAAGGAAAAACCGCAACTAGATTAAGATTAGGAGACTCTGTCCCCGACTTTGCTGTGTCGCTGTGGTCTAGCAGCTGCTGCAGGACTTCGAGAGAGTTCGGACAGTTTCCGCCGCGCCTGCGAGAAAGCGTCGAGGCGCGTAGTTTCTCGTCTTCACCGGGATAATGGGGAGTTCTGCAAATTTGTTAGCCTGGTTTCTTTCAAGCGAGTATCTTCATCTTGGCTAGTCTAATAAAATTGAAGTTCTGTCCGAGGGTTGACACACGTTAGAATGGTGTCCACGTAGCACGCACCTACGGCGACCAGGGACATTGTGGGAGCACCGGCAGTTCCGTTACTGTTTCTGGATCCAGACTGCAATCTTATCGTATCAGTTGCTAGCTAACTACTAGTAGCAGGCTCTACGCGCAGTTACTGCTAAGTTCTCCGTGGAACCTGCGTTCGTCGACGTTGACGAAGATCTGGATTAGTCAGAGAAGGCGTCTTCCGGTGGGCTTCACCAGACGAAAAGGCGACGCCGCAGGAGAGAACGTTCATTCTGGCAACGAGTTTACATCTTCCCATAGCGAGGACCAACTGCTTTACAGCGCAGACCAGAGTAGGACGGAAGGCATGTTGTGATTTAGGATCGCCGAAGCTCTAGCTAGATACATGAAGCAAATCGTTCTTTTCGGGCTAGAGCCCTAGACGATGCCATTGGATAGTACATAAAGCAAATCTTTTTTGGGACATTTTTTCAGCTTTCAACCTTTTTTTGTGCTTTTCAACAGTTTTCAAAATCGTGCCATCGAAGGAAAAGATTCCTGTTCGAACGCCGTCAACGGAGAGACGCCAAACACCGGAACTGTCCATCGTGGATCTCAGTAAAACAAACGCGAGTTCATAGAAGCCATTCCGTCATGGTGCGTATCTAGCTTGTACGTGTGCAAAGCACAGCACGAAGAGCCGGCGATCTGTTGGTCGTTAGCAGCTGCTCGGAAGAAACCTTCTTTCGACAAGGGGCTTGAAACTTACGTGACAGACTCAAGCAGTCTCAGTAGCGCCGGCGTTACCGTTGCCATTATCGCCGCGACGAGACTGGCGGTTCAGCTGGCGACCGGCATTCCTGGGCTCGGAGCTTGTGCCTGGGAGAACAAGTTCGCCATACGCCGCGCTTTCAGCAGCCAGGATTCTGTCCATTCTGTGCTTCACCTGGGTAAACTGCTGCCTATGATGATGTCAGTACCGGTATATATTCGAAGTGACAATCAAAAATGCAACAGACTGGCATCGCGAATAAACAGTGCGACTTACCTGACGGCGTTCCAAGTAGCTCCCGGGAAATGAGTAGCAATAGCGTGCCAATCCTTCTCCGGGACGGTGTGGTCCTTGGTCCGGATCATAGAGTACAGTAGGTACAATAGCTTGATGCGGGCCTCATCGTCCCACTGCACGCGTCCTCTGGCCCTTCTGTTGGGACTAGCCCCATTGGCGTCAGAGAGGTGCTCGATATTGTCAACACCGGCCTCGTTAGCGTTGCTGGTATCAAGCATAGGGGTATCAGAGCCGTCGACCATCCTTGCGACGGTGACGAGTAAGCGAGACACGTAAGAAATAGAATGAAAACGAGTAGGAGAATCGAATAAGTAGACGCGAAGACAAAGAAGTTTGAGCAAATGTATGGTAGAACAAGGGAAGACTGTTTGTCGGGGGTGGGAGAGGGAGGAGAAAAAGAAAAAGTTGGGAGCAGGGGGGAAGGAGTTGCTTAAATAGCCCAAGAGGGGGTGAATTCTCCATCTAGCTAATTCCCTCAGTGCTGAGGTAGAAAGATCCGGAACTGTGAAGACAATTAACTCGGCGTAACCCTCCTGAGTCAAGTTACCATGGCGATGAAAGACAGTCATCTCACGATGCAATAACCTCATTCCCAACCAGCCAGTAAAAAGCAGCGTACGAGGAACGAGGCTTTTAAGAGCGCTTTTCAAGTCCGGAAAGAAGATGACTAGCAAGAGTCAGCGTGTCTTTCGCTAGTCGAGGCAAAAAAGACAGAGTACTAACCTGTAGCCCGGTGACCCTGCTAGGTCTGTAGCGTGGGGCCACCGAAAGAAGGGATACAGGCCAGAGACAGGACAGCCCAGCAGGTACATCACATATTTCCTCCCACACCCATCTTCTTTTCACAAAAGTGCTTGGCTGCATCTTTCTGAGGTGAAGCAGAGAGACGGAGAGAGGTTAAGAAATTGACATTCCTTAGGGCTCTTTGGTGGTTTAAATGTTCGGATATTCGGGGTAACCATTATCCGAACTTGCCCTATGTCCGGCAGTGATATCTTGTGAAAACCATTACAGTAGAGCTTACCCTGAATGCTTCTACTCTGTAGACATAGTATGCAAAACTATAATAAGACTGCTTTTACATATATGAGACGTATTCGTGGTCAGAAAAGCAAGACGCGGAGAGGATAGTAGCGCTGTGATGGTAAAAGCAGTTGCCCGAAACCTCGAATACAAGACTCTTCTATCGGCTCTACATACCATCCACGTCTCTTCAGAGCTGTCTGCAAAGACTAGAATAAGAATATTCTTTACAGAATCTTCCAATAAGCTATCTAGGTAGCGGACACAAAAGACTCTCTCCGCTCGCCTGATGTACCCCGCGGAACCTTCCGTCGACTCCCAGTCTCGACAATATCGGCACGGTCGACCGGCCCACTAGGTCGCCTCCTCGAATTCCCTCATCAAAGTGGGTCTATAATCTATTCTCTAATATAAGATAAGGCTGCAGGAGCTTTTGTGGCAAATTTAATTGATAAAATTGCTCCTCAGAACTCAAGCCATCGATGGAGGAACCAGTCAGAGAGGGATGATACGCCACCTGCCCTGCTTAATTACCTCGTGCTCGGATTTAATGACTCATGAAAATTTGACATGTGAATATGTTCCCCTCGCCAGCGGGTCAGAAGAATCTCAAGGACAATTCAATGTCGAACTCCCAGGTATGTGTGGGTTTTCAGTGAAGAGAAGTTCTCGGGAGGGAGCGGCCAGGTAAACATCTTAGAACAGAAGTCAGATTGGAACGGAATTAGAACCCATCTTAGAAGACTCTGTGCTCGTATAGAGATATGGGGTAGATGGGGATATATGTTAGGGTATTGGCAGTAGCTTCGTCCTTCATGACGGTGCTCAGTTCTTCGGGATGGCCTCTATCGCAAGCATGACGAAGGACACAGCGATCCGTCTGCAAAAGCAAACAGTTCATTCTATACAGAAGAGACAGACTTTTATAAATTCCGCTGCAGTTTTCAGCTGCAGTCAATTGCTTTCAAGTTCCGTCCAGCCTTGCTTCCAACATCCGCACCGTAGACGTGATACGTTTTCTTCCAGTCTCAGGCAGAGACCGACGTATATGGTGTGAAATAATGAAGCGACAGCACATATAAGCAAAATTATGATCTTATCTCTGATCCTGAGAAGTAGTATTCTGTCTCTTCGGCTGGAGTATAGCCTTACCTATGTGGTTCGGTTTGTCTCTCGATGGTTACCGCATACAGTGTGCCGCCAAAACAGCGTCGGGACTTTATGTTTATGGATAAAAGTGAGGATAAAAACACACACTTTTTCCTCTTGTCTTATGTTTTCCTTGCTGCTATTAGAAGGCATGTACTTCTTTCTGGAATTATTTGTGATTGTCCGGCGATGTCTTTGCAATGTAGCGACAATGTAAGACATACTTTGCAGCTACTGCATAGAGACTCTGCAGAAAGAAAGAAAAAGCCCACTCTCCACAGACACAGTAATTAGGAAGTCAAATAGAACCAAAGGATACTAACCTTCTTCTAACCTTTGTGCTCTGCAGGAGGGCATCGGTTTGCTGTTTGTCACGGTTGAGGGAGCCACTGCCACCCACCTGCTATGAGGGCTATATATTCCAGTGCATAGAAGTGAAATATGATTTTCTATTTCTCTTCAGGATCAGCCTCTCCAGTGCAATTCCAGTTATTCTTCCAAAACTGATCTTACAGCTATCTCGGTCTTCTCATCTATCTCAGGTACGGCAAGCATCAAGTTCAGCCTCTTCAAATTGTAACTGTTACCACTATGGCCACCACTCCAACGCCAATAAGACGAAGCAAGACTATGCCAACAGATGGTCCAACATGCAAGTTCCTCTATACCATCATGAAACAGCTGGACCTGAAGTCGGTAGGTAGTCCGGACTAATATGGCAATGATCACTCCTGGGCTACGGCTAACCAAAAAGCAGATCGATTGGAATCTCGTCGCCTCGCAACTGGACATCTCCAACGGCCATGCTGCCCGCATGCGCTACTCCCGCTTCAAGCAACAAATGCAGATCATGGAAGGAATCACACCGGTCACTCGAACCAACAGACCCAGAAAGTCAGGGAGTAAAGCCGAGAAGGGGCCGACAAAGACGGACTATCACTCCGTAAAGCACTCTGACTCTCCTCCGCCAGTTGTACCGAAATTAGAACCGGGCCTTGGAAGCAGCATCGGCGGCCAGGATAACTCTGCTCTTGATTTGAAGCCCTTCGTCAAACACGAGCATGGTGTGCAGAATGTTGCAAGTCTTGCCTCGATCCCTTCCGTCTCTTCTGCACCGCACATGATATCGTCCCCCTTCCAGGCGATTCCAGCACCGGTGGTTTCGGGGCCAATGGTCGAGTACCCTCCGGTGACAACGGTGGCACCAACAGACCTGACGTTGTTGGACACCTCGATGAATGGGTTTCAGCCGGTTTTCAATTTGGAGAACAATCAGAGTCATTCGCACAGCATCTGGGCTCCGGTGAAGATGGAACACAATGATGGCCGTATGGGCGACTTGCTTGTAAAGGTCGAGCAATAGAGCGTCTATGGCACTGCGTAAAACTGAAAAGTGACAGGCCATGTTAGATTTTCTGGTAGCTGCCTTGCTGTTCGTGATGGTGTCTGAGTCGATGGTTGTCGTGCAGTGTCTGCAGTTTTGGGTCATCGGGCTTAGACAACGAGTCGATATAGATGGATAACTAGTGCCTTACTTGGAATAAGTCTGATGTACTGAGCGTTTTTCGCAGGGTAAACTTTAATTTTCTATATTTGAGAGCCTGTAGACTTCAAGATATTGTTCTCTTCGTGAGAGAGTGATTCATGAGTCGTCTAAGCGGGTTCTCTGCCTCCCCTGATCTCTGACTCTACGCTTGAACTCTCGGATATTATTCTACTTTAGATGATATCAAGAGCATAGGCAGGATCCACAACTAGATATCTTGCTGCAGTTCCTCAAATACCATTTTGGCTCTTCTTACGGCATTTTCCTTTTATTCTCGCCTCCACTCGTGGCCTTGTGGAGCTCCAGCCCCCTCCACTGTCTACATTCCTACATTCACCCACACATTGCTAGCCCAGGAATCCTCGCTGACCATCTGTTACCCTGGAACCTGATTCACTTCTCATCATCTTCCTCTTTTCCTCTTCTCATTACTCTTCTACATCTCGCGCTTTAACTTCTTTCTTCCTCGACTCATCTCTCTCCCACTTCTCTATTTCTCAGCACTTCTTCATACCTCCGCCCACATCGTATCAAAAGTACACTCTAGTCACTCTCAAATCGTACCAGAATGTCGACTTCTACCTCTAAGATTGCTTCCAAGGATGAGATCCCTTCTGGGGACGCTCATTTCGTTTTCGAGTGCGTCCGTCAGATGGAAGCCGGTGGATTTGTAAGTCATCTATCACAGAACCCTCTTCTAACACGTCAAAGCCGTCTTCGATCATTTCCAGCTAACTTCCATAAGGTGGACCTTGGCAAAGTCGCTAGCGCTATGGGCTATACCAATGTCGCGTCTGTTGGCAACCGTTTCAGGCTGCTTCGCAAGCGCTACAACTTGAGACTCGAATGCAAGAACACCGTCACCCAGGGCAAGCCCAAGAGTGGCCCTAGTGCTTCCAAGCGCAAGGAGACTTCTGACTCCGGTAGCGACGGAGGAGATGATTCAGCCACGCCTGCACCCGCACCTGCTAAGAAGGCCCGCGGACGCAAGCCTCTATCCAAAAACCCTATCCTCGCCGCTGGTGCTGATGGTGGCAATGAGGCGATCGCGGCACGCAAGTCCAGAACGAGCCGCAAGAATGCAGCTTCTAACAAGTGTCAGTCGACTGTTGACACCAAGGGCGGCTCGGAGTCCAACTCCAGTGCGCCTGCTAGTATCTCTGATGCCCTCCTGCAGGCTGTTGATCTTGTCCTGAAGGAGGAAGAGGGAGAAGGCATGTCCAAGCTCAGCAACGTGGACGCGGACAGTGCTGATGAGAAGACTGTCGAAAATGATGTCTGAACTTCTACCGTTGCTTGCCAGCAATTCTGTTATGACATCCTGACCTCAGGGCCGTGTAGGTTTTGCTACTGTTCGTCTCTTTATCAGACCATTGACATACTAATCGTCCGACTTCGACAGCATTTCGATAACAACCTCACTCGCTTGGGATTTAAGGTATTTTCTTTTTTCTCGGTTACAGCCATGCAGTGCTTTGCTCTTCGAAGGCGATTTCTTTTTTCTTTTTCGAGATGGAGTAAATTAGGCAACGGGATGAAGGGAGAACTAGGTTGAAAAGGGGCATTTGAATCTTCGTTACTTGTTGTCCATATCAGCTAGGGCACTCTGAGCAAACTACTGAATCAGAGGCCATATGCAGTAAATGACGGAAATTGTTATCTAGTTTGAAATTCTTCCATCGCTAGAGTTACTTAGTCTACAGTCTCTGTGGGTGCAGATAAGCAGCAGGGGGAAAGGAGCCTTCTCTAGTAGGGATGCTGTGCATGTAAACAGGCGTGCTAACCATTCTCTGAAAGAAGCCCAGAAGGGGAAAAAAAAAAAAAAAAAAAAAGAAAGGGAGGCAGAGACCAAAGCAGAACTGATGAAAGCTAGAAGACGCTGGAGAAAAGAAATAAATTACACCCTCCAAACGCTCAAGCACAGAGACTCTTTCAATGTCTACAGCAACTCGCACTACGCATTCAACTCTCCACATCACGCCCAAAGAGTAGCGATCATCTTTCTGTCCTTTGTCTCTCTTCGAAATTTTCACATATCTCAAGTAAAAGAAGACAGTGAATTTGCAATCTGTCTACGGAGGTAAAGTGAAAGCATTAAGGCAGTGAATCTACTAGATATCACATCTCTGGCTTTCTGAAAGACTCGCCTTTTTACTTCTCTCTTCACTTGCTTGTCATATTCACGGTTCCATCTCACCCTCTCTTTGACATCCCATCTCCTCTCTCAAGCAATCCACTGTCGGAGAGTTATCTGCCTGGAGATTGCTCGATACAAGGCCCATAAGGACTTTGCTGAGTTACAGTATCGCGTTTCTTCCTCACTTTATGGTCCTCGTTTCAAGCAGCTGCAGTACTGCATCTTTGTTCTATCCAACCTCCTGATAGTATCGACATCTGGATTACGATCTAAGCGTCTGGCACGTAAAGTGAGACCAGAGGCAAACCGAAGAAAGTCATCTCAGACAACCTGACTTGCTTTACAGCTACCCTTCAGAATTCAAGTCCTCGACAATCACTACAATGGCCCCAGTTACCAGCGACGAGCAGGTCCAGTTCTTGTTGAGTTGCATTCGCCACTCGGACAATGGCAAGGTGAGCATCCTCATACTGCTATCTCCTTCCAGTCCTCGTTCTCGTCTACGGATAGATCCTACGGCATACTAAACAGTTGTCTATAGGTTGATTTCACTGAAGTCGCCAAGGAATGCGGCATAGTGACCAAGGGAGCCGCGTAAGTATACTCTACTCGAGTCCAGACCCTACAGTCCATTTCACATGATATCGGACAGAGGCTGAACATTTATATACCAGCAACAAGCGCTACGAGCGTCTAATGAAAGCCCACAATGTCACCCGTCACAGCGGCGCTGACAGCTCCGAGACGTCCCCAGTCAAGGGCGAAGGTAGCTCCGGCGGAAACGATACCAAAGTCACGCCGTCCAAGCGCAAGTCGAAGAAAGAGAAAGACTCCGCTCAGGCTTCCTTGGATGCAGCAGGCGCCTCGACCCCATCTGGCAGGAAGAAAGCCAAGACCAGTGTATCTGTGAAGGCTGATCCAGATGGAACGGATGTCAACGAGGCCACTCTCACGAAGATAAAGACGGAGAAGCTTGAGAACGACGAGGAGAATGATGAAGGTAATAGTGCTAGTGGCATGGGCCCCGATGAGAGTGGGGATGTTGACATGGCCGATCGTGGCTTCTTCAATGACGCTATGTACGGACGGGACCAGGCAGGTGTGCAGGACGAGGATGCGGATGTGGCCTAGATCTGCGTGATTGTTTGTAATCGCCGGATTTCGAAGGAAATCGTCATTGGAGTTGACTGGCGGATAGGTTCATTGCCGCTTTCTTTTCTTTTCTTTTTTTTATGTGGTTTTCTCCATTCGAAATGACCTACCAAGAAACTCTCCCTGATTTGTCCTTTTATTCAGATGATATTTGGGCAGAGAGTATGCCTTTTAACCTCTACTAAAAGTAGAATAGCAATGGGAAAGTGGGAAAGGAGCAAATTGGATCCTCCAAAAGAGTAGGCTTTTACATAGAAATGAGTAACAGTAGCTGAAATCAAACTGAAATCAATTCAATTCATGTATTGTACGTCCCTTAAAAGTAATAGAAATGGTAAATATTTTATGTATGCCCAAGAAAGGGCAGCAGGGTTTATGGTCTGCAAATTCACCAGGCCTAAGTCGAAGAATATTTTGAGTAGCAGAAGTCCATCGTTACCAGAACGAAAGCAATCTGCTGATAAAAATTGAAAAATAATGCATGCTCCACCAAATATGCACAATATATCATCGTAGCGATATTCCAGAACTGGCAAAAGTCTCCAACAAGCTATACAGTTTTTAACAAATCAATGTTCAGGTCCCAGAACGGTAATACAGGTGAAGATGTATGGGTATCAGGCATACGTGTCAGTCATATCTCGTAGGCTCAAAAATCGTGTACGGGGTTACCGAGTCGGGGAATTCTTGCATACTGCAAGATAATTCACAGTAGCGAGACGTCCTCCATCACTGACTCAAGAATTTTTCGCTTATATTGGGACAATGCACGTTCCCGTTTCTGCATCTGCCCTCGGAGTCTCAGGTAGCGCTGCTTCCAAATTCCGTCCGACGAAGAAGCATCAGCAAAGCCAGCCTCAAAGTCATCCTCAAAAAGCACATCAATACCATCAGTGCTGTTGTCTAAGTGGTCCGCGTCGTTAGACTTGTCCACGCATGGCTGACCAATAGAGAGTCCGCTGTATATCATCTTGACAAGAACACCAGAGTCAAGCCTGTACTCATGGCATATGGCGTATACAGAATCTGCTCTGTCAGAATGCAGAATTCCGACTCGGTCTCTGCTCCCGGAAGCCCTTGGACTGACCTTGACAGTCGTGGAATTCGGCGTAGCGCCGGAGAGCCCAAACTGTTCGCCAATCCCGAGGTGTATCGCACACATTACAGTTGGTGAAACCTCCGATAACCCGGAATATGAAGTCGCTAGACTTGTAACCACAGAAGCAGCCAGCACAGTTGCTTCGTCGGATCTCAGAGGTGACGATCGACCGATAAGCCGCCCGCGGATGAGTACTGCTGAGAAGACTTGAATTACGTCGTCCAGTGTCACGTTCGTCACCACCCTGCCGTTGCTTTGGCATTCTGGCGTTGTGCCCACAGAGGTCGCGACAGTGGCCAATCTACTTAGAGGTCCTGTAGAGCCTCGTGGGTTCTCCAATTCGGTTCGCACAGGGGCGGTGACCGATCCATTTACCAGTACCGTAGGTGGAGTTGCCAGGCGTACAGGTGCCCCCAAGCGTTCAGGGACTTGTAGGTGAAGTTTTGTTGGTTTAGAGGCATGGGGCTCAAACAGTGCTTGGGGCTGGGGCTGAGATTGTCTTGGTTCCGAACTATGGCCTTGCGTGTCAGCCTCCCGAAAGAGTGCAGGACCACCGTCTGTAGCCGGCTCAAATCGTTCTATATTGGCAGAGAAGGACGAAAATGAGGTTGCTGAGGCGGAAGCCCTATTCGGCGGTCTTCCGCGAACCTTGCCAGCAGGACCTTGACTGCCAGACCAAGCAGAAGACACTGCAGGTCCATGCCGTCGTTTTGTGCGGGATTTATCACTTGACGAGAGAACAATCGCGGATCGTGGCTCGTTGTCGAATAAGGAATCCGCTTCGTGGTACCTTCTAGGGACGACTGCAGACTGTGGATAAGGGGCAGGCGATGTATAACGTTCGGGCGTCCGCCACCGGACCTCTTGGACTTGCCTAGCGGCAGGCGCGTCAGTGGTGCCTTCGGACGGAAAAGAGGTCGTCGCAGTCATCCACGGATCATTCGCCTCCATGTCATCGGGGTAGGCACTAAAGGGTATGGCACTCGAAGGGAACGCCGCGGAGCTTCCAGGGAACGCGGCAGGCTGCACGATAGAGGTTGACGGATCTATCTGTGACCGCTTTGCTGGCCCTTCCTCTTCAACGTCCTTCTCCGAATCTTTGTCCTCGGTTCGTTTCCGGCCACGCTTTGGCCTCCATTCTGGAACAAGCGCTCTAAGCGCCAGATCCTCTTCCAGCGGCACCCCGTCGCGACTGTCACTTACGAAAGACCCAGGTGGTGGAATCTGCGTGTAGTAAGGATGACTATGTCCAAGACAGTATTCGAAGAACGCGTCAACGTGCATAGCGCGCATCCAACGCTAACACAACTCAGATCACTTATTCAGACGTAGGATACTGGAGAGAACAAATGACAACATACCTTCAGTCGCACGGCGTACTGGTGGAGTTTCTGTGTACTCTGTTTCTTTTCCAATGATGGAGGCTCTACGCCAAGCTGAAGCGCCAACTGAATCCAGGTTTTGATCTCTTTCCTGTCGAGTTTCTGAATTAGCTCCCAGAGGGTAAAGATGTTGAAGCTCTTGCCATCACTGCGCGGCGGAGATCGGAATATCTTTCGAAGCTCTGAAGTGTCAGTGGACAAGGGAACGTTCGGGTTGCAGTAGATAATAAACGAGACGTAGGCGTCATCGATTGTCTCATCTGTAAGAACCCGAGAGGGAAGGTTTCGGGGTCCCGTTAACTCCACGGAGACTCGAGCGCGTCTCGAACGAAACGGATCGACGAGGGGCGGAGACATTGACGGCCTTATATGCGGCGTCGTTAAGTGCGAAAAGGCCGATTGCGGCGCCCTTGGCGACGAGTGCCGGCGGATGTCCTCTTTACGGAAATGGGGTGAAGATGATGGTGCGCCAGACCTGCTGCGAACACTATCCACAGAAGGCACCCTCCGTATCGAGGCGCCCAGGCCAGGACTATACCGGGTGTACTGTTGCATGACGACCTGGGAGTCCGTCAAGCCAGCCTGCGGAGGATGACGATTTAAATGACCGGGAAATGAGGTGTCCATTTGCTCAAGGACGGAGGGAGAACAGAATTCGAATAGATCATGAGCGCAAAAGCAACAAGTTTATAGCAGTAAATATCAGACCTTCACCCGATAATTGTAGGTTGCATGGCGTCGAGCGTAGAGGTTCATAAGCAAGAGCGGTGCTTCGGTAGGATTATGCCCGCCGCTTTAAGAGAGTAAACAAAGCACGAGCTATGCATCCTCACGCCAGTCTAGGACGCCTATAAAGTTGACAGAAATGAGCCTTTTTGGGGCATGCACAAGGCAGAATTCCATGCCTTCATCATATTGGAACGAGATGCAGAAAGGGCAGTGACCTGAGCTGAAGCGCCTTGAAGAGCTTCGACAGGAGTCAACGCTTGTCATGTGCGTGTTTCTATTTACAGAACGGACTCTTTCCCCTTGTAGACTAGACTAGTAGGTGGGTGTCTTGGCAGTCACATGCGCACTAGTCCGGGTATGGGTGACCCTAAAACTCTTATCGATAGGACTTACCGAAACGGGCGGAACGATTCGCTTGCCTGATCATTCGACTTCACTCCCTCGACCAGGCTACAGCTTGAGTTGCGCTTTGCTTTGGTATAAAATTCTCTCACCTCCTCTAACTGCACTTTGATCTGCATAAGAGGAGCCTCTGTATCTCTTTGGAGAAGGGTGTGAATAGTGCCATGTTTCACTCGTTAGAATCGCTTCTTTGATCGTATGGAAAGAGAATGGCGCCGAGGCTGCGCTCTCCACCTCACTCTTCTAGGTCCTCCCGACCTCTCCGCTCCAGTCGCATGAAAGTCCAGTCGTATTATGAAGAGAGCGATTCGGAGAATCCTGACTCAGATGAGGAGCTCTTGGGAGCTTCAGCCGCATCGTTGCGCCCGCGTCGTTCGAACCATATGCCTGTCTCGTATCGTGAAGACTCGACCGATGACAGCTTTGATGAAGACAATGACCGTTTCTCAAATGTAACTACGCCCGTTGATTCCCCGATGCGTTTCACGCCTCCGAATTTCCAGGCAACGAGTAATGGAACGCCTTCTCGAACACGACGTCCTAATGCGACCAGGCGTCAAACAAGGAAGTCTACAAGATCTTCGAATAAAAGAGGGCTGGAAATAGGGCGACCGCTTCGTAAGAACAAACATCAAAAAGTTGAGGTTGTTGAATCGTTCGTTGGTTCTGGGGTCATACCTCCGTGGCAAACACTCCCGTACCATACGCTTTTTGACATATTTTTCTATGCCTCCCGTCCTCTTGTGGACAAGAAGGCTGGAATCAGACTGAGTTCGGTGCAGTGGCTAGTGAACGTGGCCTCATTGTGTCGAGCATTCTGTGAACCTGCGTTGGCCGCTCTTTACTATTCTCCACCGCTGATACCAGCAACCAAATCCCATGGGTTGCTCAACTTGCTGTGTCTGCCTCAAGAATCCGTTTCTACCAACTATGCTAGCAAGATTAAGGTGCTCGATGTGGATGTAGAGAGTGTTCTCCTCCACAAGAGCGGACCCACTCTAGGATACTTTGAACTACCCAGGTTGCTCGAGAAAACACCCCAGGTGAGAACACTGCGCCTATACCACAGAAACGATTATATCGTCGGCCTTCCTCATTGGCAGATTCCTCTGTCGAAGTGGGCTTACCCCGAGACTCTTTTTTCTGCTCTCAACTCTAGTCCCATATTACTCCGGAGCTGGGATTGGAATGGTCGGTTCATGGAGACAGAACAATTACTGCCCCTTATGTTCGCGATACATCAGCACCGCGCATTTAAGAGTTTGCGAGAACTGCGCCTGTTACATATTTCGGGGTCGCTCTTCGAAGAGGAGTATGGAACTTCGTGGGGGCGAGAGTCGACGCTCGCTGCCGCTCTCAAGCAACTTCCCGAGCTGCATCGCTTAGAGTTTAGGGAATGCTCTATTGTCAATGGGCATCTTTTGGCAAATCTCCCGCCGGATCTGACTTGCCTTACGATTGATAACTGTGACGAGGTAACGGCATCGAATTTGGAGGCGTTTCTTGCTTCTTATGGCCACAACCTTCGGGAGCTGAACCTGAACCACAATCGCAATCTTAGTCTGTCTTTTCTTGCGGGCTTAGGGCGATTCTGCGGGCATCTTGAAGTATTGAAAATGGATCTTTCAATGCACGATTGGTCAAGTTTCCACGATGTTGAACCCCGTTTTGATGAGCTTCTCAACCCTTCGGAGGTCCCGACATGGCCGTCGACGCTACAGGACATTGAATTTATCCAACTTCGTAAGTGGGATGACGCGACCGCTGAAGTCTTCTTTACTTCCCTCGTGGATGCGGCTCCCTCTCTTGCCGATTTGCGACGGCTGGTCATCAGCGCGATTCTGAAGATAGGATGGCGCGACCGTGCATCGTTTCGGGAAAGGTGGATTGGAAAGCTCGAGGCGGCGTTTCTCAGACGGAGCAAACCGCCGGATCCTCACTTGAACTCCCTTCGGCAACTTCCCAGACCGATCCCCTCAGGCAGCACACAAGCCGAAGAGAGTGTGAGTTCGGACACTCATGGAAGGAGTGAGACCAGTGACCTGTCTCCCCGATCGAAGCGAAAGAGCGCCCGTCTCGCTCAGCTGAAGTTCTCAGAGATCGAGGATCAGAGTGATGCGCACAGCGTCCAGAGTGTCTCTTCAAGTCGAAGCCTGAACAAGCCGCCTTCTCTCATCCAAGGAATGTGTGATGTTGTAATGATCCGCATTGATAACCAACGGCCCACCGAAACGCAATTCAACGAGAGTGACTTCTTAGACGATGAACTGAGCGGTGACGAGGATTGGAGTGGGCGCGACATGGAAATCCCAGACAGTCATGCTTGGTAGGGCCGTCTCCTCTCACATCTTTCTTCCTTGAAACCCTCATGTATGATTTTCTATATCGCTATACCGCTGTCGTATTTGCTGCTACCTCTTACACGTTATCCTATATTCCACTAAATTTCGGCGTTTGGAACATAATAGAGCATCGGGGGACAACTGCAGGGGCTTTGAAGATCTTTTTTTATTTTTGCTCTGGACTGAGTTATTGATGTATACAAATATAACAGCATTTTGAGATATGGTTACTGGCGAAGAGCATGGGATGATGGGTTGCCATATGGAACCTTTTTGAAAGTGACCCTCCTCTCGTCTTTCGGTCAATTATTCGTCGCAAAGCATCTACTGCACTCTCATAATTATTATTCGTCAATGAGGTAACCCCGATGCTGTTTCCAGAACGTACACGGAAGGCCACAGAAAAGTGAGGTCAATGCGAATTTGGGCAACTTCAAAGCCAATCAGAGCACCATGTCCAATAATAAGTTCTTCTTTCTATCCTCTTAGCTTCGATAGGTAGCTTTCGTGTTAAACCCGCCATTGTAACCTACATAGGTACTAAGTGGACCCCTGGTTCTGTCGCTAGGCTAGTAACCGAGTCTGTAGCGTGCGGACAAAGACAAGTCTTATTTGCCAGCCACTTGGATGGAACCACTCGGCCTGAGAAAAACAGATGGATAACGCACAGGAAGACTAGAAGCAGACAATTGTGTAAAGTCCAATGCGCTAAGCGTTGCAGATTAACTCCCGCGACAGGCTCGCAAGAACGTGGGCGAACAACGCGAAGCCAGTGGCTCGGGCTCGGCACCACCCCCGACTTAATAGGGTTACTATCGGCGCAGTGGACCTTGAGAAAACTCCGGCTGCAACTTGAACGGCCTGATAACAGCGGGTGCCTCTAACGTGCTCTCTCTAGTGAGGTCGCAGCCAAGCAAGCACGCGCTAAGTAGATATATTAGGCCTTTTATCCTTCAGTACGTGCTTTTCCCTGGCGTGACTTCTCGATGGACCGGACTGTGCGATGTGGTGCCAGCTCCCCATAACAACCAAATCACATATACAGTAAAATGAATTGACCTGTGTTGCTCTTGAGCCTTATTGCTCTCCGAGCCTTAATTCGCATTTTGTTCTGGGCGTTTCGCCTTGCCTTAGCGGTCCGTATGCGACTGCGTGCATCCGGATGGACTGTCGAGGATGCATTACTTCTTGCTATGCATTGTTGCCATTCTCCTACATGCACTAGTTGCCCGAGGACATGCTATTGTTCATGACGATTCCTTTCATCCAGATTATGTTCTCCGAGTAGCGGCCCAGAACTACTCCCAAGCATGCATCGAGCGGTATTCCGTCCTTGTGAACGGATCCGCTCCAGGACCTGAGCTGCGACTCCGCGAAGGGAAGATTACATGGATCCGGGTTCATAATGACATGACCGATACCAATTTCACAATGGTAAAAATTCAAAAAAAAAAGGGATTCTCTCGTCATGGAATAGGCTAATTTGCTGAATCTACGTATGTGTATGTAGCACTGGCATGGGTTGACTGCGTTCGTGGCACCCTTTTCTGACGGGACTCCATTGACGAGCCAGTGGCCCATTGCCCCGGGCCATTTCTTCGACTATGAAGTACGTCCCGGTATTGGTTCTGCCGGGACTTATTCTTACCACTCGCATGTCGGATTTCAGGCTGTTTCTGCGTCCGGGCCATTGATCGTGGATGACGATGGGGTTGCCCCGTACGACTACGACGACGAACGTCTTATCTACCTGTCGGACTTCTTCACCAAGACAGATATGCAAATCCAGGATGGCCTTACATCAAGTGAGTTTGCCTGGAGCGGAGAAACGACGGATGTTTTGGTGAACGGTCAAGGCCGGCTGGCCTCCAATGCAATAGGGTCATGTCAGCTCGCGGCCATCCGTGTTGAAAGTGGGAAGACATATAGATTGAGGGTTATCGGGGCGACGGCCCTGTCCTTCGTCTGGCTGGGTATCGAGGATCACAACGTTACCATAATCGAGGCCGACGGCCAGTACACGAAGCCTCTTGACACCAGTTTCCTCCAGGTCCACAGTGGCCAGCGATATAGCGTGCTTCTAAAAACGAAATCGGTCAGCGAACTGCAGGGCGACGAAAGTCAGCCTTTTTATATCCAACTGACAACACTGGAACGGCCGGAGGTTCTGACAACGTTTGCCCTATTAACCTATTCCGAGCCCACACCGGAAGTGACGAAGTTAGTACCTTCACCTCCGCCTCTTCCTGTTGCCGGTGTGACAAATGGCTGGCTGGACTATGAGCTCCAGCCTTCGTATCCTCGGGACGACTTCCCAACTCTGGAAGAAGTGACGAGGAGGATCACAATACGAGTGCACCAGAACGTGGGAGCCCACACGACGTGGCTCCAAAACGGGTATCCTTGGACATCGAATACACCAAAGTCACCGTATCTCGTCGACATATACGAAGACCGGCTGGATCCAGTGGTCGTGTACCAGAGAGCCATAAATAGTGGGTATGGATTTGACACTGACACGCGTACTTTTCCCGCAAAGCTTGGGGAGGTCCTAGAAATCGTCTGGCAAAACGAGGGGACAGTTTCCAACGGTGGACTAGACGCTCATCCTCTCCACGCTCATGGTAGCCACTACTACGATATCGGCGGTGGCGACGGGGAATACGATGTGGCTGCAAATGAAGAACGACTGAGGAAGAGTCAGCCTGTGCTCCGCGACTCCACAGTTCTTTACAGATACCGAACTGATATCACACCCCTGACACCTTCTGGATGGAGGGCGTGGAGACTGCGTGTCACTAATGCTGGGGTGTGGATGATGCATTGCCATGTTCTGCAACACATGGTTCAAGGAATGCAGACTGTTTGGATAATGGGGAACCGCGACCAGATTCTTGCTCATTCTGCGCCTGTCGATAGCGGCTACTTGACATATGGAGGGTCTGCATACGGTAACAAGACAAATTGGCCACGAGTAAACCATTATTTTGCCTAGGTTAGCTGGTGTGTTTTGTGAGCTGAGACCCTGGCAGTCATGGTATCTCTCCTCCAGAGAAGGGCGTACTGTATTCACATTCCAAGATGTGGAATTCAACTCTATTTCAAAATATCTCATTGGCAATATCTAGCAGATTTCTTGAATCCTGCATAAAACGCGAGTCGTAATAGAAACAAAGGACCAAGAGTAGTCAAGTCATCATCCGACGAGACCAAGGGATCCAGCTTCGGGCGGCAACGGCCTAACACTTAGTAACGCGACCTTGCAGCCCAACTTCTCAATACCGACCTTCAGTCCAACCCCAACGCTGTTTCTACCAAGAGTGAGTTTCTGCTCCATTTTTGTCGAGTGGGACTGTTTACTACCCAGTCAACTCAATGACGCTCGACGCGCCTGCAGACAGCGCAGGGCCGTCGTCTCCGCCGCCTCCACTGCCGGATGGCTGGTAAGTCTTACCGCGCGGCGGGGGATCGTGCCTATCGTGCTTCCCCTACTACAGTTTTTTTTTCATCGATGTTAACACTTGGAAATACGAACAGGATTGCTCAGTGGGAAGGCCTTCAGCGAAAATGGTACTTTGTCCAACGGACGACGGGAAAATCCCAATGGGAAGTTCCTACAGAACCCGTCGTCCTGACGCCTTCGACGACCCCGACATCCACCGGAACAGGTCCCTCGCGAGCACCATCCTCAAGACCACAGACAAAGTATAGCTCCCTATCTGGGGAATGGCCGGCACCTACGAGCGCGGATGAAGCGCACCATCCGGGGGCGACGAAGGGATCGGGATTTTCCGTATGAAAATACGCTCATTGAATCTGCGTATTGCGTTGATATTAGTTAGGGCCTGGTGCTGATGCTGGGAATTAGAGCTTCTTCAGCTCCTCGCAAGGCGATGCCCCTCTCGGCGGCTTGACTCAGACGGCTCTGGGAATGCTGGGTCGGCTTGGGGACAGTACGCCTTCCGGACAACATGCTGCGACGGGCCAACAGACATACACTCAAGTAATTCCCGAGGACAATGAAAGAGGCGCGCTTCTACATGTGCAATTGCTGACTGCAGTTACCAGCAAAATCCGTTCGGGTACTCCTCAACTGCCCAGTCGGGGCCTTACACGGGTGCGGCACCTGAATATCGCCCTCCCGGCCAACTGGACACGAACCAAACTGTCGTCGGGCACACTGCTGCTAATCCAGGGGCTGCGTCTCAATCGAATGTCGGACTAGCTCAGCAGCTCGGTTCCGGTCCCCAAGGTGGTGCCCCGTCGCAGTCTGTCCAACCTTTACAATCGCACGGCCAAATCGAAGAAAGTGCACATACTCCGTTGTCAGGTGCTGGTCTCCAACAACCTAGCGCTGGTTCCCCCGGTGCACAAGTCGTCATGCAACAAGGTACAAGCAGTGGCTACCATCCCAGCCAGCCTCAGTGGCACGTCGGGCAAGCCCCTCAGCCTCCACTTTCGACAAAGCCCTCCAACAACCAGTATGGCGTAGCAACGAATTTTGCGGGCTCAACAGTACACAATCAACTAAATCAGAACCATCCTAATCAGATCCCCGTCAATTCCTATGCCCAGCAGCAGAATCTAGCGCAGCGGCCATTTGACACGCAGCTCGAGTCCTCAGCTCAAACTTTAGGCCACTCGATGTCAAATAACGCTCTGCAGCAACCGCATTATTCTTCTACTGCGCAAGCTCACCATACCCTCAATGCAAGCTCAAATTTACCACCTGGAACAAGACCTCCGTACCCATCACAGTTTCAACCGCAACATGGCATTGCGGCTGGGAACCAAGGATATCCCGTGGCGCAACCGTCTCTACAGCAAACAGCAATCTTGCCACAATCAATACCGCCTCATAGCCAGAATTATCAGAACGCCTACGGACAGGTTTCTCCACCTCAAGGCGCCTACGCTACCGGTTCACCATACATGGCAACCCCCGGTGCGGCGTACATGGCCGCCGGCCAAGGTCCTCCAGGCGTAGCGGTTCCGCCGACGACCGTTGGTCATCCTGGAATGCCTTATACACCAGCCAACGGACTGAACCAGCCTGGCGTACCGTGGGGTGGACATAACGCTCCTCAAGGAGCACCTGTGCCACACGGTTACCCAGCATACCAGCCGGGGGCAGTGGCCCCCAGTCCTGAATGGACATCACGTCCCGGCTCGATGGCGGGTCGATCTGCCGCGTCTGATCCTCAGTTTGTCAGTGGCCCTTGGGCGGCCGGACTCCCTCACTGATCATTGAGAATAGCGCTATTAAACCTCGTATAATAACGACTGTTTATGAGAATGAAAGTGTGACGGAGCTAGCGGAATGATCTATAAGTGGGTTCTTGTAATTTTCGCTTCGTTTCAATGATATAAACGGGCTCAGATAGTATTGCAGTTTACGCGTTCGTTGTCATCGTCTTGTTTCCTATTTTCGCCCTTACCATCTATTTGCTCACCTTTCTGTTTTGGATCGAAGGGTTTCACATCAGGATTTGAATTTATGGACAGCTTTTTAAGAACTTGACATGTCTATTCTTCCGGTCTCCGTGCGTGGTTCGGGTCAGGCCAAAAGGAGATCTAGCAACACCAATCAATCAATTAATTCTTGCTTGAAACTCTTCCAGCGAATGAAAGGAAGAAACAGAAAAGATAAAAAAAAAAAAAAAACAAAGAAAAGTGCTGATAAGGACCAGACGTTTCATTGGAGCCCTCATTCATAAACAATTATCATAGCACGAGTGGAGCGGGGTTGGGTACAAGTGCCAAATTGCCGTAGAAAAGCAATACATTATGATAAACATCCAACATGAGCAAGAAAGATTTCCAGAATTTCCAGACAATAATAACCTCCCAACGCTCGCAGTGGCGGGCCAAACTCGACCACGCACGGGTATTATCGAACGGCTATCTTCGACTAGCCAGACAAGCAGAGCACAAAAGAAGCGGAGAAGCATGGAATCCCAGAACAAAGTGACCGTGAATCTGATTTGTTTCGAACGAGTAGAGAAGAAGCATGCAAGCCTTAACATATCCGGGTGGATTGGCAAGACCCGGGGAATCAGCTGGAGGTGGACTGGTTGCGCTTTTCGGCCTCCTCTAATTCCTTGACCCGCTCCTTGGTGGCCGCGCGCAGTCGTCGGACCTCTTCTGCCTCCTGCTCGCGGGCCTTCTCTTCCTCCTCGCTTGAAGGGATATAGGCGTTGGCAGCACCACCTGACACCGCAAATTCACCAGTCAGTATAAATACACCTCGGCGCAAGAGCAGATAGCAATGATTCCTGCGAAAAAAAGAAAAGGAAAGAAAGAAAGAAAACATACCACGACCTGTGTGGTGAGGAGCCTGTTCGACACGCGGAGGCGGGGCCTCGACATCCTGGCTTTCGCGCGCAATTTCCGGGTGCTCAGGATCATTGACCATCATGTTGCCCGACCCTCCGCGGCCCGTGGTGAAGACTTCTTGCTTGATGGTGGGGGTGACGAGGTCCTTGGGTGTCGTGGCGGCTTCCTTGGCATCTCTGGAGTAGATGTTTCCTGGTTTGCACAAAGAGTTCATGAGCGATGTTCATGAGCGATGTTTCTCTGTCTTGCGCCGATGGGATTCATCAATGAGGTCCTTACCTGCGCCTCCACGGCCGTGAGAGATGTTGCGACCCATGTTGGATGCTGGAGGGGTTCTGCGACAGCGGTGTCTTGAGAAGTGGCAACTATATCGCCCTTCCCTTTTCTAAAGGAGAGATCTGGATTATTGGGAAAATTCGATGCAACAGACAAAAGGCTATTTAGTCAAATGCTCAGTAAGAAGAAAGGAGAAAAGCAGAGTCTTGCAAGGGGATCGATCGAATTGACTTTTCTCCCAAGACGAAATCGCGAAGGCGACCCAAACCGTGGTGCCTTGGATATCGTCATTGGTCTCCACTGCTAAGAATTAAAAGTGTATCGAATGTCCTCTACGGCTAAAGCCCTGAAATCACTGGCTGTTCCATACCGTTTCCGTCTTGCCAGTGCAGGTCCCTAGGTAGCGTTCAGAGTGCCTCTTGCCGTTCTTTTATTTTACTTGGTATAAGCTGGTCGCAGTGGACGTTTATTGTGCTGGTAAGATCTTTTGCGCTATCCTGCTAAACTGCACATCTGGCATTCTTGCTAGGATACTCAGAATTTCAAGTGTCAAGTCCTGTGTGAATGGGTTCTGTATATCTGGGCGATGCTCTTCACACAGCCTACACACTTATGTAGAAATAGATTATCGCTGTCTTCCGCGAGTCTCGTTCTTCCTATGCCTTAGCGGATCTGCATTCAACTTCCCAGTTTAGAGTTTAGCCGGCTGGCCGTTGAACGATAGCAGTGCGCAAGGGGTGGGAAAATCCAAGATAAATCGAACAACCACCAAACAAAGGACAACGACGCTCTCTTACGTCCTCTCTCCTCTCGTAGGCGGCGCACTCAGCTCCAGCGCTTTTAGAGCTGTCGCGACGCCTGGTCAGGAGGTAGCGTGTCCAGTCAGCCGACTCTCTCACGCCTTTCTCTCGCTTTATCAACCAGCGCCACCCCGCCAGAGTTCGGAGTTCAGAGTACAACGAGAATCGTCGACGGCTCCTTCAATGTCCTGCAGCCTGAGTGCCAGTCATGTACGGTCGGAATTCATCTTCGCCATATTCTGGCTATAACCAGAGCCCGCAGCAGCCGGAATGGCGTCTGCCACCGAACGCGCACCAGAAGCATCATCCCGCGCGACACGATACTGCGCCTCCCACATCTTCGCTACCTCCTCCCCCTCCTCCTCCACCGTGGCCGGTTTCGTCCTCGCCGTATAATCCAAGTAGCTATGGGCCTATTTCTGGTGGGTCGCCGAGTGTGGCACCCAGCGCAGTGAACGCACCTGGTTACGGTGCGCCGGATACAACTACTTGGGGAGTCCAGTATAACCGCCGGCATCATGATGATCACGCTCGACCAGCACTTCCTGTAAGTCCATCATTGACTCCATTATTGTTTATGGCCATGGGTTGATGAGTTTCATTTCTATCTATCCAGCCCCGACCCTCCAGCGCCACGGGGCAGTCTCAGACCCATATACAGAGTCCCGTAGCAACAGCTGCGCCAGCTTTCGGCCAACCCCCGCCGCCTGCACCATCTTATGGAGGCCAGTCGTACCTGAGTGATCAGTATCAGCAGCAGTGGACCGATCCCCAGTATAATTATCAACAGACTACGGCTGTCAATCCTGTCCCGCCTCCGCCTATGCCTCCTCCAGTCCCTCCCAATTACCAGTATGAGCTGCGACAGCAGAACATTCAGGGATGGCAGCAACAACAGCAACAACAGCAACCACCCCAACAGCAGCCGCTTCCCCTTTACTCGAACCTTCCTCCAACCCACCGATATGATCCGGGAGTGCAGGCACCTCAGAGCCCGTCTTCCCAACCTGGTCTCGCTAATGTAGCGAATTCTTATGACTCGAATTTAGGGTTCAAGCAAGGCTTTGTTCCTCAACATAGCAGCTCGCCTACTATACCCGGGCAAGAAGCACAGCAGACTCCGCCTGCTGGTCAAGGTTTGGGTCTAGTCCCAGCAACCACAGCAGTAGAATCCCCCCCCGTCTCGGGTCCTCCTTTACCGGCCAAGCCCGCCGAGCTCAGTCAAGCTCATCTCACTGCCTCAGCTCTTGGGCCTGGCGGACCGTCCGACTGGGAGCACTTTGGTGCCCATCTGCCTCCAGGGAGCACTGATGTCGCCAGCATATCTCACCACGCTACTCCCCCGCCTAGTCAACAACCTTCTACGTCTCCGCTGCTTTCGGGTCCACCCTCGACTATTTCCACCCCCCAATCAAGCAATGCAGGTATTATACATACAATCCCGCCCCCGACCACAGCAACAAGTCCGCCACCTCTAGCTCAAGGTCAGGCTGTTCAGGGCCACTATGGACCACAGGATGTCGATGCGGCCTCGCAAGTCAACTCTAGGCAACCGCACCAAGTCTTCAAACTTCCTCCACATGACAGGGTCGATAGCCTTCAATCTAACGTGAGCACTCTTCAGTCCGCCACCGGAGGTTCTGAAAGCATCGATAATATGATCGACACTCGGACACGACACACATCTCCAATAGCTAAACCTCCCGTCTTCGATATTCAACAGACTTCTATTTTGACAATGGTGGATACCGCACCTGTGAAACCCGCCACTCCCCTTGGAACGGCCAAAGAACAGGCTGAGGATCGGCTACGTTCATCCGGCACTCAGACAGCCGAGGAACCCAAGAAGGAAAAAACCATTGTGCAGCCTCAGATTATAGATCCTTACGAAGACTTTGAACCCTGGTTCAAATCCTCTTTGGGCCGTTTCGTTGCTACGCTGCGGAAGGAAGCGGTCTCGGACACAGATGAAGAACGGTATAAGATATTCACATCTTTTGCTGCCAAGGAGACAAAGTTGCGCGAAGTCATGTACAATATCGAGACTGGACCTAAGAACGAACGCGCGGCTGTTCAACCGTCTGCACCGTCTCCAAAGCCAACGACACCCAAAACGGCCGGATTTGACTCCGGCTTGATCCCCGTGGAATCGGAGTTCTCTGCAAAAAAGACCCCAGCCGCTGAAGCTGCGGACCTGCAACCTGAACTATATAGCCCTGGTGGGCGTCCAATTATTCCCAAGTTGTCAACCCCAGCTCCAGCCTCGACTCCCAAGCCAACTGACTCAGGACCGGTGCCTTCGGATGACATCTTCCCAAGACACCCATTGGAGCCTTTGACAACTAACCCTCCACAGCCTGTATACATTCCATTTCGATATACTGAAGGACCCCAAAGAGGCTCGGATAATCTTACTATTGATCGTCCTGCCTTTCAAGCATATTCTGCGCTGCGACAAGCAGGTAACGAGTCCGGGCGTATGCTGTCAACTGCCCCATCACCAAGTCCGCCACCAAACGTTGATATCACAGCGCCGACTCCGCCTCCGAAGCAAAGCAAGCCTGATGAAAAATTCATCGGTTTGATCAGAGAAAAGAGCATTGCCTATCGTGATAAGAAGCCGCACGCTTCTACCCCTCCTCCCCCTCTCCCCAAGCTTATTCCCCCACCTCTTAAAAAGAGCCAACCAAGCGATACCCTCAACAAACTACGGTCTTTGGTGTCGGTACCGGTTGTCAAGCAGTCGGATGTCTTGCGAGGTTTAGAGAAGGACGTGCAAAAATATTCTGAAGATTTCAGCTATATCAAAGAGGCGGTCGATTCATGGGAGCGAACAGCGGTAGATCGGCGGAAGCAGCTTGAAGAAAAAAGGCGAAAGCGTCAGGATGAGTCGGAGGAGCATATTGATGAATTATTCAATGAAAAGCGGATTGGATACGCTGACATCAATACTCTGGAGGAGGACTTCCGTCAGACCGAAGCGCGGGTCCAACTAGATGAGGAAAGAAATGAGTTGGACGACTTTGTCGCGCACGTTTTTGACCCTCTGGATGCGCGACTGACGGACGAGCTATCAGCGTTACGAGCTCATTTTGAAACGTTGCTCGATCAGCTCAAGATCGGGAAGACGAAAACAAAGGAATCTTCTTCGGCTGACAAATACCCACTATCCGAGACAATGAAGATAGTAATGAAGATTTATCCGAGGCTCGAAATCCGATACCAGAAACGTCTTGACATTGGCCTAGACCGTGAACGCCGACGAAAGAAGGCTGAACGACGGCCACATGTTTTCATCGGTGACTCAGCAGCTCTAAGGCAGCTGGACGGTGAATTTGATAGCATGGAGAGGCGCAATATCTTCGAAGCGGCTAAGAGTCGGGATGATAGAGCTAATGCCCTCATGGATGTTTTTGACGATGCGACTATGCGCGGATTGGGGGAAAACCAAAGTCTCCTTGATGCGATTTCCGGTAGAGTGAAAAAGCTTGAATCGGAAGGGACCCAGCTATCTGGCTTGCCTGATGCTGAAGCCAAAGAGGTACTCAAGACAGCTATAGCATTCGTTGAGTCTCTGCGCGCAGATTCTGAGTCCATTCTGCGGAGTTTTGGGCTCGCCGACTCCGCCCTCAACGATGCGGATTACAGCGTCGCTGTCGCGGAGGCACAGTATTCCGACTCGGACGAGGAGATCTTCCGTCGCCTGAAGAACGAAAAAGTTAAAGAGGACGAGAAGATCCGAATTGACTTCCAATCCAAATTGGACAGCATTCAGAAAGGTCCGGCTGAGATTACCGGTAATATCAAGGAAGTACTTCGGCTTCTTGAGGAGGGTCGTGGAAAGGAACCTGGGAGCCTCGTCCAGAGCCATCATACCCCCGACCATCCGTCTCCAGACCTCAAGGCGACCAGCAGCGCAACCAGCGGAGCGGCCCAGACGGTGGGACAAGACCCAGCAGCCGCAGTCAACTACCCGGTCGACTATCGGGAAGAGGCATCCCCTTCTCGACTTCGTGCCGACAGCGCAGCTGCCGGCCCTGCTCCACCGACAGACGCTGACTCTGAGCATCAGGAGCGGCTGAGGAAGGCATTAGAGGATGCCAAGAGGAGAAACGCAGCGAGAAACAATACATAGTTCTGCCTTGGTATGTACCTGCTATTATTGGTTACGTATATCCGACCAGGCGATGGGCGCTATATTGTCTCTTCCTGTTTTCGCTTGTAATTTTATCCCGTACTGTTTTTTTTTTGCCGCTAGTCTATGGTCTAGCGTTTTATGATTGAACGAGACAACGAGATTTATGTAATTAAGTCCATTTCCGGGGTTTATAAGTTCTATACCTCGAGACTGAAGGCGAAAGTCATGTAACTCCCGCTCTCGGCCCATGATTGCCTAAGCCCTTGCCCTAAGACTGTATGCAGCTTCCCCCACTCCAAGTCCGTACCTACCTAGGTGGCTCACATCACACTTTCACCCAAGTATCCAACACGCGTCCGAATATTCATCGTTTTTGTTCTCAATAGCAAGTGAGAGCTTCCTTTGCGGATCGGGCACTGCAAATAAGCTTCGGTTGGCTACTTAGTCCCTACAGGCTGTACCAGCTGTGCCGCATTAACAATGATACTGCACTACAGGCGATCACGCGAAAGATTGATCGCCTAATGCCACAGTGGCAGAAATGATCCAACCTTGTTCTACTGAGTACAGCGAGAAATGGATATTCGGTGGATCCCAAGGTGGTCCAGTGTGAATCACCTCGATGATGGGCCACACTGGCTTGACCAGCGTTTCTCGATGTACGCGCTTAGGCTACGGCTCTCGATCATTTTGCGACGTTCTCGACAAATCGTCTAGTTACTGTCCAGGAATATGTGGGTAACCCCTACTTCTTTGTTCCTACTTCTTCCTGTTAGATCGCTGTTCTGTTAATGCGGGTGTAGTTCACACGGGATCAACCGACGACTTGAAATAGAGGCAACCAACACGTCTTGCTACGGCCGTTGAAGCTTGCCAAGAGCCTTTCGGCGAGAAATGAGTGTCTCTGGTCCACTCTTTAACGGCTTTACAGCAGTGTGAGCCGTACTGCGTGCCGAAATTGGGTTTCTATGGCCCACCTGTTCATATAAACCTGTCAACCAATGGCAGGATATCATCGAAATTGCCTTCGTTGGACTGGTTGACTCTTCCAGAGCCACACGAATATACTCTTTTATTCGTCAGTAGGCTGCTCAGAGTATGATAACGTTGCCTGCTCCGCTCGACGCCACAGAGCCTAAGTCATTACCAACTCTTTGTCTGTAAACGAGATATTGTTCGCCAGGACAGTCTGCATATCGTGACATCCTCAACGTTATTTCTTGTTTCTCATTGACCCTGGCCATCATCTACGCAAGCAGCCTAATGCTGCATGACTGGGTTCTAGGCAGCTAGATGCACGCCTTGCATCTCGAGTTGATCATGGGGCCGCATTGAGGTCGCATTCTGCCCTGGGAATGGCCCTCTTTGCTACGCCGATGACTTGGCGATGCCCAGGTAACTGGGCTTTTTTTGCACGGCTAACGGCCGGATTTTGTGGCTCATTATCAGCTATGCCTTGGAATGACTCCTAGCCTCCGTCGATCAGACTAGGTTCTTCCTTATATATTCCTGGCCATGAGCATGTCAGTATCATCTCAGTGGAAGCAAATTATCCCTTACAGCACATCTTTCAGACCCTCTTCAACTTTCGCCAGTTATGCACGCCCCAACAAAGATGTTCCGAGACCTTTCAATTCAGGGCCAGTCCCAGCGCCGAGAATCGTCTAGTCTGAGCAACGACGACGGCCGCAGTGGGGCTCCCGGGTTGAGTAGACAAGAGGAGGTGCGAGATATCATGTCTGCCTTTGACACAGTCACACTGCCTGAGGATTTCCGCCCTGATCTGGCAGAGTCGAGGAGACGAACTCGTACACCGGAGCAGTGCGTCGTTCAGGGCGACTTCGAAGCCACGATGTTTCGGTTAGCCGTGCACGACGACAATGTATACCGGAGTCTCTCGAAGGCGATGCCAGCCGGAGCCTGTGCGGCTATCTACTTCGACAAGATCCTGCATAAATCACGCAAACTGCTCTCTGACTTCGACCGATACTGTCGCACTGGCCGGCTGCCGGCGGATGGCATAACGAGGGTCGACGATGTGGAAAGTGTCATCGAGCAGATCAGGTATAATGTGCATCGTATCCGAGAAAATATCCGCATGCGTTTTCCACATGGCACAGAGGGAGCCACGACAGCTCTCGTGGCCCTGCTGGAGGATATCAGCAATCGGAATAAGGACGCGTTGGACGGGAACAGATGGGGACGGGTCTCATTGCACGGCGAAGATGAAGACGAGCGCAACCTGTACTACCAGCTTATTGGGTCTTCGGAAACGCCGGACGAGTTTTTCATTCTCGACATCCTGGAACGGCTCCCAGCCGTGGACATCCAGCGGTACGTGCCGAACTTGAAAAATATCCTGGGCAGGCTTGAGGTCAGTCGGGCTCCGAGGCCGTATATGCGCAAGCTGGCTACTCTGATCCGCATTGCCGAGTCGGAGCCGGAGGCTTTGTCGAGTTCGTCGGCGGCGCAGAAGCGTCCGGCGGTAGGTCCGTCTAGGGAGAGCAGTAAACGGCCACGGTGATAAGATTGGTTTTCATTTTTCTCCTTTTCTTGATGTCTTGCTTTTAGTGGGTGGGGCTGTCTCTCTTTCAATTAGGGTTGTTAGTAGTAGAAGTGAATTCAGTATGTTCAGTCTATCAGTAGTTCTTCATAACTTGTAGGGGCAAGTGGTAATTAGATGTACCTACGCCAGAGTTCATCTGATAAGAATAAACTATACAAATTCTGATCTCGAATCCGTTCTAGTGATGTTTCAGGCCACTGACAACTCTCTGAAGAGAAGACCCACAAGCAGACGTCTGCTAATTATTAGGCCTTCCTGTCGACTGTCCCGTCCTGTGCAGAGTGCTACGAACATGGCTCGCTATTATTAGAATATTATTAGAATATTGCCTGTCCGGCTACATGGCTAGGAGCTAGTCTACATTGGGAAAATGCTGAAGAAGGTCTTGCCAGAAAAAAGGAAACTTAACAAGGGGCGCTCTCTTGGAACTCGTTTAGAAAAGGCATTCTTCTGGATGTGGAAAAGATTATCAACCCTCATGAAAAGGTGAATCCGGTTACGGGGGTTTTCTGGGGGGGAACTGATCGCCAGCTACAACAGTTCGAGCAAATCCATCTCCCCCCCCCCCCCCCCCCCCCCCCCCCCCC